>JARUPZ010000004.1:13233740-14433740 GCA_031213475.1 Nereocystis luetkeana
CTGTCGTCTTCTCTCCGATGCGGTGTGAATACGGATTGCCCTCTCATATGTGTACTTTGTCCGTTTTGTCTCTTACATATTTCACCACCAGAGCTGTTGTTCGGAACAAGGATACCGCGGCACGCTCAACGGTTCGGGAGCAGATTACTGCTGACGCAAAGTGTGCCGTACTAGCTGGAGTCGTCGCAAACCTGTTCCTCTGCGTGCTCACCCCAAATCGACCCAATTTACCCACCCCCCAGCAATGCAGCAGTACAGTCTAGCCACCCACACATCCAACAGAACAGCTGTACTGCAGTGCCTTGCCGGGGGCGCGTGTACGTATAGACCCACACCACCGACCTTCCGATGTTTACTCATGCTTTGGGTTGTGTGTGCGAACCACCGGAATCCCAATCCACCTATCCAACCAAACCACCAACACGCCCAGCAGGGCAGCAGTACATCAATACCAGATTCTTATTATCCCTCCTGTCCACCCAAACTACCCACACTCCCAGCTGCGCGGGTGTACAGCGGTACCAGCTTCTCATTACCTCCTTCCTTGCCGGGGATCGGTATTCTCGTGTACCCACACCACCGACGTTCCTATGCTTACTCACCACCCATCAAACCAAACCACCCACACCCCCAAAAGTGCAGCAGTACAGTCTAACCCCCCACATACCCAGTAGTGTAGCCATGCTTACTCATGCTTTGGGTTGTGTGTGCGGGCCACAGGAATCCCAACCCCCATATCCAATCAATCCACCTACACCTCCAGCGGTAGTGCACCTCTACTGCTTGGTGTAGCATGCGTCAATCGGCAAGCATAACTAGCAAGCGCCACTATTAAATACAATATATCTTCGTACCTTTCAGGCACCCCCGTTAAGATGATCTTGTTGGTGTGTGAGTGACCTGAGCAGAGCCTCTGGTGTTCTGATAGTTTCCGCTCAACTGCACGCCCATTGCTAATCTTGCAGAAGTCGTCGCGAACCGGTACCGTGGTCTCCCATAGTCAAGGCAAGCCACACCCACAGCAGTGCAGCAGTACCAACCTGATGGCTTACGCTCGACGTCCCATCGCCTGGCTTGTTATATTTGCTATTGTGTGTCTTGCAGGAGTCGTCGCGAACCGATACCCTGGTCTCCCACCGTCAAGGGTACTCCTGTCTTGGCGTGTGACCATCCTTTGGGCGTGGTTGATGGACATGTCCGTCCTCAAATGCTTGACGACGTGCTGACCTCTTCAAGACTGCACAAGTGTATACACGACTACGACCAGCGAATCCGAGACTCTGTCCGCGGGTGATTTTGGATGGCATGGAACCACCTCCGCCTTGTCTTAGCTTAAACTAACGTTGCTATGCGAGTGTTTATCATAGGGGTTCGTTCGGTCTCGGTTGCATTGCTTACCTCCGCGACTTCGCCATCCATGTCCCCTGCACTACTGCTTGCGCAGCGTTGTGTGTGCAGTGTGTGACTGTAATTGCCGAGGCTTGGATTGCACCTGGGTCACAGCCGAAGACTTGCCAAACAAAATCCTTCTAATCACCGGCCACAACTTTCTGGACCGCCTGTATATCGCCGCCGATATGCACGATGTCCCTGGAGACGATGCCGGAGAGCTCGACCATCTCATCCTGTCCAGACACGGGCTCGAAACGCTCCCTCCCCGTCGACTTCGTGCGAGCACTGAGTGTCCGCAAAGCCTCCGCAGGGATCTGGCGCCTTTCGCTGCTGTGGCCAACGGTCTCTGGTTTGGGGAGATGCCTGAGCACTTGCAAAACTGCACCTTTGTTGAGCTCGCTTTTTTTTTCGTATGTTTATTTTTTTCGCTTCTCTCGGTTTCCGTCAGATTGAGACAAAGTATTTTACCGTCTTTACAGATCGTTGTGCACCGGGTAAAATCCCCTTTGTCGTTGTGGTCATTTACCCTGTAATCGTTGGCGATTCTCGTAGTATTTTCTCGCGTATGTAAGGTCTCGCGATTTGTTTCTCGTTCTCCATTTGTCACGATTACACATGATCGCTTCCAGCGTGCTACGGGGTGCTTGACTTTGGTTGCTGCTTTTCGTCGTAAGCCTTCGGCTTTGTCGTGTTATACAAGCAAAAATAGGCCTTCTGTTGTAGACCGTCGTTGCCCTCGATGTTTTACGTCTTAGACCGTTGTCGCCGAATAGACCTTTTCGTTGTTATTGCCTTAACTGCTCGTGGCCTCGCTGGAATTTTGTCTTACTGGTGTTCCTCCTCCGTCTGTCGTTTTTCGGTTTCTTCATATGTATGGTGTTTTCGCTTTCCTCAGTTTCCTTCAGAATATGACAGGGGATTCTTCGCAGATTGTCATTCAACGGGTAAAATCCCCTTTGTTGTTGTAGACCGGCGTTGTGGTTGTTCACCCTGTCATCGTTGGCGACTGTTGTCGTAATTTCTTTCGTTTGTAATGCCTCGCGATTTGTTTTTCGTTTTCCGTTTCTCGTGATTACTGCTACGGGGTGTTTGACTTTGGTCACTTCTTCTTGTCATTTGCCTTTGTTGTCGTCGTGCTTCACAAGCAAATATAGCCCCTCCGTTGTAGATCGTCGTTGCCCTGGATTATTGATGTTTTAGACCCTGGTCGCCGTATACCTTTTGTTTGTCTTAGCCATATTTGCTCGTGGCCTCGGGGGCGTTTCGTTTTCGATTCACGGTTTCATTCCTTGAACCTGTGACCCCTTCCTCTTAAGTTTCCTAACTTTTCATATTGTCCTACTAGTGTTCCTCCTCCGTCTGTCTATTGCTTTTTATTGCATGTTTGGTATTTGCGCTTTTCTCGGTTTCCCTTAGTCTAAGACAGGGGATTATTCGCAGACCATCGTGCAACGGGTAAGATTCCCTTTGTTGTTGTAAACCGTTGAGGTCGTTACCCCTGTCATCGTTGGCGATTTTTGTCGTATTTTCTTTCGTTTGTAAGGCCTCGCGGTGTTTTTTTCGTTCACTGTTTGTCGCGATGACACATTATCGCTGCCAGCATGTTACGGGTTTTTTATTTTTGTCTTTTCTTTTTGTCGTAAGCCTTCGTCACCGTCGTGCTTCACCCGCAAATATAGGCCGTCCGTTGTGGGGCGTCGTTTCCCTCGATCATTGATGTTTTAGACCGTTGTCGCCGTAGATCTCTTGTTTGCCATTGCCTTATCTGCAGCGTGTCGTCTTCAAGTCTTGTCCACCTCCTCCGTCCTTCTGTTGTTTTCCTGATATTCGGTGTTTTCAGACTGCGTGTCGTTGTGCAATTTATAGTAGAACAGCTCCCCTTTAGCATCCGAATCTTAAGGCACTTATCACAGGGTATTAGACGTCGGCCGGTTTTTGTGTCGTACACCGCCGTCGTCGTGTGTCGTCTACTTGTCTGTTTCAGGAGGTCGTTTCCCAAGTCTTTTCGACCTCCTCCAGCTTTCAATTTATAGTGTGGCGCCCCTCTAGCTTCATCATCTCTAAGCACTTATTAGAGGTTATTGGGCTTCGGCCGTTTCTTGTTGTCACATGGGGTCGTCATCGTACCTTGCAAGGGATTAGTCTTTCGTGCTTTTGCCTATATTTTTGCAGTCCATCTCGCAATCCGCTGACGTCTTGCTTGGGATTGATACGAGATTATCCTGCCCTTCAGCTTCTTCTTAAGATTTTTTCATTGATACTACCTCTTTTTTTCAACTTTTGCCGCTAGTTGTCGGCTGCTTCACTCGTTGGAGCCGTTAACATTTTCTCTTGAATTTCCTGGTTTACTTCTTGCACTTGTTCAACCTGTGAACCCCGTCTGTTGCGCTTTCTGTTTTTTATTGGTATCCCATGTATGATGGCCCCTGATGGCACTGCTGGGTCGCCTACTTCACGTCTTTTGTTGGCTCCATTCTACTACCGAGGCGTTCTACGATAGAGGTTCCACCAAAACTTTCTGACGCTCCTCACTTAAGGAGCTCCATACCTCACCCAAAAACTGACTTCAGCAAAAATAAAAATACATCGCGGCGAACAATCACATGCCCCAAGTCTACAAAGCGTGTTGTTTCGAAATCACGACTGACATCCCGACGATTTGGGGTCAAGGAACCCCGTCTTTCAGAAACAAAATAGCGGAAATAAGCTACCTCTATCGTAAAACGGGTCTACCATATCATATACCTCCTCCATTCGTTAGCGTTCGCTCACCAACGTCGTGTAGTTGCGCGACTTGTCCACTCTCATTCTCGGCGATGCTGTTTCATGTGCTTGGTGTAATCTATCTAACAACCCAAATCTACGAAACTACTGCATGGTGACACCTAGGGAACAGCAGGGCAATGATTGCCCTGCTCTACAATGGGGGTATACCCCTCGACCCTTTAGCCTCATGAGGGTATATGCGAAACACGCCTGCGAGAGGCGTTCCCACGTGCCCCAACCCGCTCCGAATTCAATTCTGACGCGCTGGCAAGGTGCCTCCAGCCCATGCCGAGCACGCCCGCCTTTTTTTGTTTTTTGTTCAGGCACGTTGTTGGGGGTAACGGCACCGCCACACAGGAGGGGTCTATCGAAATCCTCCTTTTGACCAAATATTTCGGGGGTGTTCCCCCACAACCGTACTAAATTTATATAGTACCCCTGCGTGACCACCATCTTAACCGCCTTTGACCGAGTCCACTACCCCGCGATGACCACCTGTCACAGCCCCAGAAACAGGTATGAACACTTGTGCACGTCACACTATTCAGCAGCCCGATCAGTCCTAGGGCGGAACATGCAGCAGTAGCGAGTAGCCCCCATCACAATTTGAGGGAAAACACACGGGGCAACAAATAACATGCATATCAAATTATCAGTTTGTAGAACTTAGTCTCTGTTATAAAAAATCCGAACTTGTCTGTCTGTCTGTCTGTCTGTCTGTCCGCATGACATACCTGCCAATGGTCGATATATAAGGTCGTTACAGATGATTTTTGTACGACGTAATCGACCCTTACGGCCCTTATGTACTGAAACATGCCATACCACCAGGTAATTTAGCCATATAATACATCCACGACACCGTACTATGGTACCATACCGCAAACGTACCATACCATATACTGTGCTTCTCCCGTGCCATACCGTCAAAAAATACTCTACCACATACGGTGTTTTTCCACAATACGATACCACCAACATATCCCATATCCTATACCGTGTTTGTTCCATACTGTATATCAAGCCGTGTAGTACCATCATACCATTTACCAACATATGATATCACACCAACTGTGTGTGTGTGTTCTTCACATTAAAGTACTCTTTCTACCCGTCGACATCCAGCACAACCAGTGCCCGTGCCGATTATTCAATCCTAGAAGAGATATTGTTATATGGTCACAAAACTACGTCACAGAGATACTACGTTGCCACGTATGCAGTGAGCACAGCAGTGGGCAATACAATGCCATGTCATTATACTGGATACGACAGGCACGCCATACACATTCTATGAAATAGAGAAACGAAAGGAAACAAAGAAGAAAACAAAAACAAAGAAGACAAATCGAACGAGAAAAGTAAACTAAATAAAAAAGAATAAACAGATGAAACTAACTGTCGTGCCCCTCCCCGGAGGCGATGTGGCAAACACTTGAAAATAACAATCTGGGAAAAACAAGAAAAGAAGAAGAAAGCACCAGTACTTGTAAACAAAGTAGGAATCTATGCCAAGTCTTAAACTGCCCGCCTGGTCTCGGGTTCTCTCCAAGTAGCCATCGTCCCGAACATTACCCAACTGGGTAATCGCTCCTTGCTTTGCCGCGCCACGCCCCACGCAAAGAAGAGCCGCCGTTAACGAACGGTCGTTTCGATGCTCTCGCAACGTGTCATCTGGAGGGCCTTCTCGTACGAGAGGGTGGCATGGTCAGCACGAAGTCGGCGCTAGAAGCCAATGACTCGCAACAGGAGTTGGTGGTGAGCCGTCCGAAGCTTGGCAAAGAGTTCCGCTCTGAGTTTCCACGTCACACACCCGTATTGCAGGGTGTCCATAAACTCGGCCTTCAGCACTCGGACTTTCAGGCTAAGGGGGACGGTCGTATTATCATACAACTCCGGGCCGAACCGTCTGAGGCATACGCGCATGAGACGGATCCGTCGGTCGATTTCGAGCGAGAGGTCAGCGTCGTCATGGATAATGCCGCCTATATATAAGCACCGGGCCGTGTGCTTATATCTCTGGCTTGCTGCTTCGATGACAAGCGGTAGTGCGAGGGTTATCTGATCTGATGTTTAGAGAAGCATGGTCTCTGCCTTCTTTTCCAACACCGTGAGACACGCTGCTTCAATTACAGTCACGATGACTGTCATCATTTTCGCAAGACCTTCAGCCGACTTCGAGACAGTACCTGCGTCATCGGCGTACAACATGCCCCATACAGCCCTTCGCACGGACGCCAACGGTTCCTGCTCCTCCGTTCGAACTACTCCAGCATCACTGAGTTGGACCAAAGTCCTCACGATGGCTTCGTCATGGCTGAAGCGTACTAGTACGACGTATAACGCAGCAGCGAAAAATACGTTGAACAGTAACGGTGATAGCACACAGCCTTGCGGCAGTCGCTGCGTGACATCAAACAATTCCTAGTGCTCGCCGTCGTCAGTACGCACGCGATCCCGCATGCCATCATGGAAACTACGGATATTTCTCAGCATCCTGGTTGGTACGCCCAAGCGTCTGAGTACCTCACATAACAGCTCTCGGTCGACAGAGTCGTACGCTTTCTGCAAATCAATGAAGCACACGTACAGGGGGAGTTTCCTCTGTCGTCCGAGCTCTTGCAACCGGCGCACGACGAAGAACATATCAATCGTTGATCGTGTGGGGCGGAAGCTGCGCTATTCCTAAGGCAGTAATTCATCGGTCTCGCAGTAGATGCTGAGGCGGGACGCTGTGAAGGTGTTTCCTGCTGAGCTATACGGTTAAAAGACAGATCGATTACCCAGCCCAAGGTAATCCTTATAACACTCTCCCCCCCTCTGAACGGCGGGGTACTTGGGGCGTCGGAACCGTATACATCCGTACGCTGACCTACCCGCTTCGTTTCATCACCTGGGTAACCAGGGAAATGAGTTTTTTAGGTGTGCACACGCAAGCGTTTCTGTTAAAGAAACATTCGATGTGGGGTTCGAACCCGTGATCTGGACGACGTCAAATGTGAAGGTGTTACGTACTGAGCTATAGGGGTAAAAGATCGATCGAATACCCAGCCCAAGGTAATCCTTATAACAACGCGACTATTATTACCAAACCTTTGCCTGCGTGGGTCCTTCTTTTTTGTGAATGACCTTGATGATTGCAAATTTCCATTGCTGGGGGACTTGTCCTGTTACCCAACCACTGACAAGGATGTTGTGAAAGCACTGGGCGAACGCGGGGTGGTCGAGTTTCAAGAGTTTGCCCGGGAGACCATCTGGCCAGACAGCTTTCCCATTAGACATCCCCTTAAGTGCTTCCGTCATCTCGTCCATGGATGGTTCATCTTCACAGTTTAAGCGGTCGCGGTGGCAAGCGGTGGATGATCGTGGGGTCGAGTTTCGGCGATTTCGTGCTCAAGCGTTTGTGGCAAAACCCCCCATCGTTCAAGAATTCACACCTTATCCCGTAAGAGCGTGCTATCTTCGTCCCTAATGAACTGTCCGCTCCTCGTTTTAGTCCCTTGCAATCCTACCGTACTCCTGAGGTGTTTGTAACAGCCTCTCTGGTTGTTGTTCGCTAGGAGTCGTTCGGTTTCGGCAAGGTACTCTTCGAAGTACGCATGCAGTCTTGCGGCAACCAACTTCTGCAGGTTCGCACACGCATATCTCAGTGCTTTCCACGCGGTTCTATCCCGGAGGTGGGCACGCAAATTTCTCGTGCATCTTCACTCGCTGTCGATGGTGATATGAATGCGGATAAGGTTTCGGCAGAATCACACCTCCCATGTCTGTGGTAGCGACGTGCAGGGAGTGGTACCTCTTTTTCGACCGCATCAAAAATAGCCGTAGTGAAAACACTCAACCATATCAGACGTATTACGCGGCTGAATAAGCTAGTTCAGAGTGGAAATGACCCTGGCGACTACTCCTTCACGACACTTTCCATCGGAGATAAATAGCTGCCTATCGAACTCTCGGCGTTTTGACGGTCTCAGTATTGTTTGTCGGGCGCAAAGTGATCACTTGGACTTTGAAATACAAGATGTTGTGGTCTGAGTCAACCTTAGCTGGGGCAGAAGGCTGTGGGGCGACTTCAACATCTTGTACTCTAGGTCGATGAGCTTGACGGGTCAGGATGTAGTCGATCCACATACGGTCATTCAGGCGGGTTCCGTCGTGTGTATGCGATATCCCACCCATGCGCGTGCTGAACAATGTGAAGGTCAGAGCTAACTTGCAATGGGTGGCGAACGACAAGAGTCGTTTGCCATTATCGTTATGAAAATCACGTCCATATGCTTCAAGCACTCTATTTTCATCATCACCGCACCTTCAATCTTCTGTCCAGTACGCGCGTTCGCATGCATCAGTACAAACGGACACTTTTTCCTCGGGATCTTTTCCACCAAGTCCTCCACCTTCTGCCAGAAAAAACGTGCACCAAAAAATCAAGCTCTCTGAATTCAAGATGTTGTCCACGACTACAAACAGCAGCAGAACGATCGATTAGTTGGATGGCGCCGAAACTGTATAGCATCGTTGCGTCGCGCCCGACGCGCGGTCAGCGGCTGGCACATCTCTCCGTGGCCAGACTACAACAGTCGGCTGCGCGGGTTTGGGCCTAGAGACCAAGAGAAACGCACTCGGCGCGCACCCCTCGGTGGGTACGTAGTCAGCAGCGACATAGCAGCAACAGCTGCTGCAGCAGCAGTCAATCACGCTTGGAAGTACAAAATACCAAGCCGAGTGGACTCGGCACGTTTCTCCGCCGCCAGACCAAAGAGAGGCAGTCAGAGTCGACTGGGAAGCTTTGGTCCTACGCGCAGTGCAGGGCACCCAGCGCGTCTCTTCTCGGCACCAGACCAGAGCAACCGCAATTGATCTCTGCGATTGCCCGCGTCTATGCGGGCACGGTAAATCCGAGCAACAACACAGAATGGCGGGTGACGTGTGGCGGACGCTGGCCAGGCGTATGATTAAAAAAACAGTTGGCTGCTGGTGTGCACAGAATAGAATATAACAAATCTGTATCCGTCTCGAAGACGAAAACTACTGTAGTTTGCTTTCAGGTTTGGGAGCATACCGTACGACGCCGCCGGCCAGCTCTTGCCCCCTAGAATATGAATCCATCTGATTTCTTCAAGCCCGTCATCTATACTCGTTGACCTTGTCCGCCACGAAGCAGGCTGCCCGTGGGCTGGGTTTATGTCGAGATCGAGCGTCTATCGTCGCATGTGCTGGTTTTTGCCATCGTGTTGAGAATTTGCAATTAGAAAAAACACATTGCGCCGCCTGCAGCCGAAACAAATAAAAATCAAACTTTTGTTTCCCCTTTTTTCCATCAGCGGCGGTACGGGGACAGCAGTGAATTACTTTTTAGTTCCGTTATATTTCATTTTTCGATCCTTGTCGTATGTTTCGCTACCCGTAAATAACCCGGCAGTTGAAAATACACGTCAACCTGTCGAATAATGTGTAAACAACCCACATGTATTTTGTTTGCCAACTAAGGTCTATTTCGCATCAACAACAAGACGAAAAGTAATTTGATTACTTTCCAACATTGATTCCTTTGTGTGGTACACTCATGTTTATACTAGTACAATAAGAGTAGGTTGTGAAATAGTCTGGTGCATCATCACTACTACTCACGAAAAAAACTATTTCGCATCAATTTCAAGACGAAAAGCGATTCGCTTTTACTTCCCAATCCTCTGCGTGGTACATATATCTACGTTCTGTCTCTAATCGTCTGTCGATCACTTTGTTTCCGTCGTATATTCCGTCTTCCCGATATCAGAAAGTAAATACCTGCTCAATATTATGTCTCGCAAGCTGTATCTACTGATCCACCACCGCCTGGGCTCTACAGACCGTTCCGATAGCATGCTTCGTAAAAGGAATGCGTCTTTCCGTACTTAGGGACGGGCAGGCGTCCGGCTTCCATCGTCGCTCAGAACCGGAGAAGTGAGCCGTGGGCTTTTCTTAGAGGCGAGAGGAGACATTCTGCTATACACATATATCGGCAGACGTACTTTCCCGAATACACTACTACCGCCGTATGAACCAAGGAAACAACAACCTAGTGGTGGGTGTTGATGGGTGGCCTTATCCTTCCATTTCGAAAGACATGACGCATAAAAGGCGGAGAGAGGCTGACAAACAAAAAATACATGTCAAAATTGCTGTTGTTCGGAAGTTCTTGATGGGGATCACGAACGCAACCGACACGTCGCAGCCGCAGTATCAAGCAAACCCACTGTGTTGCTTGCTGTGGAACCGATTGGGGACCACGACCCCAACCGACACGCCGCGGCCGTAGCATCAAGAAAACTCGCTGTATTGTTTGCTGTGCAACCGATTGGGGACCACGACTCTCAACCACGACCACTCCGAAATGGTAGGAGTAGTAGTGTTATTAATAATAGCAGTTGTAGTAGTACTAAGAGTGGTATACTAGTAGTATATATGTATAGTATTAATAGTAGGAATAGTAGTACCGCCAGCTGCTCTTTATCAATAGTATTTGGATTGGGCCCATTGGAATGACGGCCTGTATGCCGGGTTGCGCTGTGCAGTGTGTGGTAGTGTTTGTTGTGCTGAGTGTGCTCGACATATTCGGGGAAATGTTATGGTCAATTGTTTCCAGTTACTATTAATACGAGAGGCTGTCGGTCGAGTCACGCGTGCTGGATTGGGGTGCCTTCAAAACTGTCGATATTCCTGGTGTTGAAGGGTGATAGCTGCGAGTTCATACTACACCGAGAAGAGGGTTGCACTAGGGTTGGGAGTTTGAATCGTATGTCGGTACTTTATGTTCGTTGTTGCTGCCGATCTGAGGCTGCTCCTTTTCATGCTACGGCAGAGGTGTGCTGTGTGTTCTGTGCTGTACGATGTGCCTCACAAGGAACAAAAACGTCCGAACAAGCTTTACATCCAACTAATAATACGAGTATATCGTACGTGCTTGGTTCGAAAAGTGCCCATTAACTTAGTTTGGGAAAAAAAATATTTCACGCTGGTCGTTTTTTGGCATCGTGTAATCGATCGATGCTTTCTGCTCTAATCTTGGACAAAAAAGGCATATTCAATTCGTAGTCTTGAATGTTTCTATTAATATAGTACGACCAGGAATATGGTGTTGACTACTTTGGAACCATCGTGCGTACAAGCGCAATACAGGTCAATACACCCCGCGGAAGAAAACTGCAGTGTGCCACCATATATCTGTCACTTTCGTCATTCCCATTCTTCTAGTATATTAATAGTAGGCTGTGAAAGAGTCTGTTGCATCATCTTCAAGACGAAAAGTAGTTCGCTTCTACTTTCCAATCCTCTATGTGGTACAGACATGTATGTTATGTCTCCAATCGTCTGTCGATCACTTTGTTACCGTCGAATATTTCGTCTCCCCGATTTGAGAAATGAATACCTGCTCAATATTATTTCCTGCGAGAGCTGTACCTACTGATCATCCACCACCCGCACTCTACATGACGTTATGATAGCATGTATCGTATAAGGAATGTGTCTTACCGTACGTAGGAACGGGCATACTTCCAGCTTCCATCGTCGCTCGTTACCGGAGCCGTGGGCCGTGGGCTTTTCTTAAAAGCGAGGGGAAACATTCTGCGATATACAGATATCGGCAGACGTGCTGTTCTGAATACACTACTACCGCCGTATGGGCCAGGCAAACCACAAGCTATTGATGGCTATTGGCTGATGGGGCGTCCTGCTCCCGCTGTGCTATCGTACTGCTGGACTGGCATATACAACTCCGTCTCATAATACTGAACAATGAGGCGCGCGAGCGCGAAACGCGAGCGTTTTGTTCTGGGTTTTCAAAGGAACATAAGCAGAGGTTCAGTCTGAGAGTCGAACCTCGCCTGCTGGAGTGCCGTCTGTGCTGGTGCGGACTGGTCTCTCTCCACACTCGCACCAACTCTAACTGCGACTCCACAAAAAAAGAGACAAGCAAACTGTAAACAGCGCTCGAATGCAGTTCATGGAGGGCAATCACAACCTTCATATTCTACATAAATATACACAACTTAGGAGTGCGTCGTGGGTGTACCGTGTACCAGGTCTATGATGAGACACACCATTAATATCAAACAGCCACTTACCAGGAACCAAGCAACGTAGCGAACTGGCACAACCGGCAACGGCGAACATCACACGGGGACCCAGCCGCTTCGAGCATGAACGCCTGCGAAGCAGGTCATCTCCTCTACAACATGTCTATTATAGCCGAATTGGGATGGAAATTCCTCAGGTTTACCTAGGATACCTAGATTCAAAACCTGTCCCACTGGAAAAAATGTCAAAAAAAGGTACACCAGTGATTTTTTGCGAGTTTACGGCACGAAACATATAAACCAGCCCATCAGGGTACACCAAACCCAAGTAAGATGGCGTTTTCTGTCAAGGTATACCGTTTTCTGATGAAAAAATCATGTCCGTCCCAGTCACTACAATAACAAAATACGGTACACCAGTGTCATTTTGCCAGGGTACGGTACGAAAAAAATCAACGAGGTGATCAGGGCACAACAAACCCCTGTAAGATGACGTTTTCTGTCAAGGTCTACAGTTTTGTGGTCGAAACGCAATGTATGATGTAGCTGTTCATTACGAACAAAAACCACGTTAATGAATTCAAACGCCTTCTTGCACTCGTATTCATACGAACATACCAGATACGAGTCAAGCGTAGCTTATATTTCTGAAGAAATTTTATGTAGTTCCGTGCGCGTGCGTGTATTGGGAGCAAGGCACCGAGGGCGAGCCCGGCGCCGTCGCGGATGTCAGCGGGTGATGGCGGGTAGAGGCGGAGTTGCAAGAAGCGCGGTCACCGTTTTCGTGGCTAGACGTCGCGTGTGCCTCGAGACACGAAGGAAGCACGAACGGACTCTGTCTGGCCTGCTTGTGAGGCTCCGCTTGTACCATCTTCGAGACTATTAAAGTCGTTTTGATGTGAGAAAAACAACTCGAGCGGCGCTTATTTTTGCGACCAAATCAAAGTTCACAGAGAGAGCGACGCAGTCTGAGCACCAACATTGTCAAGCTGGCGAACGAGGGCCACGGTGGGCACCGGGCTCCACGCGAGGCGGGCGACGGGGGTCACAGTGGCAGAGATGGAGGAAAGTTTTACCAGGACCGCATCAGTAGTGAGGTGGTCGCGAGATGGGCGGGCGGCGTACGAGGCTGAGAGAGAAGCTCTGCTGTTCAATTTCTTTATTTTTGACCGGTGCAAGGTGCTGCAATCAAGCAGCAAATTCTTACATGAGAGGGGACGTGAAATTTTTATTTTGGCGCTTTTTCATACCTGTTCTTACGAATAAACAAGCTTGTTTTCCTAAACAAACACCTTACGATTGAGAAAAATCCCCCAAAAAAATGATTGTGACCTAAATTTGAAAACAAACCGGAAAACAGTCAAACGTGAGCGAGATATTCGCGAAAAACAGATGAAAAATATGAAGAAATTGCAAAAAGGAGGGTGAACGTCGTAAATTATTCGAAAACGAACATACAAGCGGTGCTTTACGTGCGTCCCCTTCTACAACTTTTATAAACAGTCAAGTGTATAGCTGATACTTCTGAACCTATGTGACATGAGTACCAAAAACGAACGAAGCAGAGGGAAACGTTGATAATCGGCAAAAAAAGAAAACGAAACAAAATATTAAAAAAAACAGATCGGCCAAAACTGCAAAAGACAGGGGGAATAACCAAACTGAGCGAGATATTCGCCAAAAACGGATAAATAGAGGGAAAAAAATCCGGAAGTTGGGTAAACGTCGTGAACTCTTCGAAAACGTACATGCGAGCGGGGCTTTACCTACGTCCCCTTCAATCACTTTGGACCATATCTGCGTACTGCAAACTCGCATAAGAGCAAAAGCATGAAAGGAGGACGAGACTCTACGGAATAATTTCAAGAATCGGCAAAAATGCGAAGAAAACATACGAAAACGGACGTGTTCTACGATAGAGGTAGCACATTTCCGCTAAAAGGATATCTGAACGACAGGGCCCCCTAACCCAAACTTGTCGGAAGGCCCGATCGTTTTTAGAAAAATGACGTAATTGTATATTTGTGCCATGGGACTATTCGTTGGGATGCAATTTTATTTTTGTGGAAGTCAATTTTCGTACCAGGTATGAGGTATGTAGCTCCTCAATTTAGGACCTTCATACTTTTTAGGATGAGCTTCTCGTGTAGAACGACTCAACGACAAAAACAGGCGATAAAATCCCAACATTCGATAGATCGAAAATCGAAAAAAAGGAATACTCCAAACTGAGCGAGATTATTGCCAAACCTGAATAAAAACGATGGAAAAATCCCAAAATAGAGAGTAAACATCGTGAATACGACGACTACTGCCGTGCGTGTAAAACGTTTGTTCTACGTGCACAGGCGCGTGTACGTATGTAAGTTTCGTGTAGGGTGTTGCACGTGTAGTGCTATCTTGGGTATGCATGTAAGTTTCGTGTAAGGTGTTGTACGTGGAGTGCTGTCTTGTGTTGAGACAACAGGAAGAAGAAGCAATTTCCCGCCCGACAATGTGTGGCATGAAGTAAGGTTTTTGTCGTCCATCACTCATAAACATCCCCAGGAAGAAAGGCTGAAGGGAAATATTAATTATTTCCTGGAAAAAAAGGCCGACCGCGCCAAAAGATTTAAACGGCCCACGACGACAGCGACCGACAACAACAAACGAAGGACGACAGATAACCTATCCTTCTACACCACTAGGTCGAAACAAGACAACAGTAATACTATTGGCTTCTCCATACCTACAACCCGCGGTACCTTTTTTGCACCCTAGCACAGGTCACTCCATAGCGCTCGGGTTTGGGTTAGGGTTCTGGTCGAGTGGTTTGCATCTACTATAGAAGCATGCCTGGTATCTCGTGCTGCTATCAATTCTTCTGTAAACCAACGTAACAACCTAAAAGGGGCAACAACAGCATATTCGAACAAGAAAAAAACTACCTAGCTACTATCTATGTCGCGTTTGGGAAGGGGCCTACCGAAAGGGAACGGAAATACACAGGAGAAAAAAACTGACATGGTGGCGACGCGTTTCGTACGAGAGTACTGGCCCCGCCGTTTACTGTTTATAATATTCTGTTTGATTTCGTCTCCCTTGTTCGCGGCCTCTGATGTTGTTCTTCTTTGATTTTGGCTTGTCTGTTTTCTCCTTGTCTTCCCTCATGTGCTGGGGGTTTTGTCGCTTCTTCTGTCGCTGCCCATGTATGCACGTGTTTGGTGGAAGTTGGAAGGGACGGTGTTCCTGTCCGTGGTTGTGGTTGTGGTTGGTCTTCCTTTCTCGCTTTTGTATTGTGTCTCTTGCATGTACCAAGTATTCCATTTCTTCGGACGAAAAGTATTATTGAGTTCACTACGACGCGTACCTGCTGAAACGTCTGTCGTGTTCATATTTGGGGAACGACAACACAAAGAAGGTACCTAATTACAGGTAATTCCAAGCCTTGGTACACGGTACACGAACGACCCACTCCGAAAAAATTATCTTTAGGTAGGATAAGAAGATTTGGTTTGTATGTCATTGGGTGGCCCGCCGTGTGAGTTTCCTCAAATTTTGATGGTGATTACTCGCAACTGCTGCATGTTCAACCCTTGGACTGTTCGGGCTGCTGAATAAGGTGACGTGTACAAGTTTTCAACCTATTTCTGGGGCTGTGACTAGTGGCCATCGCGGGGTAGTGGACTCAGTCATACGGGATAAGTTAGTGGTGACGCGGAGGTACTCCATACATTGAGTACAGTTGCGGGGGAATACCCCCGCAATATTTGGTCAAAAGGGGAGTTTTATTTAAACCCTTTTTGCGCGGCTGTGCTGTTAGCACCCACAACGTGCCCACAAACCAAAATGCGGGCGTGCTCGGCATGGGCTGCGAGCACCATGCCACCGCGTCAGAATTGAATTCGGAGCCGATTGGAGCACGTAGGAACGCCTCTAGCGGGCGTGTTTTGCATTTACCCCCTTATGGCTAAAACGTCGAGGGGTATACCCCCATATGCTCATTTCCTAAAATAAAACCTTTGCCAGCCCCTGGCAGGCACGTGATAGATTGGCTTGTGGGTTCCTGCTGCGCTGCTTTTTCTATCTCTTGCGATAGCCGGTGAACCTACGCGCGGTGCTTCAAAACCTGCGTTCTTCCCAGCCTCTTCAAAAACCCTCAAGGGAATGTACATAAACATGCTACAGCCCTGTTAAGAAAACCGACATTCCGTTTCGTAAACGAAACTGTCATTTCTGATGAAACCACCATTTTCGGGAAGTGCATGTAATCCTCTCGACCTTCTGTCGTGCGACAGCTATGACTCGTATCCGTAAACCACAAGTTGCTGATACGTCTTCGACTGCTCACCAACATGAACGGCTATTTGTTTATGTATTCAGGTATGCCATTAGTTTACTCCTGAAAGCAGGAGGGAAACCTCTACTGTCAAAAGTGTGAGTGGGGCTGCGATACGGCCCCGTCTGTCAAAAGCGTATGGTTATCAGTCTAGCTATCCCTCCTATGCTACTAGCTAGGGTCCCTGGAGAAACCCAATCGAACATCTGTCAAGGTAGACCCGAGACCCCAAACGGTAAGTACCGTACCAATGTTCTATTCTCGAGGGTTATCCGAAGGGTACTTGTTGTGTGCTCCCCCATCTAGTGCTTTTTTGGGTGTGAGTCTGCGGACATCTCCCAGTTGAGGTGGGCTTGCGGGATCCCGCTGCTGAGTCGCCCTTATGAATACGAGTGTGCACCCTGTATCTGTTGGTCCCCGACTTCCGTCTGTTTCTCTCCGTATCGCTCGCTCGCTCTTTAATCTCCCCCTTGCTGCCACACAGTAACTGCTATGAAATGAGGTCGTGAGACACCGAATCCAATAATATCGCGATGACACCACCGTCCGCATCCCATCGATAATGTGGGATGTACAGGTATAGATGTGTCGTGTGCGTGGCCAAGCCCCGCTAACTGGTCGTCCCGGTCGCCCTTGTAATCTTGGCGCCTACTCTCAACGCGGTTGGCCCCGCGGTTGTCCCGTCGCTGGTCGCACGTTCCGATTGCTGCAACGCCGGCAAAGAATGCATTGCCACCTCATGTTACTATTAATACGTGTCGCATCCGGCGATCGATGGCGGCGTCTACTGAACATGTTTTCTGCACTCGGGAGCCTTGGCTGTAGTTGCTCAACTATCCTCTGGACGAAGTTGTTCTGCTGCGACCCGCTTACGCGAGATTCTCCCGGGTTATAGCTTTCCTGGATACGCCTTATTTGCTCCGATTATGCTGATATTCAGCGCGGGAGCGCCCACAAAGAAGCCTTCCTTTTTCCTATTAATACGAAAACTAATTTACCACACGTGTGGCCTGCTGCCGCTCCCAGCATGTTTGTGCTGTCCGGAGAGTGCTATCCCACCGAACCTTGTCCAGCAATCAAATTCGACAGTCCCTCAGGCAAGAGAGCAATCGCAACATCGGTCGAACACGTCATACACACACTGGTGTCCACGTACAGGCTCGCCCCTTATACTCTATATACGACAATTCGATTTATGTGGCTGACCGCCCTTTGCCCCCGATGTTTGCTGCGTGCCTCTCGAGGGGTAGTTTGCTTGAATCTACATTATAGGGTTTCCCCGTACAAAACGAAAGTCGTGAAGATCGTCGTCTCGGTAAAAGACAGTCGCCTCGAGGTTACGCCGCTAAATTAGACGTAAAAATTCAAAAACCTAGAGATTTTACCACGAAGAAAAAATCTGACGAGAGGTACGTCTCCGGCATATATGGTTTCGTCGTGAGGATGAACAGCTGCGAACAGACCGCAGCCAGGCCATTCCCATCTCTCAGCCTTGGCATCCCTAATCTCGTGCGCTGTAAGCAATCCACAGCAGTAGCAGTGTACCACGACGACAATACCGCTTCAACGTGTGGCCGGCCGGCATCGCGGGAGATAGATACTGCTGTCTGTTTGTGTGAAACCCTTCTACAGCTCTGCACTGATCGCATGTTGAGTTTCTTGTCGACGAGAGGAAGCATGTCCTCGGGTGCACGCTTCAAGGGGCATGCAACCACACCAACAGCGAGCGCAAATGACATTCCCTTTGCACTGGCACCCCGCCGAGCCGAGACCATCGCCAAGGCTGTGGAGAGCCGCAGCATGTCGGACTGGGGGACGAGGGGGGTGGCGTTGGGCCTGTGAGGGCGGCCGGCAGCAACATCTCTCCAGTGCGTCTGGATGATAATTTTTGCTCGCTGGGACGCTCACCGGAGTTGGAATTTGTGGGCACGAGAGGTGGGGGAGCTGCCGCTGTGGTTGGAAGTTCGAGCGGGGTGGAGGAGGCAGATGAAAAGGACGAGGATGATGAGCAGGGGGGGGGAATAACCCAGGCGGCGGTACCGCAGCAGGTTGTGCTTGAGGTTGTATAAAGCGGGTCATTCGGAGCATATATATGGCGTTCGTACGAGTATGATGCACGAAGAAGCAGGACGGAGGATCGCTCCGTATGGTGTTGCTTCTGTGAAGCTTGCTGTCCAGATATGAGTGTTTTAGACCACTACAGTATTTAATAGTAGTAATACGTACCAGGTATGACACCTGGTGTGTTTGCTGTATGTATACTCGTACGTCCGGCTGCTGTACGAGCTTCAGGTATACATACAGTAATCAACACACACTTGATTGGACCCACGAATGGAAGGGGTGTATACCGAACGGCCGTAGCGCCGGTTGATAACCGGAGGTTTCAGATCTTGCGGGTTCATGCTTTGTACCTGGTATCTGGTAGGTGATGAGAGTATGATGAATGTGCAATCGACACAGGAAATACAATACCTCCTGGTAGATGAAAAAGCAGGCCGAACGTCGAGATCTACATCATTTCCGCAGACTACTCGCCAAACTGTGGTTCAAACGTCACGGCGAGCTTCGCGACGATTTATTTTGTCCGAAAATAACTGAGACGACGTTCTTTCACGACGTTTTTGTTTTTTTACGGGGAAACCCTCTATCAATAGACTCTTATGCACGTGAGTACCTAAGCCGTGGACGCCTATATGCTATCTACGCGAAATTCCTCCTGGGGTTTGCAGTTCCCAGGTGTGTACTACTACTACTCCTACTACTACTACTTTCTACTACCGCTACTAACTTCGCCTATGCCAGATGCACACCGAGGCAGGGGGGGTAGAGGGAAAGGGGCGGCCGAATTAACTCGACTTTTTGGCTCTTTCCTGGTGCGAGTTCCTGCTGATGCGACATCCTGCTGCTGCGATCGTGCGTTTGGACAACTTGCTTCATGAGTAGGATACCTACCTAGATACCTCGTAATAGTTTCTCCTAGGTAGACGGGCCGAGGGGGCCAGTTATGTGGTCACATACGTGCTCGGTGTGAGGTGTTTGGTTTACGTCAAAAGGCTAGATGAAACATACATTATGCTCAACAGACGGTTACTGCTGCTGCTGTATCTACTGCTGCTGCTGCTGCTGAGGTTGATCAGAAACCAAAACTGGACTGGTACAATCGGGCAATTTCAAAATTGTTGATATGTTCAACGCAGCAAACACTCAGCCTGGAAAAATCTTCATTGTTGAACGTGTCCACAGAGCGTCGTATCATACGTGCCCTGAAGTTGTTTTAATACACATACACAAATAGAATATCAGCTGGGCAGTCGAGCAGCGTGGGCTGTGCCCGGTGCCACAAGGGGCAGTAGAGCGAGAACGGAGGAAGGATGAGCCTTGCTCAGTGGCTCTTCCCCGTTGCGATTACATGTGCCTGAGGCCGTGCGACTGGACAGCTCGCTAGGTATGACACCAAACCTTGCCTGAAAAATTCTCTGGTAGACGGACGGAGGGAGGCCGTTTTTGTGGTCACCGACATGCTCGGTGCTAGGAGTGCACCACCTGTCAAAAGGCTTGGTGCAACAGATGAGACGGCCGACTGATGTGTACTGCTGTGTGTTGTTACTGCTCGTGCTGAACAACTAGCTACTTATGTATGACACGGATACCTGGCGCCAAATTCGCCCAGGCAGACGGACCGAGGGAAGAAGTTTTGTGGTGACGAACGAGATTGGTGTTAGGTGAAAACTACCCGTCAAAGGGCTTGGTGCAACAGATACAACGGCCGGCAGATGTGTGCTATAGCTGCTGTGTGTTGTTTATGCAGCTGCTGCCGGACAACCAGCTAGGTATGATACCTGGTGAAAATTCACTCAGGTAGGCGGACCGAGGGGGGCAGTTTTGAGGTGACAAAAGTGCTCGGTGTTAGGTGTACACAACCCATCAAAGGGATAGGTGCAACATATACATTGGCTGACAGGTACGTACTGCTGTTGCTCCTGTACATCTGGCGCTTCTGCTGCTCTTGCGTCTTCTTCTACAGAGGTAGAAGGCATATGTACACCGGGGGCAAGTAAAAAAGTGTTCGAGGGTGGGGTATTTACTCACGAAAAAACAAAGAAAGAAAACGTGGGGTTTTCCATGTTACCTACCTGGTACTCGGCTCGACGATGCCGAAAGCTACCCCTTGTTCAATATAGCTAGCTCAGCGACGAGAAATGCCCCGAGCACCCCCACGGAGCTCGGCCCGGATCCAGACATGCGTCTGAATGTACCAACGACCCCATTGCTTGCCCCGAAGACGAAAGTGCGAGAAAGAACCCTCGGCCGCCGGAGAGCAGCGTGCCAAAAAAAGAAGAAGTGCATATTATACATATACTTATTCGCCCTTCTGCTTTATCTCCCGTTCCTATTACGGACCCGCGTCACCTTGCAGGGTTTTCTCCCACCAACTGCCCACAACGGCTCCTGCCTTTGTTTTCATCACGAAAATATTTCAGCTCTTTCTTTTTTCGTCGACTCCTATCGTGTTCATTTCACGCGGTAAACACAGATAGGGCTGCCTGGCACCATACCCCGCTTGGTATACGGTGTGGGTGGGTGTGTTCTTCACACTAAACTGGCATTTCCACCCGTGAACGCCCACAACATCCTGTGCCTATGCGGTCTCCTAGACAGGGGCAAGCTCGCGCGACAGGAAGCTTTAGTAGTGGTACGAGGTTTCTGCATTGTGACGCGCATCCGTCAAATAATGTACTTAGCAATGCAAAACCGATTATCGCAATGAAACCGATCCCAATGCTGTAGCACTGGTGCAGATGCTAGTCTTGGTGGTACGCTGCGACTGGTAACACTACAGTTGAACTCCGAAGTGTTGTTACTGCGTCCCCGTGGTCGTCCCTGGGTTGTTGCGCGCGGGGGATCTCTGCCGGCTGGCAGCTGGCCGCACCTGTTGCCTGGTTCCGATCCACCTGACTGGACATCTGTTGTTAGTACATAATGTAGTGAGGAGCTTGATCACTACCGTAGACCTGCCACGTTCGCCACGTTTCGAGTTCCTGGTACTATAGTGGTCTGTGGAAGAATTTGGTGCATCGCTATCAACTATACTAAGCAGAAACGCATGCAGGATGATGAATGCCCTCTATGAACCACGACGGATATTCCATATCCCCGCCCAGTACGAACACCAGTAGTACCGATAACCAGCACGCAGGCGCTCAATCTGAGCGGAATCCCGCCTCCAGGGGTGCTTTTTGGGCCGGTGCCGACCGCTCCTTCTCGTTACTCTCGCCAACCCCGATTGCGACATCACAGCAAAAACAACAAGCAAACTGAGAACAGCGCTCAAGTGAATTTCATCGAGAGCAATAACAAGGGATAAAAACACGAAATTCGTACAGTAAAAGTGGTTAAGTTCGAGTTGAAGACATTGGTTTAGTATTTGAAAGCACTAAAAATTGACGGAGTACTTGCGTTTTGAAAAAATTGAACAGTCTATGCCAATACCGGGTACCAGGTACGAGGTAGTACTGCAGTTATTTATCGAAACATTCTGACATTTTGAAAACGTCACAACTCCTGCAACACCTACATTTTTGAATAACGAAATAACCCCAATCTTGTTTCTGTTGCTATTAGCAAGAGCGCTCCGTCGATGGAATAAACGTGTCACGCTCAATTCGAATTTGAATACTTTTCCTCAAGGAATTACGTGATACTTTCCATAGAAAAACTAGATTTCCTGCCCTAATTCAGCAGGTATTAGTTTGGCCATGCATCGGCAAAGAAGACAAGTGACCAAACTCGGTTATTGCCGACAACTTGGTGGCCAAACTCGGGTACCTTTCTTTTGCAGTGACCGCGAAGGCTCCAGGACGCCGTATCACATTGATCAACGCCGGCCATTACCCGATGCTGGCCACTTTTGCGTCGGGTATAGCCGAGTTTGGCTACTTACGCCCAAGAGGTACCCGATTATTGTACCCACCTACCCGAAAATGGCCGGACTATTCGACCACAACGACCAACCACCACCTTGGGGTTCATGCCTCACGTCCCGAAGAAGGCGAGCAAGAACCATCTGCGTTTGCCCATGGTTAGGTTCATTCTAGACCATATCGTTCGCTCTCTCTCTGCTGTTGTGCCAAACCAACCACACACACACCAGCGCTCCCCCTTCCTCTTCTCTCCTATCCCAGACCAAATTCAGCGCGGTCCTCTCTCTCCCGTTCTACCGAACCAAAAGCAACCTAAGCTCAGCAGTATTGGTGACGGATCATGAACAATGCTACCAACGTCGTGACATATAAAGTCTTATCCAGACACAAAAAGTGAGCATTGATCTGTATAATATATTATCGTATATCTGGCCATACACTGGAATTATTATGTAAGACAGGGTGTGTCCCACGCTATTTGCAGTACCACAACAGGGATTTTTATATTTCCGTTCAGGCATCGAGCCTGAAATTCTCAGCAGCCAATTTCGTACAGGTAATTACTGTGGCGTTGTAGTCATCATTAATCTCTTGGCACTCACGCGCCGGGTTTAGTTCGGTGCTTAAAGCCGTATAGGTATCTGGAATAAAAATATTAGTATACTTCATAAGAGTAAAATGTATCGGACTCGTATCGTTCGTTATCCAGCGAGTTGTCGTGGCGACACGATACTGTCATCATGAGATGACGCCTCGGGAAACAATACAAATACTATGTCCCGCAAGGCCGCAGGTCCTGAAATGTTGGGCGATGACGGACGAACTAATGCTGGGTATCGACATCTATTAATTTAATAGTTGTCGATACGCAGCACAATTGATTGTTTGTCGTATGCGGTAGCTTGATACAGGTCTACGGATACTGGGGGTTTCATGTATTGTGGGGTTTCGTATAGTGTATCGGGGCATTATTTAATATGCCTCGTGGATGGAGGGATTAAGCTGCTCCTCCGGGAGCAGTCGCTGATGTTAATGATACGGCCCAGGCTTTGATGATAATGATACTGCCTGCCTATATGTGAGTGGTGCAGCCGGTGACAATCTTGGTGCGGCTTACCTCCTGTGTGTGGTTCATGTGGTGGGGTCTCTGACAGAACGGTATTGAGTGTGTTGTGTTTGGCTTATTGTACAAGTATTTCGATATCGTGACTCCGGGCCCGGAGGACGCTGAAGTGTTATACTGTGTTAAAGGAGAGCACTTACTGGTGGAAGGGCGTCTGTGGTGGTATGGCGCAATTGGAGGAGCTGCTAGGTATCGAGGCGCAGCAGGAACGACGGTATGGAGGTGACGCGTGATTGCAGCACCAGCAGCACCTTGGTAGGCAACAGCAGCAACGCTGGGGTGGAGACCAGAGTCTTCAGCAGAAGGATCATCGGCGGCCGTATGGACGCCGAGGGCAGCAACAGCCTCAGCCTCAACAGCAGCAACGCTGGGGTGGAGGCCAGAGTTATCATCATCATCATCAGCAGCAGCAGCAACGGCGGCAGCCACATGCTGCTTCGGAGTGGTGCACTGGGGCGGCTGGTAACACCGACCGCGTGTGGTATCAGCCTGAGTCCCTCCCGCCTGCAGCAGCGTCGATGTACGGATCCTACATGTGTGCACGGTGTGGCGCCCGAGGGCATAGGGATGTGATTTGCCGTGCACACAACAGTGTGTGCGACAACTTCATTTTTCGTGGTCGTATGGCCAGGCAGTTTATCACTGCCCAGCCTGCTGTCGTCTACGCGCCGAACTACGACAGTACGCCGCAGGCTGGAACGCCGGCGCCCCAGCAGCCACGGGTGGAGCCGACAGCGACGAGCTCGGCAACAAGCTACTCAACCGATGTGGTGTGGAGTTGCCGACGCGAGCCTCCACCGAACGAGCTCTGTGATGCTGAAGAGCCGCATGTAACGTCTGTGCTGCAGCAGGATTACCCTGAGGTGGTGGACCTTGGTGTTGCCGTGTCACAGGTGGTGGAGGTTGGTCTTGCTGTGTCCGAGGTGGAGCTTGGTGTTGCTTCGTCCGACGTGGTGGGTATCGGTGATGCTAAGCCTGAGGTGGTGGAGCTTGGTGTTGCCGTGTCCGAGGTGGTAGAGCTTGGGCTTGCTGTGTCCGAGGTGAAGCTTGGTGTTGCTGTGTCCGAAGTGCTGGGCCTTGGTTATGCTGAGCCTGAAGTCGTGAAGCTTGGTGTTATTGTGTCCGAGGTGGTGGGCCTTGGGTATGCTGAGCCTGAGGTGGTGGAGCTTGGTGTTGCTGTGTCCGACGTGCGCAACTCCGGTCAGAAGGGGGGGTCAACGTACCCCTTCGACCGGGGAAAACTCATATGGGCGAGGCTGGCACGGAGTGGCTGGGAATACGGATCTGGCTCGGTTTGGGGGGGGTACGGTGGCAGATGGGGAGACGGGGATTTCGAGGGGCGGGGACTAGCAGCGGCAGCACCAGCAGCAAGCGAGATTTACCGTTCGACCCTGGGAAACAGGCATGTAATATTTTTCCAGTGTCGCCCACTTTAGTTTTGGTGGACTGGATCTTTTTTGTTTGTCCTTTTCTGTGCTTTCTTTGTGTGTTTTCTGGTATGTTCTCAAATGAAGTGAGCAATATTTCGGGAGGTGTGGTGTACCTGGTACCTGGTATGTCTTTTATGACAGAAGCATTTCCACCGCAGCTGCTGTCTACGTACCCGTATATTAACCAGAGGGTATGAGGGAACCGTACCACGTCTGCTACCTGATTCCATACTGCTGTGTCTATCCAGGCAGCGAGTTGTAATGGCAAAAGGGACGTACCTGCGTTGCCAATTACCCTCTTGAATATGAGGAAGACCAGCTAGGAATATAAATCGGTACTGACGTTGTCTTGTCACCATTGTTTTCAGTGAAATCATGAGGGGGGGGTTGATGGCATGATTCTACTCGTAGACATAGTGCATAATGATGTGACTCGTTATCTAACGAGTAACCTCGGTTTCTGGCACGAACAGGCTTGATTTCTGACGCTGACCCACTCGATACTGCCCACTGCATCCTGCGGCTTTACGAGATGTAGTCCATGTCGCGGCAACATGGAGCCGGGGCGGAAGACAAGTGTCGCATCCGTATTGTAGGGAGCAGGAGACGGAGGTTGAGAGGTGGGGTTGTGGGGTGTCCGTACGTGAGTTCGTTTCTTTTGATTTTATGGTTGAGGTATTTTGGAGTCGTAATGACATCGCAACATTTTTATGATGAGTGCTTTGTCGTCTACCGAGCAGGGGGGGCATGGTGGCTGTACTCGGTAACACGACGAAGCCTTTCTATCGTAGATAGTGGAGTTCAGTTGGAGTGTCATAGTAACTCTACCTAGATACCTCGTAATAGTTTCTCCTAGGTAGACGGGCCGAGGGGGCCAGTTATGTGGTCACATACGTGCTCGGTGTGAGGTGTTTGGTTTACGTCAAAAGGCTAGATGAAACATACATTATGCTCAACAGACGGTTACTGCTGCTGCTGTATCTACTGCTGCTGCTGCTGCTGAGGTTGATCAGAAACCAAAACTGGACTGGTACAATCGGGCAATTTCAAAATTGTTGATATGTTCAACGCAGCAAACACTCAGCCTGGAAAAATCTTCATTGTTGAACGTGTCCACAGAGCGTCGTATCATACGTGCCCTGAAGTTGTTTTAATACACATACACAAATAGAATATCAGCTGGGCAGTCGAGCAGCGTGGGCTGTGCCCGGTGCCACAAGGGGCAGTAGAGCGAGAACGGAGGAAGGATGAGCCTTGCTCAGTGGCTCTTCCCCGTTGCGATTACATGTGCCTGAGGCCGTGCGACTGGACAGCTCGCTAGGTATGACACCAAACCTTGCCTGAAAAATTCTCTGGTAGACGGACGGAGGGAGGCCGTTTTTGTGGTCACCGACATGCTCGGTGCTAGGAGTGCACCACCTGTCAAAAGGCTTGGTGCAACAGATGAGACGGCCGACTGATGTGTACTGCTGTGTGTTGTTACTGCTCGTGCTGAACAACTAGCTACTTATGTATGACACGGATACCTGGCGCCAAATTCGCCCAGGCAGACGGACCGAGGGAAGAAGTTTTGTGGTGACGAACGAGATTGGTGTTAGGTGAAAACTACCCGTCAAAGGGCTTGGTGCAACAGATACAACGGCCGGCAGATGTGTGCTATAGCTGCTGTGTGTTGTTTATGCAGCTGCTGCCGGACAACCAGCTAGGTATGATACCTGGTGAAAATTCACTCAGGTAGGCGGACCGAGGGGGGCAGTTTTGAGGTGACAAAAGTGCTCGGTGTTAGGTGTACACAACCCATCAAAGGGATAGGTGCAACATATACATTGGCTGACAGGTACGTACTGCTGTTGCTCCTGTACATCTGGCGCTTCTGCTGCTCTTGCGTCTTCTTCTACAGAGGTAGAAGGCATATGTACACCGGGGGCAAGTAAAAAAGTGTTCGAGGGTGGGGTATTTACTCACGAAAAAACAAAGAAAGAAAACGTGGGGTTTTCCATGTTACCTACCTGGTACTCGGCTCGACGATGCCGAAAGCTACCCCTTGTTCAATATAGCTAGCTCAGCGACGAGAAATGCCCCGAGCACCCCCACGGAGCTCGGCCCGGATCCAGACATGCGTCTGAATGTACCAACGACCCCATTGCTTGCCCCGAAGACGAAAGTGCGAGAAAGAACCCTCGGCCGCCGGAGAGCAGCGTGCCAAAAAAAGAAGAAGTGCATATTATACATATACTTATTCGCCCTTCTGCTTTATCTCCCGTTCCTATTACGGACCCGCGTCACCTTGCAGGGTTTTCTCCCACCAACTGCCCACAACGGCTCCTGCCTTTGTTTTCATCACGAAAATATTTCAGCTCTTTCTTTTTTCGTCGACTCCTATCGTGTTCATTTCACGCGGTAAACACAGATAGGGCTGCCTGGCACCATACCCCGCTTGGTATACGGTGTGGGTGGGTGTGTTCTTCACACTAAACTGGCATTTCCACCCGTGAACGCCCACAACATCCTGTGCCTATGCGGTCTCCTAGACAGGGGCAAGCTCGCGCGACAGGAAGCTTTAGTAGTGGTACGAGGTTTCTGCATTGTGACGCGCATCCGTCAAATAATGTACTTAGCAATGCAAAACCGATTATCGCAATGAAACCGATCCCAATGCTGTAGCACTGGTGCAGATGCTAGTCTTGGTGGTACGCTGCGACTGGTAACACTACAGTTGAACTCCGAAGTGTTGTTACTGCGTCCCCGTGGTCGTCCCTGGGTTGTTGCGCGCGGGGGATCTCTGCCGGCTGGCAGCTGGCCGCACCTGTTGCCTGGTTCCGATCCACCTGACTGGACATCTGTTGTTAGTACATAATGTAGTGAGGAGCTTGATCACTACCGTAGACCTGCCACGTTCGCCACGTTTCGAGTTCCTGGTACTATAGTGGTCTGTGGAAGAATTTGGTGCATCGCTATCAACTATACTAAGCAGAAACGCATGCAGGATGATGAATGCCCTCTATGAACCACGACGGATATTCCATATCCCCGCCCAGTACGAACACCAGTAGTACCGATAACCAGCACGCAGGCGCTCAATCTGAGCGGAATCCCGCCTCCAGGGGTGCTTTTTGGGCCGGTGCCGACCGCTCCTTCTCGTTACTCTCGCCAACCCCGATTGCGACATCACAGCAAAAACAACAAGCAAACTGAGAACAGCGCTCAAGTGAATTTCATCGAGAGCAATAACAAGGGATAAAAACACGAAATTCGTACAGTAAAAGTGGTTAAGTTCGAGTTGAAGACATTGGTTTAGTATTTGAAAGCACTAAAAATTGACGGAGTACTTGCGTTTTGAAAAAATTGAACAGTCTATGCCAATACCGGGTACCAGGTACGAGGTAGTACTGCAGTTATTTATCGAAACATTCTGACATTTTGAAAACGTCACAACTCCTGCAACACCTACATTTTTGAATAACGAAATAACCCCAATCTTGTTTCTGTTGCTATTAGCAAGAGCGCTCCGTCGATGGAATAAACGTGTCACGCTCAATTCGAATTTGAATACTTTTCCTCAAGGAATTACGTGATACTTTCCATAGAAAAACTAGATTTCCTGCCCTAATTCAGCAGGTATTAGTTTGGCCATGCATCGGCAAAGAAGACAAGTGACCAAACTCGGTTATTGCCGACAACTTGGTGGCCAAACTCGGGTACCTTTCTTTTGCAGTGACCGCGAAGGCTCCAGGACGCCGTATCACATTGATCAACGCCGGCCATTACCCGATGCTGGCCACTTTTGCGTCGGGTATAGCCGAGTTTGGCTACTTACGCCCAAGAGGTACCCGATTATTGTACCCACCTACCCGAAAATGGCCGGACTATTCGACCACAACGACCAACCACCACCTTGGGGTTCATGCCTCACGTCCCGAAGAAGGCGAGCAAGAACCATCTGCGTTTGCCCATGGTTAGGTTCATTCTAGACCATATCGTTCGCTCTCTCTCTGCTGTTGTGCCAAACCAACCACACACACACCAGCGCTCCCCCTTCCTCTTCTCTCCTATCCCAGACCAAATTCAGCGCGGTCCTCTCTCTCCCGTTCTACCGAACCAAAAGCAACCTAAGCTCAGCAGTATTGGTGACGGATCATGAACAATGCTACCAACGTCGTGACATATAAAGTCTTATCCAGACACAAAAAGTGAGCATTGATCTGTATAATATATTATCGTATATCTGGCCATACACTGGAATTATTATGTAAGACAGGGTGTGTCCCACGCTATTTGCAGTACCACAACAGGGATTTTTATATTTCCGTTCAGGCATCGAGCCTGAAATTCTCAGCAGCCAATTTCGTACAGGTAATTACTGTGGCGTTGTAGTCATCATTAATCTCTTGGCACTCACGCGCCGGGTTTAGTTCGGTGCTTAAAGCCGTATAGGTATCTGGAATAAAAATATTAGTATACTTCATAAGAGTAAAATGTATCGGACTCGTATCGTTCGTTATCCAGCGAGTTGTCGTGGCGACACGATACTGTCATCATGAGATGACGCCTCGGGAAACAATACAAATACTATGTCCCGCAAGGCCGCAGGTCCTGAAATGTTGGGCGATGACGGACGAACTAATGCTGGGTATCGACATCTATTAATTTAATAGTTGTCGATACGCAGCACAATTGATTGTTTGTCGTATGCGGTAGCTTGATACAGGTCTACGGATACTGGGGGTTTCATGTATTGTGGGGTTTCGTATAGTGTATCGGGGCATTATTTAATATGCCTCGTGGATGGAGGGATTAAGCTGCTCCTCCGGGAGCAGTCGCTGATGTTAATGATACGGCCCAGGCTTTGATGATAATGATACTGCCTGCCTATATGTGAGTGGTGCAGCCGGTGACAATCTTGGTGCGGCTTACCTCCTGTGTGTGGTTCATGTGGTGGGGTCTCTGACAGAACGGTATTGAGTGTGTTGTGTTTGGCTTATTGTACAAGTATTTCGATATCGTGACTCCGGGCCCGGAGGACGCTGAAGTGTTATACTGTGTTAAAGGAGAGCACTTACTGGTGGAAGGGCGTCTGTGGTGGTATGGCGCAATTGGAGGAGCTGCTAGGTATCGAGGCGCAGCAGGAACGACGGTATGGAGGTGACGCGTGATTGCAGCACCAGCAGCACCTTGGTAGGCAACAGCAGCAACGCTGGGGTGGAGACCAGAGTCTTCAGCAGAAGGATCATCGGCGGCCGTATGGACGCCGAGGGCAGCAACAGCCTCAGCCTCAACAGCAGCAACGCTGGGGTGGAGGCCAGAGTTATCATCATCATCATCAGCAGCAGCAGCAACGGCGGCAGCCACATGCTGCTTCGGAGTGGTGCACTGGGGCGGCTGGTAACACCGACCGCGTGTGGTATCAGCCTGAGTCCCTCCCGCCTGCAGCAGCGTCGATGTACGGATCCTACATGTGTGCACGGTGTGGCGCCCGAGGGCATAGGGATGTGATTTGCCGTGCACACAACAGTGTGTGCGACAACTTCATTTTTCGTGGTCGTATGGCCAGGCAGTTTATCACTGCCCAGCCTGCTGTCGTCTACGCGCCGAACTACGACAGTACGCCGCAGGCTGGAACGCCGGCGCCCCAGCAGCCACGGGTGGAGCCGACAGCGACGAGCTCGGCAACAAGCTACTCAACCGATGTGGTGTGGAGTTGCCGACGCGAGCCTCCACCGAACGAGCTCTGTGATGCTGAAGAGCCGCATGTAACGTCTGTGCTGCAGCAGGATTACCCTGAGGTGGTGGACCTTGGTGTTGCCGTGTCACAGGTGGTGGAGGTTGGTCTTGCTGTGTCCGAGGTGGAGCTTGGTGTTGCTTCGTCCGACGTGGTGGGTATCGGTGATGCTAAGCCTGAGGTGGTGGAGCTTGGTGTTGCCGTGTCCGAGGTGGTAGAGCTTGGGCTTGCTGTGTCCGAGGTGAAGCTTGGTGTTGCTGTGTCCGAAGTGCTGGGCCTTGGTTATGCTGAGCCTGAAGTCGTGAAGCTTGGTGTTATTGTGTCCGAGGTGGTGGGCCTTGGGTATGCTGAGCCTGAGGTGGTGGAGCTTGGTGTTGCTGTGTCCGACGTGCGCAACTCCGGTCAGAAGGGGGGGTCAACGTACCCCTTCGACCGGGGAAAACTCATATGGGCGAGGCTGGCACGGAGTGGCTGGGAATACGGATCTGGCTCGGTTTGGGGGGGGTACGGTGGCAGATGGGGAGACGGGGATTACGAGGTGCGGGGACTAGCAGCGGCAGCAGCAGCAGCAAGCGAGATTTACCGTTCGACCCTGGGAAACAGGCATGTAATATTTTTCCAGTGTCGCCCACTTTAGTTTTGGTGGACTGGATCTTTTTTGTTTGTCCTTTTCTGTGCTTTCTTTGTGTGTTTTCTGGTATGTTCTCAAATGAAGTGAGCAATATTTCGGGAGGTGTGGTGTACCTGGTACCTGGTATGTCTTTTATGACAGAAGCATTTCCACCGCAGCTGCTGTCTACGTACCCGTATATTAACCAGAGGGTATGAGGGAACCGTACCACGTCTGCTACCTGATTCCATACTGCTGTGTCTATCCAGGCAGCGAGTTGTAATGGCAAAAGGGACGTACCTGCGTGGCCAATTACCCTCTTGAATATGAGGAAGACCAGCTAGGAATATAAATCGGTACTGACGTTGTCTTGTCACCATTGTTTTCAGTGAAATCATGAGGGGGGGGTTGATGGCATGATTCTACTCGTAGACATAGTGCATAATGATGTGACTCGTTATCTAACGAGTAACCTCGGTTTCTGGCACGAACAGGCTTGATTTCTGACGCTGACCCACTCGATACTGCCCACTGCATCCTGCGGCTTTACGAGATGTAGTCCATGTCGCGGCAACATGGAGCCGGGGCGGAAGACAAGTGTCGCATCCGTATTGTAGGGAGCAGGAGACGGAGGTTGAGAGGTGGGGTTGTGGGGTGTCCGTACGTGAGTTCGTTTCTTTTGATTTTATGGTTGAGGTATTTTGGAGTCGTAATGACATCGCAACATTTTTATGATGAGTGCTTTGTCGTCTACCGAGCAGGGGGGGCATGGTGGCTGTACTCGGTAACACGACGAAGCCTTTCTATCGTAGATAGTGGAGTTCAGTTGGAGTGTCATAGTAGCTGGACTCGGCAGAGCAGCATGCCGATTTTCTCATCAAACCGCTGCCCGCTGAGACGTTTCGTTTTGGCCTTGACTTTGTGATGAATTTGTGGTGATTTCTTTCGTTTATTTCTTAGTTTCGGATATTTTGGGGTATTGGGTGATGAGAACGGAGAAGAGTGATTTTTAGGGAATTGGAGAAAGTATTGGGATGCACTCATGCGTTGAGTAATGTTAATACGCCAATAGGGTATGCCGATGGTCTTGATGAATCGTGCCGTACCCGTTGGCTATTGATTAAGTATGCACAACGTACAGGGGACCCAAAATTACTATTAATAGAATCCATAGTACTTATAAATTTAGATGCAGTATGTTGTTGACTTTTGCATACTCCCGGAGTGAGCACCTACTAATAGCAGGGGGGCTATTATAGTTCGATTTGAGATGTCCTACATCAGAGACGTTCCGTTGTTTTGCCCTTCCAGAGTGCAAAACAAGGGGGCCGATGCTATCGGGCGGTACGATGTCTATGTGAAGGCGGTGTGATTGATTTTGTTTGAAGGTTTTACCAACATACTTACGTTTGTTGGATTTTTTCCCTTCTCATAGTTTCTGTCTTGATATATTTTAGGAGGTCTCTACTGGAATCGAGATTGAGAGATTTGGTATCGGAATTGCCGTTATACATTGGCGATTGTGAAGGGTGGATTTTGGGATTGCCGGTTTACCTTGGCAACGATGACGGATGGAATTTGGGGCTGCCGTTTTACCTGGCTATTGGTGACAAGATATTCGAGACCTATCGTACCGAGCACCGAATAGGGGTGCTGTTTGTGGTGTGCGGTGGTTTGATACAAGTCTACGGATATTGGGGGTTTCATGTACTGTGGGGTTTCGTATAATGTATCGGGGCAATATTTAGTATGACTCGTGGATGGAGGGATGGAGTTAGTCCTCCGGGAGCAGTCGCTGATGTTAATGATACGGCCCAGGCTTTGATGATAATGATACTGCCTGTCTATATGTGAGTGGTGCAGCCGGTGACAATCTTGGTGCGGCTTACCTCCTGTATGTGGTGTATGTGGTGGGGTCTCTGCCAGAACGGTATTGATCCACCTGGTGTGTGTTGTGTTTGGCTTATTGTAACTAGTATTTTAATTGCTCTTCCTCAACGATCATGGTGTAGACCACGCGTGTATCACGTGCACGTGTCCGACAGCTCCTGTGATCAAACATTGATTCGTATACGAATATTTTTATTCCAGATACCTATACTGCCCAAAGCTCCGAACAAAACCCGGCGCGTTCGTGCCAAAAAGATGCATGATGGCTACTACGCGACAGCAATTACCTGTACAAATTGACTGCTGAGAATTTCAGGCTCGACGGCTGGACGAAAACAAGGAAAATGACCTTTTGGGTATTGAAAATGGCGTGGGGCACACCCTGTCTTACACAAGAGTTTTGGCGTGTGGCCAGAGATACGAAAATATGCTGCACAGCAATGCCCGTTCTTTGTGTCTGGATAACACTTTATATGTCACGAAGTTGGTAGCGTTGTTCATGATCCGTCACCACTACTGCTGAGCTTAGGTTGTTTTTGGTTCGCTAGAAGGGGAGAGAGAGGGCTGTGCTAACTTTGATCTGAGATGGGAGAGGAGAGGGAGGAAAAGAGGTGGTTTGTGTGTGGTTGGTTCAGCATCACAGCAGAGAGAGAGCGAATGAAATAGTCTATAATCAAATGGGCATTGTGCAGATGGTTCTTGTCCGTCTTCGTCGGGGCGAGAGGCACAAGCCCCAACGTGGTGGTTGGTCGTTGTGGTTGAATAGTCTGACCATTTTCGGGTAGGTGGGCACAATACTCGGGTGCCGCTTGGGGGGTAAGTAGCTAAAATCTGGTATACCCCGCGCAAAAGTGGCCAGCATCGGGTGGTGGCCGGCATTGATCAATAAGATGGCGTCCTGGGGCCTTCGCGGTCATTGAAAAATAATCGTACCCGATTTTGGCCACCAACGGATATATATCATTTTGGCCAATTTATATTAAATAATACACGATGCCCCATGTCGTTGGGAACCTTCCCTAAAATACCGCGGTCACTTAGAGTTCAATTTAGAGTTGGTGTCATCGAGAAAAACGTTTTTCTTCTGATCGCAAAAAATCTCATGCTCTCTTTCAACGACAGTAGCAGGTAGAACCTGCTTAGGGTTACTCGTACTACAAACGGTGCTGCGGCTGCCCGGGGGCTTAAACTGGATGCTTGAGCGGATAGAGACGGAGGTAGAGAGGGGGGCTGAAGTGCCGAAAGCTCCCCATAAACGGGGGGAACTGTGCCGTTCGCATCTGTAGCTGACTGGGGGGTCGTGGCCGACAACTCGCGCTTCGACCGCCTCTACTGCGACGCTAGCAGCTTGGAGGTAAAGCGTAGCCCGTTGTCGGATGGGAGTGTAAATGGGCAACCTCTGAGAGGGACGTGCTCGTTCAGGAAGACGCCGGCCGTGCCAGCAGCCGTAAACTGCGCCGCTGAGACGGCTAACATATCAACGCGGCGTCTGAAGCGGCCGAAGGCACCGACTACAACTACGCCGGCCAGTTCGTCATGGCGCAAAAGGCCTCACGTTTTCGCGACACAAAACGCTACCATCAAATTATGGTCTCGTCCGACCCGGCTGGGCAGCAAGCCCTGCGACACGCCGTGTTTATTTCGAAAACATCGTACGGGTCCAGCACCGCCTCTCCATCGTTCGTCTAGCGAACGTGGAAAATTCAATCAAAACCAGGATTTTTCAGATCTCTCTTGGAGACCGACAACACAATCCTGGCTGATACCAGCCTACCAGGTATATGACCTCTCGTCTTGGGCATCGGTTCCATGACCGAAGAACAACTCTTCTGCCACCCTTCGTCCTGGAAAGGCTCTAACATTTTAGGGCGAACGCCGAGCACCGTTCGCCAAGATCTTGCCCCCTCCCCCCCCCCCCCCCCCCCATTTTCCACCACGACCCAAACCGAGCGGTACGCGTTCATTCCCGACGAGCGTGAGCCACCCTCACCCGAACAGTCTCACTTTCGACAACTCCAGCCCTCGTCGAGGTCAACCTGGTGCGCCAGCTCGGCGCTACCGCAATCGCCGGGTTTTACAAGGTCAACGTGTCATCATGCTTCCTCGCGATGATCCTCCTCCGGACATGGCGAGTTTTTTCCACGATGGGCACCCGACTATACCGTTCTCCGGCTCCACCGAGCTTGAACCGGGGGATTTCCTTGGGACCTCTTCTTTTCCATTGGTGCAAATGCCAATTTTCACCCTTGCCGACCCTTCCCTGGACCCGCCTTTCAGCCCCTTACGCCAAAGCCTTCCATGACAGCATTGCTGTGGCTAACGAAGACCCATCTTCAGCAACGCCGCCCCCGGTTGTCTCGTCGAGGTGATCAAGGAGGTACTCAAAGGCCCGGGACGCGCCACCGCCTACCTCGACGATATCATTGTCGACGCTCCGGGCCCCACAGCCCACACCGCCAACATCCGAGCCCCCTTTCAACGTCTTCGGTTCTACAACCCCAAGCTCTCTGCCGCCAAGGAAATGATTGGTGCTACCAAGACCGACTCCCTGGCACTACGACGCCCCCCGCCGGCGTTAGCCGAAGCGCCGACAAGATCGTTGCCTTGACCAAACTCCCGATGTCGTCGAACGTGAAGTAAACCAGTGCACGCATTGGCAGAAAAGGCTACTACCGCAGATCCAGAGAGAACGCCTCCACAAGCCTACGCTTCGTCACGGCCCTGCTCGAGCAAGGTGGAAATTCCTTTTCACCCCGGCGATTGAAGCGACTGTCCGCGAGATCCTCGGCGAGCTCGTCGGCCCTCCGATCCTGGGTTTCCCCGACTACGACGCTGTCGCTGACAAAACCCGCCGCTTATGCTTGTACCGCGAACCCAGCCGTGACGGCTTCGCCGCCACCTTCGAGCAGGAACAACCAGAGGACCTGTTCGACCCATCCTGTTCATCAACCGCGCGCACTTTGGACTCGAAACGTTCGTGGACCCCCCATAACCTTGACGCCGGTAGCATCGTTTGGGCCATCACGCACCTACGCGATGGCCCACCAAGTTCGTCATCTACGCCGACCATAAAGCGCTTGAGAATATTGACAAAGTAGGCGACCACAACATCCGCGTCCAGCGTTGAGTTCCTCTTCCCCTACACATACACGCTCGAGTACCTGAAAGCTACAGCTATCGCTTGGGCCGACTTCCTGTCCCGCCTTCCCCAGCCAGCCACCGACACCGACCGCACTGGATCCAATCGCCTGATCAGCCCCGGAATCGTGGACATCTACCACATCCGTCCCTGCGGCTTCACGCCTTGGGAACCCTCCATGTCGGGCCTCGGCTTGGGTTGGCTCGTACTAACTCTTTCCCTTCCCATCCCGGTCATCCGACCAATCGCCTTTGTGGACGACGACTACGGCGACGTCCGCCGCCTTGAACCATCCATGGATGCCCCAGAACCGTGCTCGACTCCCAAAACGTTCGCCGAAACAATCTCGATCCGCGACAATAGCGCAGGGTCCCTCCCCAGATACGCGAACTGCTCCGTGAACGTTGGCGCTCCTTCTGGGTTGGTTTTCAGGCCGCACTTCTTCTCTCCACCGCCCACCATGCCGCCCCAACCCTAGCTCCTCTGGACCTGATTCCTGCACGCACTCGCGATCGCGCTTCCACCGCCGCTGACATTCCCCGTGCCACCGCCGACTCTGGTTTCGGCCACCGAGCAATGGTGACCATACCCCCAAAATCAGCGACAACCCTCCCTCGCGCATCTGCGCCCACGGACAAGGAGCCACCGAGCCCTTCAAATCGAACAGCCCCCCAAGCCGTGCCGGTCGTGAAACCAGAGCACCCCGCATTGCGAGCGTTCATGGGCTCAGGATCACCTTCGGCACCGGCGTCTTCCCCAGCTAGGCCTCTCATCCCCGAGCCTGCCGTCTTGCGCAACAACGGTGTTCCAAGACCGGCTTCAGCACGACTTCTTTTACCACCTCCAGTGTCGCCCTCGCTTCTCCTGCCGGAGTTCGTCGACGACGACCCCCACCTCCTCTCCTGTGTGAATCATCTTACGCGCACGGACTGGGCGCGCGAACCTGGCGCCGAGCCCCTCTGCGCCACTACCATATCCTATATTTCCTTGCACTCCTCGGCCCCCCCGCCGCCCGACCTCCTAGAATAACTTATGCCGTCCCGTTGCCCGTCGCTTCCTGGCGTGCTCGCCCTCGCAAGAAAATGATTACTCAACTGCACCGACGACAACTACGTTCTCCTGGTTAAACAACCACGTAAGCCCCACCTAACCGGAACCAGCAGCACATCTTCCACCGTACCGTCCCAGCGCATCTACGTTCCGATGTGATGTATCTTCGGGCGATGCACACCTGCTGACGATACTAGAGTAGTAAAGTATGCAGTAGTGACGGCACTGCTACAGACGAGAATGCAGTAGCTAGCGCTGGGCAGAGGTTCGGGTAGAGTAAAAAACAGAGTTAATTATTGTCTCACAGCACAGGCGCGTCGAAGCTGCCTGTACTGACGGTTTCATATCCAAGTAAACCGCTATACCATACAGTACAAAACCCAATATCCTATTGCGTCGTTCTTGCACTAAAAATATCCTGACATGTCCTCTCAGGAACTACTTCATTACAGTTCGTATTCACGGAATCCAACTCTCCACACTGAGTACAGCTTTCGATGTTTTCAAACACCCATAAATACCATCTACAACTACTGCATGAAATGTCAGCAGTGTAACCCCCCATTAAGCTTCCTCTTACGAGTTCCAGTAGAACCTTTTGGCGTGATGCCTGATTTCGAAGGGGGGGGGGGGGGGCGCTCATTCACCGAATAGCATGAGTCGTTTAGAAATTAACTTTAGCGCGCCCAAGCTATTCGTGAGAATGTCGGCCTTTTGATATACTTGACATCTACTACGTTGTCAGCGACTAAGGACCTAACATGATGAAATTTTACATTAATATGTTTCGTGCGAGGCTTAATCTTATTGCTTCGACTGGCAGTTACAGCACCCAAGTTGTCCTCAAAACCCATGGTCGCCTCGCTTTGCTCACTACTTATCGTTTTCTGTAAGTGCCTAAGGTGAATTATCATCAGACACGCTTTCGACAACGCCACATACTCTGATTCCAGAGTAGACACAGCCACAACCGTTTGCTTCCCCGACGTCCAGTCTACCGGCGCTCCGGCCATGTACAAAACGACTCCTGTCATCAAATACCCCTTATCCATGTCACCGGCGTGGTCTGCGTCGACGTACGCAGTAAGGTCGTCTCCATTCTCTGCGTCTCCGTTGTAAGTCAATCGAATATAAGTCGTGCCTTTCAGATACCTCAAAACCCTCTTCATTTTGGTCTTTGCTCTCGGACCTGGTTTAGATTTAAATCGCGTGAACACCATAACTGCATGTGCAAGGTCCGGCTTTGTGCACCTGCTAAGTAAGATAAAGAAGAGATCCCGTAGCAGACCTGAATAATGTGGTGTCCTCTGTTGAAAAAACTTCTTCCTCTTCAATCTGCACGGCCCCCGCCTCAGCTGGCGTTTTCGTCGGGTGTGCATCAGCCATCCCCTACGTTTGCAGTATCGTCCTAGCGTAAGTTTCCTGCGATAAAATAAAGGTTCCTGCTTGCACGTTTCGGTGTATTCCCATACCTAGAAGGAACTTTGTGTCTCCCAGGTCCACTGTCTCAAACCTATCCTTCAGTTTCTCGATTACTTGTGAAACTTGCTCGTCGTCTGAACCGGAGAGCAAAATGTCGTCCACAAAGAGAAGAAGCAAAACTGCCCCGGAGTCCAGGTTGTAGACACACTGATCAGCGGTGCTGGGGGTAAAACCAATCTCCAGCAAGTACGTGTGCTTTGTGCCCCACCAACCACGGGGGGAAAGATGCAAGCCATACCGTCACGCCTTCAGTCGCCATATTTGGCTCTTCTGCCTCTCTTGGCATTAGAATCCTTTGGGAGGAATGACATACACGTCCGGATCATCACGTTCCACCCTGGCCTGTAAGAAGGCGGTGGTAATATCGACTTGTCTAAGAATAAGATTTTTATTGGCGGGGTTAGCTATCAGGAAATGGACTGACTCCTGAGATGCTCCTGGTGCTGACTTGTCAGCCCCAGTGTCAGCTTCGTGGAACCCTTGCATCACCACTCTCGACTTCTGTCGACACGGCATTCCGTCCTGGTTGTACTTTCACCTGTACTTTCACCTTGACGGGATCGCTTGAATGTCTTGGGGCGGGTCTACCCATTCGAATATATCATGTTCGATTGGGGACGTTCGTTCATCTCCCATGCTTGCACGCCAGCCTTTGGCATCAACCCCGCTCACCGCATCGTCGTAGGTTCGCGGGTCAGGTGGCATGTATCCGATCTCGCCAGGATTGCCAGCTCCGATGCTTCCAACATCTCCTCCTGTAATTTGTGCATATTCGGCTTGCTCGTACGGCGCATGCGCTATCTTGTCTACGTTAGTAACGAGAGACCATTGCGGTGCCGAAGCACTGTCCGGTGATATACCTTGCTGCCTATTGCTTTTGCGCAGTATAGTCTGTTGTTCCGGTGACGCAATTGGCTTCTCGGCAGATTGCTGTTGTTGGATTTCTTTTGTTTCACTATCAGTCTCGACCCCTGGCACAAATACCGTGCTCCGATCGGGAAATGGATCATACCCTGCCTTTGGGCGACCCACGTCACGGGCGCGTTTCTCGCGAAACGATACCTCCCCCGAGTTGGTAATTGCTTTCAGCCGTTCTGGATCCCAGACCCTGTACGTCATGTGCTTGGTGGTATAGCCTACCAAGTGCATTTTCTGAGCTCGCGGGGTCAATTCTCAGTGTCTGTGACACACCTCTAAGTGCTTAAATGCCAGTGACCCCCACTCGTGCATATGCTTCATATTACCGAGTGGTTTACTCTCCCATACCTCGAGAGGAGCCTTGCTTCCCAGGATGTTCGTCGGCGTACGATTCCTGATGTGCACCGCAGCTTTGATGGCCTCTGCCCACAGTTTCTCAGGAAGGTGAGGAGCTCCCAGGAGTAGGCCGCGAGTATTACCAGTACTGGTGCCAGAACCACGCTCGGCGATGGAATTTCCTTGAGGAATATACGGGGGTTTTGTCTCAATCAGGATTCCAAGGGACTGCGCCAGCGCTTGAAACCTTCCTTTAAATTCGCCTCCCCCATCGCACCTGGTCTTTCCGATGCAGATACCTTTAGGATCAGGGACATCTTGGATCTCTTGGTTTAGGGCATCAGCTGCTTCGTCTTTCGTCTTGATGATAACCCCCCATCTCATATGCGACATGTCTTCCGTGAACATTACGAGAGATTGTCAGCCTCCGTACGACTTACCGGGATGCTCCCCGCACAGGTCAACGCGGACGAGCGCAAGCCGTGTACTGGAGTGGGGGTGATCGGACGGGGGGTGCGTACTTTTCCTGCTTTTCGAAAATGCGCAAACTTCTCATTCACCTGCTTCGATGTTGCGGTTAAACTTCACCCCTGTTGTCGCATTCCCAGCTGGCTGTTTCAATGCGCGCGGGTGACAGTGGCCCATCCTTCGGTGCCAAGCGTTAGCGTCCACCGTTGTGCGGAATACGTTGTGTATCATCTCTTGCGCATCCGGGACTATGTGGAGGACATACATCCTTGGAATGTCCGTTAAAATCGGAAAGGCGTGTTTGCCTTTGCGTAGAACCGGAGGGGCGCACAATAGATCGAGTTTCACCCCTTTTTCCTGGAGCGCTCCTACCGAAAATATACTCGCCATTACATTGGGAACAATCAGCACTTCCAGGCTGATCGGTATCATCTCACCTCGTCCATTTCGTAGTCGAAACACGAGCGTCCCTTTGGGCGTTGCGCTCGAAAGTCCGCATGACCCTTTGATGCGCACACTGCAGGCGATCGTATCCACCACATGTTGACAACGACGGGATTCGGCGGTCACCATATGGCTCGATGCTGCGGTATCGATGAACACGGCTGTGTCACCGGGAGGCGTGCTGGTTCCTATTTCCATCATCGTCGGGAATGCAATATATTTCTGCATTTCGTCATGACTTGGGGATTCCGCGCCATCGCCGACAACAACCTGAAAGTTCTTCTGTTCGGCGGTTTTGGTACTCGTGCACCAAACTTCCGAGGTAGATGCCTCCGGGGGACTAACGTGTGTAGTATTAGCATGCTGTGTTTCATCGATCTGTTGATGCGAGTGGCGAAGGGGGCAGTCGTGCCGGCCGTGCCCCGTGGAATTCCGGCAGTTATTGCAACGGCCGTGACGGTTATTTCCGTCATTTCGTCCACGTCCTCGTCCACCTCGAGCTTGGTTGCCGCGACTTCGTCCGCGTCCACCACCTGTTCTACCTGTGATATTATTCATATATGAATTACCGTTCAAGTTCGTAAACGTGTAACCACCGTTGTTGTTGTTGCCTGTCGCGGAGCTACCATTACCTCGACGTCCTCTCCCTTGACCTCGAACGTTGTTTCTACGGAGTTTTCGAGACCCTCCGTGCGCTACTGTATTCAGTACGCGCTCGTGACTGCCTGCCCTACTTTCGCCTCGGCCCGCACTTTCATTTCTAGCGGGAACCTTTTCACGAATTTGCATGGCATCGTAGGATGTTGCACGAGCTGCTATATCTTCGAATTTCGAGGTGCTGCCATCACGCTGCTTGCCACAAATCAGTGCCGTCTTCAGCGATTCGCAGTTCTCATCAGGGAGTGCTCTCAAGAATGCATGCGTCTTGCGAGCGGGAACTACAGCATCACCCAGCGCTCCCAGTTCGACAGAAATGCGGCGAAATTCCTGAATTACTCGCGCAGGATCGTATTTCTCCGCCTCGGTCACTTGTAAATTCGCGAGCTGATCGTGCAGCTCCTGCATCCTCGACTCGCCGTCTAGACGGTATTTTGCCTCCAGTGCCATCACTGCACCGGGACCATTGCCAAACTCGGCCGTTCCTACAGGTGCGTAAGCCTGAACAACTGGAGCAGCAACACTGGCATACCCGTCACGGCAATCCGCCGTGTCGAGAAGGATTCTAGTAAAGAGCTTACCATTCTTTTCGTCGAAGCGGCGACAATCGTTTGAGTGTGGTGTCTTTTGCAGCTGGGCAGCTGCTTCATCCAAGGCTGCAGGTGCAGTCTCGACGCCCGATATCACTTTTCCGACCCCGTCCTCGTACATAAGCGACCGCTGTAGCGTAATCCAACCGTGATATTGGTTGGGCTCATCATTGAATGGGGAGTACCCTTTTCGGAAAGGTGAGGGCATTGTTGACTCTGAATCACCACCACCGCGTAGGCCCATGACCTGACGATACTACAGCAGTAAAGTATTCAGTATTGACGGCGCTGCTAGAGAAGACATGCAGTAGGTAGCGCTGGGCAGAGGTTCGGGTAGAGTAAACAACAGAGTGATTTTTTTTCTCTCAGCACAGGCGCGTCGAAGCTGCCTGTACTGACGGTTTCATATCCAAGTAAACCGCCATACCATACAGTACAAAACCCAATATCCTATTGAGTCGTTCTTGCACTATAAATATCCTGACACCTGCCACGCTATCGATTACTGCCACTTGGGAGTCTCCCGCACGGTCGGCATGCTCACACGTTTTCCCTGATGGATCAGCATGTACATCTCCGCCCGCTGGTGAATCCGACGCTGTCAAACGTTTCAGGCGTGTAAGACCTCGCGCCAAACCATCCCCTGGTCCAACCTTTCCCCGCCCTTACCCAACGGCCCCGGCATCACCGTCATCGTCGAATACCTCGGCCCGCTGCCCCTTACCCCACGCGGTAACTCCTGAATCCCCCTTTTCACCAACAGCTTCAGTCGCCGCGCCGACATATACGCAGTGGCGGCAGCCCAGTTTACCGCCGTCGCCAACGCCGACATCCTCATCGACCAGTACATACCTCTGTGGGGGTACCCCGTTCCCCTCATCTCCGACAACGGGCTGCACTTTACCTCGAAGCTCTCCAACGCCATTTACAACCGCCTTGGCATGAACACGATCAACACCAGCTCGTACCACCCATGCACCAATGGCGGTGTCGAGAACGTCAACCACACCATGCCCCAATTGCTCTCCATAGGCAGCAACGAGTGACAACTGGCGGGCTACTGCCGCACGTCGAACCCGTCTACAACAACTCGCTCAACGCATCCACCGGACTGGTCCCTAACGAAGTCCACATAGGCCGCCTTCCGTGTCTGCCCCTTTCGGCCTTCGACTCTCCCAATAATGGCGGCCACTGGGGCCTGGACCGAGACCACCCGGCCTACTCAAACCTTGCCACCGAGCGCCAACAACGCGCCTATCGTCTCGTCCGCGAACACCACGCCGTCACCACTTCACCTCTGGCCCACCGCAACAACCCCATCATGGACACCCTTCGCCTTTCAATCTAGTACACCGTGGACGGCTGGGCATGGGTCTACAACTCCACGGCCACTATCTACCAAGGTGCCAAGAAAGACACTGACACCACCGTGCTCAAGACCAAGCTTTTCCTCAACCGGATCGGACCATTCAAGATTTTCGCCGTGGGCCCAGCGCCGGCCTCCGACGTCCCGGACAACCGACCCCTTTACGACAAACCCCCCTTCGTCGACGTACCTTCCGCTCAACCTGGATGGGACTTCAAGCGCCGCGTCTCCGCCGAGCGCTGCAACCCCTGCAGGAGCCCCGACGACACCAACGACATGCCCAAGTACCTACCAGCAGACCTTACAACGTACGTGCTCAACCCCTTCACGTGCAAATCCTCTCCGTTCCACGTCACGTTCTACGACGTCCCACCCCCACCTGAACGCCTCGAAGGCAAACAGACCACGGGCCACCAACTCGTTCCCGGCCGTGGCGGGGTTATCGCGGTCCTTTACGAAACCTACTAGGTCGGACTGCAGAGCCCTACCTGGGAGCGGGAACTCGGCCTCCAACACTCCAGACGCGACATACTCTTCTGCTGGTCTGGCACCCCTACATAACACCACCAGGCAAACCGCATCTACCGACAGAGACGCGTCGGTGCCGCGCAGCGTGAGCTGTCGCGTTCTAAAGGCTATTTTTCCCTCGCCTCCGGCGACACCCTCGTTCCCTGCGACCCCTGGCTACGCCCCTTCAGCTCCACCGTACTTCCGTCAGGAGCACACATATCGTACAAATCTCGCGATGACCTATGGTGGCTGGGCAAGATTGACAATCGCGCTTCGTCGGGCTCTATTTCAGACAACACCTACATCATACGGTTCGTGGACGACCCTGGACCGATCAAGATCAACCTCCGGCCGGCGATTTACACAACCTCCATGGTCGCTATCTACAGACAGCGGTGTTTACAACGCCTTAGTACTGGGAGCCTAGCTCGCGGGGTGTTACGCAGTTCTGACCTCCCGGGTTGGTCTCTGACTGCCCCTCTGGCCCCCCCATGATTAGTATATTATAGAATTATGTGATTCTTCGGATCATTTGGGTGCGTTTACCGTAGTTGTGCGATCCTGTACGCCGCCCCTTTTAAGTTTAGTTTTCGGCTGATTCGGGTCTAGCACAAAATGTACGTTTTTCTGTGCTCCTTCTACTTCAGGGTGTATTTCTTTGCTCCTGCTATCTTCCGACCGCCAGTTCCGCTCGCCCCTTTAAAAAACGCCAATGAACTGTCGTGGTATTGTAAGTTCGGACGTGTTGGCTTGTTTCTTTTGTCTGCGTTTTTTTTTTTTTATCAAATAGAGTTCGGCTTACGGGTGTGTTAGGTTGGTGGTTTTCAATCTACCACTGCCGGTTCCGTTTGCTTACTCTCGCTAAGGCAGCCTAACGCTCGAGGTATTGTCTTCTTGGGTTTCTAAGGCTGCTGTTTTCAATCTTCCGCTGCCGGATCCGTTCGCCATTTTTAGTGACGGCAGTTGAATCATGGTGGCAGTGTTTCTTCCGGAAATGGGTTTGAGTTATTCACTCTACCACTACCGGTTCCGCTTGCCTCCATACCCAAGGCCGCCGGACTATCGTCGTGTTGTACCTTCGCGTTTTTTTGCGAATATATCTTCAACTTGAATCTATCACCGCAAAATTGTAGTATCATTGATGCTTGTTCTTTCCCCTTTTTAGCTACCTCGAAATCGTGGTATTGAACTTCCGGTAGCATTTTCGTTCTTCGTCAACTTTCCGTCACCCGTTTCCACCGGCCTTCTGTTCGTGAAATCCACCGAACCGTGGCGCTACAGATGTTTTTACCATGACTTCTGTCTACGTATTTTTATGCTTTTTCCGTTTTTATTATCCCGCGTATCGGTTGGGCAGATACTTTCTACTTCCGACTTTTTTTTCAGCGTACGGGACTCTTTTTGGATTCCATGCTTCTGTTGCCGTCTTCCAGGTGTTTCGATTGCCCCACTTTCAATTGGGATCCTTGTTTCAGTCGCGACTAACCTTTCTACGATCTGCGTTTTTCTACTTACTCTGCAGTATATGAAGCATTCCCTAATGCTCTCGTTTTCTCCCCCTAGCGTATGTCTTTTCGTAAGAAAGACTACGTCACTTACCCGCCTGTGCTAGTGGGTTAGCGGCAGACTGCCGCGGGTCCCACGTCTTAGCCCTTGGCTCCACGTTATCGTCAGCCTCGAGCCCCCCCGTTATAGACCCCGTTTCATTTCACTTTCTAGCTCTGCAGAGTACTTCCCGCCAACGGCGTCATTCGCCTTCGTTTTCCTTCGCGCCCTTGGGCTTTGTTTGGTTTCGTGCGTTTTAGTTTTTCCCCGTCCCGATAGCCGACTAGTTCTCGAGTAAGGCGTCAAAGCCTCACCACGAAGTGTGGGGTAGATCTATCACCACAATTCTGTGTTGAATAGCCGCATCTTCGATCCCTTTTGCCGATTCGGATGATATGGTCATCATCCTTTTATTGCGCTGTGATCTGCATCTACGACTATTCAGAGTGGGCTAATGTGACGGCGTAGCACACCCGTTGTAAAGGATTGCATATACCCGTATGCGGATCTTTGTACGGTTGCACATAGCTCTTTGCAGATTCCAGACATGCCTGGAGACGAATATCACATGGTTTTATGCAGACGCGTAGGAATATATCTGCAGGCGAATCCTTTAGGGTTATACATAACTTTTCTTAATAGGAAATATGCAGAGGAGCAGTTCAGACATCTTTTTTGCCCGCAGAACACTATGTTACTAGCCTGGGAACTTTCTGTATGACAACGTCCTTGTAGATAACATTCAGTGATAGTCTGGGAACCATCCGTAAGACAACGTCCCAGTAGACTGTATCTGCATGCAGGTTGGTTTTAGTCGACGTCTGGGCTGAGTTGTGTTGCCGAGCGAAGTCCACTACTCTATCGCCCACTCGAGACATCTCCCTTCCTCTGAACTCACCTGAGGAGCATTAATAACAAGTACGCGGTCTACACTCAGCGTAATCTACCCAGCACCGGCATCGCTGTGCCCCTTACCAGCCTATACTTCTGCCCCTCTCTTCACAGAGGGTACTTTTTGGTTTAATGAGTTGTGCTTAAATGAATAATTACCTCTATTTCCAGAAGAAAACATAGACCTCATCCCTCTAATGTGTGTAACGATCGTTAAGATCGCCACTATTACTATGGGACGTTCACTATCACACTAACATAGTAGTGTTAAGTACTCGTTTGTTTGACCGAGTACGTTATCCGTGTAAAGGGTGTTACGGTAGCAGGTAAGGATCCCGCTGCCCCACGAACATAACGTTACTCGCTACGGGCTGATGTCGCTATCATGGTAACGTAATGTTAACGTTTAATTGGAACATACGCTACCCCTTCAATGCGTGTTACGATAGCCATACAGAATCCGCTAACACGCTAACATAATCATGTTACTCGTTATAAGCTGCATACCCTAACACCGTAACATATATTCTGCGGGCAGTACGGGATCAAGGTATCAATCTAAAATAATGCTACGCGATCCCCGTGCCAATACCAAAACACACTAACACTGTGTTATCACAAGAAACAGAAAGTAGTTAACGTAGTAACGTCATTTTACAGCGGGGGGGTTCGCTGACGTCTAAGTTAACACTAGACGTTAAGTGTTACGTTATCCAACATGTTACATCTTTACCGGCTGGGATCTGCATTTCCCTTGGTTCTTCGTCTGATCCTGTTTATATATCATGTTGTTGTTTCTCTAGCTCGTTATAGGTTGCCTGCTACTGTTATGAGGCTTCTATAGGATACGAGGCAATCGGTTAACCTTTCACTTTTAATCCAACGGACTAAGACCTAGACAAATTGCGAAGACGGCATGGCATGGGCCGTTGGTTGTGACATCGAATCTCACGTCCGCCATGAAATCGCTTTTCAAGGAAACAAAAAATCCTCATGTCAAGAATCTTGAAAATTCTTCTGGATCCCCAGAATTTGGAAAACCATGTGTTGGTGTCACGCGTCGACCGATCGATAATGGTGTGTATGAGGCATATTGGGTAGGCGATTGGTGACCCTTTTACCTTTAGCCTAATGGACTATTAATAAGACCTTAACACTACGTGGAACATTTCCTACGGTTGGCAACGACACTGGTTTTTCTTTTCTCCTTTTTCAGTTTTGTTTTCCCTTTGTTTCATTCGTTTTCTCTCACTCATATGATATAATTTGGGTCATTCTTTTCGGAGCGTTTTTGTTTCCAATTTTTTGACATTTTTTTGGCGCAATTTTTCAATCTTCCATATTTTCCTGTTTTTTTTCAATGTTGGAATGTTGACGAACTTGATATTTTTGCATATTTCTGGAGAATTTCACGTATAGTGACAGAACGCTTCCGTATATGATACTTACCTCCAATTATTTCCAAACTTTTGAAATTTAGGGGAAAACGCTCTCCGATAAGAATGAGCATTACTAGGGCTTTAGATAAAATCAGGCATAATCCCTGGACACGTTTTATGAAAATTCAATTACATAGGGATTATTGGCTTCCAGCGCCGACAACGCACTGACCAAATCATGCCGTACGCCAAGGCCCTCAAAAAGGCACAATGCGAGAGGGTTGAGACGACCATCCGCAAACGATGCCTTCTCTGTGCGGGGTGGCGTACATCCGGCGACCAATCAACGGCTGACCCGCCGGATGATGTTCGGGACGAGATGGCTGGTGAGGAGAACCCAGGACCAGGGCGACCGGAGACGAACTGGGCCCGCGATGTCCAGCAGACGACCTCACTCATGTTTTTTTTCCAGCTGTTTGTTTTAAGCCTCCGAGGGGTCCACGGAAATCTCCCCTCTGCCGTCCGGAGTACAAACGGTGTTATGGCCGAGGGCGGCTATAAGAAGAGCAAGAAGTGGCACCGGGTGGTCGTCGAAGCGGCGGACTGCTGTTCATGGCGGGGTTGTGCAGGGACGAGGCACAGAGGAGCCGGCTACGAAACGTAGCTGAGGACGCCAAGAATGGCGACAAGTTGAAAGGGGGAGGGGGGAGGGGCAGCCGGACTGATACAGCTACCGATAAATGCGGAAATGAAATCATAGATCGGGTGGCTAGGTATCTGTTCCATTAGCTCTTACAGGCTTTCGCCTGTATCTCCCCCCCCTTCGTGTTGCTTCGTCCGTGCAGCAGATATATAAAAACAAAACTATGAATTCGTTTGCTCTGGTCGGTCGCCATGGGGGTATTTCGGTGGCCTTTCGCAAGATTGTCAACCCTGATTCGCTAGAGCTTTATACTATTCGCGAGTGGAGGGACTTTTCGGGAACATATTTAACAGGACTGCCGTTGATATCAGTTGCTTTGGCCCGAAGAGACCGGCTATAAGACGGCATACGATAGTAGACCGATTCTGTTTTTATTTGGTTCCGGAATAGTTTCAACAAGACTACGATGCGGGCCATTGGATTATTTGCGTGCGTGGACACATAAAGACAGGATACGACGCGCGTCACGCTGGTGCTGCCTCTTTGTAAACCGCTTGGCCTCCTGCTGGCGTTGCTCCTGCTCGTGCCGCTCCTGCTCGTGACGCTCGTGCTCGTGCCGCTCCTTCTGGTGCCGCTCCTGCTGGTGCTGCTTTTGCTTTCGCTGCTTCTCTTGGTACCGGGTGCTCCTCCCGCTAGTGCTGCTGCTGCCTGGTAGATGGCATCGCCTGCTACTGGTGGTTCTGCTTCTACAGAGTGGACTGTACTTTTTCCTGCTGCCGATGATAAAGGTGCTGCCTTCAATACACCTCTGCCTCGCCCTCTTCTGGCAAATCTTGGAAGCCCATTTCCAACAGAACCCCCCAGTCCAAGTCAGCGCTCAATCCCACTGTAAAGTGCAACCGCTGCATCTCCCAGCTATATGATGGAGACAGAACTTTGGAGGCAAGGTCGATTTTGCGACCTGCGACCGGGACACCTGCACCGGCAGCGGGATAACCTTGAAGTGGCCCAAAAACTGTGAATTATGCGCCAGGTCTATCGACGTCCGCACCGTGTCCTTCACGCCCGAGACAGGAGGTGGCGGTGATGTGTGTTCTGTGCTTCTCTGTTGCTGTTGTTGTTGTTGGTGTTGTTGTTTGCTACCTATTTATACAGCCGCCGCGGCTGCTGCCGTTGTTGTTTTTGTTGTTTGTCGCCTCAGTCTACCGCCGCGGCTGCTGTTGTTGAGTTTTTTCCACACTACTTGCTATTTTTGGTTGTATTTATACGAGAACACGACTTGGTGGCGCAGCCCATTGCTGCTGCTACTGCTGCTGCTGCACCTTTTCCTGATGTTGTTTCCCTGCACGCCTACCGCCCCTGATGCTGCTTTTCTCGTTTCAGGTTGGTTTATGTGGTCGTCGTTCGCGTTGTTGCTGTTGTAGGGACCTTTGACTTAGTATATACTGCCACTGCTGCTGCTGTTAGTGTTGTTGTTGACGTTGCCGTTCCCGCATGTTGTCGACCTGTAGGACTGAATCTACAACCAAGATGTTTTTGCCTTTGTGTTTTTTATAGTACGCGTATGCGCTGCTGTTGCCGCTGCTGCTGCCGTTGTTCTGTACAGCCTGCGTTCCTTTCCACACCGAGGCAGGTGTCTACCTTCGCTGTTGCTGCTGTTGTGTACCTGGTATGCGGTTGGTGGTGGTGGTGTTGCTGTTCCCGCACGTAGTCGACCTGTAGCACTAAATCCAAGACAAAAAAACGTACTAATAATGGCATTTGTTTATGCGCTACTTCGCCTACTGCCATTTGCTTTTGTGCAACTGCTGCCGCTGCCACTGACGTTGTAGTTTACAGCCTGGGTTCGTTTCCCCAACAGTATCTACCGCCGCTGCTGCTGTTGTTGTTTATGCTGTTGTTGTTGTTGTTGTTGTTGTTGTTGTTGTTGTTGTTGTTGTTGTTGTTGTTGTTGTTGTTGTTGTTGTTGTTGTTGTTGTTGTTGTTGTTGTTGTTGTTGTTGTTGTTGTTGTTGTTGTTGTTGTTGTCGTCGTTGCTGTGTTCCCGCACGCGAGAACACGACTTAGTGGCGCAGCCCATTGCTGCTGCTATTGCTGCTGTTTCTTTTCCTGCTGTTGTAACCCCGCGCGCCTATCGCCCCTGATGCTGACTTTGTTGTGTACGCAGGCGTCGTTCGCGTTGTTGCTGTTGTACGCAGCTTTGAGTCAGTGTCTGCCGCCGCTGCTGCTGCAGCTGTTGTCTATGTTGTTGTTGTTGGCGTGGTTGTTGCTGTTCCCGCATGTTGTCGACTTTCAGCACTAAATACGAGACACAAATACATACCAGGTACTACAGTAATTTCGAGATTTGTTTTGTACACTACGACGGCAGTACGTATAGCAACAACAATATCCATTTAATATTTTTCTTGATACGAGCTCACACCGAGACAGTGGTATAGTACGCGTACTGCCATTTGTATATGCGCTGCTGCTGCCGTTGTTGTTGTTTTGCACACTATAACCAACTTTTGTTTCCGAACATTTGCCGTTGTTGATTACAGTCTGCGTCTCTTTCCACACTGAGACAGCTGTCTACCGCCGCTGCTGCTGTTGTTGTTGCGACACGATAATGGACAGGCGTTGAATACACTAACCCGTTTCCATGTTTTATGCTGCTGCCGACTCTGCCGTCGCCGTATCTGCCGCGAAAAAAGACTTAAGGGTTTGCCAACATCATTCATCGCATCCCATTCCTATTTACCTTTCGTGCTTCCTGCCCCTACAGCGCACGCCAACGCGTATTTTCTGAACTGTTTTAATGTTTTTTTTTGCAAAAATCAGGTATACCTGGCCATTTTTCGGCCAAAATCAGTTACAATATAAAAACAAGTACAAAACACACCCTAGGAGCCCTGCTATTGCCCATGCTGACATCGTAACTGATTTTGGCTCGAAAAGGACAACTTATACCTGTTTAATTCTACTATCTCAAGCTTTCAACTGATTTTGGGCAACTTTGAACCAATCAGAGGTACACTGTTGTTTCTCTCCGTATGCGTCTGCCCTCCCTCGGTTGAAATTATTCTGCATTATTACGCAACGTATAAACTATGTACTCGCACGTACACGTTGTACGTCAAAGTACGTATTTACATAAATATGCATACATGAGTACGCTGGTTTCACTCTTCTTCTTCTTTGGGGTTTGCGACGTGCTTCAATTCTTGAATAGTTGTTGTGTCCTCCTGCCGCTGCTGTCTTGTTTTCTATGGTCACAGCGGCCCATACATCACCATGGTCATTATCTGCACCACCCCGCGTCGAGTTTCTCTCAGGTTTGGTGCTGAAAGATAATTTCATGCCGAGCTGGCAGTTCCACGAGGACGGTCAAGAAGATTTAAGTTGTCAACGGTGGGGGGGCGCCAGGGTGAATACTCCTCTTGGCGCCCCCGCCGTCGCAGAACAAACGAAGCCTATTTAACAGTGACTCTCTGCAGGTCCAAGTGAAGCCCGTGGTATCTACACCCTAAAGAAAACTAAACGACTTAGATTTTGGAGGCCATACATGGCACCAGAACACCGCTCGTGGCGCGCGTTGTTTTCTTGGTTTTAGTATACACCTGATTTTGGCTCAAACGGATCAGGTATAACTGATTTTGGCATTTGCCCTTTTTAAAGTCTTCGTCAACTAAACTCATACCAACTAAAATATTTGTATTCAACACGTCTTATATGTCTCCTTTGTGCTGTCGGTTTGTTGTCTATAATCTATGTTTGCAGGTCCGTGAGGATTGTGTCTACTGCAAATTACCTATCAAGGACAACGGCATCTTGATCGGCCTGTGCAAGACCCCCCTGCACTTCTCGTGCTCCAAGCGCTCCAGGAAGCTCTTCATCGCCCACGACGAGCAAGTTCAGGGCGAACGCCACGCCAAGTTCGGCGGCGAATAGGCTCGGGTGGAACTGGAGAAGAGCGCCGCCAAGCGGGGAGGCTGTGCCGGTCGATCTCCTCGGTTCGGACTCGGAATAGATCTTCGTAGTTAAAGAGTCTGTTCTCGTGTCTATCATGATCTCTCGGTAGAGCACCATACACAGTTGATCTGCCTTTGGTCTGCGCGTGGGGTCTGAATATAGAGGTGTTCGCGGGCGTTTCGTTGCAGCGTGCGCCTGCGTCTATAATATTTCAATACTTTCATCAAACATCCGTTGTGCGTGTACTTACTTGCAAGCCTGCCAGCGGGTACTTTGAGTTCAAGTGTGGGGAGCGGACTGGTTCATTTATTTTCGGTGGGGGTTTCTTCACCTAAGAAGAGTGTCAGGTTTTGCATGGCCTTCATCACGCTAGTGCCTTGGCGAGTGCCAAGGTCTAAATGACTTTTTTGCATCCTTTTTGGGTGCTGTCGACAACGAAAGACCCTGTTTTTTTCAATCTACCTTGGGTGTTTGCCAAGGTGCTGATTCCGTTGTTATTGGCGACATTCACGTTTGCGAAGGAATTTTTGCTGCCACTTACTCCCGTCGCTTCGACTTCTTTGCGTTTCACGCCGCCCCCGGGTCCACTGCTACGCTTCGTTGAAGACGTTTTTCCATGAGGAATTTCTGTCGTAGTTGGTTTGGGCGACCGCCAAAGGTTTCGTTCGTTGTGGAACCGTTAGGTGTCGCAGGACATGTGTCTACTGGCGCTGCGATGCGTCGAGCAAGTAAGTGCTTACTGTCGAAGTTGCATATTACGCTCATGTCGCCTTCATATCTCATAAAAGCTGTAATACATAATTATTACTACCTGCTTTTTCGGTCATTAGAACTGCTCTCTTGCGTCACCCTCATCTGCATGTTCCACTACCATTTTCTTAATTATACTAATACATATTTGGTTGTTAACTGGTACATTTGAGCTATTGCCCCGACTGCAGCGCATACAACTGCAATTGGTGGAATAGTTCAAACCAACCCACCAAATACGTATTTCGGCAAGAGTCTTCTTACACGCTACCCTCATGCCACTCCGAAGGGAGAAGTTGTATATATGTATGCTTTCCGTCTACCAACCTTTTTGAACTCCTTGTGTCGAATATTTTCTGCTTCATTTTAGACAGGTTTTCGGTTTTATTGTATTTTTGGTATTTTCTGGTCTCGCGTGCGTTGTTGTGTTCTCGTACCCGGTACACGCTGGCATTTTACTTGCTTGACACTTGCGTTTGTGGTAATTTTATTTGTTTTGGCCTTCCTCTGTACCTGGTATCACAGTCGGTGACCACAGAAGAAGCAGAATCTCTGTGGGATAAGGAATCAAGACGGACACTGGGTGTGCTGATGAAACTGGGTAGCAAGGAGGCGAGTTAACGTGAAGTCAACAACAACAACAACAACAACAACAACAACCACAACAACAACAACAAAAACAACAACAACCACAACAACAACAAAAACAACACTAACAAAAATACTACAAACAGGCAGTGTTGTGAACCGAAAATGAAAAGTGGCTCGGTCGGTTTTTCGGTTTTTCCCCAAAACGTATGTCGGTTTCGGTCGGTTTAACAAAACCGAAACCGAAACCGAAGATTGCTCGGTCGGTTTCTCGGTCGGTTTCTCGTCTAACCATTAAATGGTCACTGCTTCGAAGGGTTCGATGTGCATGTGTTGGCATATATATATATGGGGACACATAATCGTATGGTGTCTAAGGCCTTTCTGCAGTACCTGCGTCTGCTGCGCCAGACGGTACAAGCCGATATAAGCTATTATACTGGTACGTCAGAGGGGGCCCGTCAGACGTTCTAATATTTTGCAGCAAACAATAATTACAGATACCAGATACAGCACAGTTAGTTGCTGCAATAAACTCGTAGTAGGATTATGTAGACACAACTTGCAGCATATACGTAACGCCATGATCCATGAGGAAATCTACGTCGCTACTAGCTCAAGGGGGGGCTGTGAAGACGAAGGAGCATTAAATTGTAGGCAGAGGGCGACTGTCGCAGTGCGACAGCAGTGCAGGAAACGAAGAAGCCAGCACTGCCGTCTGCATTCGACATGATTTATCCTTTTTGTATCCCTCGCGGTCTCGGGGCGCACAGTGCCCTGTGCCCTGTGCGACAGCTAGCTGCTATACGTACTGCTGCTATGCTGTTGAGAGATGCGGGCTGCGTGCTGGCTATGGGATATGTGTGCTGTGGCTGTGCCACGTGTGGCGCATGCATCCAAAAAATTAAAAACTTAAAGGGGTTCCCATACAGATATGAAGGCTTTATTGGGGTAGGGGACAGGGGGAAAAAAAACGACCTAGAAAAACCGAGTCGGTTTTTCGGTTTCGGTTTATTTTTCAAACGGAAAAGCCGACAAATAAAAGTCGGTTTTCGGTTGGAAAAACCGCAAAAAAACGACCGACAAAAACGAGTCTCGGTTTTGGTTCACAACACTGCAAACAGGTAAAAATCAAACGCCAGGAATCCTGCTATTAGCCAGACTGACGTCGTAACTGAGTTTTGCTAGAATGGGCCGGGATTACCTGATATCGTCTACTCCGTCTAGTTTTCAACTGATTGTGACCAAATTTGAACAAATCAGAGAGACCATGCGTACACTGTATTTTCTGTGCGTATGTATGCGTCTGCGCTCTCTCGGTTTCACAATTCTAATACGTATGGAAACTCTGTATTCGTACGCACGTGCGCATTTATGCATACATACGTACGCTATGTACTTGTACTTGTACGTTTTTATCATACGTGTGGTGATTTCACTTCTTCTTTGGGGTGTGCGACGAAGATAGTGTAATTGTAAGAATAATTCATTTTCACGACGTCACAGCCAGCAACTTTGCCTCGACATGCCCCGACTGACACCAAACTACTAGGTGTTAGGGTGGAAAACCCGGCCGTAGATCCTTGACAGCGCACGTGTTTTGCCGTGCTCGAAATGTCTCCTATAGGAGCGTTTGTCCGAGATGTACTTTATTCATCAGTAGTAGTAGTGATGTATGTATGTATAACATATTATGTATACGAGTATGTACTCGTTGTCTATATATATGGCGTATATCCTACAGAAATCGAAAAACATCAGATTTTGGATTCAGAGTCAGGGGGCCGCTTGCCATGTTCGGGCGCAGTTTTTTGGTACACGCGTCGGATTACCATGGACATAACAACGCTCGTAGCGAACGGTTCTTAATTGGTTTTCGTATGTACCTATTAATAGTAACTATTTGTCTGCCAGTTATTTTCTCTTTGTTATTTTTTCCTCGGTTCTTTGTCTTACTCTGTTTGCAAGCCGCGGTGTTTTTGTGATATGTTTGCCATGTACTGGTATGTTTTTTTCCACCCCGTTCTTTTTCAAGTCTTGGCCACCTCGCCTGCGGGGGGGGGGGGCACGACAGATTGTTTCCTCTAGTTGTTTGTTTTATTTGTTCCTTCTTCTCTTTCGATTGGTCTTCTTTGTTTTTGTTTTTTCGCTCCGGCTGTTTCCTTTCGTTTTTCGATTTCATATAATGTGTATGCCGTGCCTGTCTTATCTATTAATAAAAGTATGATGTGACAAGGCATTGCATTGCCCATCATTGCTGTGGTTACTGCATACTGGTACGTGGCAACGTAGTATCTCTGTGGCGTAGCTTCGTGACCACATAACTTGTATCTCTTCAACTAATAGGACTGAAGTATCGGCACGGACACGGACTGGTCGTGCTGATGTCGACTGGTAGACGTGTTCTACGATAGAGGTGGCACATTTCCGCTCAACGTTTCTCTCAACGGCGGGGCTCCCTAACCCAAAATCGCCGGAATGCCGATCTTGTTTAGAAAAATGACGTACTTGAATACTTGGGCCATGGGATTATCCATCGGGGTGCAATTTTTTATTTTTGTGGACGTCAGTTTTCTTATGGGGTATGGAGCTCCTCAAGTGAGCAGCCTCAGAAAATTGAGGGTGAATCTCTATCATAGAACGCCCCGGTAAAAAGAACGATTTAATTTGAAGAACACAAACACACATACCCTGATTTTGGCCACAGCCCTAAAATTATTTTTGTCGTGTGTGTCGTTTGCGGCATTGTCTATTCTGCTCACAACATATCAAAGTATCTCCGTGGCGTAGGGTTGTGACCACGGACTTGGTTGTTGTATCAGTCCAGGATTGAAGTTTCAGCACCGACACTGATTGTGCTGGATGTCAAAACGGGTAGAAGGAACACACACATACATGTAGCAGGTGAAACGGAAAGCTGGCTACCTGGGCTGAGGTCTTAAGTCATTGTCACAAGGCAACACATGTAGGGTTCTGCAATAGTTGGCAGGAGTGGCATCTGTGGACCACAGGTTGCCACTCAGAGATGCATAACCCAAAAGGAGAACACAAAGACGAGACATCAATGACCAACCTCAGTGACAGAGCAGAGCTTGAGTCCGACCGAGTCGAGAGGTGCGCTCCTAGGTCTCCAGGAGAGTAGGGCGAGCTTGTGGTTCTTCTGTGAAGAGGCTCCAACTGGAGATGGCTAGATGGTAAGCGATTGCTTGTTCCGTGACCGTGGTGATGGTCGCGGGAACTGAGTGAGACGGAAGGGGGATGAAACCTTCCGTCCGGAACGGAGCTACAATATGAAAACGCCTCTATGTCATCATAACTCCTGAGACGGTCAACCGAACCGTAACATGCCCCCTAGCATAATGCGAATGACGGAATGAGCATTATGCTATCGCAATCTTGTGACTATAACCAAGTTTAAAGAGCCGCAAAGCCCTTTAACACAAATAACGGCCTCAGGGATAAACAACCAAACCGAAATCGCAAAGGCCATCAAAGGGAAATCCCCGAGAAAAACCCCTACCCTTGCTTTTTCACTGCGTGTTTGGTTGCCCGACCACTATTCCATGGCTAAAGTCCCCCCACGCTCATTCAGCGATGAAATAAGCGCAGTGTCCCCTAACGCCTAAGCATATAAATCGCTTCTATTGCGTCCTCAACAATTCAACGAAAATCGAACACAACAGAGAAGGCAACTCCGCCTCCTCGGTTAAAACTGTAGGCTAGCCTACACGGCAAGACTACAATCGAAAACCACGAGAACAAAACGGAAAAGAACCAACACGGCCTCTTCGGTTGAAACACTGGATAAATAAAATCGAAAACCACGAGAACAAAACGGAAAAGAACCAACACGGCCTCTTCGGTTGAAACACTGGATAAATAAAATCGAAAACCACGAGAACAAAACGGAAAAGAACCAACACGGCCTCTTCGGTTGAAACACTGGATAAATAAAATCGAAAACCACGAGAACAAAACGGAAAAGAACCAACACGGCCTCTTCGGTTGAAACACTGGATAAATAAAATCGAAAACCACGAGAACAAAACGGAAAAGAACCAACACGGCCTCTTCGGTTGAAACACTGGATAAATAAAATCGAAAACCACGAGAACAAAACGGAAAAGAACCAACACGGCCTCTTCGGTTGAAACACTGGATAAATAAAATCGAAAACCACGAGAACAAAACGGAAAAGAACCAACACGGCCTCTTCGGTTGAAACACTGGATAAATAAAATCGAAAACCACGAGAACAAAACGGAAAAGAACCAACACGGCCTCTTCGGTTGAAACACTGGATAAATAAAATCGAAAACCACGAGAACAAAACGGAAAAGAACCAACACGGCCTCTTTGGTTGAAACACGAGATAAATAAAATCGAAAACCACGAGATTTAAACGGAAAAGAACCAACACGGCCTCTTCGGTTGAAACACGAGATAAATAAAATCGAAAACCACGGGAACTTAAACGGAAAAGAACCAACACGGCCTCTTCGGTTGAAACACGAGATAAATAAAATCGAAAACCACGAGAACTAAACGGAAAAGAACCAACACGGCCTCTTCGGTTGAAACACGAGATAAATAAAATCGAAAACCACGAGAACTAAACGGAAAAGAACCAACACGGCCTCTTCGGTTGAAACACGAGATGAATAATAAAATCGAAAACCACGAGAACTAAACGGAAAAGAACCAACACGGCCTCTTCGGTTGAAACACGACACACCAAAAGTAAGCAGAAACACTAGCTAAATAAAATCGAAAACCACGAAAATTAAACGGAAAAGAACCAACACGGCCTCTTCGGTTGAAACAAGACACACCAAAAGCAAGCAGAAACACTAGATGAATTAGAGAGATGTTTGCAGGGGAAGATCTTCGCAGGGGAAGGTCTTCGCAGGGGAGGATCCTCGCCGGAATTGCCGGATGAAGGAGCAGATCTTCGTCCATGCAGAGCGTGGATCGTTTCAGTCCTGCAACCGTTCCATCTCGCGACGGGTCAGTTCTTCCCAGTTGTTATCGGTGTAGCGCACTCGCCAGTAGCGGTCTCTGTAATCGTACACTTGCCCCTGCAGTCGCAACCCACCGCCAAAGTCCTTCCAGATGGTAAACCCTATCGGAAACAGCGTCAAGGCTTCGCGACGACGAAGGGCGGGTGTACGAGGGGTGACTGAGACTGGGGTCGTGTCTTTAGTAGGGTCGGGGTTGTACAAGTGCCAGAGTGCGATGAAACCGTCCATCTGCAAGGGTGTAAAACTCTGTAACACGTCATTCCCAGTTCGCCATCCTGTCTCTACTCCCTCTCTCGATCTCCCCTTGTACTCCCATCTAGTGGTGCCGGAGGCAGTGGTCGATCTGCGGCAGCTCACGAGCGAGTCTAACACATGCGAATTAACTCCTTCAACTGGCAGTTAGAAATCCGCGCCCCACGCATACTGTGCAAACTCGTCTGCTATCGAGTGTCTTAGTGTCAGAGGTCAGAGGTGGTACGGCTTCACATCTGCGGTGGATACATTTCGGGTACGTTGTTTTCTGCCTCGCATCGTTACTTGTACGCTTAGGCCTGTCTGTAATACTTCCGTGACCCTCCAAGGGCCTGTGTAGTGGTCGTGCTGCAGCTTCTTCCCTCTGCTGTCGCGGTGTTTGCTGCTATCGGACTCGCGCACCAGCACGAGGCTACCCTTCTCAGCGATAACTCCGGCTGATGGTCTCGAGATGGCAGCGTTGGCTCGGGCCCGCGCCGTTACTCTTTGGCTGTCGCGCTTCTCGAGCGCCAGGCGGACTTCTCGGAGGTTCTGTCTGCGGCGCTCCACGAAGTTGTCCAGGCCGCCGCTCTGATCTGTCTCTTCTGACAGGGGTACCAAAGAGTCTAAAGACGTGCGAGGCTTGCGACCGAACAACAACTCGAAAGGTGTCATGTTAGAAGGCAGTGACACGTCTGGTAGAGTGCGTTTGATCCATATTGCCGGTGATACGTACTCGTCCCACCTCTCGGGCCACGATCTACATAGCTCTGCATAGCTCCTGCAACCAACCTCCTAGTCTCTCTACAGAACCCTGTCCTCGCGGGTGGTCGGCTGGGCCGAACTTTATGTCCGCATTCATCCAACGGCATAAGTGTGTCACTACTTCTGCTCTGAACTCTCTGCCGCCGTCGCAACGTACTGTTTTGGGTACACCGAACGTTAGGCACAGCTTGGTAAGCGCTCGTGCTACGCCTATTGCTTGCTTAGTTTCTAGAGGGATACCGAAAGGGAACTTGGAGGCTCGATCTACTACCAGCAGAACGTACTTGTTACCTGAAAGGGAAGGCGTGTCTATTTTCGGGATATCCATCTGTAGTTCATCCCACGGTTCTAGTGCGCGTCCGGGAAACATTGCGACGCGTCTGCTGTTGGGTCGTTTACGTCTCCTGCACCCGCATGACAACACGTATTGTCGCGTGTCGCGAATGACTGAAGGCCAGTGAAAGTGCTCTTAAGACTAGCGCTAACGTGGCTCCTACTCCAGAGTGACCATGCAGAGTGTGTACCAACGCGAGTACATCGGCAACCATGGATTCGGGTATGGCTGGCAGGTTCCTACCTTTTCCGTCGGCAAACCTGATTACATCGTTCTCGTCTAGACTATACCCAGTCTCATCTACTTCCGCGGCGTTCGCATTGCTATCCTCCCGCAGACGCTTGCTAACCTGACCCAGATGAGCGTCGTTCCGTTGCCTTCTCGCGAGGGATGCCGGATTGGTGAGTACCTCGACCGCCCGATGGATGACCGGCGTCCTCCTACCCGACGACAGCGGAACCTGCCCCCCTGCTGAAAGCACCTCTTTCAACAGCTCCATATAGCGGCTGGTCGACTACTGACCCAGATGAGCGTCGTTCCGTTGCCTTCTCGCGAGGGATGCCGGATTGGTGAGTACCTCGACCGCCCGATGGATGACCGGCGTCCTCCTACCCGACGACAGCGGAACCTGCCCCCCTGCTGAAAGCACCTCTTTCAACAGCTCCATATAGCGGCTGGTCGACTACTGACCCAGATGAGCGTCGTTCCGTTGCCTTCTCGCGAGGGATGCCGGATTGGTGAGTACCTCGACCGCCCGATGGATGACCGGCGTCCTCCTACCCGACGACAGCGGAACCTGCCCCCCTGCTGAAAGCACCTCTTTCAACAGCTCCATATAGCGGCTGGTCGACTACTGACCCAGATGAGCGTCGTTCCGTTGCCTTCTCGCGAGGGACGCCGGATTGGTGAGTACCTCGACCGCCCGGTGGATGACCGGCGTCCTCCTACCCGACGACAGCGGAACCTGCCCCCCTGCTGAAAGCACCTCTTTCAACAGCTCCATATAGCGGCTGGTCGACTCCTTCAAGATCTGGTCGTTGGGCAGTACGATCAAGGCATAGGGGCGATAGAGCAGAGCACGGACACGGCTTCCGAGCGAGCAAACGACGGACGAGCAAATGGCGGAGCGAGGAAATGCACGGCGTCGTAGCGGGGGAACGACACCGCGGGCGGCGGGCGAACAAGACACTGGAACGGGCTAACGCACGGCGTCGGAGCGAGGGAGCGGCGCAGCGAGCGGCGGACAGGCAAGACACCGGAGCGAGGGAACGCACCGCGTCGGAGCAAGGGAGCGGTGCAGCAAGCTGTGGACGAGCAAGACACCGGGACATGGGAGATGTCATGCCGTCGCAGGCTTCCGACGAACGCGTCGCCCTCCCCCCGTCAACGAGAATGGAAGCGAAAAACGAGGCGAAGGGGAGGAAGAGAACTGGAGAGCCTAACAGTCAAGCATAGGCAAAAAGACACATACATGTCAGTGCAAGATCCTCCTTGATGTGTCCTTTTCACGGCCAACATTTAAAGAGAAAACAACAAAGCGGTAAGGAACAAAGTAACTACGATGAACACGAACATACACAGCCAACACGGGACGCAGGTAAACTGCTGGACACATGCGACAGAGTACGGGTGTCAGTGAAGGTCATAGCCAGCGCAGTCGGGTGCACGGGCATGAGGGTTTGCAACAAACACACCAGCAAACAAACGACCGAACTATCCACTTTAGCGAACAGAATAAATAACAAGGTCAAACATGACAGCCACAAAACGGACGAACGACAAAGAACTAAATAAAAACAGGCAGCAAGCCCCGTGGCAAGGCTCGGACCTAGAGGGGCCTGGTTGCTGTCTCCCTTCAGCATGGGCGACAGCAACAAAGGTCCCAATAGGTACAGACCCGACCATTCTGTTCATTCACCCCGTCTAAAAAAACAAACAACGAGCGGACAAACAAAAGAAGGCGGATAAAAAGAAACCAAAAGAAAAGAAAACAGGTATAAGCCCCGTGGCTAAGGCACAGGCCTAGAGGGGCCTGGTTGCCGTCTCCCTTCAGCATGGGAGGTGGCAACAACGGTCCCAATAGGCGCAGACCCAACCAATCTGGGCATCCACTCTCTATCCGAGAAATGAAGCGAACACAACGAACACAAAACATACAACAAGATGTGCTGCGTTCCCAGCGACGCAGAGCAAAGCGTCGCGGGTTTAACGAGCGGCGTACGGCGAGGGCAGCCGATACGCAGACAGGCAAATGATAAGCGAATGTCAAGATAAGATATAGGACGAGTACAGCAGCAGTGGAACACGGGACGTCAGCAGAATGGCTGCCGGTAAGCACATATATACATGTACGCGGTATACGAGAGTGTGTTAGTCTCCTGCTGCCCGCACAGCGTGTTGAAATCGGCGGTACAGATCAGCCGAACATATTAGTATTCCAGAGAGACCTCGTTGTTATCTCTCTGCCGGATGGAGACGGCAACAATGGTCCTCTCAGGCTGAGACAAACCCATATATATGTTATGCATGCGCCAACAAGGTGAGATAGGAAAATCATAATGCATCCGGCCGTTTCTGTCTCCCGCTCGCCCTTCGTTGCAGGAACATGTTGCGATGACGGAGCATAGAAAATAGTACAAATATCAACTCCAATAAAAGCGGGAAAATCAGTACAACCAGCAGCAGAGCAGCATAATGAGATAAGCGCATATATCAGCACCGATACAAGCGTGAAAATCAGTATAACCAACTGAAGCAGAGTAAGATGTTGAGTGCGACTCACTCCTGTAATGAATAAGCGGATCGACAACGAATTGTATTCCAGGTGGCAAGTGCATACACTGGATACGCTCAGCAGCTGTACGCCCACAAAATAAACGAAGTAAAATTGTAGTCAGCATACTAACAGACCGTGTAGGTAGGACAGGCACAGACCTCGTGGAACTTCGTCTCTGTCATCCACGACGGGTGAAGAGACAACACCGCTCCCACGAGGCACATATCTATCTCTTCTATACTATATTTGACAAATACAGGTAGGGGAGGCACAGACCCTTTGGAGGCTCGGATCAGAGACCGTAACCACGTTCCCACAAGGCACAGACCCATCTCCAATAAAACAGAACGCATGCTAGGTAGTAGGTAGGATAGGGGCAGACCTTGTGGAGGCTCGGTTCAAGACCATAACGGCACAGCAGTACCGTAATGCATCCGGGAAAGGCGCAGACTCAAAAGACGTGGTCGTCTTTCGACCGCAGACCCATCCGGTTATTACGACAGTGGCGTAAAATCACGGCACAGTAGTACAGTAATGTAACCAGGACAGGCGCAGACTCATTAGACTTGGATGTCGTTCAAGTGCAGACCCATTTATTACGACAAGAGTGAGGAAATTAGCATTGGCTCAGCGAGAAATCTCCGCATAACCGTACTACCGTGGCGTGAAATCACGGCACAGTAGTACAGTGGCGAAAAATCAAAAGTGAAAAAAAAATAAAAGTGAACAAAAATAATAATGATCAGAGTAAAAAAATAACAACAGCGGCAAAACGTGCAGAAGACGAAAGAACATACCGTTAACAGACACACCGCAGTACAGCAGTACAGGAAATTAGCATAGGATCAGCGAGAAAACCACGCATAACCGTACTAAGCAGTGGCGCGAAATCACGGCACAGCAGTAGTCAGTCGGGCGGTAGCAAAATCGCAGTACAGCAGCAAAATCGCAGTACAGCAGCGCACACGGTGTTGTTAAGACATTAAAATGAATAGCAAAAGTGAACAAAAATAATAATGATCAGAGTAAAAAAAAAATAACAACAGCGGCAAAACGTGCAGAAGACGAAAAAACATACCGTTAACAGACACACCGCAGTACAGCAGTACAGGAAATTAGCATAGGATCAGCGAGAAAACCACGCATAGCCGTACTAAGGCTAAGGCAGTGGCGCGAAATCAAGGCACAGCAGTAGTCAGTCGGGCGGTAGCAAAATCGCAGTACAGCAGCAAAATCGCAGTACAGCAGCGCACACGGTTTTGTTAAGACATTAAAATGAATAGCAAAAGTGAACAAAAATAAATAATGATTAGAGTAAAAAAAAATAACAACAGCGGCAAAACGTGCAGAAGACGAAAGAACATACCGTTAACAGACACACCGCAGTACCAGGTACAGCAGTACGGGAAATTAGCATAGGATCAGCGAGAAAACCACGCATAACCGTACTAAGGCAGTGGCGCGAAATCACGGCACAGCAGTAGTCAGTCGGGCGGTAGCAAAATCGCAGTACAGCAGCAAAATCGCAGTACAGCAGCGCACACGGTGTTGTTAAGACATTAAAATGAATAGCAAAAGTGAACAAAAATAATAATGATCAGAGTAAAAAAAAATAACAACAACGGCAAAACGTGCAGAAGACGAAAGAACATAACGTTAACAGACACGCCGCAGTACAGCAGTACCGGAAATTAGCATAGGATCAGCGAGAAAACCACGCATGACCGTACTAGGGCAGTGGCGCGAAATCACGGCACAGCAGTAGTCAGTCGGGCGGTAGCAAAATCGCAGTACAGCAGCAAAATAGCAGTACAGCAGCAAAATCGCAGTACAGCAGCGCACACGGTTTTGTTAAGACAAATACAATGAATAGCAAAAGTAAACAACAAAAAAATAGTGATCAGAGTAAAAAAAAATAACAACGGCGGCAAACGAAAAAGCAAAATCGCAGTACAGCCGCAAAATCGCAGTACAGCAGCGGTTGTGGTGGCCAAAACGCAGTACAGCAGTAACATCGCCGTACAACAGCGGTAGGCCGGTACCGTGAACCTACTGAAGAGAGATAGAGAGGTCGACATGCAATACCACAGTGTATACTCGTACGTACGTAATTTTGCATACTGCTGTAGTCTATTAAAAATGATCTGACTCGCAGTTATAACGTTATTACCAAGACACATAAAAATGAAAAACGTGGCTTGCAAGGTTTGCAGGGATGCTTATCGACCTCTAACTTGCCAGAACAATAACTAAGAAAGGGGGATGGAAAAGGACGTGCGTTAAATTAGTATGTTGCGTTAGCCGTGAGGCATTTTTATTTCACGGATAACAGCAGCAACGAAACGTGGCGAGGCGGCGACGGCAGCGGCAACATACACGCACGTGGTAAGGGCAGCACACACGCACGTGACGGCAAGCGACGGCAGTAACGACGTACGTGACAGCAGCTGGCTTGTGGAACACGAGCCTGAGAGTCTCAGCGAGCGCACTTGGACACTCGCGCTCTCAAACCCCGCATCATCGTCAGGCTTACGCTTATTTTTCATTCATTCTTTATTTTGGCTGCTGTGTGGAAAAGGTGATGGGGGTCTGACAAGTGCGCTGCCGGCTCCCACCTGCGCCATTTGTTCAATACACGTCGAGCCAAGCACGCAAACTCAGGGTACCAGAGTGAGAATCAACGATGTGGACACGCGCCAGGGAGCAAGTCGCTTCCTGGTTGTGTCATGCATCATGAATTATACCAGGTACTCAGGCATTCCCCACCGAAATAAAATAATTAATTGAGTACAGACCCCCTAAATAATGAGCACCCGTTCAGAGTCATGGGTGTTAACGTACGCGCGGGACGCGCAGTACTGCTGCTGCTGTATCCGTGATACAGCCTACCCCGTAGTAGGTACCAGTGGGGTTGAGTTTCCACGTGGTCCATGGTTGCATGTGGTCGGCGGTGGGTCATAGTTGCTTGCAGGAAGAGCGCTATCAGCGCGTGTACCCCCCGTAGAGGCAAAGGAAAGGCGAGGTGCAACACACAATAAAAAAAAAAACAATAAAACGCTGCCACCCGCAGCTACCAAAAAAGTTACTCAAGATAAAAAATAAAATCGAAAGGAACAGGTCGGAGGCGCGAAGGCCGCCGCTCGTTCCGGCACGGGAAATGCAAACCCGTGCAGTAAGCGCGCAGCATGTACAGGGACTGAACACCATGAAACGGAAAGCTGGCTACCTGGGCTGAGGTCTTAAGTCATTGTCACAAGGCAACACATGTAGGGTTCTGCAATAGTTGGCAGGAGTGGCATCTGTGGACCACAGGTTGCCACTCAGAGATGCATAACCCAAAAGGAGAACACAAAGACGAGACATCAATGACCAACCTCAGTGACAGAGCAGAGCTTGAGTCCGACCGAGTCGAGAGGTGCGCTCCTAGGTCTCCAGGAGAGTAGGGCGAGCTTGTGGTTCTTCTGTGAAGAGGCTCCAACTGGAGATGGCTAGATGGTAAGCGATTGCTTGTTCCGTGACCGTGGTGATGGTCGCGGGAACTGAGTGAGACGGAAGGGGGATGAAACCTTCCGTCCGGAACGGAGCTACAATATGAAAACGCCTCTATGTCATCATAACTCCTGAGACGGTCAACCGAACCGTAACAGCAGGTGTGCAACAATGGTTGGTAAGGCTAGACTGGAGTGACGGCTCGTCCGTATTACACACCCGCATTCCATTGTGAGTTTCCTCTCTTGATTTCTTGATTTTTTCTTTCCTGCATTGAACTTTTGATCTCCCTTCCCTTTTCGGTTTTAACTTTTTCGATTTTAATTTTGATTTTTCGACGTCTCGCTTTTCACTTTCGTTCGATGTGTGTGTGCTCTTCACATTAAACGATTCTTCCTACCCGTCGACATCCCGCACAAAATCGTGCCTGTGCCGATTCTTCAATCCTAGAGAGATACACATTCGTTGGTCAAAGAAGCTACGACACAGAGATACTACTGTAATGTACGTTGCCACGTATAAATATGTACCAGTAATCACAGCAGTGGACAATATAATGCCATGCCATCATACTAGATACGACAGGTACGACATACCAAGTACATTTTTATGAAATAGAGAAACCAAAGAAAAAAATAAATATAAAAAACAAAGCAAAAAAAACAAGACCCAAAAATAAATAGAAAATATGGAAAAAATACAGAATAACAGAAGAGAGTAGGTGGGTTTGTTTTTTATCATGTGTACTACTAACTCTCGTATTTTTTGCTTGTTTTTTTTACTTACCAAGGTAGGTATTTTTACCACTCACTACAGAGTTTTTGGAGCCTGTCCTGCGACCACAGACTGCAACGTATTTTGGCGATGCGCTAATGAGAGAACAACAACAACAAAAACACCTGCACTCCCCCATAGCACACACCTTATACTTCCCCACTACATATAATACCTATTAAAGCGACGCTGGCACCCAAGCGTCCCCTGGTCACCGGCGGGTTTCGGTCACTTGAATCTCAATATAATATATATACCAAACATGGCTATGAACATCTTAACACACAGTGCGGTTAGAACTTCCGCTGCTTCGTGCTCACCGGAGCGCAACGGTGACTTGATAGAGGTCCGTCACAGCAGCTTGGGTTTCTGTTGAGATTGATCTCCCTCATGGTTTCAACAGAAGAAGCCCACACATCGCCTAAAAGGTGCCCCAGTGATCGGAATTGGTCGATATTTGGGGTGCACAAAACCAGGAAAACAAAAAGCCTCAACTGAACGGTTTGCACTTCACTTGCGATCAGCTATATGCAACTCCTCAAAGGACACGACAGCCCGCCAAAATAAAGGATGCGCATGATGGAATAATAGCTGTAAGGGCGTCGGGTGCGCTAGACGACAGTCGTAGGTACAGCGAAGAACTACTCGCGAGGTGTTTTCGGGTATTCGAAGTTACCCCACGCGCACGTAGACCAAAAGCTCCCAATAACCCTATTTACGTAATATGTTTCATTCCACGCAAAGGAGCATATACCGTACCGGCGTCTCCGGTGTCTTGGTAGTCGGTCCGCGTGCCTATCAAGATCAATTTCGTTGGTTTAAGTCCCACCGAGTACACGCTCGCAAGAGCTTTTTCATGCTTGAAATAAATTGAAAATTAATAGCGGAAAGCGCGAGAGCGTGAGTTAGCTACATTCGATGAAAATCGACGAGCAGTGGGAATGCTGAACCCTATTGGCGACAAAAGAAAGGCACGTACCGGGGGGGAGAGGGGTAGCATCTGTGACCACGGCTTGTCCAGAATGTCGTCGAGGGTAAAACCTTCTACGAGTTAGGCTGGAAAGTGCGAGTGATGATAAAAATATATACCAGGTATAATATATAAAATAGCGCAATGTCTACTGCACCAAATTGAATGAAGAAATTGCCTTCATCGACTATCAATAGGAGATCGCTGCTCTACAGGGGGGTGATATATCCCTTCGTGGTCGAAGATGCTTCTGGTAGCGAAACTACTTTCAACAGACAAAACGGAAAAATGGGAACGAAACAAAAAATGGGAACGGACGTTTTTTTTTAGAAAGCAAACCAATTGTGTACAACTTCAAGAAAAAAAGTTGACAGTCCTGTGGGGCTGTACAGCAACCTTCGAATGAGCTGTCGCTCAGGCTGGAAGTCCTCGGCATCGCCGCGGTAGCCAGCATATAGAGAAATCACAATAGAACCAGCGTATATCGCTTTTTGCGCCCACCCGAAGGCACGAGATGGAGCATGACCGTTCTGACGAGCTCCTCTCACAGGGCTGGCCAAGGGGTTTCGCAGGATCATTTTGGTTCTCTGATACACCACATGGTTCTGGAGATACGGCTTGCTTCTCATTTTAGGCTTCCCATGATGGGTACGAGGTGAACGATATTTGGACCAAAAATGTGTAAAAATGGTCTAAAAAAGGGCAGAAATGGTTCAGCATTCTCGTATATTCGCGTCAACCATTCTACAACCACGAAAGACGGATCATGGTTGCAAATACCCATCACTAATTCCAAGTCGTATGTATATATATGTTGCTGAAGCGTCCACGCGCGGGTAATTGACGACGCGTTGCTGATGGGGCCAGTGTCCCCACCGAACACGCCCACACGAAGGCATCTTTATATTTCAACCCTCTTGCACACACCTCGGAAGCATCTTCCCGCGAATTAACCCTCTCCATATAAGAAGAGCACAACCGAAAGCGTGATCGCACCAAGGGCGACGCAACTGCAAGGAATCGCACAGTCATCTTAACCAACGAGGAAGGGCTTTGCACCCAGTTCTGTCTGCTACCGCATTACAATGGTGAGTCGTGAATGGGGTGTGTTTTGCTTCTTCCGATAGGTTGGGCATTTTTCGGCCAACATGGGTCTGACTGACGGGGGGCGCCAACGAACGGAGAGAGGGATTGCGCTATGTCTGGAATATCTCTTTGCGCAGAAGAATAACATCAGGTCCGTCGCTTTCGCTGTAAGCCTACGAAGTACCTACGAAACACATACACAGCACAGAGTAGTCAGTCATGGGTTTGTTCGTGAGGTTAGCATTCAGTGTTTGTTCATGTCAGTTTTTGAGTGGAGCATCGCTCAGAGCTGCACAATGGAGGGAATCTGTTGGGAAAATGGCATGCATGCAGCGTTTTGTGCCGTATTGGCGAGCTTGTTTTACGAAGGATACCGTCCTGCCGTGCACCTACTACTGTGTGATACGTCTGGTGCTGAATGCGCGACAACTTCAACCTTGGCTGCACGTTCAAGCTGGGAATGCAGGGCACGCTCCTGCTCTCTCTGGATACGCGGCTGCTGCGATTGAAATAATTCAAAATAATTCATAACCATCCCCTTTATTTCGTGCCGTGTATTTTGGTTCGGGCACTTCAACCAGGGAACTAACTGCTTGGAGTACAGCAGTATAATATACCAGGTATACTGTCATACAAGGTTCCCCTCCGGCAGGTATACCTAGGAGTGTGGCGTAAGAGCGACATACTACTCGTATGAGATCCAGCAAAGGGTTAGAAGTAGTAGCTATATCCACCCATCACTCACGTGAAGAACACACGCGCAAATTATTGAGAACAGAGCTGCGGGATCATTACCACTTACTTATTGATTTATTTATTTACGTACCAGTATTTATTTATTTTTCAACTTCACTATTACTTTCCAGCCTTACTCGTGGGAGGTTTTACCCTCAACGAGCTTATTGTGGACAAGCCGTGGTCACAGGTGTCCACTGCTCCCCCCCGGTACGTGCCTTTACTTTCTGTCGCGCACAGGGTTCAGCTTTCCCACTGCTCCTCGATTTTCATCGAATGTAGCTATCTCACGCTCTCGCGCTTTCCGCTAGTTATTTTGTTTTTTGCAAGAAAAAGCCACGAGCATGCACTCGGTGATACTTAAACCCACGAAATTGATCTTGGTAGGCACGCGGACCACCTACCAAGCCACCGGGGACGCCGGCAATAATATTTAAATAGGGTACCGGTAAGTGGATATATTGATCCTTACCAGATGACTCGCGCGATAAGTAAGTTCAAAAGGTTTGCGGCGTAGACTTCAGTACAAAAAAGTTGCCTGAGTAAGATACAGCAACTACAATATATATCCCCCTAGAAGTAAATGTTTCTTGGTGTTCAGGGCAATCTAAAGGTTTCACAGACAAATGCTGGAGAACAAATCGTAGTTCGAGTACTGAGAGTGCGCCAGGAGCCCTGCTATTGGCCAGACTGACGTCGTAACTGATTTTGGCTCGAATCGGTCTCGGGATATACCTGATTTCGTTTACTCTGTCTAGTTTTCAACCGATTTTGACCAACTTTGAACAAATCATAGACACCATACGTGTACTGTTTTTTTCACATTTCTACTACGTATGGAAACTCCGTAATCGTACGCACGCGCGCATTTATGCATACATACGTACGGTCTGCACTTGCACGTGCACGTTTTTATCAAACATAGTATTACGGTGATTCCACTTCTTCTTTGGGGTGTGCGACGAAGTTAGAGTAGTAGATGAAAGAAGAATTCATTTTCACGACTTCACAGCCAGCAACTTTGCCTCGACATGCCCCGACTGACATCAAACTACTACCTGGTAGGTGTTAGTGCGGAGAACCCGGCGCTGCATCCTTGACAGCGCACGTGTTTGCCGTGCACGACATGTCTCCTATTATTTGTAGGATCGTATGTCCGAGATGTACTTTATTCAGCAGTTAGTTCTGATGTATGCATGTATGCACTCGTTTCTATGGCGGGTATCTATCTTCAGAAATCGGGGAAAAAACAGATTTTGGATTCAGAGTTGTTAGGAGGCCGCATGCCATGTTCGGGAGAAGTGTTTTGTACGCGGATTGCTATGGACATAACGCCGCTCGTAGGGCACGTTTTTTAATTGGTTTTAGTATGTACCTGGTAACTAAGTTTTGCCCAGAAGAGGCCAGGTACATCTGAATTTGGCCACGGCCCTATAAATATTTTTGTCCCGTGCGTCGTTTGTGGCGTTGATCTGCTCACAACACATCAAAGTATCTCGGTGGCGAGCCATTCCACAGTATACTGCAGCGGGAAAGGGGGAGAAGAGCCTGCTATGTTACCCCGGATCTGAGTTACGAGTTGGAAGGAGAGAGAGAAGAAGATGTGCGAAGATAATGAATGGGATAAGAAAACAAACAAAAATTAAAAAAATTGCAGTAGGGGTGCACCAGACGTTCCTGAACCATTCACATCAGGAGCTCAATATATTACCCGATACAATACTTTCTTGGAAGGAATTCGTTCTGCCACTCGACCAGCACTTGCATGTGCTATATAGTCCTATCACGAATATATGAATAAAGAATGTTTCTTCCTAACTGGTAGTTCTTCACTTAAGGAACTCAATTGGTCAGGAGTCAGGAACCTTCGGCCCATAAAATGCAGCCCTACCGGCGTGGCGTAGTGTTGTGACCACGGACCTGGTCGTTGTCGTATCTCTCCAGGAATGAAAATTCGGCACCGACACTGATTGTTTGTGCTGGATGTCAACACGGGTAGAAAGATCACACACACGTAGCAGGGGTGCAGCAACGGTTGATAAGGCTACTGGAAGTGACGGGTCGTCCGCATTACACACCCGCATTCCATTGTGCGTTTCCTCTCTTGCTTTCTTGCTTTCCTGCCTGCATTGAACATTTTTCTCTCCCTTTCTTTTTTCGTTTATAGTTTTCCGATTTTAATTTCGATTTTTCGACGTCGAGTTGTTTCATCATGCTGTCCATTTCTTCTGGGTAGTTTCTGGTCGTCTCGACTTCTGTGGCGACTTGTACAGCGTAACGCATGTATCTGATACCGTACGTACGCGGTCCTCACTTTTTACTTTTGTCTGAGGTGTATGTGCTCTTCACATTAAACCGTTCTTTCTACCCGTCGACATCCCGCACAAAACCGTGTCCGTGCCGTTTCTTCAATCCTAGAGAGATTCCTAGTACGCGTTATGTGGCCACAGAGCTACACCACAGAGATGCAACGTTGATCACAGTGGACAATGCAATGCCATGCCATCAGGGTGTGTATTCACCCTTTTAGGATCGCAGTCCCGTGACAAATTACTTAGAATTTGACCGGTTTGTCCCCCCTACAGAGAGCATTATTGGAACGGTCCGAATGAAATAATATTTGCCCAATGAATTGGTGTTGAATATTATTTGTGGATAACAAACAGATTGAGTGCAGCTCGCTGCCATCTCGCCCTCGCTGTAGCTCTTCTACCTCCTCCAACCCTTCCCCCCACATACCACCACTGCTGTTACTTCCCGTACCCCTGACCCTGCCACCTCCGACCGCAAGAGCCCAGTCTTCCTTCCCAAGCACCCCCGAAGAAGCATCAGATATCTACCAAAAACCCGCTATCCAAAAAAATGGCTGGTTCTTAACTGCTACACGCATGTTTCAACTCGCAGAATAGAAGGTTATGCGGTGTTGCTGGGCTACTGTTACGGTTCGGTTGACCGTCTCAGGAGTTATGATGACATAGAGGCGTTTTCATATTGTAGCTCCGTTCCGGACGGAAGGTTTCATCCCCCTTCCGTCTCACTCAGTTCCCGTGACCATCACCACGGTCACGGAACAAGCAATCACTTACCATCTAGCCATCTCCAGTTGGAGCCTCTTCACAGAAGAACCACAAGCTCGCCCTACTCTCCTGGAGACCTAGGAGCGCACCTCTCGACTCGGTCGGACTCAAGCTCTGCTCTGTCACTGAGGTTGGTCATTGATGTCTCGTCTTTGTGTTCTCCTTTTGGGTTATGCATCTCTGAGTGGTAACCTGTGGTCCACAGATGCCACTCCTGCCAACTATTGCAGAACCCTACATGTGTTGCCTTGTGACAATGACTTAAGACCTCAGCCCAGGCAGCTAGCTTTCCGTTTCATGGTGTTCAGTCCCTGTACATGCTGCGCGCTTACTGCACGGGTTTGCATTTCCCGTGCCGGAACGAGCGGCGGCCTTCGCGCCTCCGACCTGTTCCTTTCGATTTTATTTTTTATCTTGAGTAACTTTTTTGGTAGCTGCGGGTGGCAGCGTTTTATTGTTTTTTTTTTTTTTTATTGTGTGTTGCACCTCGCCTTTCCTTTGCCTCTACGGGGGGTACACGCGCTGATAGCGCTCTTCCTGCAAGCAACTATGACCCACCGCTGACCACATGCAACCATGGACCACGTGGAAACTCAACCCCACTGGTACCTACTACGGGGTAGGCTGTATCACGGATACAGCAGCAGCAGTACTGCGCGTCCCGCGCGTACGTTAACACCCATGACTCTGAACGGGTGCTCATTATTTAGGGGGTCTGTACTCAATTAATTATTTTATTTCGGTGGGGAATGCCTGAGTACCTGGTATAATTCATGATGCATGACACAACCAGGAAGCGACTTGCTCCCTGGCGCGTGTCCACATCGTTGATTCTCACTCTGGTACCCTGAGTTTGCGTGCTTGGCTCGACGTGTATTGAACAAATGGCGCAGGTGGGAGCCGGCAGCGCACTTGTCAGACCCCCATCACCTTTTCCACACAGCAGCCAAAATAAAGAATGAATGAAAAATAAGCGTAAGCCTGACGATGATGCGGGGTTTGAGAGCGCGAGTGTCCAAGTGCGCTCGCTGAGACTCTCAGGCTCGTGTTCCACAAGCCAGCTGCTGTCACGTACGTCGTTACTGCCGTCGCTTGCCGTCACGTGCTTGTGTGCTGCCCTTACCACGTGCGTGTATGTTGCCGCTGCCGTCGCCGCCTCGCCACGTTTCGTTGCTGCTGTTATCTGTGAAATAAAAATGCCTCACGGCTAACGCAACATACTAATTTAACGCACGTCCTTTTCCATCCCCCTTTCTTAGTTATTGTTCTGGCAAGTTAGAGGTCGATATGCATCCCTGCAAACCTTGCAAGCCACGTTTTTCATTTTTATGTGTCTTGGTAATAACGTTATAACTGTGAGTCAGATCATTTTTAATAGACTACAGCAGTAGGCAAAATTACGTACGTACGAGTATACACTGTGGTATTGCATGTCGACCTCTCTATCTCTCTTCAGTAGGTTCACGGTACCGGCCTACCGCTGTTGTACGGCGATGTTACTGCTGTACTGCGTTTTGGCCACCACAACCGCTGCTGTACTGCGATTTTGCGGCTGTACTGCGATTTTGCTTTTTCGTTTGCCGCCGTTGTTATTTTTTTTTACTCTGATCACTATTTATTTTTGTTCACTTTTGCTATTCATTGTAATTGTCTTAACAAAACCGTGTGCGCTGCTGTACTGCGATTTTGCTGCTGTACTGCTATTTTGCTGCTGTACTGCGATTTTGCTACCGCCCGACTGACTACTGCTGTGCCGTGATTTCGCGCCACTGCCCTAGTACGGTCATGCGTGGTTTTCTCGCTGATCCTATGCTAATTTCCGGTACTGCTGTACTGCGGCGTGTCTGTTAACGTTATGTTCTTTCGTCTTCTGCACGTTTTGCCGCTGTTGTTATTTTTTTTTACTCTGATCATTATTATTTTTGTTCACTTTTGCTATTCATTTTAATGTCTTAACAACACCGTGTGCGCTGCTGTACTGCGATTTTGCTGCTGTACTGCGATTTTGCTACCGCCCGACTGACTACTGCTGTGCCGTGATTTCGCGCCACTGCCTTAGTACGGTTATGCGTGGTTTTCTCGCTGATCCTATGCTAATTTCCCGTACTGCTGTACCTGGTACTGCGGTGTGTCTGTTAACGGTATGTTCTTTCGTCTTCTGCACGTTTTGCCGCTGTTGTTATTTTTTTTTTACTCTAATCATTATTTATTTTTGTTCACTTTTGCTATTCATTTTAATGTCTTAACAAAACCGTGTGCGCTGCTGTACTGCGATTTTGCTGCTGTACTGCGATTTTGCTACCGCCCGACTGACTACTGCTGTGCCTTGATTTCGCGCCACTGCCTTAGTACGGCTATGCGTGGTTTTCTCGCTGATCCTATGCTAATTTCCTGTACTGCTGTACTGCGGTGTGTCTGTTAACGTTATGTTCTTTCGTCTTCTGCACGTTTTGCCGCTGTTGTTATTTTTTTTTTACTCTGATCATTATTATTTTTGTTCACTTTTGCTATTCATTTTAATGTCTTAACAACACCGTGTGCGCTGCTGTACTGCGATTTTGCTGCTGTACTGCGATTTTGCTACCGCCCGACTGACTACTGCTGTGCCGTGATTTCGCGCCAATGCTTAGTACGGTTATGCGTGGTTTTCTCGCTGATCCTATGCTAATTTCCTGTACTGCTGTACTGCGGTGTGTCTGTTAACGGTATGTTCTTTCGTCTTCTGCACGTTTTGCCGCTGTTGTTATTTTTTTACTCTGATCATTATTATTTTTGTTCACTTTTATTTTTTTTTCACTTTTGATTTTTCGCCACTGTACTACTGTGCCGTGATTTCACGCCACGGTAGTACGGTTATGCGGAGATTTCTCGCTGAGCCAATGCTAATTTCCTCACTCTTGTCGTAATAAATGGGTCTGCACTTGAACGACATCCAAGTCTATTGAGTCTGCGCCTGTCCTGGTTACATTACTGTACTACTGTGCCGTGATTTTACGCCACTGTCGTAATAACCGGATGGGTCTGCGGTCGAAAGACGACCACGTCTTTTGAGTCTGCGCCTTTCCCGGATGCATTACGGTACTGCTGTGCCGTTATGGTCTTGAACCGAGCCTCCACAAGGTCTGCCCCTATCCTACCTACTACCTAGCATGCGTTCTGTTTTATTGGAGATGGGTCGGTGCCTTGTGGGGACGTGGTTACGGTCTCTGATCCGAGCCTCCAAAGGGTCTGTGCCTCCCCTACCTGTATTTTTGTCAAATATAGTATAGAAGAGATAGATATGTGCCTCGTGGGAGCGGTGTTGTCTCTTCACCCGTCGTGGATGACAGAGACGAAGTTCCACGAGGTCTGTGCCTGTCCTACCTACACGGTCTGTTAGTATGCTGACTACAATTTTACTTCGTTTATTTTGTGGGCGTACAGCTGCTGAGCGTATCCAGTGTATGCACTTGCCACCTGGAATACAATTCGTTGTCGATCCGCTTATTCATTACAGGTGTGAGTCGCACTCAACATCTTACTCTGCTTCAGTTGGTTATACTGATTTTCACGCTTGTATCGGTGCTGATATATGCGCTTATCTCATTATGCTGCTCTGCTGCTGGTTGTACTGATTTTCCTGCTTTTATTGGAGTTGATATTTGTACTATTTTCTATGCTCCGTCATCGCAACATGTTCCTGCAACGAAGGGCGAGCGGGAGACAGAAACGGCCGGATGCATTATGATTTTCCTATCTAACATTGTTGGCGCATGCATAACATATATATGGGTTTGTCTGAGCCTGAGAGGACCATTGTTGCCGTCTCCATCCGGCAGAGAGATAACAACGAGGTCTCTCTGGAATACTAATATGTTCGGCTGATCTGTACCGCCGATTTCAACACGCTGTGCGGGCAGCAGGAGACTAACACACTCTCGTATACCGCGTACATGTATATATGTGCTTACCGGCAGCCATTCTGCTGACGTCCCGTGTTCCACTGCTGCTGTACTCGTCCTATATCTTATCTTGACATTCGCTTATCATTTGCCTGTCTGCGTATCGGCTGCCCTCGCCGTACGCCGCTCGTTAAACCCGCGACGCTTTGCTCTGCGTCGCTGGGAACGCAGCACATCTTGTTGTATGTTTTGTGTTCGTTGTGTTCGCTTCATTTCTCGGATAGAGAGTGGATGCCCAGATTGGTTGGGTCTGCGCCTATTGGGACCGTTGTTGCTACCTCCCATGCTGAAGGGAGACGGCAACCAGGCCCCTCTAGGCCTGTGCCTTAGCCACGGGGCTTATACCTGTTTTCTTTTCTTTTGGTTTCTTTTTATCCGCCTTCTTTTGTTTGTCCGCTCGTTGTTTGTTTATTTAGACGGGGTGAATGAACAGAATGGTCGGGTCTGTACCTATTGGGACCTTTGTTGCTGTCGCCCATGCTGAAGGGAGACAGCAACCAGGCCCCTCTAGGTCCGAGCCTTGCCACGGGGCTTGCTGCCTGTTTTTATTTAGTTCTTTGTCGTTCGTCCGTTTTGTGGCTGTCATGTTTGATCTTGTTATTTATTCTGTTCGCTAAAGTGGATAGTTCGGTCGTTTGTTTGCTGGTGTGTTTGTTGCAAACCCGCATGCCCGTGCACCCGACTGCGCTGGCTATGACCTTTACTGACACCCGTACTCTGTCGCATGTGTCCAGCAGTTTACCTGCGTCCCGTGTTCGCTGTGTATGTTCGTGTTCATCGTAGTTACTTTGTTCCTTACCGCTTTGTTGTTTTCTCTTCAAATGTTGGCCGTGAAAAGGACACATCAAGGAGGATCTTGCACTGACATGTATGTGTCTTTTTGCCTTTGCTTGACTGTTAGGCTCTCCAGTTCTCTTCCTCCCCTTCGCCTCGTTTTTCGCTTCCATTCTCGTTGACGGGGGGAGGGCGACGCGTTCGTCGGAAGCCTGCGACGGCATGACATCTCCCATGTCCCGGTGTCTTGCTCGTCCACAGCTTGCTGCACCGCTCCCTTGCTCCGACGCGGTGCGTTCCCTCGCTCCGGTGTCTTGCCTGTCCGCCGCTCGCTGCGCCGCTCCCTCGCTCCGACGCCGTGCGTTAGCCCGTTCCAGTGTCTTGTTCGCTCGCCGCCCGCGGTGTCGTTCCCCCGCTACGACGCCGTGCATTTCCTCGCTCCGGCGTCTTGCTCGTCCGTCGTTTGCTCGCTCGGAAGCCGTGTCCGTGCTCTGCTCTATCGCCCCTATGCCTTGATCGTACTGCCCAACGACCAGATCTTGAAGGAGTCGACCAGCCGCTATATGGAGCTGTTGAAAGAGGTGCTTTCAGCAGGGGGGCAGGTTCCGCTGTCGTCGGGTAGGAGGACGCCGGTCATCCACCGGGCGGTCGAGGTACTCACCAATCCGGCATCCCTCGCGAGAAGGCAACGGAACGACGCTCATCTGGGTCAGGAGTCGACCAGCCGCTATATGGAGCTGTTGAAAGAGGTGCTTTCAGCAGGGGGGCAGGTTCCGCTGTCGTCGGGTAGGAGGACGCCGGTCATCCATCGGGCGGTCGAGGTACTCACCAATCCGGCATCCCTCGCGAGAAGGCAACGGAACGACGCTCATCTGGGTCAGGTTAGCAAGCGTCTGCGGGAGGATAGCAATGCGAACGCCGCGGAAGTAGATGAGACTGGGTATAGTCTAGACGAGAACGATGTAATCAGGTTTGCCGACGGAAAAGGTAGGAACCTGCCAGCCATACCCGAATCCATGGTTGCCGATGTACTCGCGTTGGTACACACTCTGCATGGTCACTCTGGAGTAGGAGCCACGTTAGCGCTAGTCTTAAGAGCACTTTCACTGGCCTTCAGTCTATCGCGACACGCGACAATACGTGTTGTCATGCGGGTGCAGGAGACGTAAACGACCCAACAGCAGACGCGTCGCAATGTTTCCCGGACGCGCACTAGAACCGTGGGATGAACTACAGATGGATATCCCGAAAATAGACACGCCTTCCCTTTCAGGTAACAAGTACGTTCTGCTGGTAGTAGATCGAGCCTCCAAGTTCCCTTTCGGTATCCCTCTAGAAACTAAGCAAGCAATAGGCGTAGCACGAGCGCTTACCAAGCTGTGCCTAACGTTCGGTGTACCCAAGACAGTACGTTGCGACGGCGGCAGAGAGTTCAGAGCAGATGTAGTGACACACTTATGCCGTTGGATGAATGCGGACATAAAGTTCGGCACAGCCGACCACCCGCGAGGACAGGGTTCTGTAGAGAGACTAGGAGGTTGGTTGCAGGAGCTATGCAGAGCTATGTAGATCGTGGCCCGAGAGGTGGGACGAGTACGTATCACCGGCAATATGGATCAAACGCACTCTACCAGACGTGTCACTGCCTTCTAACATGACACCTTTCGAGTTGTTGTTCGGTCGCAAGCCTCGCACGTCTTTAGACTCTTTGGTACCCCTGTCAGAAGAGACAGATCAGAGCGGCGGCCTGGACAACTTCGTGGAGCGCCGCAGACAGAACCTCCGAGAGGTCCGCCTGGCGCTCGAGAAGCGCGACAGCCAAAGAGTAACGGCGCGGGCCCGAGCCAACGCTGCCATCTCGAGACCATCAGCCGGAGTCATCGCTGAGATGGGTAGCCTCGTGCTGGTGCGCGAGTCCGATAGCAGCAAACACCGCGACAGCAGAGGGAAGAAGCTGCAGCACGACCACTACACAGGCCCTTGGAGGGTCACGGAAGTATTACAGACAGGCCTAAGCGTACAAGTAACGATGCGAGGCAGAAAACAACGTACCCGAAATGTATCCACCGCAGATGTGAAGCCGTACCACCTCTGACCTCTGACACTAAGACACTCGATAGCAGACGAGTTTGCACAGTATGCGTGGGGCGCGGATTTCAAACTGCCAGTTGAAGGAGTCAATTCGCCAGTGTTAGACTCGCTCGTGAGCTGCCGCAGATCGACCACTGCCTCCGGCACCACTAGATGGGAGTACAAGGGGAGATCGAGAGAGGGAGTAGAGACAGGATGGCGAACTGGGAATGACGTGTTACAGAGTTTTACACCCTTGCAGTTGGACGGTTTCATCGCACTCTGGCACTTGTACAACCCCGACCCTACTAAAGACACGACCGCAGTCTCAGTCACCCCTCGTACACCCGCCCTTCGTCGTCGCGAAGCCTTGACGCTGTTTCCGATAGGGTTTACCATCTGGAAGGACTTTGGCGGTGGGTTGCGACTGCAGGGGCAAGTGTACGATTACAGAGACCGCTACTGGCGAGTGCGCTACACCGATAACAACTGGGAAGAACTGACCCGTCGCGAGATGGAACGGTTGCAGGGCTGAAACGATCCACGCTCTGCATGGACGAAGATCTGCTCCTTCATCCGGCAATTCCGGGTAGGATCCTCCCCTGCGAAGACCTTCCCCTGCGAAGATCTTCCCCTGCAAACATCTCTCTAATTCATCTAGTGTTTCTGCTTGCTTTTGGTGTGTCGTGTTTCAACCGAAGAGGCCGTGTTGGTTCTTTTCCGTTTAATTCTCGTGGTTTTCGATTTTATTTAGCTAGTGTTTCTGCTTACTTTTGGTGTGTCGCGTTTCAATCGAAGAGGCCGTGTTGGTTCTTTTCCGTTTAGTTCTCGTGGTTTTCGATTTTATTATTCATCTCGTGTTTCAACCGAAGAGGCCGTGTTGGTTCTTTTCCGTTTAGTTCTCGTGGTTTTCGATTTTATTTAGCTAGTGTTTCAACCGAAGAGGCCGTGTTGGTTCTTTTCCGTTTAGTTCTCGTGGTTTTCGATTTTATTTATATCGTGTTTCAACCGAAGAGGCCGTGTTGGTTCTTTTCCGTTTAAGTTCTCGTGGTTTTCGATTTTATTTATCTCGTGTTTCAACCGAAGAGGCCGTGTTGGTTCTTTCCGTTTAGTTCTCGTGGTTTTCGATTTTAGTTATCTCGTGTTTCAACCGAAGAGGCCGTGTTGGTTCTTTTCCGTTTAGTTCTCGTGGTTTTCGATTTTATTTATCTCGCGTTTCAACCGAAGAGGCCGTGTTGGTTCTTTTCCGTTTAAATCTCGTGGTTTTCGATTTTATTTATCCAGTGTTTCAACCGAAGAGGCCGTGTTGGTTCTTTTCCGTTTTGTTCTCGTGGTTTTAGATTTTATTTATCCAGTGTTTCAACCGAAGAGGCCGTGTTGGTTCTTTTCCGTTTAGTTCTCGTGGTTTTCGATTTTATTTATCCAGTGTTTCAACCGAAGAGGCCGTGTTGGTTCTTTTCCGTTTTGTTCTCGTGGTTTTCGATTTTATTTATCCAGTGTTTCAACCGAAGAGGCCGTGTTGGTTCTTTTCCGTTTTGTTCTCGTGGTTTTCGATTTTATTTATCCAGTGTTTCAACCGAAGAGGCCGTGTTGGTTCTTTTCCGTTTTGTTCTCGTGGTTTTCGATTGTAGTCTTGCCGTGTAGGCTAGCCTACAGTTTTAACCGAGGAGGCGGAGTTGCCTTCTCTGTTGTGTTCGATTTTCGTTGAATTGTTGAGGACGCAATAGAAGCGATTTATATGCTTAGGCGTTAGGGGACACTGCGCTTATTTCATCGCTGAATGAGCGTGGGGGGACTTTAGCCATGGAATAGTGGTCGGGCAACCAAACACGCAGTGAAAAAGCAAGGGTAGGGGTTTTTCTCGGGGATTTCCCTTTGATGGCCTTTGCGATTTCGGTTTGGTTGTTTATCCCTGAGGCCGTTATTTGTGTTAAAGGGCTTTGCGGCTCTTTAAACTTGGTTATAGTCACAAGATTGCGATAGCATAATGCTCATTCCGTCATTCGCATTATGCTAGGGGGCATGTTACGGTTCGGTTGACCGTCTCAGGAGTTATGATGACATAGAGGCGTTTTCATATTGTAGCTCCGTTCCGGACGGAAGGTTTCATCCCCCTTCCGTCTCACTCAGTTCCCGTGACCATCACCACGGTCACGGAACAAGCAATCACTTACCATCTAGCCATCTGCAGTTGGAGCCTCTTCACAGAAGAACCACAAGCTCGCCCTACTCTCCTGGAGACCTAGGAGCGCACCTCTCGACTCGGTCGGACTCAAGCTCTGCTCTGTCACTGAGGTTGGTCATTGATGTCTCGTCTTTGTGTTCTCCTTTTGGGTTATGCATCTCTGAGTGGTAACCTGTGGTCCACAGATGCCACTCCTGCCAACTATTGCAGAACCCTACATGTGTTGCCTTGTGACAATGACTTAAGACCTCAGCCCAGGCAGCTAGCTTTCCGTTTCACTACACTGCAATTCGTTATGCTGAGAAGAGAGTCCCTGCCGTCTGGCTCTCTCTGTAGTTTTACCTCCTCCTCGACCCCTCCCCCCTTCAACAGCGCTACTTCTGTATATTAAGCCACGACACCCCATGTATGTTTCTGCTTGGGTCGCCCGTATTGTTATCCATGCCGTGATAACACGACGAAAAACAAAAGTAGGACGTGCATGCTTCCTGTGAAATACTTGGTACTCGTATGTAGTTACAGGGCCGACCTTAACGAGGGCTGTTTTCTAGTTTTATCAGTATTTTCCCGAAGTTTCGGCATTTCTCCGTATTCTATACCGAAATTCGGGAAAGTATTGAACAAAACTTAAAACCACCTCTCGTTAGGATCGACCCTTACCGGTGGTACTTTACTGCTGCTGCCGTGAACGAAAAAAATACAAAAAACTCCGGCATCTATATCCCGAACAGCTACAACAGTATAAAAACAGCAGTGTGGTCAAAAGCAAGTTCGTCGAAAGATGTCTGCCCAAGCACTCAACCCACCCTTTCTTTTTGGCAGGTGTGCCAACACTACTGCATAGCAATATACGAGAAGCAGTCAGTATTGCAGAGCAGCGCCCCTCCCTCCTAAACAGTGTACAAATTCACCCGGCACCCAGTACGGTTGCGGCCGCTGGCAGCGTGGCCGCCGCTCCGGCCGAGCGTATCCGGTGTCGGGGTATGATTGGTGCTGTGGGGTCCCCGCAAGTAACGAAGGTACAGACAGCGACGTCTACCTTCGAGCTCTACACAACATCAGCAGGATCGCTGCAGCTACACAGTACAGCAAGCTGCATGCATGCAATACTGTTGTATCCCAGGGGATCACTGGGGCACCCTGAGAGCGTGCTCTGGGTGAATAATGAAGCACCTTGAGCATTGAGCCACAAACACAATAGGCTGGTCATTGGCCAACGTAAACGTTCACGACCTCCCCGGATTATAGGGTGTACGCGTTACAATATATCGAGATTGGGCAACGTATCGGGCCCGGGCCCAACTTCTGTGTTTTTGTATACGGTACGGCTGCAGTGTTGACAGCACAGCTGCACGAAAATCGCAAACGAACGAAGAAACAATTCAACGAAACTAACGAGGGCAAAACGAAAAAACGGAATCCAGAAAAAATACGCTAAATTGGGATAATACCTATCAAGTATTCGGAAAGAGAGCATACGTACACGAGAGAGCAATTTTTAAATGGGGGAAGACAACGAACGACATGGACCCGAAGTACACCCACAAGAAATATAATTTTTCTTGCTTTTTATTGTATGGTCAATACGAGTGCACTTTTTTTCTGCACAATGCGATGCACCTTTTGTTGTGTCCCTCGGTGTTGGGCATCGCACAACCACGGCAACACTTCATTGCGAGTTTAATAATTATGCTCTGTACGCAAGCACCCACCAAACCAAAAATAAATGTCAAATCGAAAGTTATGAAACGTCGGCATGACATTGTGCCCGTTCGGGGAAGATGGGCGTTTTGAATAATACTGTTCAACGCGTTTTTCATTAGGTCCATACCTGATACCAGGAAATCTATTCAGTAAAACCCGAAGAATACAAAATAAAACACTCGAAATGTTTTCCTATAAAATTGTGATCGACATATATATATATTTTTTTCTCATCCCATTCATTATCTTCGCACATCTTCTTCTCTCTCTCCTTCCCACTCGTAACTCAGATCCGGGGTCACATAGCAGGCTCTTCTCCCCCCTTCTCGCTACGGTACGTGCCTTCATTTTTATCGCGAGAAGATTTCAGCCTTTTCTTCCCTCGTCGACTCGCATCGAATTGTGCATATACGAGGTATAGTAACTCTCTACTTTTACGATACAAACAGGAGTACGTAGGGAAGACGGCCAGTTCCTATCGTTTCGCCAATATATTCACACTTACTTGCAATAAATACTCGTGCATATATATATGTCATATACACTTACTTGTTGGAGAAAAACAATGAATCCAACTTTGCAAGCCCAACTACAAACCTGACAACAGCATACCTGGTAACGCAAAGTTCACAACAGGGCGTTTCACAATCGAGGTGTATGTATTTGGTGCGGAGCGTAGTAAGCTTCGTGGTGTGCCTGTGACGTTTTGCCTGTCACCGCATCGTGCTCTGGTTGTGGTTTCGCCAAAACGTCCCGCTGGTTGTGGTTTCACCACAAGACGCCGCAAACTATCCAAATGGCCATTTGTGAAACGATAATAAACAGGTTTTACCTACTATTAATAGTCGGTCTGATACCTTTCTGTGCTCTAGGTCCTCTCCTCGAAAAAATCAGGCTCGTCATCCAACCACGAAACAACATTCATTCACGAATAGAGGAACGGAGACAGACACAATGATGTGATATATATTACGGATAAACAAATCATTTAAAAAAAGAAATACACATGGGAAACGACATACCGCAAAAAAAGAGGCGTTCTACGATAGAGGTTCACCCTAATTTTTCTGAGGCTCCTCACTTGAGGTGCTCCATACCTCATCCGAAACACGACGTAGGCAAAACTCGAATTGCACCCCGATGAAAATCCCCATGACCCAGGTATACAAGAACGTTAATATTTTTCGTATCAAGATTTAAATTTCCACGATTTTGGTTTAAGGACCCCGTCATTCAGAAACCATTTTGTCAGGAGTGTGCTACCTCTATCGTAAAACGCGTAAAAATGCGAGAAGCGACCACAACAAAATTAAAAAACTATAAGAAATACGAAGGGTTGTAGCGTCGCTGTTGTCGTGCCCCCCTGCGGAAGCTGTCACGGACACTGCTGCTGCCCCTGCTCGTCCGTTACCAATATCTATGTACGGCTACTTTCTATCCTGTTATGCTGCTACTCCTCCTGCTGCTGCTGCTGCTGCTATGCCTGTAGTATGATTTTTCTGCTAACCCCCGTGCGCATGGTAAATATGCAAGTCAACCCCTTTCGGTGATGTGTCTCCTCATTAAAGCTGCAATACGGACCCATGTGTTTCGAACGCTCCACGAGCATCGTCTCGCCATTGACGCTTTTTTGGTGTCTCGGCGGAGGTGTCGTACCAGCGTAGTATTCTTATTAGACGTACCTGTAAATCTGCTGGTGCTTGCTGCTCTGAGCTTCACCTACGTAGTCGCCGGCGCTTCATACTGTCGATTAAAATCGATCGACTGCTGCCCATCTATTATTGTTAAATTGTTATGTATCCGTCTGCATACATACGTAGTATACAGTACGGACGCCGAGCGTCTCGTATGTACGAGCTGGGCCAGCCCAACAATAGATGACCCATCCGCAAGTCGATTCTCGTGAACCACTGCGAATTTCAAGACTTGGAATTTGCAGGGCTTTCCTCGGGATTTTTCACGTTGTGAACATGTCGCGGAATCCCGCGGGCTACGGGATAATCCCGTGATGCCGTGGCATTTTGAAACTCTCGTTTCCGTCCAAAGTTATCCCGTGGAAACGTTCGCGATCACGATGCCGTCCCGTTTTTTTTCCCAATACCGTTCCCGCGCGAACTAATCTCGTGAAATTTGGGCGAATCCCGTGAAATCCGTGCCCCGTCCCGTGCAAACCCTTTGAAATGTTTTTCGCACCCCGTCTGGGCACTGCGCGAGCGTGTACACCATAAAGAAGAAACACGTCCAACGCCCGAAACAGCCGCAGGCCTCGGGCGTGCGTGGTGTGCTGCTTGTGGTGGTGGTGCTGCTGCTTCTGCGGCTGCTCTGCTGCTCCTGTTGCTACTACTACTACGTGCAGCTGCTGTATTGTCCTACTGTTGCAACTCACGTAGCCGCCTTCGCGGAGAAGGTTGGCCTAAGATGTATATACGAGAAGCGGGTTCGACAGGATAAAAGGTAGACCTGACAGGGCAAAAGTAGGCCGTCAACCAAACAAGTTGGCCACGAAACTGTGATAAATCAAGTATAGACCATTCAACTGGTCATCCGCACAGCTGATCTAATTGAAATGGTTGTGTATGAACCGAGCCACACCACACTCGGTCAGCCGCCAGCCAGGGCACGACACGCTCTCACGCTTGCCGCTAGTAGAATTTTCACGCAAATAATGTTGCTACGAACACGAGCACGCACTCCGTGAGACTCGATCCCACAATTTACCTTTAGTGTGGCCGAGATTCACCAACTACAAAGTATCTCCGTCCGGAACGTCATTTCAACTTTTCTCGTCGTGCCCACCGTGCTCCCCTGCCTCGACTGCTGTGCCGTGAGCGGGCTCAAGCGTGCGTGATGTGCTACTGCTGCTGCTACTACCGCTGCTCCGCTCCTCCTGCTGCTGCTAGAGGCAGCTGCCGTGTTGTTCTGCTGTTGCTGTTGCTGCTGCTCACGTAGGTCCCCTCCCGAAGTAGGTCGGCCTGAGATATATCATTATGCCTTTAGTCCTCGTGTGCCACCGGGCTCCCCTGCCCTGACTCTGGTGCCAGGAGCAGCTTCGGGCGTGCTTAATATGCTACTGCTGCTGCTGCTGCTGCCACCACTGTTCATCCGCTGCGCTTGTGCTACTGCTGTGTATGTCCTGCTGCTGTGCTGTTCTTCTGCCATTTGAAGTGCTGCTGCTTTGCCTGCGATATGTTTTGTCTGCTGACCCCCGTATTAGTATGATCATTCTGCAAGTCAACTCTTCTCGGTGATATATCTCCGCATCTCAAAAGTGGATGACGAATCCATCTGTTTCGCGAGCTGTACTACTACCGTCTCACTATCGATACTTGTATGGCGTCTCGGCGGAGGTCTCAGGCCAGCATAGTTTTCGTATGATATGTACCTACACGCTACGCGGTTGCTGCATGCTTGCTGCTGCTAAGCTTGCAGCACCTACGCCATCGCCGGCGCTTCGTACTGCCGACAAATTCGATCGACTGTTAAGTGTTTTATATCTATCTGTACAGGACGTATACAGTAGGGGCGGGGGGTCTCGTTCGTAGTAATTTGTAGTGCCGCTTGCTGCTGTATACGAACGGGTAATGCGTTGTTGGGCCGAATGGCGGATTGAAATGTCTCCTTTTGTCGGGTTTGCAGAATTTTGTTTCTCTTCACCCAAAACACTTTTTTGTAATACACCCCTTGGTAGTATTGTTGCACTAACAGTCTCGAGTTGCAGACATACGGGTACGCCCTTAGCCATTACGGGCATTCGCGGAGCCGTTGGCGGGCGTCAATCCACCGCGGCCAAGCCCCCCTTGTATATATATATTAGATACAAGTGTTTCCTGCGGAGTGTCATGAGCGTAGCGTGTGAGAAGACTATTGCCGATATATATATTCGGTGGGTCGGTGTGAACTATTCCAACAATTGCAATTATGTGCTGCAATTGGGGCAGTAGCTCAAATGTACCGGTTGCCAACCAAATATGTATTAGTGTAAGGAAAATGGTGGTGGAACATGCAGGTGAGGGTGACGCAAGAGAGCAGTTCTAAAGACTGAAAAAACAGGTAGCAATGATGTATTACTGCCGATATGAGACATGAAGGCGACATGAGCGTGATATGCACCTGCGACAGAAAGCAGTTCTTCAACGAACCGGAGCACCAGTAGACACATGTCCTGCAACACCTACCGGTTCGATACCTACCGGTTCGATAACGAGAGAAACCTTCGGCGGACGCCCAAACCAACTATGCCAGTAATTCCTCAAGAAAAAACGTCTTCAACGAAGCGTAGCAGTGGGCCCGGGGCCGGCGTGAAACGCAAACAACTCGAAGAGACGGGAGTCGTAGCACAAATTCCCTCGCAAACGCGAATGTCACTATAACAATAACTACGGAATAAGAACCCCTGGCAAACACCCAAGGTAGAGAAAAAACAGGATCCTTCGCTGCCCACAGCACCCAAAGAAGATACAGAAACGTCAGTTACACCTTGGCACTCGCCAAGGCACTAGCTTGATGAAGGCGATGCAAAACCTGACACTCTTCTTACGTGAAGAAACCCCCACCGAAAAAAGAAGAACCAGTCCGCCTCCCACGCTTGTGTTCAAAACACCCGCTGGCAGACGTGCAAGTACACGCACAGTGGATGTTTGCTGAAAGTATAAAAATGTTTTAGACGCAGGCGCACGCTGCAACGAAACGCCCGCGAACACCTCTAAATTCAGACCCCAGGAGCAGACCAAAGGCAGATCAACTGTGTATGGTGCTTTACCGGATGATCACGATATACACGAGAACAGACTCTTAAAGTACGAAGATCTATTCCGAGTCCGAACCGAGGAGATCGACCGGCACAGCCTCCCCGCTTGGCGGCGCTCTTCTCCAGTTCCACCCGAGCGGTTTCACCGAACTTCGCGTGGCGTTCGCCCTGAACTTGCTCGACGTGGGCGATGAAGAGCTTCCTGGAGCGCTTGGAGCCCGAGATGTGCAGGGGGGCCTTGCACAGGCCGATCAGGATGTCGTTGTCCTTGATAGTTCCTTTGCAATGGACACAACCCTTCCTGACCTGCAAAAATAGATCATAGACAACAAACCGACAGCACTAAAGATACATGTGAGACGTGTTGAATACAAATATTTCAGTTGGTATGAGTTCAGTCGACGAAGACTTTCAAAACAGTTTTGAAAATCGGGTTGGCGTGCGCTGTAGAGGCAGGAAGCACGAAAGGTCAATAGGAATGGACTGCGATGAATGATGTTGGCAGACCCTTACTTCTTTTTTCGCGGCAGAGACGGCGACGGAGGAGTCGGAGGGGCAGCCCGAAGCGACGTCCTTAAGACAGTTCCAAAAATGGGCGTTGGGGTGCGCTGTGCAGGAAGAAAACATGCAAGGTAATTAGGAATGGGAGAGAAGGAACATCAACAATAACGGCAATGGCGGGGGCAAACGTGGGCCGTAGTAGTTGTAGAGGCAGTACTGGTAATATTTACAAAGAGTTGCAGCACACGTCTATGAGAAAAATAACAAAAGCATACGCAAAGAGCAGGAACAGCATATTTCATGGAAACGCGCTGGTGTACTCAACGCCTGTCTGTTGTCATGTCTGAACAACAACAGCAGAAGCGGTCGTAGACAACTGTCTCGGTGTGGAAAGAATCGCAGGCTGTAAACAACAACGGTAACTGTTCGGAAAAATCAACTTGGTTATAGTGTGCAAAAAAACAACAGCAGCAGCAGCGCATATACAAATGGCAGCACGCGTACTATACCCCTATCTCGGTATGAGCTCTTACCAAGAAAATGAAATGGCCAATTGTTTTTGGTTGTAGTGGCAAACAAAAAAATCGAAATTAGTACCTGGTGGTACGTATCTTGTATTTGGTGCTGGAGGTCGACAACATATGGGAACAGCAACAACGCCAACAACAACATAGACAACAGCTACAGCAGCAGCGGCGGCAGACACTTTCTCAAAGCTGCCTACGACAGCTACAACGCGAAAGACGACTGCGTACACAACAAAATCAGCATCACGGACGATAGGCGCGCGGGGGTACAACGGGAGGAAAGGGAACACCAGCAGCAGCAGCAGCAGCAGCAATGGGCTGCGCCACCAAGTCGTGTTCTTGCGTGCGGGAACAGCAACATCGCCAACATTCACAGCATAACAAACAACAACAGCAGCAGCGGCGGTAGATGCCTACTACAGCAACACGACGACAACAACATAAACAACAACTGCAGCATCAGGGGCGGTAGACCCGCGGGGTGACAATAGCAGGGAAAAGAGCAGCAGCAGTAGCAGAAGCAGCAGCAGTGGGCTGCGCCACCACGTGGTGTCTCGTATCTCAAATATGAATGGCAAGTGTGTAAAACACTCAACAACAGCAGACGCGGGAACAGAAACAACGCTAACAAAGCAGCAGAAACAATAACAGCAGCACCTGCGGTAGACACCTTTACGGAAACGAACGCAGGCTGTAAACAACAACGGCAGTAGCAGCGGCAGCAGCACAAAAGAAAATGGCAGTAGGCGCAGGAGCGCAACAACAAACGGCAATATGGAAATTAGTACCTGTTTTGTCTTGGATTTAGTGCTAAAGGTCGACTACGTGCGGGAACAGCAATAACACCACCACCAACAGCATACCAGGTATATAACAGCAGCAACAGCGAAGGTGGACACCTGTCTCGGAGTGGAATAGAACGCAGGCTGTACAGAACAACGGCAGCAGCAACGGCAGCAGCAGTGCATACGAGTATTATACCCATATCTCGGCGTTCGCTCGTATGTATAGAAAAAACATCTTGGTTGTAGATTCAGTGCACTAGGTCGACAACGTGCGGAGACATCAACAACGTCAACGACAGCATAAATAGACAACAGCAGCTGCAGCGGCGGTAGACACCTACTCAATGGCGCCTATAAAAGCAACCACAGGAACGACGACTACATAAACCGACCTGAAACGAGAAAAGCAGCATCAGGGACGGTAGGGGCGCGGGGTTACAACTGCAGGAAAAGGGGCAGCAGCAGCAGCAGCAGCAGCAGTAGCAGCAGCAGCAAAGGGCTGCGCCATCAAGTCGTGTTCTCGTATTAATACAAACAAAATGGCAAGTACTCAACAACAGCAGCCGCGGCGGTAGACATACTATGTGACAAACAACAACAACATCAACAGCCGCGGCGGTAGACATAGAGAGCATACAACAACAGCAACAGAGAATCACAGAACACAGCTCACCGCAACCTCCTGTCTCGAGCGTGAAGGACACGGTGCAGACGGCGATAGGACTGTTCGAAACGGGCTTCCAAGATCCGCCAGAAGAGGGAGAGGCAGTGGAGCCTTGGCGAGTTTTCTTAGGTGTATTGAAGGCAGCACCATTAATATCGGCAGCAGGAAAACGTGCTGTCCACTCTGTAGAAGCAGCACCACCAGGAAGAAGCAGGCGATGCCGTCTACTAGGCAGGAGCAGCAAGCTCTAGCGGGAGGGGCACCCGGTACCAGCAGAAGCAGCGAAAGGAAAAGCAACACCAGAAGGAGCGCACGGGTAGGAGCGGCACGAGCAAGAGGCGCACGAGAAGGAGCGGCACGAGCAGGAGCAACGCCAACAGGAGGCCCAGTGGTGTACGAAGAGGCAGCGCCAGCGTGACGCGCGTCGTATGCTGTCTACATGTGTCCACGCCCGCAAAAAATCTAATGACCCGCGTCGTATGCCGTCCGCCGTCTCATAGCCGTCGGTCTTTTCACGCCAAAGCAACTGATATCAATGTTCAATGGGCAGAAAACCGAGAGTCCTGTCGAAACTATTCCCGATTTTTTTTCTATAAAACAAACGTCTACTCGCAAAAAGTTCAAAGCTCTCGTGAGTCATGGTTGACAATCTCGTGAAAGGCTACCGAAACGCCCTCACAGCGACCGTCCAGAGCAAACGAGTTTATACTTGTATTTAAACTCCTCAGCTGTTTGTCGCTTCATATGTGTATACAACAAAACAATCATATATGCCAGTAAATACAACACCAGGAACAGTTTACCAGAATCTATATACAGTAAATACAGGAGAAATAGTAAAAAAAAAAAAACAGGCCCAGGCTGAAGTTGTTACTTGAGAAGGGGGGCGTGTTATCCACCATTTCCAATAAAAAGACCCCTGAATTTCCTATTTTCCTATCAATCCCAGCCTTCATTTCTTAGTGCTCGATTTTTTTGACGTACGTCAACCTGGTACGGAATACTTCAAACAAGTAATCTAATGGCGTTACACGCATGACCTGATGTCATACTTGTATACCAGGATACAGTGCTGTGTGTTGCCGTGCTCCCTATCGCCATAGATAGGAAGCCGTTCGGCTTTTTATCGTTTTATCGTGTATCGAATTATCGGAACTATTTTTGAAATGCCGACCTTTTTCTGTTCGATATTGTCCATTTTTTTCGGAACAATGTATCTAAAGGTTCGTTACGATATCGGCACTAAGCATGTCACATGTCGCATGCCAGCCTAATCGCGCCGCGCGTTCTGATCGCGCCGCGCGTAGTGTGTTGCGGATTGGCCAAACCTTATGGGACGCCTTATGGGAGGTCCAGATCAAGATAGTATAAATTGGCAAAAAATACTACTCTGGGAGAAAATAGCTGTAGGACCGTTTACACACTAATAATATGAACCAAGCGATTCGTACATTTACGTGGAACCTTAATGGCAATCAGGTAACACCATGCGAGTGCGGCCCCAAACTCGGCCTTCCAATTCAGTGCGCAGGACAGGCACGCAATCGCGCATCAGATTCTACCCTCGACCTATGTGTCGACACCTACCTCCAGCATTTGGCATTGTGCTTGATATTTTACTACTATAGTCTAGTAGTGTCACTACTCCTATTCCTACTACTGCAATACTACTAATACTACTATTATTAATACTACTACTACTACTACTACTACTACTACTACTACTACTACTAGACCATGGCGCTGTTCATGGGCCCGTCCTTGGATAATCCAACTACAGTAGTACTGTAGTGTAATTCATTCGAGTATGTGAACCGGATATAGCAGACACACATGCACAGTATTGTGCACATTTACATTAACGCATCTTGGGCGCCTGGACCGTAGTGGATGCAGCATTTTGTTATTTCGAATTGTGGACTAGTCGGATGCAGGGCCGTCAGATATCAGCGAAACCACGATTTCCAGGGAAACAAACGTTCATAGAATGACTGCGCGGACCCTCCAAGGGAGGAGCCGAAGGACCCACCCGCTCCCGTGCCGTATGCGTCAAGTCCCTTGCTGATACATGTTTGCATGCTTCTCGGGGGCGAAGCCCGAGTCAACCCAGATCAATTTGCGTGGGTCAGCGAAGTTGCATGGCATGCAAAAGAGGACAGCCTTCTCGATGAATCCCGTGTTCCCTTCTCGTCGCTACTGCTGCCGCTATTGCTTGCTCCTTGCTGTAGGCATCTTGATTTGTTTCATATTATGTCCACCTAAGTTGTTGCTGGTGATGATCATGCTATGTTTTTTCTGCTGGAAAAAAAACAGTGACACAGAAAATTGTACACGGTGTTCGACGTTACAGAGCTTGTTCGACTCGATCATTTCGAGGAGGCGATAGCGTCTCAACTCGTACCAGTTATCATGTTCGTTTACCAGGTTTCACATTTTCTTGCAATGTGGTCTCCTGGTTCTATCGCCGAACTTGTTCACCGGTATTTACCCCGTCGACAGGTCTCTGAAATGCGTATCGCCCTATACGCTATGTTTACGGGGGCAGCACTTTTCCTTGTTCTGCCCGCACATGCACAAAAAAGAGGTGAGTTGAGATTTTTCGATTATTTGTTCCTTTGTATTTCTATTTCTGTGTGAGCACAATATACTGCGTTTGCGGCTGCTGTTTAACTCGTGCAGACCGCAAGCTATTATTCCAAACACACTTACCGTCGCTAGCTCGTTTTTGAGGGCGGTTTCACACTTACTTACTTGCACGGCAGGTATAATATTGCGTGAAAATTGCTCTTTAACTGTCAGGGAAACAGTACCGATCGTTGTTGTATAAGTACGTAGTAGGAATCGCGGTGCCCCCCCTCCTGCTAGCGACCTACGTTGGGGGAGCCGAAAAGAAAGGAGTAGTAGTATAAACCGTGATTGCTCGTATCAACGAGCACTCCGTGGCTCTGCCAAGCACGGCAGCCGCCTCCTCTCGACCGATCACTCACGCCCGTTGAACAACACCGAACACATTTTTCAGTCAGCAGCAGTAACATGCGGGTATCTGGTGCCAGCTGCCTTAGTACGGTCTTGAAGCTCCGATGAACGGGTGCGAGCCAAAACACCCTGCGCTGCTGTTCGATACTTTTTCCGAGGAAACATTTTTGAAGCCTCGCTTTTCTACAATCCACGTTACATACTGGACGCACTGACCTCCGATGGTCTTTAATTACCCGCCCCCGTGTGTTTTCGATTCCTCGAACCTTCCTTGTCGAGCAGTAGGGGAGGAATGCTCCGTTGACACCGACTGCCGAGTGGGGTGCTGCGGATCCCAGATGGCGACTCCACTATGCCTAGGTACGTACGTTTACCTACCGTGCGAGAGCAAACACTACATGCAAGGATTGCCGTCCTAGTTCGACCGGTATGCCCCCAAAATGAGACTGCAGTCCTAAGCGGGTTAGGGGCCGCGATCTTAACAACACGTACTAAAATTCATCTTTTTTTTTAATTCGGCATTTCACCAAGTTCAGCGAGGGCTAAATATTGTCGAGTACGTCCCTCGGTTGGCTCGCGAAATATCATCCACCCGGCACAGAACTGTCACTACTCCAGCAGTGCTCGCGGAAACCATCCGTGCGGTAGTCCCACCGGCATCGGCCTGACGGGTAGGCAGGTGTCCATGCCTTGGGGGATGAGGTCCATCACCAACTCGTCACGCTACAACGCCCAACGCAACAACGTTCCACCACGAGTCACGCTACAACGCCCAACGCAACAAAGTTCCACCACGAGGGTAGCGGTGATTACTCCAATCAGGGGGCCCTCCGTGTTCTTCCTCGGTGCGCCTTCGTCGACGCGCAGAAGAAATCTCCATGAATCCTTTGCGCCTACTGCGGTCGGCCATGGTCTGTGGAGAGACTTAGGGACGACCTTGACCAGTCTTGTCTGCTCGTGAGGGCTAGAACGGCGGAGCTGCCCAATCCTTGTCCCTCAAAGCCCTACCTAAAACCGTCGAGGCGACTTTTGGGGGTGGTGAAGTTTTCGGCTTTGCCCGAAACAAATCGGGAGAATACCGAAATTTCGGGAAAATAACTAAAAGACCTAAACCCACTCGTTGTGAAAATCGACCTTAAGAAGGAACACTGTATCTTACCCTATAGTGGAAGTGGTGGATTCCGCACTCCCCCCCAAAGACAGATCTCTTACCCCATCGACCTTAGTCTACGTACCTTACCGAACTGCACTGCATATCAAGAAGGCTCTCGACGGAACAGTTTATGAGCCACTCAACACACAACAGCAGGCGTTGAGTCTCCCCCGCACTGATGAAGCTCGGTTTGGAAGTGAGAGACTAAGCACAGCGCGGGTGTACTTATTGAACCGTGCGAGCGTTGTTGGAATCGTACGCTGTTCGAGATACATGGCAAAATTTTGCGAGAGCGTTCCTACCGTTGTTAACCCTTGCCAGCTCGCAAGTGCTTCAACCGGCCTGACAGATACTCCGCCCAAGGCTTTTGATTGGAGCATACAGAGACGCCACCCTTGTGTCAACCGTCCTGTTTTAGGCTGACGGAACCAATCAAAATTGCGATTGGTGACCGCTTTCAATGTGTAGTTTTCCGGTAGCGTCGGGTTCCCAGTCATGCTGCACGTGTGCGAGTTTACGCACCAGCCGAGGTGAGCATATGCGTCGTCGAGACGTTGGTAGGATGCCACGTTGAGCTCAATACCATAAAGCAACATGCAGTCATGGGCCATGCATTCACTGTATTCGCTGACCACACCAGAGGCATTGCAGCTAGAGTACCAGTACCATTGATCCCCTTGCAACCATGTATGTATATACCCGTTTCGCGAACGTACCTTATGCTGTTAGTCGATGATGGTGGCTCCCCTTGACCCCTTGACGGATTCAATTCGGCAGAAAAAGGATTGCTACAACCAGGAGCTGCTTGCCAACCATGTATGTATATACCCGTTTCGCGAACGTACATTATGCTGTTAGTCGATGATGGTGGCTCCCCTTGACCCCTTGACTGATTCAATTCGGCAGAAAAAGGATTGCTACAACCAGGAGCTGCTTGCCAAACGCGAGGCGGGTGCGACTGCGAGATCGGTCTGTGCACTAACCTCTTCTGTGTAACAGGTACCATTTCCATTGGATAGGGGCCGCAGGGTGTGTTCCATGATATGGGGACAATTTCTTGTTCTGCATCATACCACGCAGATTGTGTCCGAGCCATTTTGTTTCGTTTATTTAATGTACGTAGAATATTCTAAAAGGTTGTGCAGGAAATAAATACAAATATTATTAAATGTCTGTTCGATTCCGATTTGCGACTTGACAAAAAAAGACAAAACATGAACGAATATCACAAAAAAGTAGGCATCGCAATCGGCAGAACAGTGTAGGCCTGACCGCGCTCTAAAAATTCGCTTTGCCACCTAAACATCGGTCTACCGAAAAACAATAAGTGAACACTTTAGAAGACCAGCGATGGTCGCAGCTGTTTTTTTGTAGCGACCTTTTTATTTTGTTGGCAGTCTGGATCAGACAAATAAATACTTCCAAATTTAGTGAGCATAAAACGCGAAGCTAGCTCCAAGAGTCCTTGCTTAATGAGACTATATGCAGCTTATTATAAGGTTATGTTATCATGCTGGAAGTTGTTTATGTTGCTCTAGAGCGCTGGCGCATAGCAAACACGTTAACAAGAACAAAATCTCAAGTTCTATTCGGTTTTGGCAAAAACCCAAACGTAAATGTCCAAGCAGTCCCCGTAAAATGAGACAGAGTGGTATACTGTAGTATTCAAAGTACTAACTCGTTTGCCGTTGTGCCATAGTGAATGGGCGTAGTGTGATGGCTTGACAAATCACTATCCACCGCTATATGCACCCGGGCTCGTAAGGTATGGGAACATTTTCCGTTGTCCACCTTATATCAACGCAATGTGTGGTATACAGTCATGATTTCGCCAACAACGTTGGCTGTTTTCTTAGAGTGATTGTGGATAATTCAACGGGAACTGTATTGCGCCGGTCTAGAGTAGGGAAAAAATCCTACGTGCTTGTCACCTTCGCTGTTTGGCGCCGGTTGTTAGTGCGTGGGAGATCCGGCAGCATTCTCATCACCCCCTACATGTAATCCATAGTCTGATGTGTATTTTAAATTCACTACGTACCTGGTATGTGTTTTCCCTTACATGTTACACAAATGTCCAAGCCCCCGACCTGCTTTGTGACCTTAGTCCATACTCAAGCTACTGGATACATACACGTAATTGTCGCCTACACGTTCGTATCTGCGCCTGACATGACGTCTTTGTCTTGCTTTCCGTTCCCCCTCCCCCCGAACTCGCAGGTTCGCCCGTACCTACACCTCCAGACACAGGTACGACAATGTCCGTGTTAATGTATCTCTAAAGGTTTATACGCAGTAGGCTCGGGTTTACGAGGTGGTTACTCAAGGCAGCAACAACACCAAGTCTCTCTTATGTTACTCGGTTTCAAAAGGAGCTGAACATCAAGTGACATCGAGTGACTCGCATATATATTTTGTTCCCCGATATCCCAATATCTGAATACTGTCAATACTGTACCAGCATCCCAAGCCAGTAAGGATCTCCTCAATTTACGATGGATCCTGAGGGTCATATTGTCGAGCATCATCAACCAGCTGCAGCTACTACAAACACTGTACTTCCTGTGCATAAATTGGTTACCACTTTGAGTAAATACAGCACAAGATACTTAGGTTCATTCTCGTCGGAGAGCGATTTTTTCCAGTATTTCCAGAGTTTGGAATAGTTGGAGATATGTGTCAATATACGGAGGCGTTCTGTCACTATTCGTGAAATTCTCCAGAGCCGAGAATATCAAGTTCGTTAACATTCCAATGTTTGAACAAAAAAACAGAAAAATATGGAAAATTTAAAAATTGCGCGAAATAACAATCGAAAATTTGGAAAAAAGCTCTCCGACAAGAATGACCCTGACACACCATATATATATGGATGTGCGTTTTATTTTTCGCTTGGTACGTTTAACCATAGCATCCCCTTCCTACCGTGCTTGAAGTATAGGTCACCACGGCTCTGTTTCTCCTGTATTCGCTCCACTCTGCGTCTATAGCAGCTGGACAATGCCTGACGCAACACAACAGCGAGAAGCACGGGGGTGGATCCAACCCGACCCAGGTTCAATACGAACAGTCATTTCCTCACTTGCTCGAGCCCGTGTTTAAGCTGCATCAAGTAGTGCTTGATAGAGACGTCGACATGGTTCATCGTCAAAGGTTGTACGTGAGCCTTTGTTTATTCATGGTCAAACCTGAACATGCAGGGTTATGGTGTCAACGATGAAACACATGCACATACCAGCAGTCATTCTGTAGACGTTAACGCAGTTGACTATACTGACTATACCTGGTACGTAAATGTTGACAAACAGTGCAGTGACGAATATACACATACGCACACGAATACGAATAATAGTAGTAGAGCGAGGTCAAGCCTTCTCCTCCTACCTAAAATCAAACAGGGCTAGCCCTGCCACGCGACAAATCCTGATTTACGGTAATAATACTGTAGTACTGAGCCATCTTGTTTAATACTGGTACCAGGTGTCTGGTAGTTGATGTGTTTGTCATGTCCTGGCAACTGTACACTTGGTATTGATAAGATAACTCCAAGACATATTGAGGTGAACCGAAGCATGACATGATCTCGCTCCACCCATTCAACCGCACCGCGTAGGTGGTGTAGAGCTCCCTCGTCTCATGGAGTTATCGCACCAGCGTACATTCAGTTGGCGATGTGTTAGGAGTTGAGTGCAGAGGAGATATAGGTACGTGTAGATGTTGTGTTAAAAGGATTACCCTGGGCAGGGTAATCGATCGGTCTTTTACCCCTAACTCTCAGTAGGTAACACCTTCACATTTGTGGTCGTCGGCAGGACACAGTTTCGAATCTCGCTTCGAACGTTTCTTTTACAGAAACGCTTGGGCGTGCACACCTGAAAAACACATCTCCCTGGTTCCCCAGGTAATGAAACGAAGCGGGTAGGTCAGCGTATGGACGTACGTATACGGTTCCGACGGCCCAAAGGCCCCGCCGTTTAGAGGGGGGGAGAGTGTTATAAGGACTACCCTTGGCAGGGTAATCTATTGGTCTTTTACCCTTATAGCTCAGTAGGTAACACCTTCACAGTTGGCGTCCCCTCACCAACTCGATCACGCAGTATATGCTTCTCCTACAATGCTCCACCCCTAGGAAACTATACTTAGTTTCACCACACCGGACCTCTGAAGCCTGCACGCTTACTGCCAACACATGGAATTAATGGGAATTTTTACTGACGTCGACTGACTTCCAATCCTGTCTGCGTACTCGCGTTGTCTTCGTCCCTGAAACCGCGGTACTATTGTGCGTTCAACAGCGTGCAGTGTGGGTACTGACTGCGCGTCGGGATGCTGCGCGACCGAGCTCGACACCCCCGTATGTGTCCGTAAGTATCGTAATAGTAAATACCCGAAACCTCTTCGAGCCACACGGGGAAGGGATTGGTCGGGCCGTAGACTATATTTACCATGCCTCATACTGCTGTAATTTTGTAGTACCTCCACGCTCCTAGCTGGTGCCATATATGTAGCGGTATTAAGTTAATATGCGGTTTAGTTTTCCGCCTTCACGAGGTGCCGAACTCTGGGCATGTGGTATTTAGGTACTCAATATAATGGCATATGGTTGGCTGCTCCTTTGAGGGACAAATGATGTGGAGTTTGGGCCATTAACACCCTTTGCACGCAAAATAATGCTCACTAGATGAGTCAAAGCGTTACACAAACAACCCCTACTTTCGTGTCTCCGTTCGCAGCGAAATCGACCATTCCTGCGGAAAACGAGTGCAGCACGTTGGATGGGTGCGACTGCATGGTTGGATTGTGCGATGATGGCCGTTGTTGCATAGGTGAGGTACAGTCATGTACAGTAGGATCAATTGCGATTTATATTGTGTACTGCGATGTACCTCGTATGGATTATGGCCTCGGAGGAGCCATCCACTGCGCTCGGTCCTAGACCCGCACTACTGGCGAAGATGCCCAACCGAAGTTTTACCCACCACATTCGCAACACCTTCGTGGTCCACATCATTTTTCGATTGGTTAAGCGTACTACTGTACATATATATATATATATATATATATGAAACATAAATATATACATTTATATATACCTTTGTATTATGAATCACCGCAAACAGTAGCGGGGTGCTTTCTGCTGTACCTAATATTACACATTTGTCCTGCCTGTAAAGCTTTCCGTCTGCTGCTCTACATTGTGTCGGTGCCACTGGCAAAGCGAGGCCTCTACGTAACCTTCCCCTACCAGCACGGCGGCTACATCCACAGACCGTGGGCTACCTCGTAGAGTAGGGTTTGCCGTGAGCTATCTCGCGTTCGTCGCGATCGCCATCATACAGTTTTTGTGTGGCCTTTATGCTGTTGGTTCGATTACGACGGTTGTACCTTCGCTGCGCACGATCGATCGCAGATGTGAGGCCGCCTTCTCTATATATACGGTACTAAATCTGCGTTTCTAGACTCTCGATAAATAGTATTCGTTGACGTTCAAGTTTGGGGGAGTGATAGCAGAGTTCCTAAAACGTTTTGCTGGTATAGTCGTACACAAGAAAACAACTACTCGGCCCCATAATGGCGGAGGGGTTTTACTTATTGCCAATCAAAGTCTGCGTTAAACGAAGGGTACATATTACAGCAACGGGCAACAAAATACCGTGTGATTATGTAGAATGGGATCGAGTAGCTGGAGTACAGCAATGCTTGAGCTACAACAGTACCCTAGGTTTGGCTCGATTTGTCTGCAGGCACAAACACCCGTTGTCGGCGTGGCTTATATCAGACACAAGACTAGTGAATAGCCAATAGCGCCTTTATACATTCATTACACGTACACCACGTGTAAACACATGCAGCAAGGTTTGTTATAATAGTCTTTTATCACCGCCAAAGTTGATCTGCCGGTGGTGCTATGCTCATTGCGCGATGAAGCAGACTACGTTCGATCACCAATACACACGACCAACCCAGAGATGTGATACTATTTTAGCCGGTAGTATCACGATTGATGGTGACCAGCAGGGGTGATGAATAAGCCTCCTCGAGGTGCTATGATGGATTGTGATAACAAGCTCGTAATTGCGTACATACCATATCACGACGACGCCATCTGGATATTACTATTGAACACTCTGGACTGCAAGGACACGTACCCCCCACAAGGGCGTATTTTCATCTGGCCGGGGTTTGCTACAGTAAGCCTCCACCCCTTCACGGCAAGCTTGTCTGCGGAGTTGTCCAACTGACTGTCAGCTTCTAGTGCGTCCAGAACCTACAATCACAGCAGCGGTCTGAGGCCTATTGTCACGGTTATCGCTACATTGCCGCCTGCCTACTGTGTATTTCTGGGAGGTACGTGGAGTAAATGAAAAAGGGGGAAGCATTACCTGTGCGGGGGTTTGACAAACGGCAGGCGTGATCGACAGATGGGTTCGTTGGATTGACCTATTGTTCGCCAAGCTATCCAGCGGCGCGACGTAGCTGGTGACATGTGTATGTCTCTGCCCCCACCGTGACTGCGGTATGGCGACTGAAAATTTCCTTTTGCACCCTTCGCCGTTTACTTGTCTTGCTGAACCAGATGAACCGCCGCCACCGGAGCCTATGCCTACAGGTACGAGACCTGGCCGATCCACAACTTGGCTTCATAAGAAGTGCGAAGTAGAATGTGCTTTAGGTTGCCTTCTTTCCCTTCGACAACAAGCCGTTCCGGCATGTTTTTGAAAACATGGAAACGTCTCGTGTTGGCCTTCTACGTACTACAGTAGGTAGATCTAAGGAACAAGCACATACACATTCCCTCCCATTTATTGATTTACGGAGGGGGATCCAGTTGATTTTCCACCACAGACACCACTGAGCGTTGCCAAGAGAAAGCACGCGCTATGATAGAGGTGCGTGTTCACTTCGCACCTTGATACTCCACACAAACTTTGTACGATATACGATGTCAGCATATAAATTGCGTGGAATAAACTGCTCGAGGATGGCGCAAATATACTATTTGCATTGTTCGGATGATGTCCTCTATACCCGACTGTATACGCCTACTCCGCAGGGTGCGGGAATGGAACCAACGTCTGCGGTGACCCCCACATGCAAGGCCTCCGTGGCCAGAAAATTGATTGGTCCGGTGTCGACGGCGGCTGGTACTGCATGATCACGGATGCCGACCTCAGTTTCCATGTCAATATCCGGCTCACCGCCCCTCTGCCAGAGGACTTTCCCGACCGCCAGCTGATCACGGGCCTCAGCATAATCTATGAGGGGCATTCGCTTGTAATCGAGGTGCAGAACCCGTATGATGTCAAGACTAACGACTGCCCAAGTGGAATAATGCCCTGCCTCTCAAACGGGGGACTTCGTGCTATCGTGGACGGGGAGGAGGTAGATGGGTTCCTTCGTTTCGCTAGAGACGAGTACGTGTCAGATGGTATTGCTGTGTCGGCATCCAATCTGCCGGTCGAGTGCCAGCCGTTTGGCGGCGACAGGATATGGGCCCGTATTCACGACGAAATGCTCCAGGGCAAGCGCGTGTTGTCCTTGGGGGAACGCTTCGAAGACTGGATTCTACGTTTTGATCACATGGCGGCCCCCGACTGGTGCAGGGAGTACATCGCAAAGCACGGCCTCGATCACGTGCAGTCTAACCATGCCGTCTTCAAGATCGTCACTCCCTCTGCCACCGTGCGCCTCAACGTCGGCACAAACTACCAAGGAAACGGCGAGCTAGACTGGGATGGACGTGTCCTTCCCGACATGGAGTTCTGGCAAATGGACGTGGGGTTAGACGGCCTGTCCCTCGAGAGCCAGTCGCTATCCGGAATTCTGGGTGAGACCGCCCGCCCGGTGCTTGGCGAGGACGGCCTTCCCATCATGGAAGGGTATGAAGCGTTCCGTGGGACCGTTCAAGACTACCGCGTTTCCAGCTCCCTGGGTACGCACTTTGCCCTTTTGAACGATCAGTAACGTGGCCGCCAATGAACGGGATGAGCCAGGTGAAGGTTTAACCCCCTTCCCAGACGATGCGATCGTGAATGTACCATTCAGTACCCTATGCGGTGGATGAGAGGAGCACATGTACCGTTCATCGTTCGACGATCTGTAAGCTTCCACTTAATGTAGGTTGATATTTTATGGCTTGATTGCGCTTTTGCTAGGGAGAGGGCAAGGAATCGGGCAAAACATATTTCTTAGCTATGGCAGATGGAAACGTTCGTCTTGAACCCTTCCGTTAGCGAGCCAACGTGTCCACCGTTCCAACACCCCTTCCAACATCTATCTTTGAGATACGTTGGTGACTATATACGACGTTAAGGAGAGGACACGACTACCGAGACGCTGCGATAAAGTCACGGGTTCTGAAATGGCGAAGGTTCCCGAGCTCAAAGGCTACTCCAAATAAGTACAAGAGCACACCTGCAGGATGTCTTGTGTTTTTCTTGCGTCTTAAAATATGCAACGCACATGGGGTTTACTCTTGGTCGGGTAGATAGGGGATGTGTGGAGTACGTGTATCTCGTCGGTGCATAATATTTGTCCCGCTAAGCGGGTGACTGGTAAGGCTTCGGGCGTATGCAGTGTCAAACCGCTCCCCTGCGTGAAAGGGTTGTTATGGTTTACGTGTTTTCGGTATTCAGGCCATTGCTGTCCGTTTTGATTTTTTATCGGCACCTGAACCCAGCGGGGGAAGAGGGCGTAGGACAGCCCGCGTCTGAATGCTACGAAGAGAGGCCAGAATTTTGGCATGTTGACGCCGTTCGTTTCGCAGTGGACAGGGTGACCTGTTTGTCGTATGCCGTAGCTTGATACAGGTCTGCGGATAATGGGGCTTTCCTTTTGTGGGGTTTGGTATTACGTATCGGGGCATTACTTAGTATGCCTCGTGGCTGGAGGAGTGGAGCTACTCTTCCGGGAGCAGTCACTGATTTTAAGGATACGACCTGGGATTTGATGATAACGATACTGCCTGCCTATATGTGAGTGGTGCAGCCGGCGACAATCTTGGTGCGGCTTACCTCCTGTGTGTGGCTTATGTGGTGGGGTCTATAACAGAACGGTATTGACCCAACCTGGTGTGTGTTGCGTTTGGTTTATTGGACGGAATTTGTTTTGCTCTTCTCGAACTACGCCATAGGGGCACGCCGCGTGGTTACATAGGCCACGTTATACAGCTCGCATATTTAAACACGATAGATGGTGGCGGAAGGGGAGACGAGAAGGAGCACGAGGGGGCGGGGACCAACCGCACCAGCAGCACCAGTAGCAGCGGGCGCGAAAATTTTGGTTTGACCTTGGGAAACAGGCCGAGGAGGAGGACTAGCAGCAGCAGTGGGAAGCGAAATTTCCCTTTCGACCCTGGGAAACAGGCATTTACATTTTTCCAGTGTCGCCCACTTTAGTGTTGGTGGACTGGATCTGTTTTTTTCTCCGTTTTTTATGCTTTCTTTGTGTTTGGCTGGTAAGTTCTTGCATGAAGTGTGCAGAATTACGGATGGTGAGGTGTATTTGGTACCTTGGCATCTCTTATGTGACAGAAGCATTTCCACCGCAGCTGCTGTCCACGTACTCGTATATTAACCCGAGGGTATGCGGGAACCTACCACGTCTGCTTCCTGATTACCTACTGCTGTGTCTACCCAGGCCGTGAGTTCTAATGGCATAACGGACGTACCTGCGTTGCCAATTTCCCACATGAATATCAGGAAGACGAACTCTTAATAGAAATCGGTACTGACGTTGTCTTGTCACTCTTGTTTTGGGTGAGATCATGAGGGGTTTGTTTTCATGGTATGATTCTACTCGAAGACATAGTGCATGATGATGTGACTCGGTATCTGACGAGTATCCTTGGTTTCTGACACGAATTGGTCGGTTTCTGACGCTGAAGCTACCCACCCGATACTACCCACTTCACCATGCGGCTTGGCGAGATGTAGTTCATATCGCGGCGGAAGACAAGCGTCGCATCCGTGTTGTAGGGAGCAGTAGACGGAGGTTGAAAGGTGGAGTTCTGGGGGGTTTGGACTTGAGTTTGTCTCTACATATTTTTTGGTTGAGGTATGTTGGAGTCATAATGACATCGCAACAATTTATGAGGAGTGCTTTGTCGTCCACCGAGCAGGGGGGGGGGGAGTAGCCGTACTCGGTAACGCGGCGAAGACTTTCTATGGCAGATAGTGGAGCCCAGTTGGAGTGAAATCATAAGCGGATGCGGACCATGTACGCAAGGGTACTGGTCGGAGGTCTGTCTCTGGTGGAGTTATTTTGTGCGCTGATGTCTGTTCATCGTTTTCCTCTACTGGATGTAGATGTCTAAGACCTGTGTCTAACGGGGAGTCCGAGATCAACAAGTACGGGCGGCTGAGCAGCATGACAATTTCCTCATCAAACCGTTGCACGCTGAAACGTTTTGTGTTGAGCTTTACTTCGTGATGAGTCTGTGGTGATTTAATTATCTGAGTTGTTTTTCCGGGATTTAGGGCCATTTGGTTTTGTGAGACACGAGTAGTAGTTTTGATGTGCATTGAATGGAATCTTTCTGGGAGACATTTGAAGAATTGATGTGCGACGTCATTTGTTTTTTAGTGGAATGGAGAATGTGTTTGGGACGTATTCATTCGTTGAGTAATACTTACACCTCAATAGGGCATGCCGATGGTCTTGATGAATCGTGCCGTACCCGTTGTCAATTGGTTAAGTATGCTCAACGTGCAGGGGACTCAAAATCACTATTATCCATAATACGTTTAAATTCAGATGCAGTATGTTGTTGACTTTCGCATACTCCCGGGGTGAGCACCTATTAAAAGCAGGGGGGCTACTATCGCTCGATTCGCGATGCCCTACATCAGAGACGTCCTGCTGTTTTGCTCTTCTTGAGTACACAACGAGGGGGCCGATGCTTTCGGGGGATACGATATCTATGTGAAGACGGTGTTATTGGTTCTGTTGGAAGGTTTTACTAACATCCTTACGTGTGTTGGATTTTTCCCTTCCCATAGTTACTGGCTTGATATATTTTGGAGGTCTATACTGGAATCGATATTGAGAGATTAAGTATCGGGATTGCCGTTTTGAATTGGTGATTCTGAAGGGTGGACTTTGGGATTGCCGTTTTACCTTGGCAATGATTTATTATGGAATTTGGGACTTGCCGTTTTACCTGGCAATTGGTGATACGATATTCGGAACCTATCGTATCGCCCACCGAATAGAGGGGCTGTTTGTGGTATGCGGTAGCTTGATACAGGTCTGCGGATATTGGTGGTTTCATGTATTGTGGGGTTTCGTAAATTGTATCGGGGTATTTTTAGTATGCCTCGTGGCTGGAGGAGTGGAGCTGCTCCTCCGGGAGCAGTCGTTGATGTTAATGATACGACCAGGGCTTCGATGATAACGATACTGCCTGTCTATATGTGAGTGGTGCAGCCGGTGACAATCTTGGTGCGTCTTACCTCCTGTGTGTGGTTTATGTGGTGGACAACGGTAATGACCCAACATGGTGTGTGTTGTGCTAGGTTTATTGTACGAGTGTTTTATCTTCTCTCCTTGACCTACCTACGCCATAGGGGCACGCCACGTGGTTACATAGGCCACGTTATACAGCAAGCATATTTAAACATGACCGTCTTTTTCAAACAAACGTGTTGGATTGGTGTGAGTCGAAACAGCTTTACTGCATTGTCTATGGACACGCTCATCGTCTAATCTGGTGTCATCTGCATGGGATAGAGTATTCACGGTGTTAAGATCACAGAAGACCCCAGAGTGCGGCGGACTCCACCCCTGTCGTCGATTGTTGGGAACTGTGGGCCCCGGCAATATCGACGTACTGATATTAATGCGAGTTTTGATAAGTGTTCCTGACGATTGCGATTGATCGCGGGCGCAGTATCGCTGAATATGTTGGGCATATGTGGTAGTGCAGTTAGCGTGTGACGAGGTGAGGTTCGATGTACGCTCAGCCGTGTTGGAAAGCGCGTTTACATAGCTTGCCGCGCGGGACCGCGTACTGCGCTGGACATATTGTTGGCTCCATCCAGAGATATATATTGCTATCGTGTTTGTGATACGCTACAATAAATACTGGTCTGGGGATATCCGACAGTTTCACGTAAATCCTGGGGTTTTGTATCAGGCGTCTAGACAATGTTTGTTTTGTCTGAGTCTTCTGGTGTGTGGGTATGGCTCGCCTTGCGATGCAGTCGCGATGCTAAGATACGATCCGAAGTTTGATGCTAAGCTTTTCCTCGCTACATATGAGAGGGTAGAGCGTGACAAAAATGTGGCGGGGCCTTTGACGATCAGGTGCTGTGCTTCCGTGTGTAGGTGTATTTTGGTGGTGGTGTAAAGTAATAATGTATACAAAAGGCGCTTCGCTCCGCGGGCGGCCTACGCCGCCCGCTACGCTCGCTCAAAAGGAAAACGTACATGAAATTATGCGAAGCGGACAGAGGTCCACGATTGAATGAAGTTCTATGGTTGGAGTCACAAAGTGACGACTTGATAATGCCAAGAATCCCGCCACCATGCTTCGGGAAATAAGTGTTGGGACGCCACATACGCTTCGCGTCGCGGGCGGTTCGGGCCGCAACGCTCGCTTACATGCCCTACGTATGTGCATACCCCAGGTAGGGTAATACTTCTCTTCATTTGATATGCTTGCTAAAAGTACGAAAGGGAAAACACGGCACAGCTGCACCGCGAAAAAAACAAAACTGCAACCGAAACTTTTGGAAAGACAAAAGAAAATCGTCCCCTCATGAAAACAAAATTCTACCTGATTGGAGCACCTTGCACCGGTCAAACAAGAAAACCAATCGAACAGCAGAGCTTATCTCTCAACCTCGTACGCCGCACGCCCGTTTCGCGACCACCTCGCCACGGGTTCGGTCCGGGTAACGCTTTCTTCACTCTTCGCCGCAGGGAGCACCATCGGCCGGCGCGCATGAAGGCCGGTGCTCACCGTAGCCGTCGTTCGCCAGCTCGACAATGTTGTTGCCCAGACTTTGTAGCCATTTCGTTGGACTTCAGTTTGGTCGCAAAAATAAGCACTGCCTAAATGTTTTCTTGCAATCCCGAACTACCCTTGAATACTCGTATATTTCCAAGATCTCAAATGGAGACCAGACGGGGTCGACTCATGCATACCTCGTGTCTCAAGGCACACGCAACGCCTTGCCACGAACATGGTGGCCGCGTTCCTTTCAACCCCCCCTCTACCCACCAAGTCCCACTGGCACCCGCGACGCCGCCGGGCTCACCCGCGGTGCCGTGCTCGGAGTACATGCACGCACACGAAACGAAAAAAAAAAGATGAGATGAGCTGAAAGAACCAAGAGAAATGAAACAAAACAAAGAACCGCTGGAAAGATCTAGCAAGTATAAAGGAGAGGATTTCCTAGTGGGAGCTCTGAGAGGCCAGGGATGTACCAACCGTGCACGCTCAGATAGTGAGATATCTGTACGTATTTCGTTACCGCTCTTCCTCGACGACTATGGTGTAGACAACGCGTGCAGCACGTGGACGCGTCCGACAGCCACCCGTACACAAACACAATCGTGTCGCCGGGCCCGGAGTATGCTCAAGGGTTAAATTGTGTTAGACGAAAATCAATACCAGTAGATGGGTGTCTGTGGTGGTTTGTAGCAAACGGAGGACCTGCTTGGTATGGAGGCGCAGCGGCAACGACAGTATGGATATGACAGGCGGCCGCAGCAGCGGCAGTATGACTTTGGTGGACAGCAGCAGGAACGCTGGGGTGGAGGCCAGAGTTGTCCACAGCAGCATCAGCGGCAGTATAGAGGCGTAGGGCAGAAGCCGTAACAGCAGCCGCAGCAGCTGCAGCTGCAAAACGGGAGTGCCGGGCACCAGCAGCAGCATCGGCAGCAACGGCAGTGTGGATATGCCGGCAATAGGCAGCAAGGCCGCTATTCCGTTTGGAGGGCAACAGAAGCAGCGCTGCGGTGGATACCAGAGCTATCCGCAGGAACAACGGCCATATGCTTCTTCGGAGTGGTGCACTGGTGGCGCGGGCAGCACCGATCGTGTGCGGTATCAGCGTGGGTCCTCTCCGCCTGCACGAGCGTCAGTATTCCACATCTGCGCGCGGTGTGGCGCCCTTGGGCATAGGGACGTCATTTCCCGTGAACCAAACGGTTTGTGGGATGCGTACATATACCATGGTCGCATGGCCAGGCAGTGCGGCAATGCCCAGCCCACTGCCGTCTACACGCTGAACTACTACGGTGCGCCGCAGGATGGAACGCCGGCGCTCCAGTAACCGCGGGTGGAGCCGGCAGTGACGACGTCGGTGACGAGCTACTTGAACCATATGATGTGGAGCTACCTACACGAGCCTCCAATCGGTGGTGCTGAAGAGCCGCGTGCAACGTCCGTACAGCAGCAAGGTGACCGTGAGGTGGTCGAGATTGGTGATCCTAAGCCTCAGGTGGTGGACTTTGGTGTTGCTGCAACCGACGTGGTGGAGCTTGATTTTGCTATGTCCAATGCGGTGGAGGCTGGCGTCGCTGTGTCCAACGCGGTGGAGCTCGGTGACGCTACGCCTGAGGTGGAGGAGCTTTGTGTTGCTGCGTCCGATGTGGTGGAGCTCGGTGATGTTGAGTCTGAGGTGGTGGAGCTTGGGGTAGCCGTGCTGGCGCTCGGTGGTGCTGAGCCGGAGGGGGTGAAACTTGGTGTTGCCGTGTCCGAGGTTGTGGACCTTGGTGACGCTGAGGCTGAGGTTGTGGAGCTTGGTGTCGTTGTGTGCAAGGCGCGTACACAGGACCAGGTGCAGCTCGTCAACGACGGGGCTGCGCGTTTCAGCAGCGAGACTGTGGGCGCGGGACCGGCCGTGACCGGGTCGTTGCGGCAAGCGAGATCGGGCCAGAAAGGGACGTCAAGGCACTCCTTCAATCCGGGAAACGTTCAGGGGCGCGGCTGGGACTCAGTGGCTGGGCGGGTGTACCTGACGCGGTTTGGCGGCGGTATAGTGGCGGATGGAAGACGAAACGTACGAGGGGACGGGGACCAACAGCAGCGGCCGCAGCGGGGAGTGAAATGTTCAGTTGGGCCCCTGGAGACAGACCAAGAGGGGGGGGACTAGCAGTAGCAGCAGCGGGGAGCGAATTTTCCCGCTCGACCCTGGGAAACAGGCATGCTGTATTTCTCCAGTGTCGCCGACTTCAGTGGTGGTGGATTGAATCCGTTTTGTTTGTCCTTGTGCACAGGGCATAAACTGGCAGAGGCGAGCGTGAGGGTGGGGCTGAGGGGGTACTGGTGGTGGTGGTGATAGGGGAGGGGGGGGGGGGGGGGGTGCTGGACAGGAAAAACGGGAGTGGTGATGATAGTGGAGGGGTGGGGGTTGCAGGCGTGCGGGAGGGGGGGGAACCAACAGCCAGAAACAAATTGGCCACAACGTGGTACCTCTATTGGAACAGGCGTCACCGCAGCAGCATATATTGCACAATGCACTATTACGGGTGACCATAGTTAACAGGACCAAATATTGTTAGTAAAAATGGTTACAAATATAGGTTTTATGTATACCATAGGTCCTATTAACTATGGTCCTCCATGATAGTGAACGAGCGGCCGGCAGAACAGTGTCGACGAGAACCCTTGGGGCTGAAGATAGGCAGAAACACGCTAATTCTGCTCGATTCATGGTGTAATATATAGTATATATACTGCTCTTCCTCGACGACCATGGTGGAGACCACGCGTGCAACACGTGGACGTGTCAGCTAGCTACCCGTACACAAGTATATCCTTGCCATGTAACCATAGAAATACATGTGGAGAGCGCGTCACTGAGCACGGAAGAGGAAAGGGGATATTTTCAAGCCACCTCAGATATCGATATGCAGAGCGTGATGCCCTCCCCCTTCTGCTTTGTATGCTTATCACGGTGACTCATGTCGTATGTTGTCGCGACACGCATTGTTTCCATAACAGGACGAAACATAATAAATATGAACGTATATCCCGCAAACATATGTACCATGGTGTCCACATTGTTTCGGAATGTGGTGCACTATGTTAAGTTCTAACAAGCTTTTCCCGCGAGATTCTAAAATAGAAACCCAACCATTTTGAGCGCTGGTTTCCACAATTCCCCCCACTGGACGCGCGCGCCGTTTCTGGTCATTCCGCGCTGGTGAAGTCCTCTGTTTTTTCAACCGAGTGCCTTGGGTGGCAGTTGCATTTTTTCTGTGATTCTGTCCTTCTGTCTGTCTGTCTGTCTGTCTGTCTGTCTGTCTGTCTGTCCGTCTGTCTGTCTGTCTGTCTGTCTGTCTGTCTGTCTGTCTGTCCGTGCGTCCGCTTCCCTTATATTATCGAACATATATTAAAAAGTTATAATTATCATATATAAGGTAGTTTCAGATGATAATTCACACGCCGTATTCAACTCTTACGGGCAATACATAGTGAAACATTCCATACCCCCAGGCAACGTATATAATACATCCACCACACCGTACCATCATACCATGCTACAAACAAGCCATATCGTGTGCTGTGATTGTTTCGTGTTGTGTATCTACCAAACAAACCCTACCATCATACCATATAAAATACGACATCACATACCATGCCAAACTATACACCATGTCACACCGTACCGTACCACGTACCATAACATACCCATACTGCTGTACCTACACAACACGAGGGGCTCAGCCATACGAGGGAGAAGAGCATGCCCAATATCAAGGATACTAGTGTTGAACCGAGGGGCTCAACCATTGAGGACAGTACTGTAGCAGCTTATGCAGCAGGAGCGCAAACGTATAGCACGACCGTACTATCCAAACCCCCAACCCAACCAAATAACATCCGCTTTTGGTGTATAGTATGGGCTTCTGGCGATTGCACCTCAACAGCAGCAATGCCGGCAGCGTTGAGAACATTAGTCAGGCTACGCAGGCTAAACAAGGGAGAAGTCACGCGACGAGTGTGTCAGGTCTCTGGGTCCACAGAGTTCACCGGGTGGGTCGGCATCGTGTGCGAACTCTAACTATCCGTTTTTTGGCCTTGAGTTGGGTGGGGCGTTGGAATTACGGTCTATGTGCCGGGTTGTGTTGTGCAGCGTGGAGTTTGTTGTGCTGCGTGTGCTCTAAATTACCGGGAAAAATGTGTTTGATCGTTTTTCAGTTCCTACGTGAAGCTGTCGGTTGAGCGACGAGTGCTGGATGCCCCTCAACGCCGCATACATTGCTGCTGTTGCAGGGTGATGGCTGCGGGTTCATGCTGCACCAAGAAGCGGGTTGTACTTGGGTTGGAGGTTCGGATTGTATGGCGGTGCTATGCATGCGCTGTTCCTGCAGAGCGGTTAGGCTGCTCCCGCTGCATGCGGCAGTAGAGCTGTTACATGTGCTGTGCGTCTTCCCCGACTTCATATTTCGAGGCAACCACCATGCCAAGGAGTGACTCCCAGGATGAGAGGAACGCGTTGAGGTCCAGGTATGGGAACACAGGCCCCTCGAGATCAACACGGGCGCTCCGCTCGAGGCCCTCACGCAAGATCAGTCGGAATCTCCCACCGCGCACTATTATCGACGACGGTCGGAGTGTAGTCAGCTCTGCGTTTCATCTTGAACAGAGCGTAGCAGATGATTCTCTTTTGAGCCACGGCATTGAGCCGGAGGCCACTGTGCTGGTGGAGAACACGTGTCCCCGACAGGACGACCCATGCGCCCCACAGGTCTTAAACGCCGCGACGCCCTTGGTGCCAAACTGCCCCCCTTCTTACCCAGACGAGTTACGACGTGGATTTCAGAGAGAACAGACCCCGCGTCCCGCCCGGGCCGTGCTCACAACACCATTTGTTGTGGAACCACTTAAAACGCCTCCGGCCCACATGGCGGATGTCTCGTGCACCCAGTCAAAGTGGAACGGTCGGGAGCCCCCTGCCCCTCCCCTATATGTCTCGGGGACCACAGACACCACCGGTCCAGGCGAATGCGCCTCCCACCCCGGCCTCGATGACGAGCCCCCGGCAAAGAAAGAACCATGCTGGGACCCGTCTTCCAGAGAGGGAGAGAGATCCCCGACTGCTTTTCAGGGGATGTGTTAGACACCCCCCCCGCTTCTTCTCGCGCGACGGTGGATACCGACGCGTTTGATCCTACCCAAGAGTACTGCACGCGCGACATCGTGTTCTTCTGGCAGCATCCCTCTTGCTTTTCGCAAAGGACGCCTTCCCCTTTTACGATTGAATGCGTCTCATATTCCTGCGGCGAAATATTCTTCGCTGCCGAAAAGAGCCGCCTTTTCGGAGACCACCAGACCCTACAACACATCATTCGCGTCTCTGACCCCCGTCTGTACAAGAAACACGGACGAGAAGTCCGTAACTTCGATCTCGCCGTGTGGGGACGCGAGCGAGAAAATTTCGTGCTTGTCATCTCTTACGAAAAGTTCGCTCAAACCCCGGCCACGCGAACCGGCCTCTTGGACACTGGCGACACACTTCTCGCGAAAGGTAACCCTTACGACCTCATATGGGGCATCAGATACAGGGCTGACGGTATTCCTGATCGTTATCCGCCCCTGTTGGCGCGGCTTAACTTTGCTGGGCGAGGCTTTGAAAACCGTGCGACGTATTTTCCGCGACCGCGTGCCGACGCCGACGCGCCCCAACCATGGTAGCCTCAGGGCATCTTGCCCTCTAGTCGAGATCGCATCTTCGGAGTCGACTCTTCGACGCGACAGCACCTGTGCCTAAGTATCACACCTGCAGCCACTTCCCTGTCGAGACATCCCGACTCCCCTACAAACGTGCCATGAGCCCCCCCCACAATGACCGCACTCCCGATGTGGGGGTAAAACACTTAGAACTAAAATACGATTTAGGTAAAAAATACACTGCGGTCCTAAAAGCGTTGAGCATATAAGGCACGACCTGCCGTTCCCTACGCACCGCTGTAACACTGCAAGAGAAGGCACAACAGTACGCATAAGGGGACGCTAGCACCAAAGCGTCTCCTGGTCGCCGGATTTCCGGTACCTCAATACTCTAGACGTTGTATCAAACAGAAAACAACATCGCGATCTCAACACGCCGCGTTTAAAAGTTCGGCTGGTGTGTGTTTACCGGAGAGCGACGGTGACAAGTCAGGGGTTCATCACTGCAGCTTGTGTTTCTTTCGAGACTGATCCCCTGCAGGTTCTCAACAGAGGCCTACACCACGACTAAGGGGCGTTCCATTGGTCGATATTTGGAGTGCACACAATGAGGCTAAAACCAAGCCCCATCTGAACATTTGCACTCCACTTGCGGACGGCTGCAGCTCCTCAAAGAAAAATACAGCCTGCGAAATTAAAAAATGCTCACAATGGGGCCTGTGAGAGTGCTTGGTGCGCCAGATGGCAGTCGTAAGCAGCGAGAAACGATTCACGAGATGTTGTCGTATATTCGATTTTGCGAGCGAGTAGCAAAAATTCTCGCAAACATGCCAAAGAGTTGCATTCCACACAAGGGAGCATAACGCAATGGCTACATCACCGATGAAAAAGTAACCTTCACTACAAAATGGTGTTCTACCGCGGGATGATATTTCTATTAAAATGTCGTCGTCGAAAATAATGTTGAGCGCCAACCTACGTGCCCAGAATGGGTAGTAGTTTGGTTGGGTCCAAACAAGTGCTAAAATGGTCTTAAATGCTCAGGATTCTCGAATATTTGCTTCACCCCTTCTACCACCGCCAAATACGGATCTTGGTGGAAAACCCCTCACATTGTTCGCAAGTCGCAATTATATGTTACGTAAATCGCCTACGTGCAGGAACGTGACGACGTATTCCTGAGCGTGCCAGCGTCCCTTTAAGGCTCACGCAGATGATGTTCAGCGTCATACGCCATGAAAACGTGAGCACAGGTGGGGGTAACCTCAAACTGCTACTTTATCCTCGAAGCGTTCGGAAACGTGCGCAAAACTTGTGACGAATGCATTTTTAGTGACTCCTCAGTATCAATGTTTCTCCCCTTAATCGGGATTTCCTTCCTTTTCTAAAGACATAAAACGCTGGTATTCGCGTTCACACCAAGGGGGCTTTGGTCCTCCGTCGCTGTTCGGGGTTCGTCTATCGTGCACGCTTGCTGCCCTCCCCTCGCCTTTTCGCCACACTCCCGACGACTTGCGGCGCTGCAAGCTGCAACACCGTGGAATACTTTGTTCCGGAATCCGGCGACGAGGCGAGTTTCATCTGCCCCATCTCCGTCGCACGTACCTCCCTCGCCGCGCCGGGCAGGTGTGGTGGCGTTTCCCGTCCGCCCAGAGGGGTTCTTTTGCCGTCGGCATTTTTACCTCGTTGTGCGGTTCCGGAATTGGGTCTTGGCATGGCGTTGGGTGTCCAACCCTTATTACCATCACCTGGCGGGTCTGTTCTTTGCGCCGACTCTCATGCTCGACCCTTTTTTACTTCCAGGTATTGTTTAGTTTCGTGTCTTCCCACTGCGAATTGGCTCCCTCAATATGCAAAACCATTGTTGGTTCTCCTGTTCTCAAAATGATTTCAAACGGCACTCGTCGTTCGATTAATAATGCAAAAAAACACGAGACAAAAATGGTACTGAACACTGCTCCCGTCGGTACTGCTGCTGTCGATATACACATCCAGTGTGGTGTCCTATAACTGTGATGGAGTAGAACGGCCACCGTATAGAAACGTATATACCTGTATGCGAACCATATACGAGTAAACGTAGCGTTTTGGGAATATGCCCGAATACGAAACTTGTATGGTTACACCTCGCGTTTTGGGAATATGTCCGTATGCAAATCACATTCGTTAATATGCAGCGGTTAGGGAATACTCGGTGAGCCAGTTGAGAAACCCCCTTGTTAACAGAACATTCTGCAATAGTTTGGGAATCTTCTTGATGACAACGTACCGGCAGACTGCACTTTCATACTGGTTAGTGTTGGTCAACGTCATACTGGTTGGTGTTGCCGACGAAGCCCACCCCGCTCACTCTCTCTCTCATCTATCTTGACGAGCAATACTTAACCGCTCGTGATCCTCAAGCAGCCTGCACTACCCAGCATCGCATTCCCTGTGGTTCTTGTAAATATATGCCGCTACTTCACATTTGTCGTCGTCGGCAGGACCTATTTCTTGAGTGAGGCGTCGAACCCTCCTTGCGAGGTATGAGGTAGATCGATCACCGCATATATGTGTTGAAACGCTGTATCTTCGATCTCCCTGTATCATTGTGCAATGATATGGTCCTCATTCTTCAATCTGCGTGTGATCTGCAGATACGGCTAGTCAGGGTGGGTTAAAGTGATGGACTGGCACATCGACCCCATAGAAAAACGTGCATACGCCTAGGCGAAACCTTTATGGCCGCACGTAGCGCTCTGGGATAATACCCAAATACGAATTATTCGTCTATACGTACGGTGGTGAGAATATATGCGTATGCAAATCATATACGGATATAGTAGCGCTTTGTGGATATTCGGGGGAGCCAGTTCCAAAACCCCCTTGTGAGCAGAACAATCTGTTATAGTTTAAGAACCTTCTTGTCAACGTCTAGGTAGACTGTACCTGAATGAAGGTTTATTTTAGTCGACGTTTGGTCTGATATGTGTTCCGGACGAGGCACACCCCGCTCAGTCGAGTTCTCTCTCTCATCTCATTTGAATAGAAATATTCAGAAGGTCATGATCCATACGCAGCGTGCCATACCCAGCATCGAATTCCCTGTGTCTCGTGCCAGCTTACATCTCTTCAGCTTCTTCTATATTAACGTCGTCTGCAGGATTTATTTCTTGAGTGAGGTGTCGAAGTCACACTTCGAGATGTGGGCTAATCGATCAAATCATTTATGGGTTGAACAGCCGCATAGACGATGTCTCTTCCCGATTTTGGGATAATCTCCTCATCATCATCTTATTGGCGTGTAAGCTGCATCTTCGACTATTCAGGATGGTCTAGTGTGATGGACTAGACCATCCACCGTCTGAGACTGTATATACCCCTTGCACATCTTTATATATATGCACGTTCAATCGTGTTTGGGAATATGCTCTAAAGCGAACATTTTACGGCCACACGTAGCGTTTTGAGAATATATCCGTATGCGAATCATATTCGGTTTACGTAGCGCTTAGAAAATATTCAGCGGAGCCTTTTCAAAACCCCCCTTGTAAGCTGAACGTTGCTGTATATCCTTCGAATTGTCATGTTATTATTTTTCTCTGCGAAGTCGGGGGGGGGGTCAACTTGCGCGGTACGAGACCCGCGACACCGGCCGCTGACTTTCGTTGCCCATCGTACTGCCAGTACCCGGGGGGCCCTCCCCCCCAGCCGATTGGCCGGGGCTCTAACAAACACAGTCTCGGACGACCGAGACCCCCTACGGGAGTAAACCATTATCATACCCCACTCTCTTAGTGAGAGCCCCGAATCACAAAAAGTTAATCACAAAACAATAGTAAACGTACAACACGGTGTGGCCAGCACCATGTGGCCGCTCCGTTCCACCCACCGTCGAGAGAAGGAAGTGGGGGGTGGGCGGGAGAAACCACAACAGTACGCCTAGCCTCTAGGATAATTAATCAGCAGCGAGCAGTGCCGTGCTCTACTCGAGCATCTATCACGAAAAGCTAAGAGATGCACGGGGCGATGATGGTCGTTCTTCTCTTCTCTGCTTCTTAGCGTATAAGTCATTTAGTTTCCGTTGGTAGAGCCCATGACTATAAATAATTAATGCCGTCGGTTGTGAACAAAGCAGGCATCTCACGTGAAGTTAGAGTTACTACGATTTGTTGCATATCCTTCGAATTATCATGTTCTTAATATTCTCTGCGACGTCGGGGGGGGGGTCCACTGGCGTGGTACGCGGGCCGCCACACCGGCCGCCGACTCTCGTCGCATATCGTACTGCAAGTACCGGGGAGTGCCCCCCCCCCCAGTCGACTGGCCGGGGATCTAGCAAATGCAGTCTCGGACGACCGAGACCCTTAATGGTAGAAAACCATTGACATACGCCAATGTCGATGTCTCGTCGATACTACGGTGTTAAGCCCCAAACAGTACCCTGGCCTGGCTGCCTCTATTCCCTATTGTTTCCCGTCTCTGCTAGTATACGAGACGCGATACCCGCGTCCTCTGAGGTATTGCGGATGTACGTACTACAGTAGGAAAACTCTGAATATTTCCGTCTACCTTCTCTCTGGGTCCCCCTTTGTGGCACTTCACCCCGGCCGCCATCGCATTTGTTGCGCCAACACGCAATGAGTGGAGACCGACTTCGCTGGAATTGGCTGCTGCTCCCGGTACCACTTCGCCAAGTGCCCCGGGGGCCTGCAAGTACCCCCCCAACTCTGACCTCCTTACCGTACCGATACGATGACAGGGGGGCGCTTTCTGGATTCGTCGGATATCCCGACAACGAGTCCACCACGAGAGCGGCGGCACCGCCACTTAGTTCTACCCCCGAACGCGCCCCGAAGGCGTTGTCGCGTGTGCGCACGATACCCGATCCGTGCCAATCTTAGTCGCATTTATGGCCTTGAAACAGGACGTCGATGCTGGTGCCCTGATGCCACTGCGACGAGGTCAACCGCCGATCCCCCGCGAACAACGCTACTTCACCCCTCGTCAAACAATGCGCGGGGTGTACAACTCAGGTCGACCCATCAGCGCTGGCCCCAAGCCGTGCACCGCCACATTGTCCCTCGCCATCGACCGCCTTACAGCGCGCCGACACAGCGGTGTGGTTACGTAAATCGTCCGTTGTGTAACGCGACGTTTGTGATATGTATCGTCAGTACGGTACGGACCGAGGGCCGACGCGTTAGCGCCGGTCACGAGGCCTGCGCCGGCGTGTAGTCCCTCACCATCGACCACATTGTCCCTCGCCATCGACCGCCTTACAGTGCGCCGACACAGCGGTGTGGTTACGTACATCGTTCGTTGTGTAACGCGACGTTTGCGATATGTATCGTCAGTACGGTACGGACAGAGGGCCGACGCGTTAGCGCCGGTCACGAGGCCTGGGCTGGAGTGTAGTCCCTCTCCTTCGACCGCCTTTTAGTGCAACCGGCACAGCGTCGTAGAGATATACAGCAATACATTGTGTTTCGCAACGTGTATTATATGTATCGTTAGTGAGGGACGGGTCGCAGGCCGACGCTTTGGCGCCGGCCACGAGACCTGCGCCGGCATATATTCCCTCACCATCGACAGCCATTAATTACAGTGCACCCACCCAGCGGTGTTGGTACGTACGGCCGTACATTGTGTCTCACGACGTGTATGACATATATCGATCTTCATGGTGAGGGACGGGCCGGAGGCCGTCGCGTTGGCGCCGGCCACGAGACCTGCACCGGCCCAACGTCCGGCACCGTCGACCGCCTTTTAGTGCACAGGAACAGCGTTGTTGGTACATACAGCTGTACGTTGTGTCCCGCGACGTGTACGTGTGGTCTGTATCGTTGGTGACGGCACTCGAAAAAAAGCGTTGTTCATATATATCTTGAAAATACAACGTCAGCTGTGAGATCGAGGAAACCAAGTATACCGTACGCCAAGTATATGCCGGTACGACGTACGTGCGAGTATGTATCCCCGTTCCTGAGTATGTCCTGGGTGCGGCATGTCTGCGAGGAGAAAAAGAAAACTGGCATGTGCTCGTACAGCACATATGCCCTCCGTTCAGGTGTCATAAGTATTCCCTGTCAATGCTATATACTCCGTGTGCGGGTTTGTATCTCCATTCCTGGGTACGACCATTAGCGTATACCTCTGGTACAGACTTTGCGCCCTCCGGTGGTACGCTCGTCTCGATCGAATATCTCTACGTACTGATGTACAAGTCCTGTCTATGCTATGCGAATAGCATCAGTTGCTCCCTCCTGAGAACGGCCGATTCGCGACTTCGCGGGTTTAGGAAGGACAACAAATAAACGTGCCCCCAAGGTTATACGAGTGATTCCTTCTACCCGTATTACCATTCATGCGTGTACATGCAGCTCTTACACCATCCACCGGAGCGAACAGGCCAAGAAAAAAAACTATTGGGAAACGTTATAGCTGGCGGCCCCAAGCGATCGAGGGAACGATGCTTCCAGGCGCATGAGGCAGGTATATGAGTCATAGAGCACTAGAGTCGACAGCTCCAGGCCCAATTGCGCTCGAGTTCAAGGTCTAAAAACTTCGAACATTCCCTGACCCTCGCTTCTTTCGCACGCCTCTCGCACACGTACCGCGAAGGCGTGCGTCGCCCCTGCTCCTCCTCCTCCCTTTCCATGCTGCAGCTCGCCAGCCGCCGCTGTTGCTGATGCTGACGTGAAGAGGAACCGCAACAGAGCAACCACAACATGAACTACAACAGTAGGCCTAGCCTCTAGGCCTATCGATCGGCAGCGAGCTGTGCCGTGCTCTACTCGTGCACCTATCACGAGAGGCTAAGAGGGGGCACCTGGCGAGTATGGTCGTTCTTCTCTCTTCTGCCTCTGAACATACTAAGCCATTTAGGTTCCGTCGGTAAAACCCATGACTATAAATAATTAACTCCGTCCGTTGTGCACAAAACAGGCATCTCACGCGAACTCGGAGAAATTCCGCATTCTGTTATACAGCAGTTTGGTAATCTTCTTTATAACAACGCCCCGGTGGACTGTACCCGCATAAAGCTGAGTGTTGGTCAACGTCTCGACTGCGTTGTGTTCTCAACGAAGCCCTACCCGCTCACTCGAGTCCTCTTTCTCATCTCACATGAGGAGCAAGCATGTTAAATCGCGATCCACAAGCAGCGTGCCCTCACCAGCATCGCCTTCCTTCGATCTTTTACCAGCTTTTATCTTTGCAGTATTTTCACACAAGTACGATATATCTTGTGTTGAAATCAGCGCAAGTCAACACCGGTCCACAGCTGGGTCCATGTAGCGATAAGTCCAAGAAGCGTCTCGGAAGCAGTTCTAAACATCTTCCTATTTTAGGGCTGTAGATGTATATACAACTCTGAACGGAACAAAAAAGAATTTTGTTACACCATTAATATTTACGCGCTACCAGGTACTTGTATTTCCGTTCAGAATAATACCAGTCAACACAAAAGAGCTGTACAGTACCAGGTATCGCTGAAGCAATACGAAACGCTGCTGCTGTGGGGGAAGGTATAAGTACGGGAAAACAGGCGAAGGTTGAACGGTGCAGGATTTAGTTGTCCATGCTGCCCGGATAGCAACGCACCAAGAGGTATTGGTTCAACTGCGTACAGCATTACACCTTGTACCAGCGTACTGCTGTACTTGGTTGGTCGCAGGAAGTCTACAGCAGTGCTTGTTCGAATTACGTAAGTGCCCTTTTGTAGAGTTGGTTTAATCTCTTTCGTAGAATGCGTCTGCCGTGCTTGTCGTATCCAGAACCATGACATGGCATTGCGTTGTAGACTCTGCTTACTGCATCACCATGTAGGGCGACGGTCGTTCCGCCGAGCTCCCCGCGGCGGATCTTAAAATGGCGGACCAGTGCTGGAGAATGGCTGCCTTGTCCGGTGAAGCGAGGGAGGTCCATGCCCCAGACAGTCGGGGGGGCGGGGCTTGGGAACCGTCCGCTTCCTCGGTCGCCAGTCCTGCGTCCTTCGTGGTAGCCGTCCTCTGAGTTAGGGGGGCTCGAAGTCCACAGCATCCACCAGAGTCGTGGAGCACGGGAGCTGGGGTCTCCTCTCTCCCGACGAGGGAGAGGAGCCGTACGTCCTCAGGCCGCGCGTAGACCTGGCGGGGCTGGGTGGCTCCTCCCTTGCTTTTGCTGTCCGTCACATGCTGAGACGGGGACGGGCGAAAAACATCGGGACGGGGGGTACACCGGCTTTCGGGGGGGGGGGTCATTCGGCGGTACTCAGGGTCGTGTCATGAAGAAGCAGCGGTGGCAGTGGCCGCGGCTTGTGCTTCAGCAACTTCACTAGCGGTGATCAAGGCATGGCGCGTCCTTCGGCAAGCACAACAAGCGCTTGGGGAGCCAGCATCGACCCCAGAAGGTGGCGTGATAGGTATGCGGTCCTCACGGTTTGTACGTGTACTAACATCAAGTGTGTTTGGTGCAGGTACGTCGCCGGTACTGGGGGGCTATAAAAAGCATCGTCCCTTCCTACAGCAGTATATATTTTGTTCTCAGCACGACATTGTCCAGTAAAATCGTCGCGGGTCGCTACAGCAGCGGGTAAGGTAGACGCCAGACTGAACTCCAAGATACCGTCTTGTGGGCGGGGCGCAGGAAAAAAAAATCGAGCGGCCGTCTCGCTCCCTCGCTCCCTATAACAGCAGTATCAAAACTTGCTGCAGTACTGTAGGTTCCAGCAAAATCGGCGTGGGTGGCTACGGCAGAGGAAAAGGCAGGTTCACTACTGAAATGCAGTGTGCCGTCTTGTAGGCGAGGCGTAGGAAAAAAATCACGAGCGGCCATATCGCTCCCTCTAACAGCAGCATCAAAACTCGCAGCCATACTGGAATTTTCAGCAGAAACGGCGCGGGTGGGCACAGCAGCGGGCAAAGCAGGCGCAATACCGAAATCCGGTGTGCCGTCTTGTGGGCGAGGCGCGGGAGAACCTTCACGAGTGACCGCATCGCTCTTTGTAACAGCAGGAGTAAATCTCGATGCAACTCTTGAGCTGCCAGGATCTCTGTTGCTACAGCAGCAAGGGAAGTAGTCTCAATACTGCAATCCTGTGTGCCGTCTTGTGGGCGAGGCGCGGGAAGAATCTCACGAGCGGCCGCATCGCCCCCTCTAACAGCAGTATTAAAACACGCAGCAGTACGGAGTTTCCACGCGGAATCGTCGTTTGCAGGTACAGCAGTGAGGGACGCGGGCTCAATACTGAAATCCAGTGTGTCATCGTGTGTTTCACGTACGGAAAAAACCGCATCGTCGTGTTATGGGAAATCGCATCACGAGACGCAGCATTGCTCGCGGGTATCCTACGCGTACGAGCGAGTCGGGCAACAGTGGAATCGTAAGAGGCGGAAAACCTGTCTCAATCACTCTTTCATCTGGCCCAGGAGCAGGTAGACCCGAAGGCGAAGAGCGCAGCTGGGTGGCGTGAAAAGCGCTACGTCCAGGTTGTCCGGCGCTCTCCGGTCCAGAGCAGCAGCAGCTGGCTCAACGCTCTCAGCGAAGCCAGGTGGCTTGGACGGCAGAGGGCACGAGTGGGGAGTCAAAACTGCAAACCCAGGGCCTGGCTGCTTACGCGCGCCACGCGCTGCGAAGAGTCCGACGCGCTCCGGCCCAGAGCAGACGAAAGCTGGCTCAACGCTCTCAGCGCAGTCAGGTGGCTTGGACGGCAGAGGCCACGAGTGAGGAGTCAAAACTGCATAACCCAAGGCCTGGGTGGCTACGCGCGCCACGCGTTCTGCAGAGGCCGACGCGCTCCGGCCCCGAGCAGAAGAAGCTTGCTCAACGCTCTCCGCGGAGTCAGGTGGCTTGGACGGTAGAGCTTGTTCCGGCGAGCGAGAAGGCCCAGATAATATCTTGAATGAGATCCGTCTGCCGGGAGCTGCTCGAGATTCGCCTAGGGGCCCCAGCCCTGGGTCTTTAGGCGGGCAGGTTGTAAAAGGCGCGCGATCCACGTCGTCATCACGGGGTTCCTGCCGACACATGCGCTCCGCTTGGTGATCTGTTGAACAAGGCGCTCGATCTCCATCGAGGAGCCTTGGGCGACTCTGGGCCTCAGTGTATCGTCCACCACGAGGGGAAGCAGACCGTCCCTCCTCGTGAGTCTCCATCGTGCAGTGGAGCAAACTGACCCTAAAATAAAAGCTGAGCGAAGGCGAAAGCAGAGGGACAAAACAAAAAAATGTACCGTTAAAAAGGCAAATATTCCTAAGCCGAAGACCCCATTTGTTAATATCACGGAGAGGGGGACACGTTGAATCCCTGGACAGGTCTGCTTATTAAGCCGGTACTTGTTGGTACTCACGTTGATGTTCGCTTAGGCATAGAAGAGTCACCTTATTCCTTTCGTGAACGACGGAGACTGAGACCACGCCAGTGCCTCTATGGAAAAACCCTGATTTTCCACCTAAGATACACCTTCTAAGTACTACAAAATACGATCCCAGTGCCAGAACCCCGGTAATTACCGGACTTTCAACCTCATATAAAGAGTATCATAACATTGGCCCAACATCGGCCCCAGATTTGCATTTTTCGGGTTTTTCCAAATGTTTGGAACGTTTTTTCTTTTTTACGTGGCCCATAGGAAGCGTGTTCTGAGTTTGTGTGGCTGGTGTCTTTGAAATTCAAACTTTTTATTGAAACTTCGCTGTACCATTGGCATAGGTCTGACGACCGGCATTACCTTACGCGACTAATATGAATACCAAAGATAGTACATGATGTATTTTTGAAAAAAGACAGGGACCCATATACTGCTACTCCCCTGGAAGTTTATATTTTTTTATTCCCTGAACAGGGTCGATCTATTGATACATGGAGAAGCATACAGCAGTCTGTAATTATGTATGATATTTACAACATCAATAGAGGACGTATATATGTTTTCAAAATACTCTTTATAAAACTGTAAAACTGCGGGTCGTACGGAGAGATCTCTCTGATCCTCGGGCCTACCGTTCCTCTTGCTTTCACAAGGATGGAGACTTTTTCCTTCGAAGCTGGGTAGAAATGATGATTTATAGTCGAAGACAACATCCATACGTGGAGGATGTATCTACAGCATATCGACCACACCCTGCCTATTGAATTGGCCTATTGATGTATCATCTATTGTCGTGCCCAGTGGGTATGCGAACTTGTCGATCGACACCTATTAGTTCGACACATAGGCATTGCAACATGTGTGCAATAGGCTACTGACCTCGGGATAGGTATATCAAACCGTCTATCGATACCTATTTACTTGAACAATATGTTTTGATCGATCGGCCAAATAGGCTACTGTTCGTGCTATAGGCCTGATACGTTGCCAATCGATAGGTATTGGTTAGTCCAATAGGAGTGTCACGTTGTCAATCGATGCCTATTTATATGACTAATAGGTATACCACTTGGTCGATCGATGCCTATTGATTTAGTTAATAGATATGTCATTTAGTCGATCGATGCCTACTGATTTATCTAATAGGTACAACACTTAGTCGATCGATGCCTACTGATTTGACTAATAGACATACCACTTGGTCAATCGATGCCTATTGACTTGGTTTATAGGTATGCCACTTAGTCGATCGATGCCTATTGATTTGACTATTAGGTATGCCACTTGGTCGATCGATGCCTATTGATTGAGTCAATAGGTATACCATTTGGTCGATCCATGCCTATTGATTGGACTATATCACGTAGTCGATCGATGCCTGTGGATTTGACTAATAGGTAGACCACTTGGTCAATCGATACCTATTGATTTGGTTAATAGGTATGCCACTTAGTCGGTCGATGCCTATAGACTTGACTAATAGGTATAACACTTAGTCGATCGGTACCTATGAATTTGAGCATACACTTATCGCTCGATGCCTACTGACATGACCAATAGGTGACACATTTTGTCGATCGATGCCTCTTGACTTGGCCAATAGATGTCAAAATAGTCGATCGATACCCATTGCTTTGACTACTCTAATTTGGTCATGCTTTGTCGATTAATGTATATTTAAGATTGAATGGTACCTGACACTCTCGACCGATGCTTATGGCTTCGACTAAACTGTGAGCTTTGTCGATCAATACCTACTAGCAGGTTCTCAAGCGTATTTCCTACGACAGAAGAAGGAATCCAATAGAACCCCTATTAACAGACGAAAAGAGGTTGCTCCCAAAGGACTCGACTTAATGAGTGCAACAGAGCACAGCAGGTGCGCGGACATGAAGGCCTGTAAGGTTAGAAAGGTCAACCAACTGCCTGCAAGTAAACTACTCGAAGAGACAAACATGAGGCAAGAGTGCCTAGTACACGCAGGACTTGCGTCGCCGTTTGCGTTCAGGAGCAAGACACTGAATGCCGCCGCTTTTAGAACACGCGGCGAGGCGGCCAAAACCACAAAGTCACGGCGACCGTGGCGAACTCGAAATGATGGGCCCTACCCTAAAAGAATATCAACGCCACGTTTTTTCATGCTCGCCCCCGAAACGTACGTTTTCGCTCGCAATTGGTTCCCATTGACGAGCTCCGTTGCTCGAGAGGGTGTAAAAACACTTTTTACCGTTGTGCTTTACTTGCAATTACATATGAAAGCTGCTAGCACAGACCCGACTAAACCCACGCGCGTCCTCTGTGGAGCCGCTGGCATCTAAGGCCTGTCCGCCATTCCGGGGTCCTGCCTCTTAACCCTCCTGGCTTGACGCCCCTCCACTGTTCTCGGCTGCAGACCCTTCGCCCTCGTGGCTCGTCGGCTCCAGTCTTACCGGGTCCGGCAACGCCCACTCGAGGCTTTGGTCTCTGTCGTCTTCGTCACCAGCAGACTCCTCATCAGGTACATAGTCCAACACCTTCACGCCATCCAGCATTGCCTGGTCCCTGAATCTCTCCGGGATAGCCCTTTGAGTGTCGTCGTCGGACAGCCGCGGGACGTCGTCAGGTATGTACTCATACCACGCTCGCAAGAAGAGCGACATCTCTGAAAAACCGGGGTCAAGCGAGCCGCGCTTGCGAGGCATGAACATATCGGTGATGCAAAGATCCCGCTCCACTACGCCTGCCGACGCCGGGCAGCCAAACACCGTGTGCGCAACTGCTCGAAGCGCCCGCGGAAATTCTTTCCGTACATACCATAGTCGTCGGCGGCGTTCGTTTCCCGTTGGGTGGGGGGGATCTGCACCGTGACGCAAGAAAATAGAAAGTGGGTGGGGGTAGGGAAGGCATATGCTGTGAATAATTCAATTACAGACTTCGAAGGAAGCAGTAGAACATGGTACAATAACACGAGATGGAAAAACGAACACACCAGGTACAAGTGCACGAATACAGCATCTGTTACAAACTGCTGCCGGTAGTGTTTTGGGATACAGGCTGAGATCACCGCCCAAAATACTCCCAAAAGAATCGGAAAGGTCCATGCTTTTTCTTTCGAGACGGTTTCTGATTTTTGAAACACACGCGTTTTATGAGCCCCTGCCGACCCGTTGCCAATTCAAAACGTTGACATATTTAGTTCTCGCAACCAGTTTTGATATCGTCTAGTTTTGAGTAAGGGTTGGAGTTAGCCTCCCGTGTGCAGAGCCCACGGTTTGGGGGAAAATTCCTGAAGTTTGCACCAATTTTGATGGAAGTGTTATCGTTATACGTTTTGCGTACTTTTCCATGACTTTGGTTCCGTGCGCTTTTTGTATTTTACAGGTTTACCGGGCTTTTTCCTTTGAAAGTGTGGGTGCAAAACGTTCCTGACATTTTCCCTGTTGACTGACACATTTACCCTCTGTTGATTAAAACAAAAGACCATAAATTCAGGGTTTTCGTGGTCGAACTAAAGGAATGCCAAGAGAGGGGGTGCCTCTAGAATACATCTTTTCACGGCGCCTACATTCCCAGCGGAAAAGCACCTAGCAAATTTTGGCAGGGACGCTACAAAACGCGCGCAAATGTTCAGCATATTGAAAAGGTGCGGAGATTTTTACTTTAGTACGTTAAACTTTGTACTGCATCACCTTGTAATGACTTAGATTCAGTGTAGATTCGAATATGGGGGTACACTATTGCATGACAGCTGTTCGAGTGACTGCGCAAAAAACTTTGCACACGATGCCTTGCACCACCTGGAAACGGCTTGCTCACTGAAAAATAGTGAGGTTCATCTTTATTTCTACATATATATCTTTAAAGGTCTCCGACTGGTCGGGGCATGATTGGGTTCTAACGCAAGGCCTTAGGCCTTACCAAACAAAACTGGTGATGTCACCCTCTTCCACTTTCCATGGCAGCCAATACGAGACCGAGTATGTAACGACCGAATTGCTATACTGTGCGGCAGGCGTGGCCGACGACGTTTGGGGCGATGCGTCTAGCACAACTCGTAGTAGGTAAAACGTTTGTATCATATATCGCTTGCACTCGCACCTGGATCAATAAACACATGTCGCTTGCGGCAACAGCTAAATACATCGGTCCGTATCAATATGCACCTATCGCTTGAAGCAATAGGTACGCTTCAATAAAACACTCATCGCTTGCAGCGATAGGTATCGGTCGAAATGAGTGGAAACTTATCACTTGCAGCAATAGGTGCAGATCGATTTAATTGAAATATATCGCTTGCAACAATACGTTTCGGCTTGTATCAATAGAAACCTATCGGTTGCAATAGGTATCGGTTTGTATCAATGGAAACCTATCGCTTGCAGCAATAGGTGTCGGTTGGTATCAGTAGATAACTATCGCTACCAGCAGTGGGTATCGGTCGGTGTCAATCGACGCCTATCGCTTGCATCAACAGGCGTATTTGTCGGTATCAATAGACAACTATCGCTTGCAGCAATAGGTACCGGTTGAGTGGGATATCACGGTATTGTTAGATCGATAGTCTCTTAACAAGAATCCCACATATAACGGGTGGTTGCTCTACGACCGGCGGCAGAGATGGCTGTAGGCGAGACCCTTCCCTAACCTCCATGTCCGGCAAGGGGTCTCTCTTTCTGACAAAACTGACCATCGTCATCCCCCTCCGACAACAAGTCTCGTGTCTTGACCTCAAAGGATCCTTCTTTTTTCACTGCTTATACCTATCGTACTTGGGGGGAAAATTCACCCGTGATGAAGCTAGTAACAAATAAAAAGGGATGCCGGCTGCCTACGAATATTTTTAAGTGCCACAGACCCAGGTAGCGCCACAGAGCACCCGTATCGACCACTACAGCCGATACGGGGTTTCCATGACCCAGACAATGGCCTCCCCCGCCGGGGACACTCAGTTGTATACCTACATCGATATGACAGCGAGCCATTCTACTGCCGTATCGCCGTCTTACACGATGCACCCTCCATACGTCACTGATCAGGGCAGTCGACGTACATCCCAGAATATCCTGTCGCCCCCCTGACGGACGTCTGGAGTCCGCAGCGCTGCAACATCCCCCCTGCCCGACGCATAACTATCGTCGGCGCCCAGTGGGTCTCCCCTGGCCCCTACCCGGTAGCAGCGTGGGCAACTCCTCCTCCACTTCCCCGACGAACCGCGTGCCGCGTCCTTCCTTATCCGTTCGACGCTGAACCAGGTTCGGCCATGTTCGGACATCCCCGATTATCGTGACGCGGCTCCTACGCCTTCCGCTTCTCATTTATGCCGGGCGCTGCTGCTGTTTCGGGAGCTGCGACGGCTGCTGCTGCTGCTGCTGTGGCTTCCGTTGCTGTTGCTGTTGATTGCTGCTGCTGATGACACAGTTGGAGCGCCTTATGCGGTTCCACCTCTTCCTCCTCCTTCTCCTGCTGGGCCGGCTGTTTGCGCTCCCTCCGCGGCGGCGGAGGCGGTGGTCCTGATTGCCCCCCGTCCTGCGGGTTTCCGTTGCCGTGCTCAGTTGCTCCTACTAGAGTTGCTCCTACTACGGTTGCGCTCCCGCGTGGCGCTCCTGCTACGGTGGTGGTGGTTGCTACGGTGGTCACCACTGCAACTGCGGCTCCGTGCATCAAATTTGAAAATAGTACGATGCTTAAGAATCCATTGCCGCTTATGCTACGGGGTGACCACAAACCTACCGGATCCCTGGAAACACCACAGCATCCAAACCTCCGGGAGGGGCTCACCTTCACCTCCCCTTTCCGCGATAGCACAATGACAAGTGCTTACCTCCACTTGCAAGGTGCTATGCCCTCAGTGCTTACCTTCACTGAACTCAATCCACGGAGGCGCTCACCTCGCCCCAAACCCGGACCCAAGGACTCTCAACAGTAGACAAACCTATCAGACACCTGGAGCCCGTAGCGCTGCAACACCCCCTGTCGGGTGCTCGATGCCGAAGTGGAAGGCCCTCTTTTCCATGAGTTGGCTTGTTGTTCCGGAGCCCCGGCGTTTGGCGGCACGGCCACCGTCGAGATACCTCCCAGTCCCACGTCTTCCCCCCAGACTAGGTGCGCGAATTCGTCCTCGAAGTCGTGCTTCATGTGCTTCGGCCGCTCATGGAAGATCTTGAGTTTGGTTGCAAATACCCCCCTTCGAATTCGCGCATATGTGCTCCGGCCGCTCATGGAATATCTTGAATTTGTGCCTCATGTGCTCCGGCCGCTCATGGGAGATCTTGAGTTTGGCTGCCTATACCCCAACACCAGCTGTGCAGTCGAGGATTTCGTCCAAACTCATATTTGCAAGCCCTGTTTGAAACTTCGATCAGGACCGTTTGGTGCACCCGTACTGTGATCGTTTAAAAGTACTTACCTTTGACTCAGAGTAAGTAAGTCGTTTGAAGGTTCGGACGTTCACGCCACCCCCCCAAGTACTGACGAGACTCCGAGTGAAGGCAATGACGTTAACGCCACGTTTGAAGGTACTGACGTGACTCCGAGTAAGTAAGTCGGTTGAACGTTCACACGTTCACGCCACCCCCCCAAGGCGTTGAAAGGTACTGACGTTTGACTCTGAGAAAGCGATCGTTTGAAGGTACTGACGTAACTCCGAGCAAGTAAGTCGTTTGAAGGTTCAGACGTTTACGCCACCCCCCCAAGTACTGACGTGACTCCGAGTAAGCAAGTCGTTTGGAGGCACTGACATTCACGCAGGTTCAGACGTTCACGCCACCCCCCAAAGTACTGACGTGACTCCGAGTAAGTAAGTCGTTCGAAGGCACTGACATTCACGCCACCCCCCCAAGTACTGACGTGACTCCGCGTAAGTGAGTCATTTGAAAGCACTGATGTTCACGCCACCCCCCCAGCACAAACAGTGTCCACTGGTGAGGCTTTTTCGTGCTAAAACAAATAATGAGTCCTCAAACGTCATTCACCCACCACCACTTCGAGATCGTACCCATTGCATAACGGTTTTCGTGAAAGTAGTTGTAGAAAGGTGGTGACAAACACCCCCCCGGAACGAAAACTACCTACTGCCTGTTGGCATTCCAATCCCACCTTTCGATTCGTTTCTTCAACACTGGACCACTAATCTGGGAGCGTCAAATAGCAAGGTATCCTGATCGGTTGCACTACGACTACAACATATTTTCCCGCGTTTAGCATGCAATTAAGAATTCCTACAACCGTTCCTCTCCGATCAGACGGATCACCGATGCTCGGAGGCGGAGGACAAAACAGGTGCGTGGTACGCTCAACAACACGATCGCGTTCGCAAATTAAGGGGACCTTTGCTTTGGAGTAGCATTGGGCATATGTAGCCACTTTAGAACTGCCCTCCCATTGCGGGGACGAAGCACTTGGAAATTAGGGTCAAACTGATGTGCATGTACAGCAGTTCAGTACTTAAGCGGTTAAGATGCCCACTCGCCACTGGGAACCGTGTCGGATACTTAAGCAGAGTCAAGTTCGGTTGATGTTCCGGCACATGAGTATGCGTGCTGGAAAGAGGCTTTGTTTTTCTGTCGGGAAATACCCGGTTGACTCTCCTCAGTTTGGTTGGCATTGTGTATCTCGTGTCCCCCGCTTAGAATGCGTGTCTTTGTTTTGAAAGAGCAGTCACACTTGCTACACGCAAAGCGCTGCGGATAGAAGCCAGCGCTCCGGGGTCATTCCGGCCCGGTGTAGCAAGCGCCTGTTTGCACGCCAAGGTTTGGTTTACTTTCCAGCAATCTACAGAGTAGCTCGCTCTATGCTCTGTGCCGCGATGTACATAGTAGTTCTCCTTTTGTTGTCCTTTGTTTCTGTTTCCGTTTCGGGTGCGCCTAGAATAATACAGCGTGAATACTTTCAGGGTATCATTTTGGTGTTCTTGATACGGGATGGTATTCCATATCGGGTATCTCGGTAGCACCGTCTCTCTCACGTACTGGTATTGCACTATTTAGTTTGTACCTGGTACTTGTTTGTTTTCTCCAATCGAAATGCATTTTAGTCACAGCCTATTTAATGGCCGGAGTTCGGAATGTTTTTTATAGATAATAATAGTGCGAGAACATCATACGAAGTATGTGTTTACCCCACTCTCGTTGTCTTACAGCTTTGACCTGCTGGCCAGATTCGTTCTCGCACAACCCAGGCTTCCTATAATGCTTGGATGCAGTAGTATAGGACCCAAATGACACGTTAGCTACAGGAGTGTCTTCTTGACACCAAACCGATCTAGAAACCGCTCGACGTCCACCAACCATGCAGTGTTTCTTCGCACGTGGTTGCCGAATGTTCATATGTTCATACCTTGTATTATCACTTCGTAGTTATGTAATTCATCATGGTATCCTGCATAGTCCGTCCAGGAGAACCTTTCAACTCCTACTCGTAGGTTTTACCGGCTACCAGTACGTTTTATTGTGGCGCTTTAGGCTTTCCAGTATTCGCGCATATGTACTGTGAAATATACCTGTTCACGCATCCCCCAGTATTCGGGCGCGGTGATCCCAGGATTGCTACTCTTTATGTGTGTGATTTCCGAATATGTGATACAAACTGCTGTGTTGACATCCTGGTAGAGGTAGTCGATAATCTAGTGTCGGGTAGTTTGTAACTACCAGTACTAATATGCCACTAGTTTGACACCAGGTACGTTTATTTTATTTTATTTGTTGGTTCCTCATTGCTATCTCTCTCTCTCTGCTCTTGCACGGAATGTGTGCGTCGTGCCTGCCGTATCCAGACTGTTTCAGTGTGATGTGATACCAGCTCGGTATGCTGAAGATACTATTTATTTATACTTCACGGCAGTCGGGATGAACACGGCAATGCGGCTGTATGTGTTCCACTCGTACTCTGTACGTGTTGTGTGTGTTTTCTTCACCCTAATCCGTTCTTTCTACCCGTCGACATTCAGCACAACCAGTGTCCGTGCCTTTATTTTATCCTAGAGAGAGATTTTCCCTGTGGTCACAAACTACACCACAGTCACCAAAATATACGTGGTTTTCTTGAAAGTTCCAAATTGCCAGCCGACACTGCAGATTGTTGTCAAGGGGGTCATCGTTCTATAGGGTGGTTATGTACGCCCAAACGGCCTAGGGCTCAATATTGTTAGTTTCCGTCGTCACCTAACCGAGCAAACGGTCCACGAGAGCATGCGTGTATTAGTACGTACGGCACTTTTAGGTCGTATCGATACCTGTCGGTTGCATTCGGTTTTAAAAACGTTATGTGGTCTATAGCATGCAGTCATTTTTTAAAGAATATGCAGGTTTGTGCGATCATGAACTGCGAGCGAACATACCAGCACGAGCAACAGGCGAACGGAGCACGAGCAACGAGTTTGCCTGAATACATTGACCATACAAGTACCTTCAAAGCCTTACGAAACAAACAGGCAGAGCACCATTGGCAGCGTGAATACATAACATCATATCACACGAATCCCCCTCATACAAGGCAGCCGACACCGAAAACATGTTGATGCATGCATATAACGAGTATCCCATTACATATGATGCAAGATAGAACGTGGGATTATACAAAGAGTACGATCACATCATATCACAGTTTTGCAAACATTCCCATCGCCTGGGTTGTCCGTTCTTACTTCTTATAATTGACGGACTAATTTTGTTCGCGGAAGCTAATGAGTAGGGCTGTTTCCTATAGCAACGTACCGGGTCAACATATCATAGCAGGGAAAGCAGGCAGGAAAATCCTAACGGTGAACCAATACTTTGGCTGGAGAAGGGGGAATTGGAAGTATCATGTCACAGTGTTTTGATGGCTCGCTTTGACGAGAAGATGGTTTCCGGGAGATGGAGCGAAGTCACCGCGTTCTGGTAGCTCACTTTGGCGAGAAGATGATTTCCGGGAGACGTGTTCGTGGGGGCGAAGTCACAGCGTTTTGGTGGCTCGCTTTGGCGAAAAGGTGGTTTTCGAGAGTCGTGTGTGTAAGTGTGAGCGAAGTTACATGGTGGCTCGTTTCGGCGCGAATATAGTTTTCGGGAGTCGAGTGTTGATGGGAGCAAAGGCAGAGTGTTCTGGTGGCTCGTTTATTCGAGAAGATGGTTTCCGGGAGTTGTGTGTTGGCGAGTTCAAAGTCAGGGCGCTTTCGTCGCTGGCTTCATAGAATATTTTGTTTTCGGGAGTCGGCCCGTTGGTGGGAGGAAAGCCGCAGCCCGTTGTTGGTAGATCGCTTTTGCGTTAAGGTGGTTCTCGGGACTCGGGTGTAGGTGGGAGCGGAGTCACATGGTGTGTGTGTGTTCTTCACATTAAACCGTTCTTTCTACACGTCGTTATCCAGCACAACCAGTGTCCGTGCTGATTCTCCAATCCTAGAGGAGATACAAGTTATGTGGTCACAAAGCTACTCCACAGAGATACTACGTTGCCACGTGTGCAGTGTGCACTGCAGTAGTCAATGCAAAGCCATGTTATCATACCAGATACGATAGGAACGACATACGCAATCTATGAAATAGTGAAACGAAAAGAAACAATCAAAGAGAAAACAAAAACAAAGTAGACAAATCGAAAGAGAAAAATAAAAATAATGAAAGCAAAAACTAGGAGAAGCAATCTGTCGTGCCCCCCCCCCCCCAGGCGAGGTGGCCAACACTTGAAAAAGAACGAGCTGGAAGAAAGAAAAAAAATAACAAAATACACCACTGCTTGTAAACAGAGTAAGACAAAGAACCAAGGAAAAAAATGGCAAAGGAAAAATAACAAAGGGAAAATAACAGGCAGACCAAAGCCCAAACCACCATCCAGGTGGCGGTAGCAGTTTGTGGTACGAGTAGTATAGCCAAGTTCTCCCGGCTAATCCGCCTGGTACCTTGCTACCCAGACTACCGTCTCCGCCCTGCGTTCGTCAACTATGCCCAGCCCCTTCGCGTCAGACAATACGAAACGAGCAGAGCAGGTTCGTCCTCCAACCACGCCACACGGCTCCTTCAGTACGGCTTATCAATAAAAAAAGGAAGAGAAATAAAATAAAATAAAAATCACGGAGAGTCAGCGCAAGAAAGATAAAAACAAAACAAAAAGAGAAGACAAAGGAAGACCACGTTCGAACCAGCTGCGCCAGTTGGTAGGACTAGTAGTATGGTCATGTTCTACTTCTTAGTCGACTCGGTGCCTTGCTACCCTGTCTGCCATCTCCTCCCTACTTTCGTCTACCGCAGCTTCCCTTCTACCCCTGCTGTCCCCCCCCCTATCCGCATTCCCTTGGTCGGGCTTTATGCCACTTCTGCTGTTGCCCCCTCCACCCCCGTTCCCTTGGACACCATCCGCGGCGGATGCGCGGCGCTGCCTACTCATCTCAGCCTCACCCTCGTGCCACCTCACGATGAACCGTTCGGCTGCTTCAAGGATCCCCCGGTACCACTTCCCCGCCTTTTTGGCTGCAGTGGACCACAACGCGGTCTCAACTCCAATCACCAAGGGGGCAACTTCCGTTGACCCTTCGGTGGCTCGGAACTCCCTAAGGTCTTCGACTATGCATCTATGCCAAGTCTTACACTTTCCGCTTGGTCTCGGGTTCTCCCCACCAGCTATCGTCCCGACCATTACCTGACTGGGTAATCGCTCCTTGCTTTGCCGTGCCACGCCCCCCGCAAAGAAGAGCCGCCGTTTACGAATGGTCGTTTCCATGCTCTCGCAACGTGTCATCTTGAAGGCCTTCGCGTACGAGAGGGTGGCATGGTCAGTACGAAGTCGGCGCTGGAAGCCAATGACTCGCAACAGGACTTGGTGGTGAGCCGTTCGAAGCTTGGCAAAGTGTTCCGCTTTGAGGGTCCACGTCACACACCCGTACAGCAGGGTCTCAATCACCTCGGCCTTCATCATTCGGACTTTAAGGCTAAGGGGGGCGGTCGTCCTATCATACAACTCCGGGCCGAAGCGTTTGAAGCATGCTCGCATGAGGCGGATACGTCGGTCGATTTCGAGCGAGAGCGCAGCGTTTTGGCTAGCTTTGGCGAGAAGATGAATTTCGGGACTCGTGTGTTAGTGGGAGCGAAGTCATAGCGTTTTGGTAGCGAATTTCGGCGCGAAATTGGTTTTCGGGAGTCGTGCGCTGATGGGATCAAAGTCACAGTGCCTTGGCGAACGCACGGCGAGCACGCTGTTTTTGTTGATCACTTGACCTGAACGCGGGGAATCTCGACATAAATCCGTTCTCGGATATTTTTATACCCCAACGTTTCTTCATGAGTTAAGGGCGTACGTGCCCGGTGGTTGTGCAAACGTTGTTCATACCCCAGTCCAGAGTGCAGGACTCAGCTAGGGCCTGCTGGAATTCCACAACGTGGTGTACTTTACAATTCTTCCGACCGTGTTTACTTCGACGGTCCGCATGTCGTCCTGAGCCTTGATGGCATCTAGCGGTGGCTGGAACGCGTCCTTTATGAATATTTTCGCTTCCTCTCTATTCTGCACGACAGTATCTGGGAGTACGAGGAACAGGCTCTGCGCTCTCGACACAGCAGTGTAACCTTGTCGCTGCGCGAAGAACCCTCTTACCGGTATCCACAGGGCTGCTTGTTCGAACCCTACGCCCTGCTCTCGTAGTAAAATGGAAATGCGAGGGGCACTGGATAAGGTTAGGGTTAGGGTTAGGGTTAGAAGAACAACCCCGGGGTACAAGAACAGGGACGAAGAACGAGACGGAAGTGTATCGTATACGCATCCGTGGAGGGAGTTTCTGTGTGAATTGAGGGAAGAGCAGGTGCGGGACTGCGTGGCACTTTGATGCACAGCAGGACCAACACACAGCACACAGCGCAAAGCAAACACACACAGCACGTACCCAGTGCCCAGGTCGTACGGCACACACAGCAAGCACACAGAACACATGGCACGCAAGAAAAACACTGGACGCACAGCAGGCACACATAAAACAGAACGAGAAAATAGAAAATAGCACGTAACACAGCGGCACAGACAGGTCGGGGTTTCCATAAACGTGATAAAATGGAAATGCGAGGGGCACTGTATAATCAGCCCCGTGTTATAAGGATTACCTTGGGCTGGGTAATCGATCGATCTTTTACCCCTATAGCTCAGTAGGTAACACCTTCACACCCGGGGTACAAGAAAAGGGACGAAAAGGAAGAAGGAGAGCAAAGTGTATCGTTTATGCGTGGACGGGGGTTTCCATAAACGTGATAAATCAGGAATGCGAGGGGCACTGTATAATAATCAGCCCCGGGGTACAATAAAAACGACGAAAACGAGACGAAATTGTATCGGATACGCATCCGGGGACAGAGTTTCTCTGTAAAATGAAGGCAGAGCAGGTACGGGACTGCGTGACACTGAGATGCAAAAAAGGAGCAAAACACAACACAGCGCACAGCAAACACAACAGCACGCACCCAATACCCAGAGCGTACGGCACACAGCAAGCACGCAGAACACACAGCATACAGGGAAAACACACTGGGCACACAGCAGGCACACAGAACACGGAAAATAGCACGCAGCACACCCAACGCTGGTACATTATTGGTGGGGCGCTAGGGACTGCGCTGGTACATTGGTGGTCGCTACCGCTCCAAATCAGTCTCGGGAATCACTGGTTGGTGGGACTGCGCTGGTGTATTGGCGAGTCGCTACCGCTCCAAATCAGTCTCGGGAATCAAAGGTTGGTGGGACTGCGCTGGTACATTGGTGGGTCGCTAACGCTCCAAATCAGTCTCGGGAGTCATTGTTTGGTGGGACTGCGCTGGTATACTCTGGTGGGTGGAAACCCGAAAGCATTAGGTAAGATTTTTAACAAGTGAAATCCCAACGTATCGAGTACGACAAGACCAGAACAACCCGCTATGACTCTCGTTGTGTGGTTCTCAGTTGTTCGAACGAAGCTTTCATTCGGCGCCTTCACCCGAACCATAAACTGCGGTACTCTGCACACCTGAACGGCTTGAAAACAACATTACCTCATGCCGGGGACACTATTAATAGTCCCGTACCTGTGTAGGGGCGTGTGTGGCCAAAGTTAAACGTCTTCACCCTTGTGGAAGGAAGAGGAACGGTAGACCCAAGGATAAAGAGAGCTCTTGCCGTACGGCCTTCCGTCCCATGAACGGTTATAGTGATAGTGGTATGAATACCGTATATACTGTGGATACATCCTCCACGTTGCCTTCGACTATAAATCGTCACTTCTACCCAGCTTCATCACCGTAATATGCCCCGTATGAATACCAGATACTCGTATACATACGGTGCGTGACGAGTATCTGGTATTCGAATACAGCCGGCGTGAATGTGCCCGCTCAGGCGAACATTAAGAACCTGCCCGCAAAAACAAACTGGTGCTTCAAAGTGGAAACCCCACACAATTTGATATTCGTCGGAGCAAACTTGCACACACAAGCACCACAGCGAACCAGCACACACAAGCAACTACGCCGTCGCTACTGCTGCTGTACACACAACACCTAGCAGCAGAGACTACAGCGGGCACGCAGCCACACCGCTGGCACTCATAGCATCCCATTTAGCAGTTAGTTGGCAGTTGGGCGTTGTTTGAAGACGATCTCTCGCGGAACCAACAAGACACTCAGCAAGCAGCAGCCAGCAGCACAGCAGTACGAGTACATAGTACTAGCAGCTGGTACAGCGCATCAGGCTACTTGGTCGTGTTTAGGGGCTGTGGTCAACGCAGTTAACGAAGACCCAGGTATTGTGTAGCCCTACTGCGGCAGTTATGAGTACCCGCAGTGAAAAAACAGATCAAGACTTGGAGGGAAAAAAACATTTCGAAGTCATTATTATACTGAATTTAGTGTCAAATGCACGCTTATAAAAAACAGCAGACCAAGACCTGAAGGAAAACAAAAGCATTTCGGAGTCATTAATATACTGAATTCAGTGTGAAACGCACGCAGTAAAAATACAACAGACCAAGACTTCGAGGAAAACAAGCATTTCGGAGTCATTTTTATACTGAATTTAGTGTTGAACGCACGCATTCTCAAGCAATAAGTATACCCGGTCTGTTACATCTATCATCTGTACGAGTACGAGTATCTACAGCTGCAGAAGGTCGGTCTGAAGCAGCTCGAGTGCGCGTCTTGCTGGCGAAACACTGGATTAAACTGCAGCAGCCAGCAATGAATGCAGCACCGGAAACATTTTGCCGGGTAGCATGGTACAACCAAACGACCGGCGCAGGAGTGCATCATTGGCGTGTAATCACCTTCAATGTGTGATTTGCAGAGTTTCACATCTCAGACAGATCATGACCTATTATTATGGATAATCTAGACCCTAATCTTGCTAATCTTGCTTAACAATAAGTTGTTGTGCAGGATGTGCGTAGTACAGATCCACCCCAGGAAATACGTGGTATATCATGCAGATTGTACAACTCCCACCGCGCAACATGAGCAAAATGATGCACATCACTTTCACCGCGCAACATGAGCTAGATGACGCAGATCGCCTCCCACCGCGCACCATGACCTATTAAAAGATGATACATACCATCTACACCTTCAAGTGGGAATCGATGATCTGTCCGAGGTTGTGGTATACCTGCTATGTTGCACTGGTAGCACTCGGTCAAGGGAAAATACGAAAATACAACTGATAGCAGTGAGAATACAATACGTTACCTGGTATATATCAGTTGAACGTGTTTTTCACAGCTGGATTTCGTAGCGCTGGCTTTAGTTGAGTACCAAACGGCACCATCCTCATAGACGCCTGCTGTCACTTCCTGTTTTTGATATATACGACTACTCTTAATAGTTACAAAGATGACTTTCGACGGAACGCTCGATCTCGCAGCCAACTTTTATTGTATTTCCTATTAGACCTCAAGCAGTTTTATTCCTTCGATCAAGGACCGGAAACCGTCTTCGCTGCTATTCCATAATTGTCACTGCTACTTTTGCAATGTTGATGGAAAGTACTCAGATCGTACTGGTACCTGGTATCATAGACCGTACACTGCAAAAACAAACACCCAGTAAAAATACGGAATTTCCAAAACACACGGGAAGGGACGATGTTACCCACTATTCTTGCGCACGCGCAGGACGGCGGACACAAGAGACAAGGTACTAATGCTGCGGCTAGAGAGGGACCTGCGTCATCACTGGTACGGTGTATAACATCGCAACGGAGCGAATATCAGTTTCAAACATCCGTCGGATGACAACACCAACAGAAAATCCACTTCTGACCTCATACCCCGACCCTGGCAGCAGCACGCGCCAAAAGAAAAACAATCCAAAATGTGCGTCGCGTCCCCAGGATATCAACCTACAGATGACCGCCGCGTAGCTTGACCAGGTGCTGCTCTACCTCGCCCTCTACTAGCAGACGCACTGACGTGCCCCTTGCTTTGTCGGCGTGGCCTCTCATACACCGACGGCTGTAAATGTTCCCAAACCACGCAGTCCTCGGGCGAAGCGCTGAGTGACAATGATGGACCGGGCTGTACGTGAGGTGCAGTAGAAACCAGCTCCTCGCCGTCGGAGTGGAGTCTTTGGCCGTTGCTCCAGCGCGCGCAAAGTTTTCGGGCTGGTGCGCCCCCGCTTCGAAAGCCCTTCCGGTGCTGCTTGTGAAGTCGGTTTGGCCACTCGGAGGCGGCGTAGAGTCCACGCCTCGAGTACGGGCGTTCGTGACGTCGCTCAAGGTTTGAAGTGGGGCGAGCGACCTCCCGAAAATGTCGGTGCTATTAGGCGCCGACTGATGTTGCCTGAAGGACACCAATGCTGGGTGACTCCCGGCGCCCGGACTTGTAGAAACGTCCGCCTGACGACCAGCGAGGGCGTTGCTGCTTGGGTTAGCCTCTTCGGCCGAACTCACCCCTACCTGCTCTCGGCCTACGCTGCCACGCCCTCTACCCTTGCACCCCCGGCCCCCTCCTTCGCCTTTGCACCACGGCGCATCAAACAGTTTCGGTTTCTGCGGCCTATCACTAAACGCAACGTGTACCTTCTGCGAGGACGACTTGCGGCGGAGCGATTGGTCCGCCACACGTTCACATGGGAGTGTTTCCCCCCCTGGATGCACACAAGCCAAACGATGCTCCACCGGTCGGCCGCGAAGTTGGTGTGGCCGTTCCTGAGGAGCTGAAGAAGGCAGCGTAGCGTGCGGACGGAGAAGAGACGACGTTTGCTGATCGCGGTCATTGCACCGTTCAGCGTGTCTTTCTAGCTAGTGACGTCTCCGCTACGGCAGCACGGCCGACGTGGAAACAGCAAAAGCAGCACAGTACACAATGAAGTGGTATAGCACCCGTACGCGCGCCGTACGGAACGGGCGATGCGCTTCAGGCGATATCATCCTATATGTACATCGGATGAAAAATCGTATTTCAAGCACATGTATGAGATGGCAGGGCTAAACCTCACCTTTCCTTTGTTGCGCCTGGTTAGCTTGTAGTTGCCTCCGACTGCCGCCTCCAACATCTTCACGCCGTTGTCCCATGTTCTTTCAGCATTTTCAACAAAGGGGAACTGATAGTTCATCGACCTTGCTTCTAGCTGCGAAATTGCGCCTGCACACGAAACGGAAGAAGTATACGGGAACGAAGGAGTTTGGGGGGTGTAGCTGGTGCGATACGGAGAGGAGCCATAGGGGGGCAGGTGCTACTGAACGGCTGCCGCTGTGCCGTGCAAACTGTAAACCAACTGCTGCGTCACTGTCAGCGTACTGCTGGTAAGCACAGAATGCCACAGCAAATTCCGGTGTGCAGCACAGCATCGCAGATCATACCGATTCACCACATCGTCTACCTGCGGTACAAAATTACGTGACGATGGATCTGGCGACAAGCCGCGAATGAATGGGCGGGCGTCTTCGACTCGCAGGGTTTCTGCGAGTGCCCCGTCTCAATCTTTTAGAGGAGAGACACACATGTTGAGGGTGTGCTACAGGGGGAAACAAACAAGCACATCATGCCGTCAGGGGGGGGGGTCGGAGTGTGGGAGGGGTACAGCAGTACTGCAAGAATGCAAGGTGCAGATATATCTCTTAGCTCGAGCATAAAATACTGCTGCGGCACACACTGCCCTCAAGGTGTCCGCGACGTGCGTGTGATACAAGTTCGTTTTGTGAGATACGATACACTGGCAAATAGTACTGTACAGGTACCGGTCAGTACCGGCTGCTTCGTAGTGCTGTACTGGTACATGCTTCGTACAATATGCTTCGTAAAGCTGCAGTGGTACATAGGGTAGGTACGTTGTTAGCGTTGTGCGATGTCATACTAAACGTGGAATAAATACGAGTACGAGTACATCCACTGCTGTGAGGTGCCTGAAGCGCCCGCCGTAGGTAGCGCTCCCAAACAGTAGTCTGGTACGAGAACGTAATACACCTATAATGTACTTGGTAGGTTTTTGCCCAAAAAACAAAAACACTACCAGGTATTAATGTTAATATAAGCAAATTAACAACTTTTCTGAGGTTGATCAGTACCGAGGTGTGCATAATTTGAGTTTTTGCAGTTTGTACTGCTGCTTGGCCTTTCTGTACATATATGCAGATAGTAAAAACCGTTGGTCATGTACCAGTAGATGGGAACACAGACGAAGGGACAAACGGAAATACTGGAGCCCAGCACGCACTTGGGGATCTGTCGGGGCAGGTTGGAGCGGGAGCTTGACCAGGAGGTTTGTCGGCAACCGAGCGCGCTGGCGGTGTCGCCGTTACGGTCGTTGGCGATTGCCGGCTGCTGCGAGCAGTTGCTGCTTCAGCAGCAGCAGCAGCAGCAGCAGCAGCGGCAGCAGCAGCAGTAGTTCCCACTATGACCTCCTCAGCGTCCCGTGTGCGAGGCGGTAGTGTTACGGTTCGGTTGACCGTTTCAGGAGTTATGATGACAAAGAGGCATTTTCATATTGTAGCTCCGTTCCGGACGGAAGGTTTTCATCCCCCTTCCGTCTCACTCAGTTCCCGCGACCATCGCTTCGGTCACGGGACAAGCAATCACTTACCATCTAGCCATCTGCAGTTGGAGCCTCTTCACAGAAGAACCACAAGCTCGCCCTACTCTCCTGGAGACCTAGGAGCGCACCTCTCGACTCGGTCGGACTCAAGTTCTGCTCTGTCACTGAGGTTGGTCATTTATGTCTCGTCTTTGTTTTCTCCTTTTGGGTTATGCATCTCTGAGTGGTAACCTGTGGTCCACAGCTGCCACTCCTACCAAGTGTTAGAGAACCCTACATGTGTTGCCTTGTGACAATGACTTAAGACCTCAGCCCAGGTAGCCAGCATCCGATTCATGGTGTCCAATCCGAGAATCGAACTCGGGTTTCCACAGCCACAATGTGGTGTACTGACCACTATACTAGTTAGACCCGGTTCCGCTGTCGTCGGGTAGGAGGACGCCGGTCATCCACCGGGCGGTCGGGGCGACGCGTTCGTCGGAAGCCTTCGACGGCATGAAGTCACCGAGATCAACCGAGCGGCTCATATATGACAAGTCCGGATCAGCCTTGCCCCTGTTTTCGATAGGAATCGCTCTACGAAAGACTTTTGGTAGCGATCTCAGACCGTAGAATCAGGTGTACGATTACAGAAACCGCTACTGGCGAATACGCTACAGCGACCAGGATCAGGAGGAGCTAACCCGCCGCGAGATGGAGCAGTTGAACACGTGGAGCGATTATTGAGCATCACGCCCAGTGGACCCTCGATTTCCCGTGCGCCGTTTCTTCTCTTGTCTCGCTTTGCCGTTACGCCGTTCCATCGCTATTCCGTGCCTGGTTGCCTCTCTACCTCCCTTGCCCGTGCGCAGCTCCCATGTTCCGGTGTCTTGCTCGTCCACAGCTTGCTGCACCGCTCCCTTGCTCCGACGGGGTGCGTCCCCTCGCTCCGGTGTCTTGCCTGTCCGCCGCTCGCTGCGCCGCTCCCTCGCTCCGACGCCGTGCGTTAGCCCGTTCCAGTGTCTTGTTCGCCCGCCGCCCGCTGTGTCGTTCCCCCGCTACGACGCCGTGCATTCCCTCGCTCCGGCGTCTTGTTCGTCCGTCGTTTGCTCGCTCGGGAGCCGTGTCCGTTCTCTGCTCTATCGCCCCGATGCCTAGATCGTACTGCCCAACGACCAGATCTTGAAGGAGTCGACCAGCCGCTATATGGAGCTGTTGAAAACCTGAAGCGATACTGAGCGTTTGCCGAGGAGACGAAGATCTTCTTCTTCTGTCTTTTCTTGTGTTGGGTCTATGAAAGGGTGTGGGTCCGTTAGGCGTGGACAGTTGGGTATAGACTTGTGGGGTGCTGGATGTATGTTGTGACTAGTCCGTGTGAATGCGTGTGTTGGGTTGCGACGGGAGGCGTACTCTTCCGTGCCTGGAAGTGCTTGAGGGGTGCTGGGTGTATGGTGTGACTGCGTAAATGTTTGTGTGTTTAGGTTGAGAGGGAGCGTACTTTTCCGTGCCTGATGGGGTGCTAATTTCGTAATTAAGTGAGGAGTAGTGCCAGACCTGAAGCGGTATTGAGCTTTCGCCGAGGACGTCAATATCTCTGGTGCTGTTCGAAGATATGTGTTTTCGTGAGAGTTTGAGTGATTTCTGCTTGTAACAGAGAGTCAGTATGGCGTAGATCAGTTGGGTATTGTTTTTCTGTATGGGGGTTGTCTTTTCTGTGCCTCGTAGTGGGCAAATTGATGTGTTGATGATGTGACCTCGTGTATCGTCTGTTGATTTGGGGGTACTCAGATTACACGGGTACGCCCAGCTACCCCTCGACGAGGAACTCCCGGAGCAGGAGAGTAGTCGCTCGTACACCCCCACGCCGGTCGAGTCAACCCCACCAACCCCACCACCGGCAGCGCCGTGCCCGAGTCCCACCAGAAGCAGCGATTTGGAAGAGGTGCTTTCAGCAGGGGGGCAGGTTCCGCTGTCGTCGGGTAGGAGGACGCCGGTCATCCACCGGGCGGTCGAGGTACTCACCAATCCGGCATCCCTCGCGAGAAGGCAACGGAACGACGCTCATCTGGGTCGGCCTTGACGCTGTTTCCGATAGGGTTTACCATCTGGAAAGACTTTGGCGGCGGGTTGCGACCGCAGGGGCAAGTGTACGATTACAGAGACCGCTACTGGCGAGTGCGCTACACCGATAACAACTGGGAAGAACTGACCCGTCGCGAGATGGAACGGTTGCAGGACTGAAACGATCCACGCTCTGCTGAGACGAAGATCTGCTCCTTCATCTGGCAATTCCGGCGAGGATCCTCCCCTCCCTGCGAAGACCTTCCCCTGCGAAGATCCTCCCCTGCAAACATCTCTCTCCTTCATCTAGTGTTTCTGCTTGCTTTTTGTGTGTCGTGTTTCAACCGAGAAGGCCGTGTTGGTTCTTTTCCGTTTAGTTCTAGTGGTTTTCGTTTTTAGTTTTGCGTTTGCTTTTCGCCTTGCCTTGAAGTTTAGCTTATGGTTTTAACCGAGGAGGCGGAGTTGCCTTCTCTGTTGTGTTCGATTTTCGTTGAATTGTTGAGGACGCAATAGAAGCGATTTATGCTTAGGCGTTAGGGGACACTGCGCTTAGTTCATCGCTGAATGAGCGTGGGGGGACTTTAGCCATTGAATAGTGGTCGGGCAACCAAATTCGCAGTGAAAAAGCAAGGGTGGGGGTTTTTCTCAGGGATTTCCCACTGATGGCCTTTGCGATTTCGGTTTGGTTGTTTATCCCTGAGGCCGTTATTTGTGTTAAAGGGCTTTGCGGCTCTTTAAACTTGGTTATAGTCACAAGATTGCGATAGCATAATGCTCATTCCGTCATTCGCATTATGCTAGGGGGCATGTTACGGTTCGGTTGACCGTTTCAGGAGTTATGATGACATAGAGGCATTTTCATATTGTAGCTCCGTTCCGGACGGAAGGTTTTCAACCCCCTTCCGTCTCACTCAGTTCCCGCGACCATCGCTTCGGTCACGGGACAAGCAATCACTTACCATCTAGCCATCTGCAGTTGGAGCCTCTTCACAGAAGAACCACAAGCTCGCCCTACTCTCCTGGAGACCTAGGAGCGCACCTCTCGACTCGGTCGGACTCAAGTTCTGCTCTGTCACTGAGGTTGGTCATTTATGTCTCGTCTTTGTGTTCTCCTTTTGGGTTATGCATCTCTGAGTGGTAACCTGTGGCCCACAGCTGCCACTCCTACCAACTGTTAGAGAACCCTACATGGTTTGCCTTGTGACAATGACTTAAGACCTCAGCCCAGGTAGCCAGCATCCGATTCAGTAGTCCCAAATCCTCAGCGAAGGCGAGTGAAGCCATGATCGTTCGCGACGAATCACACAACACCTCCGAAGTTGTCTCGGACGCACCGTAAGGAGCCGCACTATCATCCGCGACGATGATGCTGTTGTCTCTCGCTTCGCGAGTAGCAGCTGCTACTTCGTCAGCAGGCACACCATCCACACCCCCAAAGAGGAAACCCACACACCCAGAGAGAGCGGTTCGCGCGTCCTCGCTGCCTTTGTGAGCCTTCGTGAGTATGATCGGCGGTCTCCATGACGGAGCTGCTTCGTACCCCGCCGCGATCGTCCTTGGGTGCTGTGGGGGATGCCTCTGCTGCTGAGCTAAGTGGAATGTGTTGCTGTGTGTTGCCGGTTGCTTGTGGGTGCTAATTCGCTAGCTCCGCGACGAAGTTCAAATTGTGTGGGGTTTCCACTGTGAAGCACCACTTTCTTTTTGCGGGCAGGTTCTTAAAGTTTGCCTGACCGGGCACATTCACGGCGGCTGCGGTGTGTGTGGTACTTCCTGATACGTCGCTTTTCAACGCGTTAACATGACTCGATAAGATGGGGAGAGAGATGAACCGACTGGTCTCTAGAGATCTTTCCATACGGCCTACATTTTTACGGGAGTGTGTATTATTATAGACAGCCTATGCGTATACGTCCTTTATTGGTGTTGTAAAAGCATACCTAATGCGAGCCACCCCCCCTGTATGCTTAACCGTGTATCAAAAGGTCACCCTGTTCGGGGAAGAAAAAAGTATGAACTGCAGGTACAGGGTACAGCAGTAGTGGTAGCAATATGGGTCCCTGTCTTTTTTTACAAATTTCATGGAACATCATTAATATTCATATTATTAGTCGTGTACGGTGATACATGTCATCGTACCATCTTCTCATATTGATGAGCATCGTGTGAAACTGCGTAGTGTGTGTGTGTTCTTCATATTAAACCGTTCTTTCTACCCGTCGACATCCAGCACACCAGTGTCCGTGCCGATTCTCCAATCCTAGAAGAGATACAAGTTATGTGGTCACAAAGCTACTCCACAGAGATACTACGTTGCCACGTGTGCAGTATGAACTGCAATGGGCAATGCAAAGTCATGCCATCATACTAGATACGACAAGCACGACATACGCAATCTGTGAAATAGTGAAACGAAAAGAAACAACCAAAGAGAAAACAAAAACAAGGTAGACAAATCGAAAGAGAAAAAGAAAAATAATGAAAGCAAAAACTGAGAGAAACAATCTGTCGTGCCCTCCCCCCGCAGGCGAGGTGGCCAACCTTTTGAAAAGAACGAGCTGGAAAATAGAAAAACAATAACAAAAACACCACTGCGTTTAAACAGAGTAAGACAAAGAACCAAGGAAAAGTAACAGGGGAAAAAATACAAAGGGGAAATAACAGGCAGACCAAAGCCCAAAGCACTTTACAGGTGGCGGCAGCAGTTTGTGGTACGAGTAGTATAGCCAGGTTCTCCCTGCTCATCCGTCTGGTAGCTTGCTACCCAGACTGCCGTCTCCGCCCTGCGTTCGTCAGCTATGCCCAGCCCCTTGGTTTCAGACAATACAAAACGAGCAGAGCAGGTTCGTCATCCAATCACGCCACACGGCTCCTTCAGTACGGCTTACCTATCAGAAAAGGAAAAGAAACGAATGAAATGAAAATCACGGAGAGTCAGCGCAAGAAAGAAAAAAACAAAACAAAAAGAGAAGACAAGGGAAGACCACGTTCGAACCAGCTGCGCCAGTTGGTAGCACTAGTAGTATCGTCATGTTCTATTTCCTAGTCGGCCTGGTGCCTTGCTACCCTGCCTGCCATCTCCTTCCTACTTTCGTCTACCGCAGTTTCCCTTCTACTCCTCCTGTCCCCCCCCCTATCCGCATTCCCTTGGTCGGGCTTTCTGCCACTTCTGCTGTTGCCCCCTCCACCCCCGTTCCCTTGAACACCATCCACGGCGGATGCGCCGCGCTGCCTACTCATCTCAGCCTCAGCCTCGTGCCACCTCACGATGAACCGTTCGGCTGCTTCAAGGATCCCCCGGTACCACGTCCCCGCCTTTTTGGCTGCAGTGGGCCATAACGCGGTGTCAACTCCAAACACCAAGGGGGCAACTTCCGTTGACCCTTCGGTGGCTCGGAACTCCCTCACGTCTTGGACTATGCATCTATGCCACGTCTTACACTGTCTGCCTGGTCTAGGGTTCTCCCCACCAGCTATCGTCCCGAACATTACCCGACTGGGTTATCGCTCCTTGCGTGCCCCGCCCCCCGCAAAGAAGAGCCGCCGTTTACGAATGGTAGTTTCGATGCTCTCGCAACGTGTCATCTATCTATAGATTACTGATGGTATTGTAGGCGGGGATACGGATTTTCTGTCTAATTTTCAAGTTGAGGCGCATTTGCTCCAGGCAGCTATCAAGCAGTGCTCGGGGCATGGTAGGTAATCGGTGTCTACGCCCAACGCCAAATGCAGAACCCTTTAATGAAGGCGCTTCTCCAGCAACGATATTCAGAAGTACTCCCTGTTTCGATACCAGCAACGAGGTATATACTTCAACAACAGCAGTTACATGTGACATGTGACCACGAAATTATTGCTGTCGCTCAGGTTGGGTTGATTATTAGAGTCGTACACATACGTATTGCCATGGAAGTCTAAATGAATACAGCCGAACCCACAATTTACTACAATCTTCAGATTCCATGCCTTTCCGAACGCCCCGGGCAGCTCGTCACTGGTATGTGTCTTGTTACACTTGCTACCGGTAGCTCGTTGGGTCCATGTCCAAGTTCCTACATAGGTAGTCCACCCTATTACAGCATGCGCTGCGACACGGGTGATCGGTACCCAGGGGATTTGTTTGGCCCCGAGCACCTGGGCCCGAGTTTTCTCCCGGGCGGAATGTGGGCCCGAAAAACTGGGCCCGAGCGTCCTCCTGGGCGGAATGAGGCCCAAGCATCGAGGCCCGAGGTTTTCCCTGGGTAGGATCAGTGTCTGGGCCCGAGCTTTTCCTTGATGGAATCTGATGGGTGGCCAAGTATCGGGGCCCGAGTTATATCCGGGGTGGATCTGATGGGTGGCTACTTTTTTCGAGCGCAGAGAGATGAAGATGAGCATCTGACGTAGAGAGATGAAGGTGAGCATTACGCGTAGGTATTTTGAATAGGTTCTGCCGATGCGCATGGACAGTGGAGGTAAGCGCTGTCCAGGCTCAGCAGGACAGAGAGGCGGAGGTAAGCACATCTCATTTGACGGGGCATTTTGGCGTTGCAGGGGCTGCGGTGAATAGAGGCTCAGGGCCAGTAGGGTCGGATACGTAGATAAAAAGGATATTTTTCTTGCTGTGCGGTATTCATTGAGCAAAAAACTGGGGGGGGTAAGCTGGGACGCCCTGATCGACTTCTAATTCAAGTCACCCCGCCAAAGCTCATGCCCTTGTGCTGTAATCTCCCTCTCTCTCTGTCATCTCCTGGGTTCGTCATGTTACAGCTGACCTCCCTCCTGGGGCTGCTATCGGTTCGGTCGCACCTCGAAAGCCAGCTGTTGTCGTTCGTTGAGAGAGTCCTTATCGGGATTTCCTCCGTACCTCGCTCCCAAATCTTTCCTGGCCACCTCGTGGCCAGACGCCACGGAATCGGGTGTTGGTATTGCTCAGCAAGTGCGACGTGAGATTACCCGACAGGAACGTGATAGGCAAAACTCATGCACCGTGTGTGAACAGGGTTTTGTTTGACTCGTTTCTTTCTTCTTTGGTGGGATTGACTAACCCCAGGTAGAGCCATAGAGCACCCATATCGACCACTACAGCCGATACGGGGTTTCCACCACCCAGACAATGGCCTCCCCCGCCGGGGACAATCCATTGTATTCCTACATCAATATGACAGCGAGCCATCCTACGGCTTTATCGCTGCCTTACACGATGCCCCCGTCATACGTCTCCGGTCAGGTCGGCCGACGTAAATCACAGAATACCCTGTCGCCTTCCCGGGCGACTTCTGGAGCCCGTGGCGCTGCAGCACAAACCCTACAGAACCTAACCTTGCAAATTTCACCGGATTAGTTTACACGGGTTCACGATTTTCAAACTACAAAACATAGAACGGGATCGTGATCGCGAATATTTGCACTAGTGTTGGATATCGAAACCACAATGGTTTCGGTACGATAAGGCCAATATAAAATCGATAACGATAACGATAACGATAATGGAGACAAAAACCGGCGCAAAAAGCCCGCAAAACACGCCCGCCCCTTTCACTTGTTGTTGTTGTTGTTGTTGTTGTTGTTGTTGTTGTTGTTGTTGTTGTTGTCGCCTGATCCACACGAGACCCTGAATGGTTAACGTATCAAGCCTCACAACGTCTCCACCACGAGTTGCATAGACCAGGTTAATATTTAGCTGTTTCGCTGTTGCGCTGGCGCGACATTTTGGTCAAAAAGGCCGTTTTCATCAACCTCTTGTTCGATTTCGCGGCATTTTTTCTTTCCATAGTAGAACAAAAGAAGTTTAGGTTCTGATGGGAGCTTCACGCCTTTTCGAGGTGGGGGAGGCGTTTAAACGCACTTTGTTACTTGGCATTTGTGCAAATATTCGCGCATACCAGGTATAGTGTTGTGCTGCGCGCAACAGACACCGGACCACTAATTATACTCCTGAATCAGACCTGAATACGCGACGAAACTAGACCAAAATTAAACGTAAACCCCTTCATGAATATATTTACCTGTTGTTTACTGGATAACTTCTACACGCCCTTTCCTAATTCCTCTGTGATTTCCGCCACCCCCCTGCACCTACCACCCTGGCTGGTACCTGTTGCTGCAAGTTCTAAATTCTCTCGTCTCAAATTATTTTGTAAAAGGTCGAATTACAGACTTCGCTGTCCTAATAATTGGCCAGGCTTCTTTACTGCAACGCTCAGACTGCACAAAGTCGTACCTATAAGAGGGTCTTCCCACACCGTCCTGCTTGCTCTGTAGCCGTATTCCCTCTCCAACCCACGCCGTGTAACTTCTATTATTGTACTATTATTGTAGTTAGTTACACTTGCATATGATGACACCGCTATCCACCCATCGCAATATTGCTATATTTCATTGGTATCCAAAGTACACTCAATATTAAACAGGAAAGCTGGATGAATTTATTTTCAATGAGAATGGGCGCGGTATATTCATTTCAGTATATAGTAACGAATCTTGAATTTCAATGTTTCTTGTTAATCTCAGCCTGCCATTCTCGTTGTTCGTTTTCTTAGTATAGGCATCCTGAACTGCTGTAGTACTCCTACTACTATACGTATGTGTATATTAGGTATGGCTCAGCTGTTTGTCGCATTATATGTTTAACTCAAAAAATATATACGTGCCGGTAAGTATAACAACACCAGGATTGGTAGTAGTTTTGTATTAGAATCAACGTATACCATATAGGTTGCCGGAGACATAATAAGAAGTAAGGAACCTGGCCAAGGCTAAATTTCTTAGTCGAGAAAGGGGGGCGCGTTGTCCAGAAATTCCAGTTAAAAGACTCCCGAATTTCGTATCTTCCTATCAATCTCAGCCTTCCTTTCTTAGTGCTCGTTTCCTTATTGCGTACCAGGCACGTAATACAAACATCTGGTACTGAATACTTCAACCACGTAATTTGACGGTGTTATGCCCATGGCCTGAGATTATACGTGTATACCAGGCTAGAGTTATGTTTGTTGCCGTGTCCCCTATCGCCCTTTCGAGGCGTTCGGCCTTTCATCGTTTTATAGTATCGTTGTCTTTTGTCGAATTTTCGAAATTAGTATCGAAATACCGAAGTTTTTTCGGTTCGATATACCAGGTATATTTTTGTAATTGAACGATAAATCGAAAGTTTCGGTACGATATCCAACACTAATTTCCACGGGATAAGTTTGGACGAGAACGGGGGTTTCAAAATCCCACGGGATGACGGTGTTATCCCGTAGTCCTAGAATCCCGGGCTATGTTCACAACGGGAAACATCCCGAAGAAAGCCTTCCAAATTTCAACCCCTTATTCGCAGTGATTCACAAGATACGACCTTCGGATGGTTCACACATGTTTCGGCTGGCCCAGCTAGTACGTACGAAACCCTCGGCATCCGTACTGAATACCTGGTATTCGGTATGCAGATAGATCCTGACAATTAGCAGGACAGGAGCCACTCGAGTTTAATCGGCAATTTGAAGAGTCCGCGACTGCGATGGTGCACCAAGCTCACAGCCGCAAGAAGCACCAGCAAACACCAGCCGCATAGGGTACAGATACATATCGTAAGAAAACTCCGCTGGCACGAGACCTCCGCCGAGACACCAAAACATAGCGATTGAAGAGCGTTCTTTGCTTGTCAACGTTGAGAGCGGCGAAGGGCGTCTTCCATAGATTGCAACGATGAGAGGGATAGTTTACTCTGTCCACGAAACACTGACTCGTGTCCCCTTTGATTTTTCCCATTAATCATTGTGTTTTCTTCGTACGTTGTGCAGACAAAGACCTAGGAACCTCTTTTGTTTTCGCTAGAAAACAAGAATTACCACAGGCGTGAGCGTTCTTCGACGCCAAATGTGGGGAGGACCCCCGGTTGGACTCGATATCGATTTAACTTTCTCTATCTTGACAGGGTAGCGTGTAGGATAAACCAAGTTTTGGTAAAAAGGATCGGTACGGGCGATCCCATTAAACGACCACCATCGATGATGGAGAGTAGAACGTGCGTACGAAGCACCGGCCTTGCATTTCAATCTGTAATGATTAGGGCCCATCAACGAGCAACGTTTTTCATGATAATCGAATAATAGGGGAAAAAATAAGGATTCGAATAGAAGGTCGTGAAAAATTTGCCTTTGGGTCCTATCGAGGAAAGGCGTATACTTCGTATGTTTTTTAGATCGGAGAACGCACAAGCGTCAACGAACACCAAAGGACAACCAACGAAACGAGCGACGGCCCGCGTCCTGCCCGGAGTGCCGCGGGCAGCGGCCAGTTGTTTCTGCCGGCACCGCCGAAGAGGCTATCGCTCTTGGGATGGCTTGGGTGGTTGGCGCAGCCTCGAAGCCCAACGCAGGCAGCATCGGCGGGGATACAGCGATCGATTTTCTGATCGAAGTCGCGTCTTGGTCGGTGCCCGTGTGGTTCGCGAGGTAAAGAGGGATGCACAACAGGGTTAAGATGGCCTCGTAAACGTTTGAGGCGCCCTTGATGGTCTGCTCTGTGCTAGGGACCGTCGTACCTCGCGCTGCGGCTGCTCCGGTGGCCCTGTCTCTCGAGAATTGTGGATCTCACCTGTGAAGCAATCGACGACACGGCTCAAGTTTGCGTGGCTTGCTTCGGTTTCAGGAACATGCCACGTCGAGTTGGACGAAGTCCCCGATTTGAAGATCACGAAGAGCAAATGAGGTCTTTAACGAATTAATTGTGGTCGACTTCGTTTTTTTCGTTTTTAGTCGAATCAAGAGTAGGTTTAGCAGCCTGGGAGATGGGATCTTCAGGGATGTTTTTTACTTGAAAAATATGTAGCGTGGTCTGCACTTCGGAATTATTGTCGTCCGCATCTGAGAAATTTCCTGGTTCGATGCAAACTCGGCGTATCCTCGTTTATGGCAAGTTTTGGGCCGTTTCGGCTGCGGTTCGGGGTCAGGGTTAGGGTTAGGGTTAGGGTTATATTCAGTGGTTGGGTTGGGTTTTCGCCCGTGCCTTCATCCCAACAGGAACCAAAACATTCGAAAAGCCTACCAACCTAAAGATCCCTTCTCCCAGATTGTTAAAGGTCCTCCGAATCAAACATCAAAATGCCTGATGGGTGATTCACTTTTCGACCAATCAGATGCAAATAAAATTTAACAAAGAAAATCTCGGCGGAGTATCATGGGAAACCGTTCTCGTCAAGACGGGACCTTACTTGTCACGTGGTAATATCACTGCTGACGACATCAAATAGTCCAGGAATATGGGGGACTACAACCGTACAATAAGATAGACGGAGATCCACGACCTCGGCGAATGGTGGGACCTCCGCGGGACAAGACCCATTCGACGGTCTGATCGAGAACCTTGAACCCACACAAGCTACTACTACTGCAAGTAATATTATTGCTGTACGAGTAGTTAGAATCTCTCGCGGTTCGAACGTTTCTCGTTTTTAGCTAGCCACGACACATGATGGGATCAACTCTGAGGGCTAGTAGCGTGGCGGCGATTCTAAGGGAGCCGGTGAAGGCGGAAAGGGCTCAACGACTTTAGCAATCCAAGGCTTGCCAGGACCGTAGAGTACGCGGGGGTACTCAAAAACTTCCCAGTTTCACTCAGTCTCGCGTCTTATTTCCGATCCAGTTTCAGCAGAAATGACGAAATGACCTTATCCAAATTATTTCGGGGCGAAGACATGCAAAACGACACTTTCGTAAATATCTAATTCTTCTTTTGAAAAGGCGTTCAATGCGACCTTTGTTTTTCTTGAGCGGTTATCCAGAATGTTTTTTTCTCCACATGGCATCGATCGCTCATAGTTCACAGGATATGAATTAGACACGATGGTAGTCAGGACTGCAGGCATCGAAGTTCGTCTTGGCCACCTCCAAAGACACTGCTGTATAGCACTACTCGTGCATGGGGGTTATAGCCACTCAGTCGATCTGGTCTACGATACGCACGTTGGGCGTCGAAGCTCTCCCCCCGCTACTGACAGCCGTTTTTTCTGAGCCTGTTTATGAATCTCCCGGATGACTGTTCTGCCCGCCCACTCCGACTGCCCCCTCCGTCTACTCTTTGTCGTTGTGCTCCTCTAGTAAAACCCACGCACCCACCGCCGCGCTTGTTTCCGTGCCGTATGCACATAACGGTAGCTTCATGCTCCGCATGCTTTGGTCTTCTCCAAGATGCACACGGTAGTCGTACACTTCTTTCGTGCGCTCCTAACTCTTGCGAGTGATCAGGCCACCAAACCACCCCATGCTTAGTCTCACTAACAAACCACGTTTCACTAAAGAGGTGCCTAGAGCAGGTGGTCTCGACTCTTCCAGACGAAACCGATCCGGAATAACCATCCCGATTGCCTCATCCTCCGGTGACATGTTGTCTTCGTCGTCCAGCAGAGTCAGCGGTTCTTTCCCATTGTCAAAGACATTTGCATGTCATACGAGGAGAGTGTGGGGGTAAACGAAAATGACAAGAGGGTCGTATTTCACAGTGTTCAAGGGTCAAACTCTGGGACTATTCCGCCGAAGAGAACCACACGGTACAACACGTACTGGAAGTCACACGTCAGGAAACGTCTTGTCAAGTACCCACTAAACCCTGGTATTGCTGTATCTAATCACCTGTACAGTAAACTACCTTGAAGAGCTGAACCAAACGAGACTAGGTGCAACAAAAAAAAAAACATAAAACCTGTATACCCTTACCTTCTTCCAAGCTGTCCTCGTTTTCCTCCTCGCTGTCCTCGTCCTCGTCCTCACTGGGAGAAAACCGACGGGCAAGGAGCTGATGGAGAAATTTACGAAGATGGCTGCGGGAGAGGGGGGGGGGGGGGGGGGGGGGTGACAGGTTTGACGAAGCGGATGGGTCAGGGAGCGAGGAGCAAAAACAAGGAGAATTTGAGCAGGACGAAGGCAGTGGGGACCGGGACAGGGGACCAGGACAGCGATGAGGTGGACGGCACCCACTGCTCGCCCCCCCCGCCCCCCCCCCCCCCCCCCCCCCCCCCCAACCCTTGGCCCTTACCACCTAGTCTTCTCTGGTATCGTCCATGGACGCCAAAGGCTCAGTCAGCCCCTCCAGGTTGATTCACTCGTCACCTGTCCCGTCAGCCGTCATCAGGCTCCCTGTCTTCCCACTGCGCATCTCATATGTTCGCAGGCATGACATACACATTCCATGAAATAGAGACACAAAAGGAAACAATCACAGAGAAAACAAACATAGAGAGAAATCAGAAGAAAAACAAAATGAGAGAAATAATAGGAAAAAAACAAGAAACAAACTGTCGTGTTCCCCCCCCCGTAGGCGAGGTGGCAATCACCTGAAAAACAACGAGCTTATAAAACATAAAGAAAACATAACAAAAACACCACTGCTTGCAAACTGAATAAGACAAAAAACCAAGGGAAAAATAGGAAAGGAAAAATAACACGCAGACCAAAGCCCAAAGGACCCTCCAGGTAGCGGCAGCAGTTTGTGGTACGAGTATAGTATAGACATGGATGGGTTCTCTCTGCCAGTCCGCCTGGTACCTTGCTACCCAGACTGCCGCCCCCCCCCCGCGTTCGTCAACTACGCCCAGCCCCATGGCGTCCGACAATACGAAACAAGCAGAGCAGGTTCGTCAGACACCCACGCCACACGACTCCTTCAATACGGCTTATCAATCGAACAATGGAAGATAAATATATCCTATGAAAATCAAGGAAAATCAGCGCAAGAAAGGAGAGCAGAAAAACAAACGGAAGGGGAGTGAATCTATTGGCGAAGATACCTAATAATGGGTTGAAAAAAAAAGCTTGTTCGTACCGTTAAGGTTGAGCGATCGGAGTACAACAATGGTTGTGCTGAGTGTCGACGAGTAGAAAAAACGAGTCAATGCGAAGGATGACAGTACGGAAGCAGGCAGAAGCAGGTAGCAGGTGTGCAAGGCGGTTGGTGCCGTCGGGTTCTGGTCGTCAGTCGGCCTCTGAGCAATGAAAGCTAAATCCCATCCGCACTCACCTGCACGACATCAAAATCCCACACCACAAAGTATCGAGTACCACTAACCGAACACACACGCCCACACGGAGGCATCTGTTTGAGTTACCCCTATCACACACGTCGGCAGACCCTTCACCCCAAGTACTTCCCACCACATCACCACACAATTACACCATCGGAAGCGTGACCGCAGCAAAAGAGCGACACAACCGCGGTGAGTGGCAGCAATCTTATTCATCAACTAGTAATGCACGCGGTTCTGTCTATCGTCATGATCGTGGTGTGAGTCGTGAACGAGGTGGGCTTGCTTTTTTTACGATATATATACACGGGTGAGTATTTTGAGAGATATATCCATATCTCTGACTTACGGGGGCGCCCACGACAACACGGACCTACCTTTTGTCTGGCATGCCATTATTAGGGCAGTAAAAAAGCGACAGATATCCGTCATCCACTGTATGCCTAGAGACCTTCAGTAGGTCATGAGTTTGTTCGTCGGGTTAGCATTCAATTTTTTTCAAGTCAGTTTGTACACTCGAAGCTTCACAATGTAAGAAAAATATCTCGGTAAGGGCATGCACGTTTTGTCAAGCTTGTTGGGCGATCGCTGCTCTCCTGCTATGCTGCTGTGGTCCGACTGCTGCTGTGATGGCGACAACATCAACCCATACTGCAGCACTCCAACTGGGATACGATGGGCATGTGCGACGCGATCCGGCTTCTCCAGAACGTGCTGCTGATACAGAGATATTCTCTTACATGCCGTGTAGTGGTTGGAACCCAAATCATTTTTTTTTAACCGAGGAAGTATCTATGGTACTATTTATACTGCTGTTTGGTGTAGACTATTGTGTACCAGGTATTAATAGTTTACTCTGCCTGTAGTTTGAACACCACTATATGTGCCTGGTAGTATATGGTCTTAGCTGCTGTAGTCGATGTATAGGCAGCGTCGAGCATCCGCCGTGGTCGGTGTCCAAGGGAACGGAGGGTGGGGGGGGGCAACAGGAGAAGTGGCAGAAAACCCGACCAAGGAAATGCGGAGAGGGGGGGGGGCAGGAGGAGTAGAAGGGAAACTGCGGTAGACGAAAGTAGGAAGGAGATGGCAGACAGGGTGGCAAGGCACGAACGAGGCCGACTAGGAAGTAGAACATGGCCATACTACTAGTGCCACCAACTGGTGCAGCTGGTTCGAACGTGGTCTTCCCTTGTCTTCCCTTCCCTTTTTATTTTTTTTGTTTCCTTCTCGCGCTCATTCCACGTCATTGTCATTTTATTCCTTTCTCTTTCTTTTTTGATTGATAAGCCGCATTGAAGGAGTCATGTGGCGTGGTTGGATGAACAACCTACTCTGCTCGTTCCGTATTGTCTGCCGCCAAGGGGTTGGCCAAAGTTGACGAACGCAGAGTGGACACGGCATCTTGGGTAGCAAGGTACCAGGAGGATGAGTAGGGGGAACCTGGCTATTCTACTCGTACCACAAACTGCTGCCACCACACCTTGAGGGAGCTTTGGGCTTTGGGCATTGGCCTGCCAGTTATTTCCCTTTATTTACCCTTTGTTTATATCCCCTTGGTTCTTTGTTCTACTCTGTTTACAAGCAGCGGTGTTTTTGTAGTTTTTTTTTTTTTTTTTTGTCTTTCCAGCTCGTTCTTTTTCAAGTGGTGCCCTCGCCTGCGGGGGGGGGGTCACGACAAATTGTTTCTTCTAGCCTTTTATATTTTTTCTCATTTTCACTTTCGATTTGTTTTCTTTGTTCTTGTTTTCCCTTTTATGTTTCCTTTCGTTTGTCCAGTTCGTGTAATATTTATGTCGTGCCTGTCGTACCTAGTATGACGGCATTGCATCGCCCACTGCTGTGCTTCTGCATACGTGGCAACGTGGTTTATCTGTGGCGTAGCTTTGTGACCACGTAACTTGTATCTTCTTCCAGGATTGGAGAATCGGCACGGACACTGGTTGTGCTCGATGTCGACGGGTAGAAAGAACGGTTTAATGTGAAGAACACACACGCATACTCTGTCCGGCGTACCGTGCACAGCTCTCGGCTTTTTTCTATTGAGTGTTGTGTGTGTGTGTGTGTGTGTGTTCTTCACATTAAACCGTTCTTTCTACCCGTCGACATCCAGCACAACCAGTGTCCGTGCCGATTCTTCCATCCTAGAAGAGATACAAGTTCTGTGGTCACAAAGCTACGCCACAGAGATACTACGTTGCCACGTGTGCAGTGTGAACTGCAGTGGGCAATGCAAAGCCATGTCATCATACTAGATACGACAGGTACGACATACGCAATCTATGAAATAGTGAAACGAAAAGAAACAATCAAAGAGAAAACAAAAACAAGGTAGACAAGTCGAAAAAGAAAAGAAGAAAAATGAAAGCAAAATCTAAGAGAAACAATCTGTCGTGCCCCCCCCCCCGCAGGCGAGGTGGCCTACACTTGAAAAAGAACGAGCTGGAAAAAAGAAGAAATAACAAAAAACACCACTGCTTGTGAACAGAGTAAGACAAAGAACCAAGGAGAAAGTAACAAGGAAAAATAACAAAGGGGAAATAACAGGCAGACCAAAGCCCAAAGCACCTTCTAGGTGGCGGCAGCAGCTTGTGGTACGAGTAGTATAGCCAGGTTCTCCCTGCTAATCCGCCTGGTACCTTGCTACCCAGACTGCCGTCTCCGCCCTGCGTTCGTCAACTATGCCCAGCCCCTTGGCGTCAGACAATACGAGCCGAGCAGAGCAGGTTCGTCTTCCAACCACGCCACACGGCTCCTTGAGTACGGCTTATCAATCAGAAAAGGAAGAGGAAGAGAAAAAATGAAATGAAAATCACGGAGAGTCAGCGCAAGAAAGAAAAAAAAACAAAACTAAAAGAGAAGACAAGGGAAGACCACGTTCGAGCCAGCTGCACCAGTTGGTAGCACTAGTAGTATGGTCATATTCTACTTCCTAGTCGACTTGGTGCCTTGCTACCCTGTCTGCCATCTCCTTCCTACTTTCGTCTACCGCCGTTTCCCTTCTACCCCTCCTGTTCCCCCCCCTCTCCGCATTCACTCGGTCGGGCTTTATGCCACTTCTCCTGTTGCCCCCTCCCCCCCCGTTCCTTTGGGCACCATCCACGGCGGATGCGCGGCGCTGTCTACTCATCTCAGCCTCAGCCTCGTGCCACCTCACCATGAACCGTTCGGCTGCTTCAAGGATCCCCCGGTACCACTTCCCCACCTTTTTGGCTGCAGTGGACCACAACGCGGTCTCAACTCCAAACACCAAGGGGGCAACTTCCGTTGACCCTTCGGTGGCTCGGAACTCCCTAAGGTCTTCGACTATGCATCTATGCCAAGTCTTACACTGTCCGCCTGGTCTCGGGTTCTCCCCACCAGCTATCGTCCCGAGCATTACCCGATTGGGTAATCGCTCCTTGCTTTGCCGTGCCACGCCCCCCGCAAAGAAGAGCCGCCGTTTGCGAATGGTCGTTTCGATGCTCTCGCAACGTGTCATCTTGAGGGCCTTCGCGTACGAGAGGGTGGCATGGTCAGTACGAAGTCGGCGCTGGAAGCCAATGACTCGCAACAGGACTTGGTGGTGAGCCGTTCGAAGCTTGGCAAAGTGTTCCGCTCTGAGGGTCCACGTCACACACCCGTACAGCAGGGTCTCAATCACCTCGGCCTTCAGCATTCGGACTTTAAGGCTAAGGGGGGCGGTCGTCCTATCATACAACTCCGGGCCGAACCGTTTGAAGCATGCTCGCATGAGGCGGATCCGTCGGTCGATTTCGAGCGAGAGGTCAGCGTTTTCGTGGATAACGCCGCCTAGGTATAAGAACTGGGTCGTCTGCTTATACCTCTGACCTGTTGTGGTATGTTTTCACTTGAAAATATTCACCTACCTATTCTAACCCTAACCCTAAGAAGGATTGTTTTCACAAATACCGCTGTGATTCGTACCAAATATACCTGAAATTTGGTCTACCTGCTCACCAGAGAACCCGATCAATCCATGGAATATATCGCGGGAAAGCTCTCGGGAGCTCCTCGTGACACAGCGGTAGTGATTTTCTCTTATCCTATGCCGAGTAGGGTGTGTGTTCTTCACATTAAACCGTTCTTTCTACCCGTCGACATCCAGCACAACCAGTGTCCGTGCCGATTCTTCAATCCTAGAAGAGATACAAGTTATGTGGTCACAAAGCTACGCCACAGAGATACTACGTTGCCTCGTGTGCAGTGTGCACTGCAGTGGGCAATGCAAAGCCATGTCATCATACTAGATACGACAGGCACGACATACGCAATCTATGAAATAGTGAAACGAAAAGAAACTATCAAAGATAAACAAAAACAAGGTAGACAAATCGAAAGAGAAAAAGAAGAAAAATGAACGCAAAATCTAAGAGAAACAATCTGTCGTGCCCCCCCCCCGCAGGCGACGTGGCCAACACTTGAAAAAGAACGAGCTGGAGAAAAGGAAGAAAAATAAAGTAAAATAAGAAAAAAACACCACTGCTTGTAAACAGAGTAAGACAAAGAACCAAGGAAAAAAGTAACAAGGAATGACAAGCAGTGCTGTTTTCCTTATTTTCTCTATTTTTCCAGCTTGTTCTTTTTCAAGTGTTGGCCACCTCGCCTGCGGGGGGGGGGGGCACGACAGATTGTTTCTCCTAGTTTTTGCTTTCATTTTTTTCCTTTTCTCTTTCGATTTGTCTACTTTGTTTTGGTTTCCTCTTTGATTGTTTCCTTTCGCTTCTCTATTTTATAGATTGTGTATGTCGTGCCTGTCGTATCTAGTATGATGACATGGCATTGCATTTCCCACTGGAGTGCTTACTGCATACCAGTACGTGGTGACGTAGTATGTCTGTGGCGTAGCTTTGTGGCCACAGAACTTGTACCTCTTCTAGGATTAAAGAATCGGCACGGACACTGGTTGCGCGGGATAACGACGGGTAGAATATATGTTGTAATGTGAAGAACACACACGGGGTAGTAGTGAAACGACGAATGACTGGACTTGCTCCTACTGCTGTATCATTCAATCACAAATACTCCAACTTGAAGATCAGATCAGAGAATGAATGAAGAATGCATTCCTCACTCCAACTTGTAGCCGATGACGTGGTCTTTCTCGCGTACCCGCGTCCCGCACGGCCGCGTAAGATGCCGAGGTCCCGGCTCCGACCCCCAGCCCACGAAGCTGTTGAAAAAACAAAACCCGCTCACACCTGGCTCGTCCTTGCCCTCGTCGGGAAATGGGCGGGGGCTTGGCGCCGGAGACGTCGACGCTGGTGGCTCCTCCTGACGTCGTTGCTGCGGCTGGTGCGGCCGGCTCACATCATGTTCGTCCTCGCGCTTATCGGGCAATGGGGGTGGCCATGGCGCGGGGGAACTCGAAGCTGGTAGCTCCTCCTGACGTTGTTGCTGCTGCTGCAGTCCGACGTCGGGCACCTTGCCCACCGTTATGTTAGCCCCCGAAGGCCCAAAACCTCGCCTTCCAGACCTTGCTTTCCGTCACGCTCAGCTGCCAATGGCGGTGGCCACGGCGCGGGGAAAGTCGAAGCAGTTGGTTCCTCCTGAAGGCGTTGTTGCTGCTGCGGCTGGGTGTGTTCCTGCATCGCCTCCTGCCCATGCTCCTCGCCGCCAATAAGCTCCTCCTCACGTCGCACCAGTTTCCCCTCGCTCAGCTGCAACATTTCTACCTGCATGCACTCCTCCTCTCCCTGCTTGAAACAACCGTCAAAAACTCTGGTGGCCTGCTACTAATATCGCTGATGTGAAACGTACCTGCCTGCGTGGTAGACGTAGCGTGGTGCGGGAGGGATGTTGTCAGGACCTGCAGTGAGATGGCTTGGGATGGGTTCTTGCTGCCCCCTGGCTCCTTGCCCTGGGCTTGCGCACCCTCCTTCGTGCCTTCTTCCTCCTCTGACGTCGCGGTCGCATGCTCCCTTGCCGCTGCGCGCTCTTCTTCTCTAGCTTCATGGATCGCCTTCTTGAAGCAGTTTTCAATCGCTTGACGGTCTTCCACAGACAGCTTCGGGGACGCGGATAAAAAATCCATTGCATACCCTGCGCCCGATTTTTCGCTCGACAAGATCGCGATCAAGGATGTTGCACTTGGTGGTGGGGCGTTGCTCTTGTGGGCTGGCACTCCTCTCCCCTCTGCTCTGACTTCTACTTGTTGTGCGTAACTAGCGTTGGCCGGGTCTCGCGGAATGGCATGTTGTTGTTGCTGCTCCTGCTGCTGCTCCTGCTGCTCCTGCTCCTGCCGGAAGCGATCTTGCGGGTAGGAGAAGTGGTCACTGTACTGCTGTTGCTAATAGTACTGCTGCTTGCACGGGTCAAAACGCTGCTGCTGCTGCTGCTGCTGTTTTTCGTATTCCCCTAAAGCCAATACTCTGTCCCGAGGGCGGCCATCCCCTCGTTGGTCAGCCCATCGCGCCATTTTTGCTTCGCGAGTATGGCCTTTATCCAAGGAACGTCTTCTGCGCCAGGAGTCACCTCCAAACCCATCTTTGCAACCTCTCATCGGGTCTCCCTCAGCACGGCGTCCAGTCGCTGTCCATCCCTAGCGGTCCATCCCTAGCGCTCACCCTCTGGCATGAGCCATCCTGACTTATAGTCTGCTGGCGTGAGGGGACAACTCGTGCACCGGGTGTGGCGCCGCTCGACCTTGCCGTGAGGGGCGGAAGCAAAAGAAGATATGGTGTTTGGAAGTCTCAATTATTGTCGTCGACGAGTTGTGTTATTGTACTGAGGTCAAGGAGGCCTCTCATCCCTGTTCCCCGTGACCCTAAAAAATCATCCAATTGTTTTTTTTCAACCCATTCGGGAAAGCACAAAACCCACCGCATATGCCCGTTGGACAATTTGCAGGTACACGAATCGCATCGATCAACCAATCAGAATACAACAGACGTTTGCGCGACTGTGAACAACTGCTATGTTTTAAACACACTACGCCTCCGGCCGCGTGACAATGATATCGTAACCCCTTAACCACCGCAGTCCCGTTTTGGGGACAAAGTACTTGAAAATTGAGTTGTTTGTCCCCAAAACGGAACTGCGGTTCTGAAAGGGTTAAGGGTCTGCGAATCAATTTTCCGATTTCTGTCTTGTTGAGTTCTACCCACAACAACGAAAATCGCCAAGTTGGGGAAACATTATTAACACACATAGCTTCATAGGCATATGCCAATGGAAACGCGAACTTCAAATGTTTTTTTTTCCAAATATGTTGCTCTAAAAAAAAAGCCGAAAAAAATCTCGTACCACCGCTGTGGGGGAAAAAGAGTAATTAAAATAAAGTTTATTTTTTTATTTTTCCCCACTCAACGGCTGCAGGCGGCACAATTTGGTTTGTCTGGTTGCAAATTGTCAAGACGGGGATCAAAACCAGCTCGTGCGACGATCGACGCTCTATCTCGAGACTCAGCCCACGGCCAACCCGCTCGGTATCTGGCAAGGCCAAGGAATGTAGATGACGGCCTCGAAAAAATCAGGGGGTATCCATGGTCTAGGGGGCGAGAGCTTGCCGGCGGCGTCCTACGGTATCCTCCCAAACGAACATGAAACAAAACTATTTTTTGTCATTCGAGACGGACGGAAAAGGTTTGTCTTCTGTTTTGTGCAAACCAGCGGACAAATTATTTTTTATCGTACGCCTGATCAGCTCCCGCCACAAGGCACAGGCCATATGGTGTGAAGCCGGTGACCCTAAGGTGGGTCGGATCCCCTAACGGGCGCACACTCCGTTCAAAATTCATGACGCAATCGTTGGTTTTGTTGATGGATGTCTGTCGAGGACTATAATATGGCCGCATGGACCCGAAGATCGGCCTGAGGTTTTCTCAAGCCGATGTTGGGCCCCAAATTTGCTTTTTTCGGGCTTTCCCAAAATTTCGGAACTTTTGTATATTTTTACGTGGCCCAAAGGAAGCGTGTTCTGAAAAGAATCGCCGGGTATCTTCGAAATTCATTTTTTTGATCGAAACTTGGCTGTCCCATTGGCATAGGTTTTACAGGTTTTATTTGTTCGGTGAATGAAAAGTTTCGAAACGAGCACCTGGAGGGTATTGGCGTTCTGTCTTTTGTGTCGGCTCTATCAATATTTCTCGGAATTCCGCATGTTATATTTAAGGGATTAATTCGAGCACCGGGTACGCTTGGGTGATGCGTGGGTGGGGCTTGCCATGAGGCTGTGGGTAGAAGAAGTAGAAAGGTATCACTTATTTTAGTGAGGTGAGAGGGGACTCTCGCCCAACTCCCCCGGGACCCTGAAAAGGAGTCCAAATATAATATTGTGCAACCCCTCGGGGAAACACTAATCCCGCCGCAATCTCCGTAGATATATTACCGTTACAAGAATCACACAATTCAGTACAATCAGATAATCAGACTTTGGTACGAGCAAATCCCACATCCCCCCTGCTCGTTTCACAGTCCTGATAACTTTCGTCAGGTCAAAATATCAAAAATAAAACCTATGCATCCAACGCCTTTAATGATAACACCCTGAAATCTCAAAATAAAACAACACAGTCCGAAGGAAGGTCACTAAAGTGTCAATCACGGCTAACGATCATCGACACCCGTTGGGATCAACACGAATTTTACTAAGGTACTGGCCATGGCTAACGATCACCAGTACCCGATGGAATCAATACCACACCAATAGAGTCACCACATATTCATCGCAATCTCTGTAGATGGATTGCAGTGACACAACTCAGACACTTGAACTAATACGACAATGACACGTATCAGACATGTGTACGGCTACATCATACGACCATGTCCGACAGCCTTCCTAGACGTAGCACACTGTCAGGATAATTGTGCCTATTCCGTACCAGGTCCACACTCATCCAACACATAAAAATCCTCTTGTCGTGACACTACAAGTAGCAGTGTATTCACCCCGAAAACAGAAATTCCAAAACCCACTATAGAACCAAGCAGCTGCCTCCCGGCTGTCAAAACACCAAAATCCTCCAAAACCCAGACTCAAACCAATTCAATCAAGGTGAAACAATATATTGGCCTTACTCCAACCTCTTTCCGGTAATCGACATACAGCCTTCCCTATGGTAGGTTCAACTGCATGAAATAGGAAAAATAGTAGATTGGCCTTCCAGGTTTCAGTACCAATCTCAATATAATCTCAAAAATGAAAGACTCTGAAATTCCTCCATTAGTCGAATACCAAATCAATATCATTCCCTCAACTATCATACCAGCTTGTCATTCAATAATCATGTATCACTCAAAGCCAATAGCCTCTCTTCTGTGGGCACACATTTAATGACATCCAAGAAAAGCGTCAAATATCTCATTGACCAACACACTGCGGTCCTACAAGCCGGGTATGGATATAGAGCACACCAGAGTTGTACGGTGAGATTAGACTCATTTCATGCGATAGGGCATGCCCAAAAACTATACCAGCAGATTTACCAATCTTCTCGTTTCTTAACTGAAAAATCACGAGAACGTGCGCCGGTTCTTAATATTAATAGCTCAAAAATGTAATTTTTCGAGTTTCTTAACCCATGCAGAACTGAAAAACTGATCCCGACACTAATTCCAAGTAGTTTGTCCCCAAATACGTGGGACCAGTACTTTGAGGGGTTAACTCCAAAGGAAACTAATCATACGTGAGCATCAGGTATATATGCGTGATACCAGATTCCTGGTACCAAGTGAGACACCTGTCAGCTGAGTATACGGCTGCGGTATTATATACCCAAGTCGTCATATGATACTGCCCTATCAGGCTAATAGCGAGTGGGGTAGGTCTTTCTGGCGGGTGTAAGGCCGGACTCACCCTCAAGGAGTGATACCTTCTTGCTGCTGCCTGTGGCCGCGAGGCTCAGGCGGCAGTAGAGTTGGGTCGTACGTGGTGCGTCAGGCACGGAGACCTACGATTCGCGCGTCTTTTTAGGCAGCTGCGGCAGAGCAGCAATGCTCAATCGGGGTGTCCATGCGCGGAGGCAGGCGCCACCACAGGCCACACTACGGCACAGTCTATTGCGCCGGTAGGAAGCTGGATTCGACGACGAGGGAGGAGGGAGACTGAGCGTCGACGTGCGGAGAAGAGACGGATTGACCTCCCCCTGCGCGAGAATTTTTATTTCCCAGATCAGAACCGCAAGTGCGAGGAGCATTTTGTTTTTCAGGATGACGGAGAAAGGGAAACGACTGGAAGGGAATGGCAACGAGTGCACGCGCAAAGGAGCGGGTGGATTGGGCCAAGGCGATGATGCGGCCATGAAGAGCGGCAGGAAGACGGTGCATGGAGACCCATGATCTGCGCGCACACTATCATCACGAGAGAAGCAGTCATAGTTTGTTTTTTCCTGGTTTTGTTTTTCACGAGGCAGAATAGTATCTACCGGTACTCGTCACTGGTTTTTGTAGTTTAACGAGTTGTATACCCTTCATGGGGAATAACCTACGCAGTTATCAGGGACGTGGTATCATAACTGTGCTGCACCTTTTTGTGTCAGACAGTCCAGGAAGAGATGGCGATCGTTGATATTCGTGTGGCAGTAAGGTTCGATTGCTCCTTTTTTCACTGCATATATATCCGCGAGTCTTCACTCTGACAGCACTCCAGATAGCAGGCAGGTGTGTTCCTCTTTCGTTTTCACGACTACCGTGCGTTTCGTACGGTGCAGGCAGCACTTCAGACAGCATCCGCTGTAGTCAGCAGCCACGAGTTGGTTAGTGGTGGGAACGGGGGTACTCTTCTATATTATAGTTGAGAGGATATACCCGCGGCCATGTTAGTTCAGTTTTGCACATTGGTTTTATCTTGTGTGCGCTTTTTCCGTCTCGTGTATTTTGAGGCAGCCGAATTTTCGTTTTTTTTTGTTTTTCGGATCTTCCTAGGGCTCCAGCACCTTTGTGTGACCACGGACTCCTTCGTCAGAGAGTTAATGTGAGAACAACAACAACAACAACATGATACGATCCTGCAGATATGTGAGAGATCAAGATGGTTGATCGCTCAACAGTCAAAATGGCAGCAGAACTTGTGTCGGCAAGATCTGACTTGAAGAACCTACACACAATTTCAAGCAAAAACGAACCACTACCTGCGCTTTTTACATAGCAGTACCGAGCAAAATAATAGAAAAGACACAACAAAAACACTATCAATACCAACCGTTACCCAATATAATAGTACCACTACAACCACACATCACGACCGTCGAGCATCCACCTCATTTTCTCCGTTCACCATGCCCGGTCGTGATTTGGTCCTCTCGTCAACCGTCAACCTGATGCAATCAACGCAGTGCAGTCTCCAAGCAGAGATTCGGCAAATCATCGACAGCGAAAGGGGGGAAAAGCAAGGGTACTCGAATGAGGGAATCTGGTGACTCTTCATCCTATCGGACGAAACATTAATAGCTTGGTGATAGTTGGAAGAGGATATCACCCGCATGGCCTGTGTACACCTCAAATATTGTCTGTGGGGGGAGCAACTAGGGTCATGCAAACTATCAATCAAGATACCCGGTATTCCGTGTGAATTTCCGATGTGCTCAAACTGAACTCTCATACTACCCTCCCTAGTTTGTGCCCATCGCAAACATGATATATACCAGTCAAGTTTTCTATCCTCCAGCCGCGCTCGTCTCAGTAGTTTTTACTCGTATACGAACTGCGTTTTTGTTATCCAACACGTTACGTGTATCGTATATTACGTGAATCGTACATATGTCCGGAACTTGATACGTATACTCGTAAATGAAAGCTCAAAGTTCCAAAAGTTGCAGTCACACACGCCACGCATCAAATGGCCATCACCAAATTATGACAAGTCTCGAAACGCTGCAAAACAAAAAAAAACACAAGATCAAATCCACAGCGAAGACTAGACTACTCGTACTCGTACGAGTATCACGTTTCTAAAAACAAATCAAACACAGACAGCAGTAGACACCGCCCACCACGTTCAGCAGCCTGTACCTGAGACAGCTACCTTGCAGGTTATTCGATTGTTGGTCAAAAAAATAATACCTGGTACCTGGTAGGAAGTTTTTGGATCGTTCGTGCGTGGAATCGATTCATCCATACTACAGCAGTACGTATCATACCAAGTACTGCTTATATATATATCAGGTGAAACATACCAAAACAACACCAAGACACAAAACAAGAACGTGCCTGATGAGCAATTGCTCGAAGATGATGGTCCTTCACTTTTCTCGCACGCGCGCCCGCCGTAGCCAAGTCGGACGCCGACCGGCCACCTCGCACCCCCACCCCACGAAGGTGCCGCTGCATGACCAACCCGTACCGATCCCAACTCGCTCCCAAGCGCTTCCATTCGGCGCACCGTCGTCCTCGTCAATGTTCTCCGAACACCCGACAGCTCCTTCCATCACACCAATCTCCCCCACCAGACCCATGCCATCCATTGGTACCAACTCACGTTCCAAACCGTGCTGCTCCTCCTCATCCGACTCCTCCTCCAGTTCCCTCTCCCTCACCATCCCCATGTCATCCACCGGTACCACTTCACGCTCCAAACCGTGCTGCTCCTCCTCATCCGACTCCTCCTCCTCAGTAATATCCATCAACTCCTCCTCGTCGCCTTTCTTGACGTACGTAGAAGCCCGTACTTGTTGTTGCTGCTGCTGTTGCTGTTGGGCCGCACTTTTTGCTCTCGATAGCACTGGGTCGGCGGGTGACGAGTTGTCGCAGCTCCTCGAACCATTGTCCTGGGCTTGGTGCGTGTTCTCTGTCTTTTTCCTTGCCTCCTCTCGTGCATTCGCGGCGGTTGCGTAACCCCTCCTAGCTCTCAGCTGCTGGTCAACATGTTTTTCAATGGCTTCTTCTTGCTCCTTGACGGTAAGCAAGTGGAAAGGTGATAAATCCATGCGGCATCCTGCGCCCGGCCTACCGTGACGCTCCTCCTGCTCCTGCTCCTGCTTCTGCTGCTTTGCTGCTGCTGCCGCTGCCGCCGCTGATGCTGCTGCTGCTGCTGCTGCTGCTGCTGATGGGGCTGCTGCTGTTTCCTGTAGCTCCTTCCATTCTTCAGGAGTCCATGTCCCCAACCCGATGTCCGCTCCCTCGCGGTGTCGCCTCTCCTGATCGAGGATCCTTGTCATCCAAGGAAGCTCGTCCCCTAAAACCACAAAACCCACCATGGTGCGCTGCACCCCGTGCCCGAGCGACCGTGACCATATGTCAGAGGCTAACGCTAGCGTAAGGGATTAATTCGAGCACCGGGTACGCTTGGGTGATGCGTGGGTGGGGCTTGCCATGAGGCGGTGGGTAGAAGAAGTAGAAAAGTATCACTTATTTAAGTGAGGTGAGAGGGGACTCTCGCCCAACTCCCCCGGGACCCTGAAAAGGAGTCCAAATATAATAATGTGCAACCCCTCGGGGAAACACTAATCCCGCCGCAATCTCCGTAGATATATTACCGTTACAAGAATCACACAATTCAGTACAATCAGATAATCAGACTTTGGTACGAGCAAATCCCACAATATTTGCACTTTTTTCCGAACACGTTTATACCCATAATTGCGTATCCGAGGTGCCATGTTATAAGGGAGATTTCTAACGACACATATTATTTGACGAATTATTTGCCAAAAAAGCATGTTAATGAAAATGTAGACTTGCCAAAATAGCGAACACTTGCCAATTGTTTTTTGGATACTTCCGTTCTGCTTCGTTGGCAAGTTTATGGAAAGTGATATTTTCTTTTTTATATATTTGAGCCCAATAACGCTTACTACGCAAGGCTGTACAAACCAGACCACCCCACGACGCACGTAGACTAGACTCGCTCTAACTTGTGGAATAGAGGGAGAAACGAGGGATACCCGGTGGCATTGATCACAGCGATGATAGGGCTGGTGACACTGGCCGTGAGCCTTGGGTGTATGGGGCATGAGTATCGTTTTGTGCGGGGGCTAAAACAGAATCACAAACAGCAGTCGTCCCAGCTTTTCCAAGGGAATTTTGGCTTGGGTTGAAGAACTGCCGACCTCTGAGGTACGTTGGCTGCGCCTGGAGTCCATTCTGCGGCAGCATTTACTCCATAGAGCGCGTTGGCGTGCCGTCGGCTACCTGCTGCTGCTGCTGTAAGGGCTTTGACGATTACTTTGAGGGCGTTATGTTGCGAATACTTACCAAATATTGCCACATGTGCAGTGTTTCACGATAGAAGGTTTTGGCAACTTTATGGAAAGGATGACTTGCCAAAATAGCAAGTTTTTTGCCTTTTTCATTCTGTCGTTAGAATCGACCCTAAGGGTTATCTTGGGCTGGGTAATCGATCGGTCATTTACCCCTTTTGCTCAGTAGGTAACACCTTCACATTTGACGTCGTCCATGTCTCCGGTTGGAACCTCACTTCGAACGTTTCTTTTACAGAAACGCTTGCGTGTGCACACCTACAAAACACATCTCTCTGGGTCCCCAAGTACTGAAACGAAGCGGGTAGGTCAGCGCACAGACGAATACGGTTCCGACGCCGCAAAAACCGCGCTGTTCGGAGGGGGGGAGAGTGAAGAATTACCTTGGGCTGGGTAATCGATCGGTCGTTTACGTCTATAGCTCAGTAGGTAACACCTTCACAGGCACATAGATAGGTCGAGTGTCGCGTGTTGTGAAGTATGGTAGTTGCGGTTCAGTACCGTTTCAGGAGTTACAACGACATTTTCGTATCGATCGGTAGGGGCCGCGTCATTTTCGCCCCCTCCCCGAGTTGTGGATGGTTTTATTTTTAGGCGAACCCACCTGGCCATTTATTTGTGGTCTTCGCTCTCGACCTGTGGTACAAAACAATCATTCTACCTCCTACATATTTGAGAGACTTCCTCCCTGTAGCACCGGAAGCAAGCCCAGGCCCTCGGGGGCTCGTAGAGCGCACCTCTCGACTTAGTCGAGTTTTCGCAAAACTTGACGTTGACATAATTATGATCTAGTTCGTGTATCATGCAGTCATGTTACGATCCCTTGGCCAATGCTATGCATCCTTGTTTTCATTGCCTCATCCTGACCCTAAATATCCTTGCTTGTAGGCTCACGATCTACAACATGGTTAATTGCATGCAAACCGTGTTATCTTTTGTAGGGCCGCAACCTCGTTTGGCCCAGAAAATGCTTCGAATTTGATTGTTTTGCCCCCAAAACGAGACTGTGTGATTGTTTTGCCCCCAAAACGAGACTGTGTGCTCCTAAATAAATGGACTACTGTTCGTTAGTTCCGCTAAAAAAATACGCTATTCTATTATTTCCCGCCTTGGTCAAATCGCTCATCAATAGCTTGAAATAAATGTTCTCCTCATTTTCGGGTTCCGTAGTTTGCTTGGTGAACCATGCCAGAGCCGGGCCGGTGTAGCGGGCACAATCAAGTAGCCCTTTTTGTGCTGTCTGTCCTTCCTCGGACTCTTTGTTGGCTTAAGGGTCGATCTTAACAACGAGTGTTTTTCAGTTATTTTCTGTATTTTCCCGAATTATGTTCGGGAAAAGCCCCAAAACTTCACCCCCCCAAAAAGTCGCCTCGACGTTTTTAGGGTTTTTCAGGAAATTTAGGTACAAGGCTCTAGAGGATCGCGTAACCCCACCGCTCGAGCTGTGCCACCACTCGCGAGCGCACAGAGCTGACAGGGGTCGTTCCTAAGGTAATCCCCAAGTCATGGCCGAACGCAGAAGGCGCAATAGCTTTCTTGGCTCTCGTGGCCGACTTCACAAGGTGATCGTACCGAGGTGGCCGACCGACTGAGCTCGGTGACGGCAATAACTGAGACTTTGTAGTTTTCATCAGGCCGATGACTGGGGCCACCGCACGCATGGGTTCCGCGAGCGCAGCTGCTGTAGGGACGGTACTCTGCCAGGCGAACCAATTTTTCCCGAGCTAACGGAGGAACTTACTCGATAAGATTCAACCCTCGCTGAATTTGGTGAAATGCCGAAATCTCACGAAAACGAAATACAATACGTGTCGTTAAGATCCACCCGAAGACAAAATCAGGTATAATACCTGGCCACTTTTCGGCCAAAATCAGCTACATGCTGCAAACATGTACATTACACACCCCAGGAGCCCTGCTTTTTGCGAAGCTGAAATCGTCTCTGATTATGGCGCGAAAAGGTCAAGGTATACCCGTATACCTTACTTTGTCTACTCTGTTCAGCTTTCAACTACCTGTAGTTTCGATCAACTTTGAACCAATCAGAGAGGCCATACGTACCCTGATTTCTCTCTACGTTAGCGTGTGCCCCCCCTTGGTTGAATTTTGTTTAATAACGTAAAAACTCTGTACGTACTCGTACGCCGCACGTAAAACTACATACGAATGCATGCATACCCTGGTTTCACTTGTTTTTCTTCGGGGTGTGAGTGTGTTGTTCACATTACACCATTCTTTCTACCCGTCGACATCCAGCAAAATCAGTGTCCGTGCCGATTCTTCAATCCTAGAAACGATACTTGTACAAGCTCTGTGGTCACAAAGCTACGCCACAGAGATACAACGTTGCCACGTGTATGTGTTCTTCATATTACACCGTTCTTTCTACCCGTCGACATCCAGCACAACCAATGTCACACAAAGCAACGCCACAGCAGAGATACTACGCTGCCACGTATGCAGTATGCACTGCAGTGGGCAATGCAAAGCCATGTTATCATTCCTACTAGATACAACAAGCACGACATACACATTATAAAAAATAGGGAAACGAAAAGAACCAATCAAAGAGGAAACAAAAACAAAGTAGACGAATCGAAAGAGAAAAAGAAAAAAATGAAAGCAAAACCTAAAAGAAGCAATCTGTCGTGCCCCCCCCCCGCAGGCGAGGTGGCCAACACTTACTTGGAAACAAACCAGCTGGAACAAACAAAACATATCACAAAAACACCACTGCTTGTATACAGAGTGAGACAAAGAAACAAGGAAAAAATATTAAAGGGAAAATAACAAGGAAAATAACAGACAGACCAAAGACCAACGCACCTTCCAGGTGGCGGCAACAGGTTGTGGTATGACTAGTATAGCCAGGTTCCCCCTGCTAATCCGCCTGGTACCTTGCTACCCAGACTGCCGTCTCCGCCCTGCGTTCGTCAACTATGCCCAGCCCCTTGGCGACAGACAATCCGAAACGAGCAGGGCAGGTTCGTCGTCCAACCACGCCACACGACTCCTTCAGTACGGCTTATCAATCAGAAAGTAAGAGAGAAAAATAAAATTAAAATCACGGGGAGTCCGCTCATAAAGGAAAAAAACAAAACAAAAAGAGAGACAACGGAAGACAACGTTCGAACCAGCTGCACCAGTTAGTGACACTATTACGGGGGACCATAGTTAACAGGACCTATGGTACACATAAAAACCTATATGTTTAACCGTTTTTACTAACAATATTTGGTCCTGTTAACTATGGTCCCCCGTAATAGTAGTATGGTCATGTTCTACTTCCTAGTCGGCCATGTGCCTTGCTATCCTGTCTGCCATCTCCTTCCTACTTTCGTCTACCGCAGTTTCCCTTCTACTCCTCCTGCCCCCCCCCTTCTCCGCATTCCCTTTGTCGGGCTTTCTGCCACTTCTCCTGTTGCCTCCTCCCCCCCCATTCCCTTGGGCACTACCCACGGCGGATGCGCGGCGCTGCCTACTCATCTCAGCCTCAGTCTCGTGCCACTTCACCATGAATCGCTTGGCTGCTTCAAGGATCCCCCGGTATCACTTCCCCGCCGTTTTGGCTGCAGTGGACCATAACGCGGTCTCAACTCCAACAACCAAGGGGGCAACTTCCGTTGACCCTTCGGTGGCTTGGAATTCCCTAAGGTCTTCGACTATGCATCTATGCCAAGTCTTACACTGTCCGCCTGGTCACGGATTCTCCCCACCAACTATCGTCGCGAATATTACCCGACTGGGTGTGTGATGGAATGGTGATGTGTATGTACTCTGTTGTTATCATTGTATGGTTACAACAGGAGTCTATGTGTGTGTTCTTCACATTATACCGTTATTTGTACCCGTCGACATCCAGCACAACCACCGTTTCCGATTTCTCAATCCAAGATTAGAAAAGATACACGTTGTGTGGTCAGAATGCAGCACCATGGTGACACGCTATTCCTGCACCACCCCACATCGAGGTGGTCTTAGGTTTGGGACGGAAGATAATGTCGTGCCAAGCAGGCGGTTCCGCGTGGACGATCTCAAAGGTTTAAAGCTGTCAACGCCGGTGGGCGCCAAACTAATTACTTTTGGTGCTCCAACTGCGGATGGCTATTAAAACTTACTCTCTGCAGGTCGCAGTGGAGCCCGTGGTACCTACACCCTAGAACAAACATATTAATTCAGACTTGGAGGCCATGTGGCACGCTCAATACATTAGGCGCATTATTTTTATCGGATTTTCATGCAAATAGCACTGTTCTCGTGGCGCGCGTTTTTCACTGGTTTTTAGAACGTACCTGATTTGTACTCAAATGGATCAGATATACGTGATCTTGGCATTTTCTCTTTCTTTTTTGCCGTTTTCCTATCCTGTGCTTCGAAACGGTGACCCGACTTGCACATCGTCGGATTGCAAGAGAAATTATAATAATAGTGACTCGACCTTACTACTACAGTCTGTACGTATTATTAACAGTAGTCGTGATAGGTGTCTTGCCAGCTAGCCGAGGCCGTTGTTTCACTTGATTCAACGATTTATTGTGTGTGCACGTTTCTGTCTGCAAGCTGCACATTCGATGAAAATCGACGAGCAGTTAGAATGCTGAACCCCATGCGCGACATAAAAAGTTAGGCACGTACCGGGGGGGAGGAGGGACGACACCTGTGACCACGGCTTGTTCTCAAGATCGCCGAGGGTGAAACCTCCCACGAGCTAGGCTGGAAAGTAAAAGTGAAAAAATAAAAATAAAAAATGCATGGACTTTTCATCTCCTTCTCTGTAATTTTTTGACGTGCGACATACCGCTGTTTCCGTGGAGACAAACGCAAGCGTCTCAAGGCGAAAGACCGCAACAACTGTTGAAAGCAGCAGCCGCAGCAGACTACGAACAACACATGGTTATGCTATAGTCCACAGATCTCTCCCCCGGCATCTCATCGATTTCGCGGCTCCTGGCAGCACAGCCACCTCTGGGGCCAAGTGCATCCATCATCTTGGTCGGAATTTAGCTTTTAGTAGCTATGAGGTCCCTTGGGTTAGGTGGAAGTCCTCAAGGTCCGGAAAGCTACGTCTACGAAATAGCCCAACGCAGCACAGGCATCATTACTGCAGGTGACGTGCAGCAGGCTGCATGTACTACTGCTGGACACTATGTAGCTCTCTATATATGCACCCGTGGTGCTGTTGTCGCCGTGTAGTAGCATATATGCACCCGTGGTGCTGTTGTCGCCGTGTAGTACTACGAGTGCACGTCGTACTTTTCGGTCATGACTCATGACACACCAGTCTAACGTATTCGAGCCTGATCCCTGGTTCGGATGTCTTCTCTCTGGCGCTTGTGCGTTTTACTACAAAACAGAAGTAGTAGTCGTAGTGATAATTTTAATAATTGTAGTAAGAGCATTAAGAAGAGCAGAAGAAACAGAAGTAGCGTTTTCTGATTGATAAGCCGTACTGAAGGAGCCGTGTGGCGTGGTTGGAAGACGAACCTGCTCTGCTCGTTTCGTATTGTCTGACGCCAAGGGGCTGGGCATAGTTGACGAACGCAGGGCGCAGACGGCAGTCTGGGTAGCAAGGTACCAGGCGGATTAGCAGGGAGAACCTGGCTATACTACTCGTACCACAAGCTGCTGCCGCCACCTGGAAGGTGCTTTGGGCTTTGGTCTGCCTGTTATTTCCCCTATCTATGTTATTTTTCCTTGTTACTTTTTTCCTTGGTTCTTTGTCTTACTCTGTTTACAAGCAGTGGTGTTTTTTTCTTATTTTATTTTATTTTTTCTTTCTTTTCTCCAGCTCGTTCTTTTTCAAGTGTTGGCCACCTCGCCTGCGGGGGGGGGGCACGACAGATTGTTTCTCTTTGATTTTGCTTTGATTTTTTTTCTTTTTCTCTTTCGATTTGTCTACCTTGTTTTTGTTTTCTCTTTGATTGTTTCTTTTCGTTTCACTATTTCATAGATTGCGTAAGTCGTGCCTGTCGTATCTAGTATGATGACATGGCTTTGCATTGCCCACTGCAGTGCACACTGCACACGTGGCAACGTAGTATCTCTGTGGCGTAGCTTTGTGACCACAGAACTTGTATATCTTCTAGGATTGAAGAATCGGCACGGACACTGGTTGTGCTGGATGTCGACGGGTAGAAAGAACGGTTTAATGTGAAGAACACACACACACACTGGAGCTGATCCGACTTTTTCTATCTTCTGACCTCACAACCACATCAACGGTTTCCTTGTTTCACAGCGACCACTCACTGCTATCACCCTCTTCTTGTGTGTGTTCTGAATTGCCTGGCGCATACTCTCCGGGGGTGGGGTCCGCGGCACGAGTGACTAAAACAAAAGCTAGAAAGCAGACGACAGAGAGAGTAACAGGGTACCGGACCGACCACCTAGTACGTAGAACCTGACTATGCTACTCCTACGACAACCTGATCCGGATACTCCGAGGTTGCGTTTTGTTTTGGTTTCTGCTTTGTGGTGGTCCCATTTTTTTTGCTTTGCTTGTCTTTTCTATGAATACCACATCTTCTGAGGGACACGATATTTTCTTCTTCATTTTCGATATTTTTCATTTCTTATTTCTCTCCCTGTCACGGAATGTGTACCGTGCAATTCGTAATCAGTGTGTGTTTCTCACATACATATCAAACCGTTTTTTCCACCGGTCGAGATCCAGCACAACCAGTGCCCGTGCCAATTATTATATCGTAGAGAGATGCAGGCTGTGTGTGTGTTCTTCACATTGGACCGTTCTTTCTACCCGTCGACATCCAGCACAACCAGTCAGTGTCCGTGCCGATTCTTCGGTCCGAGATTAGATACCAATTCTGTTGTCACAAAGCTACGCCACATTTACCACGTTGTCACGTACCAGGTACACAGTAAACACAGCAGTGTGGGCAAAGCAATGCCATGTCATCATACTAGGTACGACAGGCACGACATAAACATTCTATAAAATAGAGAAACGAATGGAAACAATCAATAAGAGAAAATAAAAACAAAGAAGACAACTCGAAAGAGATAATGAAAAAAGAAACAAAAAACTGGAAGAAACAACAATCACAGCAACAACAACAAACAGGTGGCTAGTGTTTTTTTGTTCTTGTTTTTGTTTTTTGCTCATCCTATTTATTATCTTCGCACATCTCCTTCTCTTTCTCCTTCCCACTCGTAACTCAGATCCGGGGTCACATAGCAGGCTCTACTCCCCCCTTCCCGCTACGGTACGTACGTGCCTTCATTTTTATCGCGAGAAGATTTCAGCCTTTTTCTTTCCTCGTCGACTCGCATCGAATTGTGCCTACCCACGCTGCAAGGCGCTCTCAACAATTGAATCCTTTTGATTTTGATTTTTGCAAATAAAGTCAAATTTAATGTCCGACCCACCTGGGGCTCGAACACAGGACTCGAACACAAGTAGAATTCGAGGTTAACCACTTAAACCACCGGGGCGACGGGCTAAGTGTCAACTGAATGTTCTTGCTGTGGTACATATACCCATCGCGCACAAGATGGGGCGCAGACTCACTCATGTATTCTGTAGTTAGACACTATTAATCCGAATCGCTTCGCATTGCTGCTGTAAGGTGAATAGTGATATATCGTCCCTAATATTCCGCAGTAGTTATTGGATTTATACTTCATACGTTGCGGCAAGGCGACGCTAAAACTTGCAGGTGTAAGAAGGTGAACTGCGATATCATACCCATTGCATTTTGGGTTCGAAATGTTTCGGCAGGGGGACGCTAAACTCGCACGCATATATATGATACAGCTCATCATGCAGAACCATTTTTCTTGTCGGTACCTATTGCGCGTGGCGGTGGGGCACAGAGTAAATTCAGATAATTGTAGACGTGCACGATATGACGATATGGCAGAATGAACGAGTGATTCCCCACGCGGGCTGCTGGGTGAGAGATAATCTCCATAGGCGAACGATCGAACTGAGGGAACATATCGTGCTTCGCGGTGGGGAGCGTATCAGATTCAGATTGGCGTGTGTATACTTTATGAAATAATGTGGCATAATGAATGAGTGATCTCGCACGCGGACTGCTGGGTGAGAGATAAGCTTCACTGCCAAACGATCGACTCAGTTCAGTGTAAATTCAAGTATGAAATAAGGCACAATGAATGAGTGACTTCCCACGGGGACTGCTGGGTGAGAGATAATCTTCACTGCCAAACGATCGACTCAGTTCAGTGTAACTTCACGTATGAAATATGGCACAATGAATGAGTGACTCCCCACGGGGACGGCTGGGCGAGAGATAATCTTCACAGCCAAGCGATCGAGAGGTCTTGAGCGCGGATGCTTTATAGATGGTCGAATTTGCAGAATATCATATTGACGCTGCAGAATTCTTGGGCGCGAAACATGGTGCAATAAATGAGTGACTCCTGACGAGTTATTGAGTGAGAGAAAATCATCACCTCCTAAAATGCCCGAAATTTCTTGAGCGCGGATACTTGTAGATCGTCGCCGCAGGGCAGATATTGAGCGCGAATACAAGTATGTAAAATGACGCAATGAATGAGTGACTCCCCCAGACGAATTACTGAGTGTGAGATAATCTTCACAGCCCAAACGCCTCCTGAATGTCTTGGGGCGCGGATACGTCTATATATAGTCGCCGCAAGGCAGATATTCAGCGCGAATAAATGTATGTAAAAGGGCGCAATGAACGAGTGACTCCACAGACGAATTTATTGGGTGAGAAGTAATCTTCACAGCCAAACGCCCGAGTGTTGAGCTCGGATGATTGTATATAGTCACCGCAAGGGCAGATGTTGAGTCTAGCTAGGTGAACGTGAATGGCACTATTTATTTTTTATTTCGCTCCCACCTCGCGGCAGGGCGACAATAATTTAAAGCATCGAAACGCCACAACTTTGTACTCTGGCTGGTTACCTCTCGTTTGTACGCGATGGGGCGCGGAATATTTACGATTGCATTCTTCGTCTGCTGAACAGCAGTACGTAGAAATAGACGAAGTATACCCAGTTAATGCTTGGTATGTTCGTATTATGTTTATGGCCATTAAAAAGAGGTTGTGAAAGGTAACTGGATAGTCTTGCTGGTATCTCTCATGCGACCGTCATGTGGCGCAGATGATTGCCAGTTTACGAGGGCGGTGTGCGTTCGGAAATTTAAATGGCTTGGTGATCGACTTGCATTGCATGTGCGAAGACCTAAAGCGGACGAACAGCAACGTCAACGTCGTGATCAAGCACATGAAAATAACAAATCGCAGCAACGAGGTATCGCCGGATTTATTTCCCGTTGAGCGACGGCAGAGAGAGGACGATACTCGAAATCGAGATAGTGATCGCGTTGTGTGATACTCAAGGCATTTCAGAATGGCGGGTTGCACGAAAAATTACACAAACCGTGAGGTAAAAGATTGTAACCTACTGTACATGCGAGAGACCTAACTATCCCTTTAAAGGCATGGTGGATCTTCATCCTCCCCCGATCCTGTCACAATTTTAACACGCCGTGTGTTTTCCCTCGGCTGGTTCGTACCTTACTTAGCCAAGAGTGCTGGATACAACTTGGTATGTATGTGAAATACTACTATTATAATATAGCAGCTTGTAAAATATATTGCTCTATTAAAAATGTGGTTCTCAATATAACCTTACACCTCGACCTTGGGGTGCTTGTGTGGTCGAAACTCGACGAGATTTGAGGTGCGCGCAAGAAGCAAAATAATACTCCCACGTGAACGCTTGCACTCAGCTTGCAGACGGCTGCAGCTATTTATGCCAGCTTAGTTGGTGTGCTGTAGGGTGGCTGTTTGTCGAAAGCATCCGCGTGGTTGTGCGTTCTTAGTGGTGATCTGAGGGGCTATATTTCCGGAATATACACGTTGTGGCTGTGTGGGACAACACAATGGGCGGGTTTTAACGGTATCATTTCTGTGCACTTATTATGTAGTTTGATTGAAGTGCTGTCGGAGGTTTGGGGCCTTTTGCATACCAGTTATTATGTGCCTGCCTAGCTGGTATGCTGTGGTGTCCGTGCGCTTGGGAATACTTATCGTCGTTGTTCGGGCCCGAAGATAATTCATCGTGTCTGCACGGGAAGGTCTACGAGGGAAAGCTCAATTTTACTCCGCTCGCATCCGGTTGAGCAAACTCGTTTTCATTTTGCCGGTGCCCAAAGCAGCGGAATAGTCTTCCCCAAAACGTGGAGTGGTCGTTGGTGCTTTTCTCGATGCTGGGGGCGTTCTAGTTACTGTTGGTTTGCGACGTGACGAACATCAGACGTTGCGGTGCTGTCGCTGTGTGCGTGAGAGGTGTGTGCTGTGTCGTTGCTTTTTTTTATTATCCCGAACGCCCAAACCACACATGGTTTTCTTCAGGGAACGCCCCAGCCACACAGTGAACTCCTCGGGGCGTCGGTTTACGCTGCATATATAATTAAAGCGTCCTGCGGGGCGTTAAGTCTATACCTTGACGGTGTTGCAGCCGTTAATGGCCAGCCATCGGCACAAATTCCGAATATGTTGTGGTGGAGAATGTCGCCGGTTGACGGCATACTGTTGCTATTAAGTTCTACAGTCGACTACTGCTGTACACGCATATGATGCTCCTGACTTTCGGCGTTTCTCAATATCTTCAAAGTCCACTTTCCCTAATTACGTTGTCTCCTTCGGCCTTTCTCGTAGAACATGTCTACACCACTCCACTCCGAGTCGTGTACGTATATTCCTAACCGTAGACTTGTGTATTGCCGTGTTTATGCACGGCAAAGTTTGCGTCTTGCAGAGGCGCCCAGTAAAACGCTATATGGTCCATCAAATACCCCGTTTTTCAAGGCAAAAAATTGAGCTTAGCTACTACTGGTGTACATAAAAACGATGATATTGCAGTAGTCGCTCCAGCAGATATGTCTCCGTCGACATTGCAACTCTAAGAGTTGCCGTCAAAGCTCAAAACGTCCATATACTCTATAGGGCGTATGCACAACAACTAAAACGCGAAAGGATCGACGATATCTCGCCAGTAACCCACCACGCCTTCTGCCTTTCTCGGATTTTGTGGTACTCATATTAGATGGACATATCATGAGGGCGCCATGGTCGGATCGATTGTAGAACATGGACGGATTCATGGCCGGGTATGACCGGCCCCGAAGGCGACAATGGTCAAACATTATGTACGCGATGACCGGTACCCTCGACCGGTGGATAGCACCATAGCCGACCCCATGGCCATGATCATGGCGTCGCTCATGGACGGGCCTACGAACGCATCGATGGCGGCGTTCATGGACGGGCCTACGAACGAAGGCGTGATCGGCGCTAGCTCTGACACTAATCCATGAGCCATACAACGTCGTCATTGATCCGTCGATACGCCCGGTGCGTCCATGGGCCCGTCCATTAACGACGATAAGATCGGCATGTGGTCGACCATGGCGGCGTTGATGACCGTTCGTGATCGACCATGGCGCCGTTCAAGGATCCGTCGATGGACGGCCCAACCACAGTAATGCACTTCATTGAAGTATGTAAGCCGGACAAAGCAGACACGTGCACATTTTACCTAACATATTTATGCATATCGGAGTCAACACCGACTGATGTTAGTGGGTCAACGAAGTTGCATGGCATGCAAAGGAGGGCACTTTTCCCGACGGATCCCGAGTATCGTTTTCGTCGCTACTTCTACCGCTATTGCTTGCTGGTCGATGTAGACGTCTTGACTTGTTTTTTATACGTTTGTCTTTAGCTAAGCTGTTGCTGCTGGTTATCATTTTATGCTTTTGTTGATGCAATCGAGCCAGAAACACAGTAAATGGTGCACGGCGTTCGATGTTACAGAGTTTGTTCACCGTATCATTTCGGCGAGGAGATAACGTTTCAACTCGTACACTGGCGTGTTGTCTTGCAGCGTGCTCTCACCTTTCCCTCGTCGAACTGTGTTCATCGATATTTACGCCGTTGATAGGTCTACACGATGCGTATCGCCCATTGTGCAAGGTTTGCGGGTGCCGCAATCTTCCTGGCTATACACGTCCATGCACAAAACAAGGGTGAGTGAGGGAATTTCGACACGTTGTGCAACTTGTGTATCCCCAATTGTGTGCGCGCACAATGTACGGGGTGTGCGGCTACCTTTAACGTTTGGGGATGCGGCAACGTTTAATTCGTTCAGACAAGCCAGTTATGGTGTCAGACACATACAAAGTCGCGTGCTCGCTTTTAGGGGCGATTTCACACCTGGACGGCGGGAGCATTATAGCGTGAATCGCTGTTTGCTTTACCAGGTAAACGGAAGCGACCGTTGAGGCACGCGTACAATGAGGATGCGCCGTGCCCCTTGTCCTGCAAACTATCTGATAGCGACGTTGGGGTAGACGGACCTCAAGTTGTTGTATACGCCTTAGTTGTCCGAACGAGCGACCACTTGGTCGATATACTTTAATAGCGGTAACGGCATCCTCGCGACCGATCACTGCCCTAGTTGACCAACCCCAGACAAAACGTTTGCGAGACCGGCAGCATCAACATCCGTGTATCTAGTGCCAGATGCCTAGGCACGGCCTTGAAGCTCCCATGAACGGGTGCGAGTGGAACACCTAGCACTGCAGGTCGATACATTTGCCGTACTCGCAGTTGTGTTTGTGCACTCTCGCTCTCTTACAGTAACGACGTCCACCTCCTGTATCCACGTTGAACAGTCTCCGCACTGACCTCCGCTCGTTCCACCCCCGTGTGTTTTGACTTCTGTGAACCGTACTTGTCGAGCAGTAGGGGAGACATGTGCCGTTGACACCGACTGCATAGTTGGGTGCTGCGGATCCCAGATGGCGATTCCAGTGTGCCTAGGTACGTACTTTGATTTACAGTGCGGGAGCCAACACTACGTTGAAGAAGGCACCCCCGTATGCTAGAGATGAAATGGTGGGTACCGCAGCCCCTCCTGAGCCAAACTTATTGCCCCATCGACTAAAGTCTACGCAACTGTTTTCTTTTCCTATTTTTATTTATATTTTATTGTTTGTTTTTGTTTACCTGGGTTCCCCTCTTCTCTTTCATAAAATAGGTATGTCGTGCCTGTTCTGTCCAGTAGGATGACATGGTATTGCATTGCCTACCGTGCTTAGTGCATGCGTAGCAATGTAGTATCTCTGTGGCATAGCTTTGCGACCATATAACTTGTATCACCCTAGGATTCAAGAATCGGCACGGACACTGGTTGTGCTGGATGTCGACGGGTAGAAATAGCGGTTTAATGTTAAACCAACACACCCGTAACTTGCCGAGATGCACTGCAGAACAATGCGGTTGTCAACCAAACAGCCTAGGAGCCACCTAAAGTACAGTAGCAGCAACAAGCGTGGAGTGTTAGCACAGTAGCAGCGACAAGCGTGGAGTGTTCCCTGCATTGATGAAGGTCGGCCCGGAAGCGAGAAACTACGGACAAACAACGCGAGTGTATTTCAATAACCGTACAAGCAGTTAACGATGTTCGAGATATATAGCTAATTTCAGGGAGATCGTTTTTACCGGTCAAAACCCTTTGCCAGTATGCAAGCGCTCAAATCACCCTGTTCGCAGACAAATGTACTGTCCAAATCGAGGGTATCTACAGTACAACGTCTGGTCGAGGGTATCTACAGTACAACGTCTAGTGGGAATTTGGCAAGGGTACAAAACACTACCTCAAGTTGAAGAAGATACACTTACCCGCAGCAGTGGATACTATAGTCCGCTGTTGCTACTGTACACGCAGTCAACCCGATGTTGACCCACAACAAGATACTCCGCCGAAGACTTCAGAGGAGAGCATACAGAGGTGTTGCTCTTGTGCTGATTTGTATCCCGTCTCACCGGGTCAATAGACTGATGAAACCAATCGTTGGTGATCGTTTTCGGTTTACGGTTTTCGGGAAGCGTTAGGGTTTCAGTCATGTTTCCTGAGCGCAATTTTGGACCTGTATGTCGTGGAATAGTAGATAAGATGCCACGTTAAACCCAATTTCAGAACGCCATGCAGTCTATAGAGCGAATGACTTACTTTGCTCGCTGACCACCACAGACATCGCAGTTCCAGTACCAAAAAACATGTCACCTTGCAACCATGCATGCATTTACGCGATTCGCTAATGTGTGTTCTCTTGTTATTCGGTGAGGCACTCGTGAACCCCTTGACTGACCCCATGGAACAGAAAAAGGACTGCTACAACCAGGAGCTGCCTGCCAAACGCAAGACGGGTGCGACTGTCAAGTTGGTCTGTGCGATAACCTCTTCTGTGTGATAGGTAAGATTCCCCGTATGTATGCAAGGGCCGTTGGGTTTGTTCCATACTGTAGTGACCTGTTCTTGTTCTGCTCCATACCACGCAGAATACATCCCGAGAGCCATTATTTGTTGTGTTTATTTCATGTAAGTATACTTCAACATTGTGAAGGTTGTGCAGAAAACCTATACACATTACATACCCGGGTTGTTTTCGACGTTTGTTCGATACCATATTTTCCTAATTTTTTTAACAACAAAAAAACAAAAATGGGCATGGCAATATACAGAACAGCGTAAGCGTTGACCGCGCTCTAAAAGCATTCTGGGCCGCCTAAAGCTCGCTTTACCGAATAGTAACTGAACATTCTAGAAGACCAGTGGTGGTCGCAGCAGTTTTTCGTATTGACCTTTGGTATTGACTGTCTGGATCATGGAGAAAGTTTCCAATTAGCGTGAAAAGACTACCTGGTATAGTATATCAAAGTACGTGGGAGGACTTTGAGGAAACGCGAGGCTAGCTCCGAGAGTCCTTGCCACTAGATGAATGTAATCGAAGGGTCATTCTTGACTTTAGTTGGGTTGCTCTAGAGCGCTGGCGCATCGCACACACCGTAGAAAAAGCGAAGTTCCGAGTTTTCTTTTGTTCGCCAAGATCGTAGCTGGAATGTCCAAACAGTTCTCTATGAAATAGGACCGAGTGGAATCCTGTTGCGATGTAAGTAATACCACCTTGACGTCAGGACTTTAGAGATCACGTACCGCTTCCTACTATACGCGCCAGGGCTCGTAGGGTGTGGCGACGGTTCCCGTAGTCGACCTGATATATCCACGCCATGTATGCTATGATAATGATAAGTCAAGCAAAGTTGGCGTTCCACGGGCGCTGATTTGCACCGGTCTATAGTGAGAGGTAAATATCACTTACTGGCAGTCTTCTTTGTTTGGCACCGGTCTGCAGTCCGTGGAAGGTCCCGTAGGATAACGATCATCACATGTACGTAATGCAATATATGATGTGTGTCAAAATCCACCATGAACTTTCCCTTCCATGTCACGCAACTGTTCAAGGCCCCGACCTTTCTCGCGGTCTTAGTTCTTCATGAGTCTACTGGAAACACCAATAATACGTGAATCTTTACGTACGCGTTCCTAACCGCGCCTCACAAGACGTCCTTGTCTTGCTGTCCGGATCTTTGTTTTCTTGAACTTGCAGGTCCCCCCGCGCCTACACCTTCAGACGCAGGTACGGCAACCGCTGTGTTGATGTATCTCCATAGGTGTATACGCAGCAGGTTCGAGATCGCGCAGTGATGCCTCGAGACAGGAATATCGCCGAGTGTGTCCTGCATTACTCTCGGAGGGGAGCTGTTGAATTTGCTCGGTCTCACATCGAGCAAAGTATATGTCATCGAGCGAATCGCAGATTTTCACGATATCCCTTTATATGACTGCACCAGAATCGCAATATTCCACTGCACCAGAATCCCAAGCCACAAAGAAATTCCCGAAGCTAGGATGGATCCTAGGCGTCATGTTGTTAAGTACAATCAACAGGCTGCAGCTACTAGATGTACTGTATGTTATGCTCATGATATTGGTACGTTTCAAAGCAGCCCCGTCTGCAACGTTTTTTACAGACACCGCAGCTACCGTGCATATACCCGTTGCGAGGTGTGCGAAACCTACCATGCTTGAAGTGCAGGATACCGCGGTTCTGCGTCTCCCACCTTCGTTCAATCCTGCGTATGTACCAGCTCGACAATGTATGACGGAACCCAATAGCGACAAACACGATGGCCGATCGAGACCCATTGCGAACAGTCGTGCCCCGACTCGTTGGAGCCCGTGCTTATTGCCGCTGCAAGCAGTGGTTGATAGTCCCATCGGCATTGTTTGTCGTCGAAGGCTGTGTTCAATAATGACATATTTGGGATCAAACCAAAACATGCCTAGTAGTGACTCAATCGTGGAACACGTGTACATCCATACAGGGTCGTACTGTAGAAGTAAGCGCAACCGACAATAACATACTTGGTAGGAAAGTGTCGGCAACCGATGAAGCGACGAATGAACACATACGCACACAACTACGAATGCAAACAAGGTGGGACCAAGCATTTTACCATATCATATCAAACTGGGCAAGTCCTCCCACCCAGCCACCTACACTGGTATTCAGTGCCTTAGGTATTTGATCAATACTTGCGTCAGGTATCTGGCATTTGTGGTTATTGCCATTTCCCGGCAACTGTGTACACGCGGTAGTGGCAAAGATGAATTCGACACATGGCGAGGCGGAGCGAATCATGCAGTACTCTCTGCAAGTATCCACCCCCCCAACCGCACGGCGAGGTAGTGTAGAGTCTTTCGTCTCAGGAAATTGTCCTACACGCAAACATTGAGTTGTTCGTGTGTTGGAAGTGGGGTGCACAGGAGATTTGAGTCCGTGCAGATGTTCACATCATCTCTCTCCAACCTTGACATTCAATGCACACTCGTACTAGAATGCTCCACCCGTTGAAAACGATATCAGGTACGTTAGTTTCCCCACGTATGATCTCTAAACTTTCAAAGTTGTCATGCTCCTTGTCAACACGACATTTATACAAGGAATCTTCTCTGGCATTCACCAACGTCTTGTTCTGTTTGCGTATTCTCGTTGTGTTCGTCCCCGAAACTGCCCTCTGCTGTGTGTGCAACAGCGTGCGACGTGGACACTGAGTGCCAGTCGGGGTGCTGTGCGACCGAGCTCCAAGTCTCAGTATGTGTCCGTGAGTCAAAAGCGAAGACCCTGAAACAATTGGAGCTACACGTCGAATGGATACTCGTACCGTTGGCAGTATTTACCATGCCTGATATTTCTATGGTATTGTGGCACTCCGTACCCCTTTTTGCTGGTGGCACATACTTAGCGGTATTCTGTCACGAGATGTTGCACTTTGGGCATGTGATAATTAATTGATATACGTAGGGGTATAGCGCATAATTTGCTGCCCCTCCGGGTGAAGAATGGGTGGGGTGGATCTTCAACCATCAACGCCGTTTGCGAACTATTGTGTCTGGCAAGATTAGTCACAGCGTTGTACACAGACCCCCCTGTTTTCGTTTCCCTTCGCAGCGAAATCGACCATTCCTGCGGAAAATGAGTGCAGCACGTTGGACGGGTGCGACTGCATCGTTGGGTTGTGCGAAAACGGCCGTTGCTGTGCAGGTGAGGCACAGCCCGTTACGGTAGTAGCGATTGCTGAATATACGATTATAGTGTGTGTACATACTGCGACGTACGAGTACCTGATATGGAATAAGGCCACGGCGGGAGCATGCAGTGCGTTTGACCCCGAGAAATACATGACCGGCGGCGATCCCCAACCGAAAGCTAATCCACAACATTCACAATACCTTTGTAGCCTATGTAAGTGTTCGATTGCTCGAGCGTACTACTGTACACATAAGACATCATGTACCTACATGTTTTGGGCCGCCGTGTAGCTTCGGTTACCCTTTGTTTCGGCCTATTTATTCCGTCTGCTGCTCTTCATCGTGTCCGTGATACTGGCAAATGCGAGGCCTGCACATAACCTTCGCCTACCAGCACGGCGGCCAAGTACACGGACGAACCTGCGCAAACTCGAAGAGTAGAGGTTGCCGCGGGCTATCCCGAGCGGTGTGGTCGCCGTATTACAGTTGTTTGTAGCGCCTGCCGCTAGATGTTCAATTGCAACGGTTGTTGATTGTGTGTTCTTCTATACACTTCCAACGCGCACAGTCTACCGCGAATACGAGGCTGCCTTGTGGCGATACTACGGTGGTGCTATGTGTGTGTCTGGATTTTATGGCGACTTTTCGTTGATCCTCACGTTCGGGGCACGAGAAGTGATAACAATGTATTATAACGTTTCTCTGGTATACTCCTACTCCAAACACCCTACTCCGCGTTATTATGGAACACAGGTTATGCCCACGTGTATTGTCAACGTCTATCTTGAACGGAGGACAGAAGTAGCAGCAAGAGGAAACAAAATACCTTGTGTTTGTGTTCTATGAGGCCGAGCAATCATATTGAATGAGACAGAGTGCTGGGGTACAGCGATGCTTGAGGTACTGCAGTACCGTAGACTTGGTTCGCTCTGCCGGCAGGCACCCGCGTTCGTCGGTGGGGTGGGATTCATCACACCGGACAGAAGTAGTGAATCATCTATAGCTCATATCATTTGTTGTACGTACACCAAGTGCAAACACAGGTAGTAGCATGCGTATTAATACGCCTTCCATGGCCGCCACACTCGCTGGTCTGTTCATGGTACGCTCGCTGCGCAATAAAAGATGCTACGCTCAATGAGCAATGCATACAACGGACTCAAAGATGCCATGGGGTCATAAGCCGGTAGTGTACACGATTAGTAGTGAGCAGCAGAGGCGACGAATAAGCCTCCTCGAGTTGCTGCGGTTATTCGTAACAAGTCCGTAGCCGCATACATATCGTGCCACGACGACACTGGCGGTGGAAACTGGGCTCAAGTAGTACCGACTCGTTCCACGATAGAGGCAAAACAGTTCTACCGAAAAATTTTCTCAGTGACTGGGTTCCTAACCATAAAATTGCCGGAATGCCAAACTTGTTTCCAATAATAATGACGTAATCGTATACATGAGCCGTGGAAAGATTCATCGGGGTGCAATTTGAGGTTTGCTGAAGTCAGGTTTCGGGTGAGGTATGGAACTCTTCAAGTGAGGAGCCTCAGATAATTTGGGGTGAACCTCTATAGTAGAACACCTCTAGCCACTCTGGACTGCAAGATAGGGCAACCAACATCAACAGAGTGTATTGCCTCCGGCCTGGGCTTGTTATAGTAAGCTTTCACCCCTACGTACTTGTTTCGTCTGCGGAGGTGCTTGATTGATGTTAAACGTTTCGTCGGTCTGGAACCTATGACCCCAGCAGCGGTCTGGGGCACGTTAGCACGGTTATTGGCCACATCGCCCCATGTTTACTGTATGTGTCTTGAGAAGGGCGTGGGGTATATCGAAAGGGGGGAAATGTTTCCTGTAGGGGGGGTTGACCAAGATCAGAAGCGAATGACGGAGGGGTTCGTTGAAATACCCGTTTGCTCGCCACGCTATCCAACCCGCAACGCAGCTGGAGATATGTTGGATGTCTTTGCTACCATGGGCACTGCGGTATTGAACCTGACATTTCCCCTTTCATCCGACGCCGTTTATTTTTCTCTTTAAACCAGTGGAACCGGAACCTACTCCTGCTCCTCCAGGTACGAGAAAAAAGGAATAAATGACAGTATGGGCAATCCATAGCTTGTGTGCATTACAAGAGCGAAGAATATTTTGCTAGAAAGCACCTCCACCTCCCTTGACATGAACTTGTTCCGGATTGTTTATGAAATATATCGTAAACCCGTCGGGTCGACCTTCTACGAACTACAGTAGGTTGTATATAAGCTTTAAGCCCATGCCATCCAACCAAGCATCTATACTTCCATAAAAGAGTATAAGCACTCGGGTATTGATCTACGGAGAGGGATGTAATTGTTTCCCCACCCGAGATATCACGGAGTGTTTCCAAGACAAAAACCACATGTTCTCTTAGACGTGCATCTTTGTGTCACACCTTGACACAACACCCAAATTATTCACCACAAAAAATAGCTACTTCGAAATTGCGTGCAGGTGAACTGATCGATGACCTTGCAACTTTGATTTTTTCAAAACTCGAATAACGTCCTTTAACCCCGGCCGGAAACGCCTATTTCGCAGGGTGCGGGGATGGAACCAACATCTGCGGTGACCCCCACATGCAAGGCCTTCGCGGCCAAAAGATTGATTGGTCCGGTGTCGACGGCGGCTGGTACTGCATGATCAAGGATACCGACCCTGACCTTCATGTCAATGTCCGGCTCACCGCCCCTCTGCCCGAGGACTTTCCCGACCGCCAGCTAATCACGGGCCTCAGCATCATCTATGAGGGGCATTCGCTTGTAATCGAGGTGCAGAACCCGTATGATGTCAAGACTAACGACTGCCCAAGTGAAATAACGCCCTGCCTTTCAAACGGGGGACTTCGTGCTATCGTGGACGGGGAGGAGGTAGATGGTTTCCTTCGTTTCGCTAGAGACGAGTACGTGTCAGATGGTATTACTATGTCGGCCTCCAATTTGCCAGTCGAGTGCCGACAGTTTGGCGGCGACAGGATATTATGGGCCCGTATGTACGACGAAATGCTGCAGGGCAAGCGCATGTTGGCCCTGGAGGAACGCTTCGAAGACTGGATTCTTCGTTTTGATCACATGGCGGCCCCCGGCTGGTGCAAGGAGTACATCACACAGCACGGGCTCGATGACGTGCAGTCTATCCATGCCGTCATCAAGATCGACACTTCTTCTGCCACCGTGCGTCTCAACGTCGGCACAAACTACCAAGGTAACGGTGAGCTAGACTGGAAGGGGCGTGTCCTTCCCGACATGGAGTTTTGGCAAATGGACGTGGGGATACACGGCCTGTCTCTTGAGAGTCAGTCCCTTTCCGGAATTCTGGGTGAGACTGCCCGCCCGGTGCTCGGCAAGGACGGCCGCCCCATCATGGAAGGGCATGAAGCATTCCGCGGAACCGTTCAAGACTATCGCGTGTCCGGGTCCTTGGGCACGGACTTCGCCCTAATATACAAGCAGTAACGTGGCTGCAAGTATACGGGATGCACCCGAAGGTTTTTCAACGCCCGTTCCCAGACCATGCAATCTTGCATGTGTCGTTCAGTACCTATGCGGTGGAGGAGAGGATCACATGCACCGTTCATAGTCCGACGGCCTGTAAGCCTCCACTGAATGCAGTTCGATTTTTCACGGTTATATTGCGCTCATCATGTCGAGTAGTAGGGCGGGGAATCAGAGAAGGTGTGTTGCTGACCGATGGCAGGTAGAAGAGGAAGTTTTGAACCCTTCCGATAGCGAGATAATATGTTCCCCGCCTCCACATCCTCAGAGGTATCACATCATTGAGATCCATCGGAGACTCCATACCATACGACGTTAGCCAGCAGACATGACTACTAAAACGCTGTTATATAGTGAGGTGTTTCGTGATGACAAAGGTTCTCTAGCTCAAACGATACTCCGAAATCTGTACGAGCGAAGGTTGGAGAATGATGTTGTATGAGCACAAGCGTGGGATATCTTGATTTTGGTTTTTCTTGCGTCCTACTGGTAACATATAACAGGTACATGTGCTTTATATAGATAGGTTCGACAGGGACCGAACGGAGCATGCGTAGTGTCGTGGTGTCTGTACATCATGTGCCCCGTCAGGCGAGTGTCTATTGAGGCTACCGGCGTACGTGGGATTCAACGGCTTCCCTGCTTGTCCGTAGGGTTGTGGCTTACCTGTTGATGACATCCACGCCAACTCGGTCCCCTTTGGTATTCGTCTGCCACTTTCATTGACCGGGGGGATAAGAGGTCTGGGGTCTGCACGTTATATTAATGGACCAGTCGTTTGTGGATGCCGCATGTTCACTGTAACGAGGGAGGTCGTCTCTTCCAAACAACAGGGGTTGGATTCTTGTGCTGCGACCGTTTACTACGTAATAATGGAAGGACACGCCCATGGTGTCACCGGCGGTCATGTGCATAGGGAACAGTATTGTGGTGTTTATGATACAAATACCCCATTGCGCGGCGGACTCCCCGTCGTTTACTGTTGGGAACCGTGGGCCCCTGCTGTTCGATATATATATATATATATTTGCATTTTTATATGTGTTCCTGACTGTTGGAAACGATTGCGGGTGTTTATTAACTGAATATGTTGGGCATATGCCGTTCTACAGTTAGCGTGGGACGAAGCACGGCGTGTGGCCTTACGCTCAGCCATTTTGAAACGTGCGTCAACATACCTAGCCCGCGAGACCACTTACTGGGTTTGACTGATCGTGGGCACCCACGAACGTTATCTAGTGGTATCCTTACCATGTAAGGATGGCGATATTTGTGGATATCGCGTTGGGCATAGGTTAAGAGGGGATGGGATCTCTTAGAGTAACTGCCGACCTTCATATGCACCGAGTGATGCTCCCCCGCGTCTTGGTATGCTCGTCATGACAGAGACTTATACCGTATGTTATTGGGACATGCGTTTGATTCCCTAAGGCGAACAATACATATACTTCAAAAGGGGGACTTCACGGCGACCGGCTGACGTCCGCCGACGGCTCCGCGCATGCCCGTAATGGCTGACGGCAGACGGATATTCAACCCGAGGTTAGTGTGAGAGTACTGCCAAGGGGTGCATTATAGAAAACCGTTTCAAGTGATGACAAGTGAAACGCTGGAAACAAAAGAAAAACAAAACATTCCCATCCGCTATCGGGCACAGCGACACATCACTCGTTTGCACAGGAGCAAGCATCACTGCAAAGTACTACGGACGAGATGATCGGCGACCGTAGTGTATACTTGGTATGCAGATAGTCACAAAACAGTTTGTTGAGCAGCAGCAGTCGATCAGCCCAATCGATACTACGAAGCGCCGGCGATAACCTTGGTGCAGGAAACTCAGCAGCAGCACGGAGAAGCAGCAGCATAGGTACGAATCGTACGAATACCCGGACGGCCCGAGACCTGCGGCGAAATGCCAAGCAGAATATCAACTACGAGACGGTACTCATTCAGCTTCGGAAGCAGAGGAATTAGTCTTTCAGCTTCAAAATGCGGAGTACATAACCGAGAGGGGGTGACTTGAATAGGAACCATGTTCAATCGGGTCAGCAGCAAAACCATATCGCAGACATAGCAAGAGCAGCAGAAGAACAGCACAGCAGTAGTAGCACGTACATAGCAGCAACAACAGAAGAGCGTCGTATAGGCGGCAGGAGCAGCCGCAGTATCCATGAACCGTAGTGTTTTCAGTGGCGTGTTGATGGGACAAGGACAGCCCTGACGGGGCAAAAATAGACCGCCAACCAAAATCTGTGAGAAATCACGGCCTGCTAACTTCAAGGATTGGGTATCGATCACCCTACTCGTCGAACTCAGTATAGACCACCCGACTGGTCCACGGACGTCAGTATCGACCACTTACAAATTTGTTACAATTTTCGCTGACGTATTTGAAATGTCTCTCGCGCCTTGTCTGGGCACTGCACGAGCATGGCAGAAGCCGTCTCTACAGCAGAAGTAGGCACGGCGGGGAAATATTTGGGCATACCATCGAAGGTCAGCAACGAAAATTTTTGCAGGGTGAGCGTAACGACCACATACAAGCATACATGTAGTCGTTCATAACTTCTTTTTTCCTTGGTAGTTTATAACAATACGAACCGCCTTCACAACACAACCAAAACTCCACGATGCGTGTGACACTGTCGGCCAGCAGTCCTGCGGTGCGTACAAAATCGTTTTGCTAGACACCGTTTGTACCAGCACCGTACCGCTCGTCCCGCAGCGTAGCCTCGTCCGATTCGGTCGACACCAACGGAGCCGTTCTTTCTGTCTTACGACGGAGTCTGCTTACCCGGCGTGCGCAACAGCCGAAGACGCTCGTCACGTTTGTTTAGCGGCCATATGCTAGCCTACAAATATCAACATTTTTGCGCTGAGCTCGTGCTTTCACACGTAAAAGAGCCCCAGTAAGAATTTCGATACTCGTTTCTTGCACGCCAAACCCTCAACTCACAAGCAACGGCAGAGCACGAGGCCTGTTCCCCAAGCCTATCTTCCTCACACTGTTGCCGCCAAGAGGCGTCGAAGGCCGCCGAGAGGGCGGCCTCTCCCGTTTTGGCCAAAGACGAAGAGGTCCAGTCTGCGTCCTGGCATCGTGAACGTAATATTTTTACGGTCACGAGCGGGCATAGATCTCAGCTGACAGCATATTCGCCCCTTGATGAACAGCCGTCAACGACATCTTAATACCCGAAACTATTATATTTCAGCTTGACCGGTCGAAGGTAAGCCTGACGGGGCAAATATAGGTCATCAACAAATATCTTTGGCCAGGAGATTGATAAATCAAGTACCGTCCACTCTACTGCCGGCAGCAAGGGCATGGAGACTGTTACAAATGAAGTATCCACCACTCGGGTCCAACTCACAGCTGTCGTACTCACACCAGGTCAGCCGGCGGCCAGAGCACGGCGCAAGCACGCCCGAGGCCGCCTCCTACAGAGTCGGGGCCGGGGATCACGATGAGGCAGTTTCGTCCCTTGAGCTGAACCTCATCTCGCGCTAGCACAGACACCGCAAAAAACTACGTAGCTGAGGAGCGCTAAGAGCAGAAAGCCAACCAAATCGTATCTATGTACAAGGTTCCCGTTCGGCATGTTTGTGGGTAACGTGAAATCCCGGGGGCGTAGCAGGGGGAAAAGAGGAAGGTTGTTAGACAACCTTGGGTTTGGAACGTTAACCGGGAGAAATATAAAGAGGAACAGTAGAAAATCAAAGGTGAGGGTTTCCCACGGAACCAACGGGATGTTTGGTACGGGGGTAACACTAGAAAGACAAAGGGGGCAGACGTAGCAGGATCAATCGAACTTTCAGTAAGGAAGAGAGTAGAGCAGCGGGAGCAGCGAGATAATGAGAGTCGATTGATATCGCGCGAAGCCCTGCACGACCAGGGGAGAGTCAGGCGCCAAGCAGGGAGCGGCGTAGATCCATCGGGCATCGTTTGTTTGGGGTTTCGGGTTTGTTTGTTTGTTTTGGTTTGTTTTGTTTCTCTTCTTCTTTTTTTCGAAGGCAGGATTGTATCCTGTATATATACTAGGTTCCCCTTCGGCATGTGAGTAACGTGGAATCCCGAGGGCGTCGAAGGGGGGAAAAGGAGTCACAGGTGACACACGTGTAGCTGTTCTCGGCTGAAACGTGAGCCGTGGGTTAGCGTATTGCTCGAAGGAAAGAGTACTTGTAGTCAGCAAGAACTGAGTACTACTACCAGTATGTCTCTGGTAATTGCTTCATTACATGCACGCGGTACCATGGGTTGACTGCTATCTATACTGTTCCTATACATCACGACCACTACTACGCAAACGTAATACAGGTAGAAGGTGCATGCAATCTACAAAATACTACCTGGTACAGTACTACTACTGACCACTAACTATACTACGAAGTATTACTGCTAGAGAATGAACACTCGCTCATACAATACAGACAACCTCATGGTAAACAGAGATGTCAAGTAACCCCGTGGTACCATGGATAGGTTGGAGCATGACTACTATACTTTGTTTCCTGGTACACTTTACATCACTGCCAGTCATACGCAGATGCCCTATACAGGTAGAAGTAGCATGAGTAATACTGCATACAGTAGTACAACAACTACTACGACTATACATAAAAATATTTGTAAATGTACAGGCTACGTTTTAAACACGGTGGAGGCCATCTACTGCTATTGGCCGGGAAAAAGAACAGCATGCTAACGGCAACAACAGCAATAACGGGCACCACAACAACTAGGACTATTGCTGCAACTTGAAGCAGGGTAGTACTATACTGCTCTTGAACAGACATTCATAGAGAAGCAGCATGCGCTCGGTACCATGGGCTCCTATTAATATTTATACTACAACTACAACTATTATATACTCTACAAACTACTTTAGAATTCTTCATCTAGATTCTGCGTGTCGAAAACAGCGTCAGTAACACAGAAAGGCCAAATAGCGAAAAACGTCACTATTATCAATAGTACGAAGCAGCTTCTCTCTTTGCGTTGTTTGATTTATATGCAGGTATACGTACGTGGCAAGCTCTTAAAGTTATCTGCATTTAGTTGATATGGAGAAAAAAACAAGGCTTATCACAGTGACTGAGAACCATGGCGGGACGGGACAGATTTAACTTTTGTTTGGCGGGGGAAAAAAGATGACAACGGGACGGGACGAGACGGTAAAACATTGACATGAAACGTTGGCGAGACGGGACGGAACAGAATAGCGGGTGCATAATTTCTCGACGGGACGGGACGGCAAAACTCAACGGGATAGATTTTCCCGACGAGACGGGACGGTAAATATGTTTTTCCTCGCCGGAACGGGACGGTGACTATTTTTTCCATCGGCGGGACGGGACGGAAAATATTTCTTCCTCGGCGGAACGGGACTGTAATTTCCTTTTTCTTCGGCGGCGGGGAGGGAGGGTAAATATTTTTTTCTAGGCTGAACGGGATGGTAATTGTTTTTCCCTCGGCTGAACGGGACAGTAAAACTATTTTTCTTCTTTCCTACTGCAAAGTCGGCGCGGCTGAACGCGAATGGAGCGATCCCGACGTGGGCGTTTCTCTTCTCGGCCGGCGGCCCAAGCTCCGAGAATTCCTGCTACCATACGGGCGACGTTTTCTTCTGATATATTCTTACACCCTTGCCCCAAACGTACTGTTATTGCGGTGCCAGCTCATGGTGACTCTGTTCTGATGGTTGTTGGACTTGTACTATGGTGCTGGTAGTTGTGGAGGAGGAGGTAGGTGGTGGTGGAGGTGGTGGCGGCGGCGGTGTCGATTCTATAGTGCCGCTCGCTGCTGGTCGGTCGACCCCGCCCGTGAGAGAGGCATCCATGGCGTCCGTATCGTTCGCACCAAAGATGTTAGGAGACACCACTAAGTCTTCCGGCCCTTGACAGACAGAAACTTTGCCTTGTGACATATCTCAGGTATGTCTTGACTGACACCAAACCACTAGGTTAGGTCTGAACAATCTCGGCCCTACATCTTTGACAGCGCTCTACGTTTTGAGTGTCTCTTGATGACATGTCAACTGACATTTATTTGTTGTTCTAAATGACGCATGTCGAGGCTCTGTGTCTCTATGAAGAGATATGGCAGAGACGGCTCCGATGTGTCTGTGAAGATCACTTTTGATGAATAAAGAAGATGGTCTTAAAAAACGGCGCTTAGTGGCCAGAAGGAAAATAAGAGAAGAGGAGAAAAAGAGAAGGAGTAGGAGAAGGAGGAGTGTGAAACAATAATGTATGTGTCGAGGCCCTGTCGCTGTGAGGAGAGATGTCGGAGGTGGCACCGAAATGTCTGTGAAGATCACTTGTGATGAAGAAAGAAGATGGTTTGAAGTTGGCGCTTAATTGGCCATTATAGAAGGAATCTTGATCTCATAGATCAAGAGGAGAAGAGGAAAGTAAAAAGGAGGAGACAGGAGATAGGAGGAAAGGAAAGGAATGATCGAGGTGGGCGATGCCATCACCTGATCACGAGACAATGCCCATGCTACGGGCAGGTTTATTCTACAGCAGCCCGTCATGGTTTCCTGAACATTTCCTAGCAATGTCCCTGAAACGTTCTATGTAGCGTACTCGAAATGAGCGTGTATTTACATCGAGGTAGGGCTAGCCTTTGGCTGATCATCCGGTACAATCATGGAACATTGCCCACTCTACGGGCAGTTCAAGTTGACCTGACATGGAACAATGCTTATTCTACGGGCAGTTGATGTTGACCTTTTATCATAGTATGGAACATCATGGAACAATGCCCACTCTATGGACGGTTCGAGTTAGGTGTATCTACTAGATAGTGTACTGGCAGATAGCCCGTCCTATATAGCAACATTCCTTTGACACTATTCTAAAGGTAAGCTAGCGGCCTGGCTATACGCGTAATGTCAACGTCTCGACAGGTAAGTTGAACATACGACATAAATAATCTGAACTACGAAGTGCCCTCCTGAATATATCGTAACATCAAAAAGGCAGCCGAATGCAAACAAGAATCGAACCCACCAACAACCACGCATATTATATAACCACAGCAAGTGCTATTCAGCAACGCAGTACATCACCTTCAAGCAGTAACGTGGTATACCGCCTCAGGGAATACAGCAGTATACTGCTGTGGAGCTGTACAGAGCTTGATGTGTAATCAGGAAGGTCGCTTTGGCAGAGTTATGTTATTCGAGGCTATTGCGTTTGCTCTCTAGGGATCACAAAGTAGGGTGCCTACGATTTCCAGCTACTGCCATCGCCGGCGAGGGTGGACCCGCCGATGTCCCGCCGCTATTCCGAAGGCGAGACCCGATGATGCGAGAAGGATCCAAGAAAGCGAAGTGATCGCTATCTCCGGTCGAAGCTTACACGAGTCGTTGTAGAACCGATATTCACCAGGATTATTAACTCCGGCGATTTGTTGACGACAGCATTGTGGCGCAGAATAGCAACAACGCCGACGAACATATATATATGCAGGAATCCTGAAACTACCATACATTCAGCAGTGACTATGAATCTAAACTCTTTACCGTGGTATATATCAATACATAACATAAGGCACGAGTAAGGGGGTAACAGCCAAGCAACCATGGTGTGTGTGGTACGTGCAAACATTAGCAGCAGCAGTAGTACACGCCACGTGTAGAAAGTATTGGCAACACCAATAATGGTGCATGTTTTGCAGTTAGTACTCGATTTCGGCCGGGGATATTATACGGTTGTCTCGGCGCGGCTAGCATTGAAAATCTTTAACTTCCTGGTGTATCGTTCTGAACTTTGAGCTAGCTAGCTGTGCACGGTGACCGTGAACAAGCAGCGACAACATAGGGAAGGGGGTGGACATGGAAAGCCCCCCTAGCGTTGTAATAACGAGGCTGTTCGCGTCATGTTTATACCATAATGATTGGATGAGAGGCAATACACCTCCAATACACGAAGATGACTGTAAATCAGTAAAACTGGGTGACTCTTGTTTGTCCAAAGCACAACGGGGATCATCATCGATGACAGTAAGTACGTGGAGGCTGGCGGTGGCCAAACTACAACCGCCACCCTCGTGATGATCACACTCTACGGGTGGGATCAAGCGAAGAAGGCCGCGTTCCCGTGATCATGGGGAGAGTATCCGCTTCGAGTGTGCGATTACAAGAGTCCCGTGGGCAATGTGAGAAACGGTTCCCTGCGCCGCGTTTGCATCGAACCAGAAAAATCACTCGATTACGGACGACGATTGCAAAGCACAGACCGCGCAAAATAATTGTCAAGTGGAAAAAACCCGTTAAGATACGAGTTCACAGATTGAAAAACTTACTCGGCCGGTGCTGTCCTTGGCCAATGCTGCGTCCATCTTGTATTCACACGTTTTTATTGACGAGGAATATCACGCGGTTGATAATCTCGGATTATGGTGTCCACGATCGCCCGTATTTCAGTTGGTACAAAGGGGTTCGGCCGAGCCATATATATATAGTTACTCAGTTGGTAGAGAAGAGTTCGGCCGAGCCATATATATAGATACACGTTCAAGCCATGACATTGTATAGGTTAAAACTAAGTTGCAACGCCGGCGATAAGTGTATTTTGGTTGTTTGAGCCCCTTGTGGGTAGAATGGACTCACACAGGAATGGTGTGGCGAAGAAGCCATTATTCGACCGCAATATGTTGTGTGCACCTATAAATGGTTCCAAAGACAAAACCGTACACCATATATTGGCTTGTGGGCTATATGTCTGTTTGTTGCTTGGGCACTCCGGGGGCTAAACATGAACACATACGTACGTACCAGGCCCCCGTGTTCTGGGACGAAGGTATACCCGTATCCTGGCTATTATGCACCAGTCTTACCCAAATTTACGTGCACAACTTCCAGAAGATTATTGTACGGGCATAATACGAGTATATATAGAGAAGTTGTACACGTATCCCGTCTATTGTCGCCCGACCGTACATAAACTACAGAAGTTCCGGGTAGGGGGTTCAATGACGTAATAGAGCTCGCAGCAGTACCTGGGTACAGACAGTCCCATTTGGGGGACAAAGTACTTGGATTTGACTAGTTTGTCCTGCAAACTAACTGCAGTTTTAAAAGGGTCAAGAATGTTGTACATATCTAACACATTTTTCGCGTACGGGTATCATCCGGAAAAATCCCCCCGATTATGGTCTGTACATATAATGTATACGTTCCCTTCAGAACACATCCGATTCCCCGGAAAGTTTGATCTTTTATTTTTTTTCTCTTTTTTCCGACTGAAAACCGCCGATTTGCTTTTTTTTGCGGTGTTTTTACAGAAAATCGGCAGAGACCGAATGACGTTCCGCTTTGTTTCTTGGTTTTCTCCGTGTTTCTCAATTAATTTGTTTTGTTCCGAGGCGACCCACGATAGAGGTTCACCCTAAAATTTCTGAGGCTCCTCACTTGAGGAGTTCCATATCTCACCCGAACATTGGCTTCAGGCAAACTCAAATTGCGGGCCAATGGATAATCCTATGACTTAAGTAAGTATACAAATACCTGGTACGTCATTATTTTCCGAAACAAGACTGGCATTCCGACGATGTTGGGTTATTATGAGGAGTCCTGTCATTCAGAAAACATTCCAGCGGAAATGAGCCATCTCTATCGTAGAATGTTCCTTCCGGTTACCTTGTATAATCCTTAAAACAACCCGGCCAGAAACGACACTCATTTACATCGACAAGACGGAAAGCCCACCGAGTGATTGAATGTTATAACCGCCACTCGTTTCCATCGAAAAAAGGCAAACTCCACCTACCTAGTGATGGCATGTTTGTTTCCGGTTCACAACCACAGGGCACTTACAGTACAGGACAGCTACTAAAACAGCAACCAACAAGAAAGCCAGGTTGACAACCTAAGATAAACTGGAGGAATTTTGAGTGTCGATGTACTGAAGTCAGGGTAACTCTTATCAAAAGACGTTTGGACCTACATTTAATTTTTCGAGATTTTTTCTCATATTATTCACGGGTTCACGCGCAATGTTACATACTTCCAGCTTTTCTATGCTGTGAATTATTATGAAAACAGTTGAATGAGGGGGGGGAAAGGGGGCTGCTCTGCTCGTTTTTCCAACCCACCATATTATCTTCCAAGTGTTGGAACGCGCTCAATAATAGGCGTTCATGATATTTTTACCTCTCTCTGTCGAATTTACAATCAATCTCAGGAACCACTTCCCTTTTTTGAATATTTCAATTTTTCGCGGAACGGAAAGCATATATATCGAGAAAATATGGGAAAAAGTTAGACAAGAAAGACCTACCTGCTCTTCTTAGTGTAAGACGTCCTGTGAAAAAAAAAACAGTATGGGCCAGTTATCCTGTTTCTGATGGCATTGCTGCTGCAGGTGCCCATACTGCTGTGTTTCGTCCTCTCCCATTTCTTCCAATGAGTGCAGATTTTTAGAGTGCACTATACTTATTATGCGTCAACAACTGCCGCCTTGATACCAACGGTCGTACCTGATATTCCCATTTAGACCTCGCAACAAGCGGTAGCTTTCACAAGGATATGCTCCATGTAAAGTACTGCTGCAATGCAATGTGCCCATCAATGCCTGGGGGAGTGTTTCACATTCACTCGGTTTTTGCTTTATGTATGCACGGCACGCATGCACGCACAATGCATTTCAAATGTCCACTACTAGCGTTTGGCTTTTTCTTCTATCAAATAAGCCGGGCTAATAGCACTCACTCGGTTGTTTTCAAAAGGGAAAACAGATGCACGATTGGGAGATTGTTCGGCATTTCAAGCAGGAGCTTACTTGGACTCTTGCCGGAGCATACTGTAGTAACGCGCATGAAAGTTCAGGGAGCCTAAAACAAGATGGGAAAGGGCATGTATTTGGGTAAGCAAGAGCATGTGTCATTGACATATTGACATTTAACTCTTACTGGGGACCCTTTCGTGACACTGGCTCGCGTCAATCAGCAGACGACGTCAGCCATGGAACTGTTATGAATAGTTGCATTTAATACCGGTCGCCCGGTGGGTTAATGCTGCTACAAGCGTTTTTTAACGACCAATTAAAAAGGCAAAAAACCTGCTGGTTTGGCAAGACCAAATTTCCAAAAAAATGACAAACCTTCTATCTATCGTGGAACGTCTCATAGTAATTATGTGGCAATGCTTGGCAAATGTTCGCATCATAACGCCATCAGTTTTTTTCAAGCCCCTTACAGCAGCAGCAGCCGGTCGCCGACGGCCCGCCGAGGGTCTTAATGGAGTAAATCTTGCTGCAGAAAGGCCTTCGGTAAAGCCCACGTACCTCGGAGGTCAGCAGTCCTTCCAGCCCGGCCAAAATCCCCCGGGATAATAAGCAGGAACGTCTGTTGTTTGTAACTATGTTAGCCCCCGCACAAAACGACACCCATGTTGCACCCACACGGGGCTCATGACTGGTGTCGCCAGCCATATCATCGCTGTGATCAATGCCACCGGGCATCATTCGTATCGCCCTCTACAACACATACATACATGTTCGAGCGAATCTAGAATAGTATATAGATAGGGCGATGCGTCGTGGGGTGGTCTGGCTTGTACAAAACCTTTCGTTGGCGTTGTCGGGCTAAAACGCAAACAAAATTGCAGATATCTCACTTTCCATACATTTCCCCAAGGAGCAGACAGGATTTTTTTTTTTTTAAACTTTGGCATTTATTTGTTTAGATATTTTGGCAAGTAAACAATTCCATCTTGTGGGAATTTAGCGATTTATTTAGCTAAATATATATATATGCCTCCTTCAGCATGGCCCTGAGAGCTGATGATGACGTTGGAGTGTGTCCAATCCCACCTGAGTCAAACATTTTCGGTATATCTGCACGATAAGTATACGAACAATTGAACCCACTGCTGAGAGCGTGGGAAGGCGATATCCGATTCGAGCGGACGAGGAAAAAAGGGCTAACGTCTTCACGCGACACAAACCTCAGGGAAAAGCATAGTGGGAGGTAGGAGACGATCTTGCTTTGTGACCCCGGATCCGCGATGACGACTACGTAGGAAGAAGAGAGAACTGAAGGATGAAGATGTTGAATGGGATAGCGAAAACAACCAAACGTGCGCTTGACAAAAACAAATAGCAAACCTAGCAATGATAATTCATAGGTTAACAATCACTGAGCTGCTCTGACGCTGACCGTTGTTTTCATGATAATATACCCCCCAACAAGCGTGGCCCAAGCGGCGGGACAAACTCTGGGAAATTTAGTTCACTTACTTGTTCGCGCGCGATGCACCCGTATTAAACGAACGCTATATAAACCCTCTGTGTGCGTCAGCGTCGTGGTCCAGGACAGGACAACTGCACAGAAACCCCGCCTCTGCCATCGACATGGACACGGGCAACGACACCCAGCGTGGTGAATTCGCTGCCCGAGGGATTTCGGGGCAGCGTCCCATTGGTTTAGATGGAGAGAATAGTAGACTCCATGACCGTTTGGGTACCGAGGGGCGTGAGCTGCATGCCGATCAAGACCCTGGAAACGATAACGGCGTAGAGGCGGAGGCGACTCGTCGTAAACCTCGTGGGTTGCTTGCTCAAATGCGAACGCGTGGTTGGGGCGACGGACGACGGGTTGAATCGATGCCTGCCGACCATGCCAGTACTTCTACCAATAACAGACAAAACGGAAAAATGGGAACGAAACAAAAAATGGGAACGGACGGTTTTTTTTAGAAAGCAGACCAATTGTGTACAACTCCAAGAAAAAAAGTTGACAGTCCTGTGGGGCTGTACAGCAGCCTTCGAATGAGCTGTCGCTCAGGCTGGAAGTCCTCGGCATCGCCGCGGTAGCCAGCATCTAGAGAAATCACAATAGAGCCAGCGTATATCGCTTTTTGCGCCCACCCGAAGGCACGAGATGGAGCATGACCGTTCTGACGAGCTCCTCTCACAGGGCTGGCCAAGGGGTTTAGCAGGATCATTTTGGTTCTCTGATACACCACATGGTTCTGGAGATACGGCTTGGTTCTCATTTTAGGCTTCGTTCCCATTTTTCCGGTTTGTCTGTTCAATGGCCAACACCTTCAGAACCTGGACCCCGCGCTGTCTATGGTCGACGGGATGAACATCATGAACATCACAAGCGACGAAGATTCGAGGAAAAACGATACGGTCGTTTGCCCGAACCTCAGCGGGAGATACGGTGCCCTGCGTACAAGCCCAGCCACAGGAGGAAGCGACGGGTTCCAGCAGTGTGCTGAATTAACGCGAGAGAAATTTCAAGAGGCCAACACTGATCAGGGTGGCGGCCGAGAACGAGAGTTTCTTTTCAGACAAGTGAGATCTTTTAATTTTAGAGATAAACCTTGCGAAGGCATCGCGTTTGAATTCTGAGAAAAATACTTACACAATGGTACATGTTAATGATCGAAAGTGCGCTCGTAGAGCCTGCAAGCAATCCCGTAGTATCCGGTACACCTCCTTGCATTGCACGGTACAGCAAAAAAATCGTCCTGTGGAAGGACCAACCTAGGAATCAGGCTATCAAAAACAGTGGTAGTAAGAAGACACGGTTCTGATAGCGACACGATACGTGTATAGTGGAGGTCTCTGGTTTGGGCAGTTATCGGTCGGCCCAGTGCGGGTTGGGCGTTCTTGAAATACTATGCATGCGTGGTGATTGTGTGGTTATTATGGTGATCCGATACGAGAGACTAGCGAAGAGGTGGCTGCGGGTCATCTCGGGCCTCGGGAACCGTTTTTGACGGTGGAAAGATGGAAGACGGTGCAGGTGATGGGGATCGTGGATAGGCTGTATTTCGAGAGTGCTCTATTCTTCGTGGGAATGACGGCCACACAAAAGGTTCCAGCTCCAGTACACGGTGTGTTGATGATCAATATTAATAGTAATAAATAGTGTGTGCCGTGTTTCACAAACAAACAAACGCACGTTTGAAGGAGAAAATACTATTAAAAAGGAAAGACCGAGGCTACGGTCATGACGCCGGTGGCACCGGACCTCACAAAATCTACTAGATTGTGGGATATAGTATGAGCCCCCGCAGTTGCATCCTGACGACACCCCATAACATTTACGTATGGAAATACAAAATTATTACTTCTCCTGTAGTAGTACGAGGACCTCCAGTTGCATTAACACCCACGCGAGATAATCCCATATTCGAATGTCCTACTTGTGCAGTAGTAGTACATACCTGGTATATACGAAGTATACGTATACGAATATATGCGTTTCACCTGAACTGTGGTATTGCTCAGTACTGATGTACTCCAGTACGGAGCCTCTTGATAGACATAGACTTCTTGCAGCACATACATGCTGACATTTTTATTATCACCTAGGGCCACATTCAAATGCCTTTAAAACATTATTCTATAATACAATTAACCCCTTTAGAACCGTAGTCTCGTTTCGGGGATAAACTAGTTGAAATTTGTGTTATTTGTTCCCAAAACGGGACTGCGGTTCTAAAAGCGTTAATACGATGTTCCAAAACTTCAAATTCGATGTTCGTTGGTTATAAAATCAACCAAATATTTTTGTTTCACATTAGTACGTATGTCTCTCTGCACATTCCTATTACAAACTGCAGTGGTATATCACGGGGGACCATAGTAAATGGGCCCTATGGTACTCTCCCAAAACTAGATATATACCTATATATACTAACAAATATATGGTCCTATTTACTTTTCTTGTCTTCCGTAATAGTAGAACGAAAGCGCTTTCACAACTCCTTCACTCTAAAGTAAAGTTTGGTGTGGCTGATACCACGTAATGCACACCATGATACCTTCTCCTCTCAAGCACTTCGTACAACCCAGAATCATAGGTACCTGGAATCGTTTTTTCCCCATCATTCATTCATGGTTCCTCTCGCTGTGGCGGCAGATACCAGGCGTAGCAACATAACAACCATTCACCAATATTATAACAGAATGATATGATGTAACACATACCATGGGACCAGGTACCAGGGTATATACATTGTACATAATACAACTTCGTATATTATCATTGATATCATCATGCACATGATGATTCAAACTATCCAACGTATATTTCTCCGGCACGAGTTCTAAGTTCGTATCTTCTGCGTATATACAACCGTTCGTGCAGCCGCGGAAGTTCCGTGCCCTTTTGTTCCCCACCACGCGAACTAAACATATACTCCGAAACGACATTCCTCAACCTGTATGCCTGCGTCAGTATGTCCTGTACACCTGCGTCAATATGTGGGAGAATCGGCACGGACCCTGACTGGTTGTGCTGGATGTCGACGGATAGAAAGAACGGTTAAATGTGAAGAACACACACATATATATACAGATTCTACAGCATGCTGCCGCTGAAAACTGTACCTGGTATGTTTTGTATTTTTTTTCATCCCATTTATCATCTTCGCCCATCTTCCCTCTCTCCTTCCAACTCGTAACTCAGATCCGGGGTCACATAGCAGGCTCGTCTACCCCCTTCCCGCTACGGTACGTGTGTATATTCCGACGACTATTAATAATAGCACTTTCTGTTTATTATCAGTGCCTGGGACAAAGTCGGAAACACTTCAGGTGGTTGTTGCGGCCACACACCGAGGTAAATACGAGTATTATTATTACAGCAGTAGTAGTAGTTAATATTTTGTGCAGGATACGCATATACCTGGTATACTATAAAAGACGCTTCTCAATTCTCAATCAATAAACAGCCGATTTATGTACGTATTCGAGAAAAAACTATATACATACGATGAGAGTACGAAACGAGCTACAAAACAGTAGTACTAATGACACCTCACATCTTCAAAAAATGTACGATAGTTTTCTTCCTGTCAAACGTTTTACCCGACAACCAAAGAGAATCAGATACATACGTGCTCTTTTAACTGCTGTCGATGGCTATGCTTTGGCAGATCAACGCATCGAAGATCCGAGACAATCGGTATTCATTTTGTAAGGTCGAGGGGCGAAGCGCCTCACACAACGCCAACCACCTGTTTTTTGTGTCCTCTTATTACGGGCCTGTCAACGTTGGCTTTGATTCGTGTTGTGAGATCGATAGATAGATGTCTTCAATGTGTACACCTGTTGTGTATATAATAAATTTTAATGGTTTCGCGCACGTACGTGTTGAAGGTAGTACCACGTTTCCACACTATTACGGGGGACCATTGTTAATAGGACCTATGGTATACATGAAAACCTATACATTTGACCATTTTTACTAACAATATTTGGTCCTATTAACTATGGTCCCCCGTAATACTAGGGTGTAAAAAACAAGTTCGATTATCGACGTCAGACCATATATGTACCACATGACATACCTCATGGTATTACGAAATAAATACCAAGTTTGTATTCTCGGCCACTCGGATAATAGGTTGTAAAATATATTTTCGCCGAGGCGCACCGCTCAAGGAAAGCGCATGTACATTGGAAAGCGTTGGGCGTATGTACATGCGAAGTGTACATTAGCCGTGTGTGATTCACTACTTACTTACTTATTCTTGTAGCGCTTGTAGTGCAGTTTTCTTATTACAGTGCAGATGGCCGGGACGCCTCTCCTTGTAGAACGTTTGCACGAAAAAGCCATGTTGTTGTCGAGGCGTTTTGAGAACAAATTGTTGTTGGACACCATCATACGTACCAAACCCAGAGGGTTTTGCTACATCGTCGTTCTTTCTACTGGATGATGATATATATATATATATGATGATGAGTAAGTACCTGGTATCAAAACGAAAGAGTCAGTGGTGTGTGTGTGTGTGTTCTTCACATTAAACCGTTCTTTCTACCCGTCGACATCCAGCACAACCAGTGTCCGTGCCGATTCTTCCATCCTAGAAGAGATACAAGTTCTGTGGTCACAAAGCTACGCCACAGAGATACTACGTTGCCACGTGTGCAGTGTGAACTGCAGTGGGCAATGCAAAGCCATGTCATCATACTAGATACGACAGGCACGACGTACGCAATCTATGAAATAGTGAAACGAAAAGAAACAATCAAAGAGAAAACAAAAACAAGGTAGACAAGTCGAAAAAGAAAAAGAAGAAAAATGAAAGCAAAATCTAAGAGAAACAATCTGTCGTGCCCCCCCCCCCGCAGGCGAGGTGGCCTACACTTGAAAAAGAACGAGCTGGAAAAAAGAAGAAATAACAAAAGACACCACTGCTTGTGAACAGAGTAAGACAATGAAGACCTCGTGACATAGAATGTAATGAATTGCTGTGCGGATGAATGGGTAGTGATGGGTGGGATACGATTGTAAGAACAAAGCAACCGTAACGCACCATGATAAACATTACAGGGGTACCTGCTGCTTGCTGTTGATGCCTTTCGGGATAGGATGCAATTGCAGTGACTAAAGGGTAGTGAAAGGTAGATTCGATATGATAATAATATGAGCATATAAAGATCATATCGCGTCGTGTCCCATGAAGAAACTACGATATTATTAAAGGTAAAGAGCAGTCACTAGTGGTACATGAATGCCTAGTGGGATAGAATGCAATTGCAGTGCAGATATATATACATGTATAGGGCAGTGGTTGATACGATCTGACCATATCGCATTGGGAGTACGATATGCTCATTATACAGTGGCACGCAAATGCGTTTTGAGATAGAATGCAATTAATTATGGGTGCACGGATTGCGAGACTAAGATGATAGTGGCAGATACGATCAGAATATTTCCGCACTTTAGTTGCAGTTTATCCCACAAAGCATAATAATCACGTCGTATTCTGGGTGCCCTACACCCGCACTGTAATTGCATCTTATCCCACAAGATATTTCATGTATGTACTACTCTGTTTTGGTCTGGATGCGTTACGTTTGTTTTGTTCCTTCTGCTACTCATCGTGATATCCCCCTGATGAGCTCAGTCCCCGCCTCAAACCTCGCGGCTGGCCGCCAAACAGGCAAAACTGAAAATCATCTCGATCGAAAATTTGGACTGCTGCTGCTGCTGGTACAAAATGGTAAAACGCAGTAGTACCACCAGTTGGGCTCAATCTCATCGGAGCGTTTTCCCCATTTTATCCAAAGTTTGGAAAAAATTAAAGATATTTATCAATAGACAGAGGCTATCTGTCAATATACGTGAAATTCTCTTCAGAAGCCAAAAAAACAAGTTCGTCAAATTCCACAGATTAAGAAAAAATATTAAGGAAAACGTGAAAGATTGGGAAATAATACGTGGAAATTATGGAAACAAAGCTCTACGATAAGAATGACCCTGCCTTAGCAAGATATCAGCGCAAATGAGTCGTACGACCAAAGTGCAGCGAAATACTACCAGAACCGTGTCCATGGTAGGCACACCCGAAAACATCGAACGAAAAAGAAACGGACGGGAAAGCGGCTGAGACGAAAGCAAACGGAAACAAAAACATAGGGATGCCTAAAGAAAAAAGAAAAATAACCGATTTTCAAGGGGACCCGGTCACGGTTTGCTGGTGGGATCAGTTCTATGATCAGTCTCTGTATGGATAGCGAATGAACCACTCTACGTAGGACGACGAACGAACGACCACATACATGGGAGACTAGGCAAGAAGAGAGCCGAGACAAAAAGCTCAACAAGAAAATGAAAAACCAGCAGTCCCATGTCCAGATGGTTGGCCGAGGACGACACAGAAAACCGAGATGAGAACAGAGAGACCAAGGGGTGGCTAAACCGATAACGTACCAGAGGACACAACAGAAAGGTGACGCAGTCGACGCTGAAGGGCATATTACCGGAAGAGTAGCATGGGGATGAGGGGTTAATCGACACGGCAGGGAATAGGGCCACACCACAAAAAACGATAATAATGGTAACACAGTGAGCGGTGATCGCTGAGCATCCCAGACATAGATAATAGGAAGACGGCCAGTGTCACGTCTCGGTGTGTGCCCCAACGTTCATATCTGTCCTAGACGCAGTTAATATGCCATATTCAAAACGGACCCTGTTCCACTCTCCCCTTTGCTTTCGGCTCAACGGCGTTTTAAATTGGTGCGCAGTTGGCACCTCAAGCGCTAGTCGTTTTGCTACCAGGCCTAGTTTTGGTTTCCGTAACGATGAAGCGATATATGTACTGCTCGGCCACTTTGCCAACAAAAACAGACAAATCTGAAAAATGGGAACGAAGCCTAAAATGAGAACCAAGCCGTATCTCCAGAACCATGTGGTGTATCAGAGAACCCAAATGATCCTGCGAAACCCCTTGGCCAGCCCTGTGAGAGGAGCTCGTCAGAACGGTCATGCTCCATCTCGTGCCTTCGGGTGGGCGCAAAAAGCGATATACGCTGGCTCTATTGTGATTTATCTAGATGCTGGCTACCGCGGCGATGCCGAGGACTTCCAGCCTGAGCGACAGCTCATTCGAAGGCTGCTGTACAGCCCCACAGGACTGTCAACGTTTTTCTTGGAGTTGTACATAATTGGTTTGCTTTCTCAAAAAAACCGTCCGTTTCCATTTTTTGTTTCGTTCCCATTTTTCCGTTTTTAACACGTGGGCAAAACCTGCCCAATCAATGTCTTCGCTTCCGACGCCCTCTTCTTTGCTTGAGTGTGTAAGATAAACAGCAATAAACATCAAGCGGGACCATCCACGCCGTCTTGCCTTTACCCTTGCAATTAGCATTTTTCCCTCTGCACTTCCCCGATCGCCGTCTGCTTAGGTTCATCCTACTACGGTAGCATCACAAGCACGTAGGAGGTAGACTATCAACCGCAAACGTTTTCAGAAAATGATTTGAAACGTGAAATAAATATAAACCAGCAGCAGCAGGTGAAAGGCAACATCAAACGGCTGTATCGCGGCCTGCGTTAGGAACGATATATATATGCCCCAGGGGTGGTGTTCATGGCCCATTGCCAGCATCTTGCCCGTGACCAAGACGATACAACATAAGTCCATATTTAACCCTTAGCGCACGGTATACAAACATATCAGGCATACCACAAAGTGGGGTATATGCTGCACAGGCGGCCTAAAACCCCCGCCTCCTTCACAACAAGAAAAAAAAGGATTTCCGTGGAGACATTTATTTATCAACCTCGAAAACCCCAGAAAGTATCAACATTCTCCCCAGAAAGTATCATTAAATGCCCCCACGAGGTTATATTTACACCTTCATTGCGCAGGGGCGGGGCGGGGGTCCCGGCCACCTACCTGTGGGTTGCATATATATTATGTCTACCCGAAGCACCCGCCGGAAACCTTCATCGGGAAAAAACAGACAAAAATTTAAAACGGAAAAATGGGAACGAAACAAAAAATGAGAACGGACGTATTTTTTTAGAAAGCAAACCAATTGTGTACAACTCCAAGAAAAAAAGTTGGCAGTCCTGTGGGGCTGTACAGCAGCCTTCGAATGAGCTGTCGCTCAGGCTGGAAGTCCTCGGCATCGCCGCGGTAGCCAGCATCAGAGATCTAGAGAAATCACAATAGAGCCAGCGTATATCGCTTTTTGCGCCCACCCGAAGGCACGAGATAGAGCATGACCGTTCTGACGAGCTCCTCTCACAGGGGTGGCCAAGGGGTTTCGCAGGATCATTTTGGTTCTCTGATACACCACATGGTTCTGGAGATACGGCTTGGTTCTCATTTTAGGCTTCGTTCCCAATTTTCCGATTTGTCTGTTAAAACCGAAAAAACAACCAAACAACTGGTGGACAAAAGCAGTACTACACTTGAGGCGAGAGGCTACTGTGGTAAGCGATCCTTGTTTGACGATGACTGCTCCATGCCTGAAGGTTCTGGTAGAGGGTCGCGCTTCGCCCTCCGAGCGCGGGAATGCTGCGATGCTACAGTATAAACGCATTGTGCACGCACGCTTTCTGCGGATGTCGGCGCGGTGCCTAATCAGAGCGATTGTACGGTAACATCCAAGACCACTCGTGCACAAGTGGCCGGGAGCTACCACTGCACAGTGTGGGGTAAACAACATCCCAGTAGAGAAAATAAATAGCCCACTAAACAACATCCCAAATAATGCCGAATGTAAATATTGTAGACACACCTTGTGGGATTTGCCAAACTGTACACTATCTCAACAAGGAGTTTGTTACCTGCAGTGAGACGGATCCGTATCTGCCCGTACCCCGATCCTTCTTCCTCGGGCGCGTTTGGTGAGTCGGCGCCAAGGAAATCTGTGATACGTAGTCAAAAATAGCTTCAAGAGGGGAGCTAAGGCGGGTGCGGTTTCGGCAAGCAAGCGCCGATTAGCTGAGTTTATCTTGCCCGCGTCTACATATGAATTGTGCAGGGGGGGGGTCCTAGACACCTACCTGTGTAGCAGACCTTCGAAACCCTCAAGTGAAGGCAGGTACTGGTCCATACTCGCGCATAGAATAGAACGAGTCCGGGATTTGCCAATTTTGAAATAGTCTGAACTACAAAGACGACAAAGTCCGATGATCCAAGCCGGTGGTGTACGATTACAAACGAAATATGCGGTGGCGACTGGTAGTTTCTTGATCAGCACATTCCGTACTTTCTACAGTAGTTCACCTATTATTATTGTGTTTTTCGCGAAAGTGACATTGAAGGTTGCATTCGATAAACTGCTTATGAGCCCCAGGTGGGTCGGACATTTAGCTTAATTTGCAAAAATAAAATAAAAAGGGTTCAATTGTTGAGAGCGCCTTGCAGCGTGGGTAGGCATATTATTTCGATGCGAGTCGACGAGAGAATAAAAGGCTGAAACCATCTCGCGATAAAAATGAAGGCACGTACCGTAGCGGGAAGGGGGTAGAAGAGCCTGCTATGTGACCCCGGATCTGAGTCACGAGTTGGAAGGAGAGAGAGAAGAATATGTGCGGAGATAATAGTAAATGGGATGAGCAAAAAAGGAGAAGAAAAAAAAACTATGTCCTGCAAGTGATATATTGTCAGCCGTTGGAATCATCATGATCATGTTTGGGAACTCGGTGCTCCGAAACCGAACATTGCGCAGCAGTCAAGCAAACCATAAAATATAGAAATAATGCTATTAATACGATGTTAAGAAAAGCAGTAGTACCGCTGTAACGCTTCACCGCTATCGTCATACCCTCCTGCATATGCGCTCCATCACCTGTCTTTGCAGGCAACGTCGACGGTCAACAATAGCTCTGCTGCAGACACCACAATTCAACGGTCGACATATGTTGAATACCTGTACATCTCGGTCCTCATGGGTGTCGCAGGGTTGATGGCGTTCGGAGCATTCCTCACCGGTGCTGATCTTCTTCTGATATCGCTATGGCCTGACGTTACGCACTGGCTGCGAATCACGTTCCTCACGGTATCGCTGTGCACTGGCCACTCGGTGTTCTTCCACGGGGTTGAGCACCTTCAGTCTTGCTGTAAGATACCGTTCAGGCAGACCGAAGCTTTGCGTTATGAGCTTGTAGTAGTAACCGTTTCGGGTTTCTACACATGGGCCATGGTTATAGGCGTTTTTGACGCTTGCTATAAACCGACCGCTGAGTTAGCTGGGCTGTTCTACACGATGTCCGGAGAGTTTCTCGGTGCGTCCTCTTGGGCGTTAGGCCTGGATTTGTATCAGCAGTTCTGTTCTGTGGAGCTCACTGCACGCAAGATTCACGCTGGTTGGAGCTGGGGGCATTTCGTTGTCGACTTCCTGACGAAGTTACCGTCCTCGTTTTGTGTAGTCTGGTTCATGGATTTAGTTTCGGTGCACTTGGATATGTTCAAAAGTTTTGACAGGTCTTCTTTCTCCTTTGTCTACACCTGCTGCTTGTTTGTTAACTTTCTGATGGTCGCCGGTGGTTTGCGTGATATAATCTTCCAGTATCGTAACATGGTCCCTGCCGCGTCAACGTCCACGGGACCGTTGAGGAAAGCAAGTCGTGATTTAGTGTCGGCTGAGCGTGTTGAGTGGGGTGTATGAGAATAGCGAGTACCGGTCAGCCTGGCGCCCCTCCTGGTGGTAACAGACAGGAGCACATATCTGCCCTGGAAACCCGGCTCCCCTGGCGCTGTCGACATTTGTTAAGGATAATGCATAGCGAAATTAATGCTACCTTTGTTCGTCTGCTTCTCCTGTAGAATGCACCTTACCCTTACGATACATGGTCAATCGAGCACCTCCGCGTTGGTCATGTTTAGGCTACGGGTGGTGTTATTTATCTCCTTCTTGTGCCGTAGTTGGGGTCGTGATGGAGCAATATACCGTGCGATGTAAAAACATGAAGTGCCGACGATGTATGCATTGAACACCACGTGGGTCATCTTGCGCTCGCACGGTGGTTTCGCGCAGCCCAGTTGACAATGTGCTCCACGAGTCTTCGCAGCATGGTGGGTAATGTCGTGCACGGTTGCGTTTATCTCTTTCAGCCCGCAATATCAGTCCCGCACCAACCATAGTCAAAAGCTGGGGCCTGGTAAGTATGGTTGTCGCGCCACTTCGGGAAAGGAACCCCCCCATGCGGTCCTGAGAGAGTGGCCCCATTCTCCATCACTCATGAAGAGATATCGAGATTTTGAACCTGCTCCATCTTGGTCATTTTCTGTTCCTTTCCGAGTACACCGTCCTTTCATTTTCCCTCGTGGCGCCTGCAGTATCTGTCGCGTTCGTTGACTTGGACGTATATGACCGAGTTTAGTCTGGTGTTGACGCGCTTTCACCACATACCCAGATTGCTGCTGTCGACGGGTTGATTGTGTGGGCAGCGTGGGTATTTTGTAGCTGGCAGGCAACAACAACAGCGCACTCCGGTGAACCTTCGCCCGTTCAATCCCCTCGTGACAGGAGAAGGCGTTCTTTTCCAAGGCCCGGGTTTTGGTTGTGCCGGTGTCCTGCGTGTTGCGAAGGGTTGGTATGCATTGTCAAACCTGGTGCAATCGTACGGTCTACTGAGGATATGCGATGTTCCACAGAATAGCCGTTCCTTCGATCGGTGCGTATTTTCAGGCACTAGTATGATGCGGACTCTCTGCACGAGCATACAGGTAAAGATCGTAAATCGACCTTTCGTCGGTCCCCGTTTCCTCGTAGTTTGTAGTCGCACGGAGTGGCAGATCTTCCACGAGCAGACGCCAACGATCGTTGCAGTGGGTCGGACAGTACATACCCCCCCAGAGTCATGTAGCCGGGGTACTTGAATTTCGTCGAGTTGGTCAAGAGAGGTTGTGCACACATACACTATTCCATGCGTTCCCTTTTCTTACATCCTCTGCTATCTGCCTTTACGGCCCAAGCCCCACGTTTCCGCACGAAACCCGTTGCACAGAATACAAACACAACTTGCCTGATACTGTGGTTGAAGCCCTGGAGAAAAACCTCAATATATGTATGGATCATCATTACCTTTGTGGGGGGTGGCGGTTACAACAGTCGACCGGTCTAGGTGGACCGGGGAAGACTAGCTCATGCTACCACACTCATAACGTGGTCGACCGTCAAAGGTTGAGTTCCCTGCATGTTCACGAAACCTTGAAGTCACCCTCTAAGACAAGCCTTTCGCCGCCTTCACAAGGGGTCTGAACTTGGAGAGATGGGTATGGCCACCTATACAACAGCAGCCACACACAGCGCTGAGGTACCTCACAGGTCTGGTATAGCGCCAAACGTGTTTCAAGGTTGTTCGAGGTATCGCATGCGCGAGTTGAACGTTTGGCTCGATGAAATATCTGTATATTCAACGACCAACACAAGGGGGTTGGTTCCTCCACAGTCATCCTGGTAAACAAGTTCCCAACGTCTACGACGGATAAACACGAGTTGCGCGTTGCGTAAGGAACGTACAGGTATCTAGCGGCAGGCCTTTGAAACCGTCAGGACATTAATTGAGCAACAAACACACATCCGGTGGAGGGTTGCACCTTGGCTTTAAGACGGGCCGACTAGTGTTCTGTCCTTGAGCGTGTAAAACTAGAGTGTCAACCTCTTGGGCGGTTTCATTTTTCGACTCAAAACATTGTACATGGTAGAACACCACACTCAGGGTACGTGGTTGAGGGTTACATCGTTGCCCATAATTGGGTATCAAGAAGCTGTGCAAGGCAAGAGCGTGGTCGGCACTGGGTTGTTGTTAACAAGCACCCTCGCCCAGTGGCTTGGATGTAAACGAGACCAACATATTGAGCGGGGGCACACCTCGAGGTGCAGCGTCGATAAGTTTAGTATATCGTCTGTACTCTGACACATATATCGTTGTATCCAAGGCCAATAATGGAATGACATCAAAACCGTTATTTTTGAGCGCAGCAACTGACAATGTTAAAAAAGGGTCGTTCTAGAGGAGCATGTGCTACGCACCGGTTCCCAGTGAATTAAACTGTTCTTGTGTTCGTGGCATTCACAGTGTTCAGAGACAACCGGGCGCCTACCCTACCATAGTACTAGTGATACTGCTATGCAGGTCTGCCGAATGGGTTGTTCACCCTTTTATTTTGTGAAATGAGGACACGTAGCTTGAGCGGAATATAATATGGAGATACCTATACTTGATCATTAGTGGTCGCGTTCTTGACGGCGCAGGTTATTAATGCTTTCTACACATATGCATGTATGTGGATGACTTCCACACAACAACGGTTTGGCCTTAAGACAAAACTCGGCGAATAGAAGATAGGCCACAACTGAAGAAAGTAAGGTTCACGCTTCAGCAAGTAAGTACTCCGGGTGCGAAACACTGGCGAGCCATCCACAGACAGAAAAATGACCCGGTAATACTGCTGTTCAAGAAGCAAGGTAAATATATATATATCCATTCAGGGGCAAACCGTCAAAAACATAACACTAGCACATAGGCATTGCCTGGTATCCTCACTCACGGACACAACCCTTGTTTGCATCCTGACACCAAAGTCAATCCAGAAGATTTTGCTGTCGATAGGTGCGGTCCTCGCATTGGAGACGTGGTTCTCGGGTTTCCTCCAGACCGCCGACGTCTCCGGATCTAGGCAGAGGGAAGTCGTGGGTGCTGGGCCCCTTATATGGGTTTTCGCCGTATTCAATTATCCGTCTGCTGTAGCGCTTGCTTGTGAGGCCAACTCTTGACCTCACAACGTGGTTGCAAACACTGCTCGAACAGGGAAGGAAAATGTAAACCCGGCACGAATAAGAGGTGAATCCTGCGGACAGGATGAGGTAAGTGAATTCTGCTCAAGCATATCCGTATCAACAGAGCGATAAATTACGAACGCACACGACGCCCGGACGTATCAAATCCCGTGATCTAAACCGAAATAGAAAATATCTTTCTCAGGCTGTCGGTTTTAGGTCTGAACGGTTGGTCGGTTCCCGTCAGTGAAAGAAACCGAACAAAACCAACCCAAAACCGACGCAAACACTTCTCGGTCGGTTTCACCGCCGACTTTGCCGACGAAACCAGCGAAAAATCTACATGTTCAAGTATGCAGTCTGCATTTTAAAGTCCGGATTGCCGTCGTCGTGAACAGGGTAAAAAAACGGTCAAAACAACGGCTTCCGGTTTCGGCCCGGCTTTTCACCCGAACCAACAACCCGAAAACAAGAGATGAAGGGAAACGTCACTTTCAGCCTTTTGACAGACGTTGTACTAGGCATGTTGGCGGGCAGTCTTGCCAATACACAACCGGGAGCATGAAGTGAACGCCCTCGGTTCTATGAAAACGTCTGTTGAAAAACATGCATTTTCCAGTTTAGGTTTCGTTTTGATTCGATATGTTGCGGCATGTTTGCGTGCTGTTCCACTACATAATCTCGGGAAAGGAGAAACCCTCATTCGACCAGGTAGCCAGCAGGATAAAGCGAACAAATAAGGGCCTCCACGTTTACTTATGAAGCGAGGGACATACATGTAGACATATGGAATTGCCTGGACAGATAGCCTTGACAGACAGACAGGTGGACCTTGACATGCCTGCTCACATATATATATATATATATATATATGCCCATATCATGTTGAGTCCGCTAGACCGACCGAAGCACGACGACCGGTAAAACATAGCCAGGCGTTTTACTTACAAAACTGTATACAGCCGGTCCCAGCACCTAAGTGATGTTGGGTGCAGCAAACTGTACCTGGTACCTATTGATAACACCACAAGCAGTGTTTTTGTCCGCGCTCTCTTCCTTTGCTCGTGTTCATTATTCGTTTGCTTTCGATTTTTCCTCCGTCGATATATCGGAGCTGCTGGCGTGTGAATGTTGTGTACTTCATATCAGTTGTTTATAGTCACGTAGATGTATCATGTAGTGTGCTTAGATGTGTGGTGTGATTCACGCAGCTTTAATCCAACTACGGAGATAGATCTCGGAGATAGGAACTTGTCTCCAGATGGAGTACATACCAGGTACCTGTTTATCAACGATTTCGAAGGATCCGGGAAGACGATCCGAGTCGCCCGATCTTGCACGTCGGCATGTCCTCCGGAATTCATTTCGGTCCATCATGAAGCTCGGCATGGACAATAAAATGTGATATTTTAGGCACTTTTCTACTTTTCCCCCCTCGCCTCATGGCAAGGTCGAGCGACGCGCCACCCGGCGCACGACTGGTTCCCTTACGCTAGCGGGGCGCGCCACGGACGTATCATTCTGAACGACGTTTCTCATCCAGGAACGACAAGCGATTAAAAACGTCGTCATGAAAGCGAAGCGAGAAGTCGTGCAGGAACGTGCTGATCGAGACCAACCAGTTTGCAAGGAGCATACAACCGCAAACGCACAAGGGGAGGCAACCAGGAAGGAGAGCACCCAAGCCCATGACAAGGAACATAGGGGCAATAAGTACCTATCGGAGGCCGACCCAAGTGCAGGATTGTGCGAAAATTATATTTGGGCGTAAGGAGCAGGCACCTGTAAGCGGCGAGGGAGACGAGTGGGTCCTCTGTCTTACGCCACTGCAAGATACAAGATGGGAGAGGGTGTGCGGTAGTTTAGAGCGAGGCTCACACGACTACCTAAGCTGTCAGACCGCATGATGAACTACTAGCACAATTTTCCAATCAAGACAAATACTAGCTAGGTGAGTACATATTGTTACGGAAAGGGTGCCCAGTGAATTTACGTGTGATAGAGTCCGCTAGACAAGTATGATTCTTTTTCAGAGCCAGGAATACTCGACACCCGGGAGAATTGACTTTGCACGTCAACCGCTTCAAGTCAAAATAGGTACTTAGAGAACGAGTCAACGGAGCAAGGAAATTTTCGGCAGAGCCATACGGATCTGGTGGGGGTTATAGATGAGCTACTTGTGAATGACGGGGAGTAGCAGGTAATGAACGTGGAAGAGGCATCCACGGAAGAATGTTTTTTGAAGGAGAACGATAGGGTCGTGGTGGGGCGTGAGCAGGAGCTGGGTGGGGATGACGAACAAGAAAACGATATGAGTCAGGAAGAGCATGGATGGGAGACGGTGGAGCGGCCTCTGTAGCAGATACAGCGGCAGCAGACACAGCTGCAGTTGCAGCAACATCAGCAGGAGCTGCCAGCTTCGACCCTCCCCGCGCCGTGGCTATCTCCATTGCATGCTGAACGCGAGAGCACCCACGATGTGAGAGGAAAGTGATGCACGGATGTCGGTAGGTTTATCTGGTTGGATGGTAGCAGTTGTGGGGAGGACAAAGGATTGGGCCATTAGGACGCCGTGGTGGGCAAGGCACTCGACGACGTCGAGCGGGACGAGAGCGCGTGGGAGGGCGCATACATCGGTACTTGTTGACGTTTCAACAGCTTCGTGGTCGAGCCTCTGCCCACCCAAGGTACGCTATGGCTGTCCAGGAAGGCGATGCTAGGAGCCCTACCCTGCACTTGGGCATGTCCTGCGGCCCGCGCTTCGGCGTGGACTTCAGCATGAACACATTCATTGATACTTCGTTTAGTTTTCGACCCTTAGCTCCCGCGCCTCATGGCAAGATCAAGAGGCGAACCACCCGGAGCACGAGTTGCCCGCTCACGGTAGTCGTGTAGCCAGAGAAGAAGAAGCCTGCGTTCTGGGTTGGTGTCGGAGTGACAACTCGCCGACATGCAGTGAAAAAGAGCATTGGAACCAAATGCCACATTACAAATAATAACGATCGCCATGTCTCCCCGGACTGTCTGACAAAAAGTGCAGCACAGCTAAGTAACCACGTCCCTGACACTTGCGGGCGTCATTCCCTATGAGGAGTATACAACTCGTCAACACTACAAAGACCAGTGACGAAATTAACACGTACATATCACTGCCTTGTAAAAACAGGATCAGGACTGCTGCTCTCATAGTGGTGTGCGAGCCCGTCGTGGGTGCCCGTGTGCTGTCCTGCTTCCATTCGGTACAGGCGTTTCATCTCTTTAGCCTAATCAACCCGATACTTCGCTCGTGCTCTTATTGCGACTCCCTTCCAGACGGTTCTCCTCATCTCCCACCCCGAAAAGAAACTGTTCCTCGCACTTGCGATTCGCTCTATCTCCCCCTCCTCCAAGGTCGTTGAATCAAGCGTCCTGCTCGCACAATTTTAATGTGCCGTTGTTTGGTCGGTGGTTGCGCCTGGCTCCGCGCACGGGCACCCCGATGCAACCTTTGTGCTCTGCCGATTTATGCCTGTATACGTAGTTTACCCCAATTTTAAGAAATGCTTGACAGACACTGCGTGATTTTTGATGAATACACGACTCTTCTTTAATACGGGGAAACATAGTAAATAGGGCCGAATATTGCTAGTAAAAATAGGTAAATACATACCTGGTAGGTTTTTGTTTGTACCATAGGTCCTATCAACTATGGTCCCCCGCCATAGTGTGTACTCGTACACCAGACATGTACCTATGTACCTGGTACAACCCTAGCCCACCAACACAATCAACAAATCAATGATTCCTCTTTCGAAAGATATATTAGTCCAGATGGGAGCTGTGTGTCAACCATTTTATCAAGAAGTACGTTGAAAGCTCTGCAGTATTAGCGAGACTACAGCGTTAAATTTCCAAAGAGTCCGGAATCGCGAAATCTTGTTTTTTTATGCACACTATCAATTACAGCGGAAATGACGAGACAACGGAGAGCGTACTCGGAGGGTACTCGGCTACGGTCTAACACGCAAGGCAAGACAACTCCTCGAACATTTTTCAAACGGGAAGAGCGTACTGACTACGCCGAGCGATGCGTCTCTGCAACCGTCTTGGCGAATGTTATGCAAAGCTATAATTTTCGTTGTGTCTGAAATTCGTCCCAGCTAGGGTGTGTATCATCCTTCTTGTTGTGCGGTAGGAAGTAAGTGCTGATGTTATCCTAGATAGGTGTGCATGTGAACACAAATACAGATAGCAGGCAGGGTGGCAAGGTTACAGACCGGCAAACTGCGCATATCGCTCGGTCGGCATGCTGCTACAACTTCTGCGAACAGCTACGGATAATCCGAAGTAGTCTTTGTTCTGTTTTGTGGTTGGTTGCGATCCTGCTGGTTTTCGTTGTGATGTGCGTGATGGGTTATGTTTGGTTTTTATTGCTGTGTGAGATGTACCGTAGTATACCGGTACGTATCGTCTGCGTTGAAAACACGGGATGGATACGTAGAACGGGGAGACAAAGAGCTCCGATTTGCGCGATCCCGCCTTCCATTCGTCATCCTGATGATGCTGCACGGTACTACAGTACCTCATGCGGCGCCAAGTCGCGCGATGTGTGCCCCTCACACAGACAATGTCATGACAAAAATAATGAGTATACGGGTACTACTTTATGTTGTAGTTGCAGTCGGGCGTATCAACTCTATATATCTGCGGTATAGACCGGCCGGTATGCCACTGCGATATGACTGCAGATTATCCGAATCTGATATGTTTATGCTCTCATTTTGCTTGGAAGCGTGCTGCTGCGGGCTGTGACGATCTGTTTCGTCTGGTTGTTTTATTCACTGAAACTGCAGGGCAGAGAGACATATAGTCTCGAATAAGGAAGATCCTTAAATTATGATGCAACTGACGATAGTTCTCACCCAGATAATATGGACAATAATAATATGCAGTCTCGAAGCCGCTACAGCAGCAATACGAACAGGATTGCGCACTTGTAGCCAAGGGTTCATCCCGACCATGCATACATTACTGCTGCCTGCCGTGGAACTCTATACTTGGTGGTACAAATTCTAGCATAACAGGTGTATACTAATGGTGAGCTAGTCCCTATACAACAACAACCAGCATTCCAATGTTCTGTACTGTATGTACTCTGTCACGGATAATTCGAATTAGAGTGTGTTGTGTCCTGTTTGCGAGCCTGTCGCTGGTGCCGTTGTGTGTAGGGTTTTCTTTTTTTTAGCGTTGCTGGCGAATCTACCATATCGCTGCCAAGTAGTTGTGAAGGAGATGAGGACGTTTCCCTCCCTATCCTCCTTCGCATTGCAGAGGCGTCGCTCACAAGTGCTTATATATATTATGTAGGCAGCAACCCATCCGCTTTACATGCTACTCAAACAAATATGTATTTATATACTAGGTACCTGGAAAATTTTTGCGACTAGTTTCCGCTTCCGGAGAGTTTCCTATTTTAAGCCTTAGGAGGTAAGGAGGCGGGGATGCAACCAAGAACGATGGCATCGAGGACTGTAAGCGTTGTTTGTAATCAACCTTACTTGGCGAAGCACTTGCTACAATTAGAACAGCTAAAACAGTCCCAAATGTTGTGACGGAATGCTCCTTGTCCGACTAATCATCGGCAAATCGATCCAAATTATAGTGTCCTCCCGGTATTTTATTCAAGAAATAAGTTCATTCACAACACCATCGAGAGGATACGAACCACACGCCGGCGCACTAAACCACACGGATTACACAAGTCGATACCGGACAATATCGAGGGTTACATGGTGACGGTGACAGCAGATAGATGGTAGTGGCCGACGGCACTGCAGAAGGAGAGTCGCCCATTTGGAACTGCAGCTCCGTTTTGGGGACAAACCACTCATAGTCTATTTTATTTATTTATTGTTTTCCCCCACAACGGGACTGGAGTCCTAAACGGGTTAGTCGCGCGGGCGACGACCCCCGTGTGGGTTTGGCATGGGTGCTATTAGGGATTGGTGTCCAAGTCGATCCCAATCGAACGGCCGCCCCATCTTCCACAACACGACGGATACGTGCCTTCGGCCGCCCTCGGGTACTGTCGATCTCTAGAGTCTGAGAGATAAGCGCCTGGGTCCGTCTCTTTGCCACCTGTTTCCCGACAAGAGTGTCGTCTGCCTGTCTGATCTCTGCTTCGTATACGGGGTTTAGGGCCGTTTTTAACGACGCATATTTCAGCAAAAACCTTCCTAAATTTGCATAGCATGGAAACTTTTACTTGCCACAGCAGTAGTAGCAAAAACAAACTTGCCAAGCTTTTCTTCGGATATTACACGTCCTGTTCGTTGGCAAATTTATCCGAAGGGATATTTAACACTAATATTTGCTGTTTGATTTGCTGTTTAAGTCCAAGAACGCCAACACAGGGAAGGTTGTGCAAGCCAGACCACCCCACGACGCCCTACGCTAGACTCGCTCTCAGTTAGTTGTGGAGTAGAGGGAGATACGAAGGATACCCGGTGGTATTGATCAAAGGGATGATAGGGCTGGCGACAGTCGCCGTGAGCTCGGTGTGGATGCAACAAAGGTGTCGGTTTGTGCGGGGGGTAGAACAGAATAACAAGCAGCAGCGGTCCCAGGTTTTTCTGGGGAATTTCGGCCGGGCTGGAAGGACTACCGACCTCTGAGGTACGTGGGCTGTACCTGCTGGCGTCGTTTCTGAGGGAGAATTTACTACATAGAAAGCGCCGGCGTGAATTCGACTACCTGCTGCTGCCGCTGCGAGGGGTTTTAATAAAATCTGAGGGGGTTATAATGCGAACATTTGCGAAATATTGTCACATATGCAGCGTTTCACAATAGAGGGCTTTGGCAACTTCTTGGAAATTTAATCATTGCAAAATACCTTAGTTTTTCTTTTCATTTGTCATTAAAACGGCCCGTAATTAAAATATCAAGTGATTCGCTGATAGTATTTTTTGTATGTCAATGCAGAGTACTATTCGTGCATTTTTGGCAAGACTTTATTTTTACTGTTGCCAAAATAGCAAGTCTGTTGCTATTGATTTCTATATATTTTTGTGCATACATAATAGTAGTGCATCTAACATCAAAAACCGCAGGTAACCCTGTTGATTGATCTCCAAAGGTATAGACGCAGCTGGTACGGGAACGCGTGGTTGACTCCAGACAATAACACGGAACTCATCTTATATTATATATCCGAGTTGTCGAGCTGACTCGCCTCATAGATATGGAGCTACATCTAACGAGTGGCATTGGTTGTGTAAACATTACCCCGACACCTCAATACCCTACTACCAGAATCCCTGTTCTGAATGGAACTCCTCAATCTACGACGGATGTCACCGATCGTGTTCTTGAGCACAATCAACATCCCCCCTGCTCACTATACACGACCATACTCCAATATCCCCCCAGGTCGGTTACACTATACACGACCCTACTAATGTCCCCCCTGCTCCGGTGCATGACAAGGCACGAAATTGCAGGGTTGATCGATCGCAATATCAGAATCACCTCATACCAAACTCAGAAACTCAAAAATCCAATCTGCAACTCAAAAATCAAATCCTTGAATCAACACTCAAATCCTCATATATATCATTATTCAAACGATCAAATCGAAAGCCTCTCTGTTCTAAACATGTAAAACTTTCGAAATCCAATGCCAGGTAAAACGGCACTCTTCTCGGGATTCAGCCAGGTAAAACGGCATTGATCCAAAAATATTCGTCCACTTTAAAGATCTCAAACACAAATCGACTCGAACGTAATTAATTGTAGAAATTCCAATTCTGTCGACAAATAATAAGCGGCTTAGTTACCAAAAACCAAAAACGAAAACATTCAATCCGAACAGTATACGCCATCTACCTGGCATTTCAGTGTCTCTTTAGTCCTATCAAACTCTTTCTCATTTTCCAAAGTAGTACTATCCAAACCTTCCCTCGTCAGAAAACTTTTTCATGTGGACCGCACACGCCCCTAGGCGCTTCCTAGTCTCACTTCAGCCTTATCAAAAACCTAAATCACAAAAATCAGCTGAAAAATACCACTCGAAATAAAATCAAGTCAAGAACTTTAATGCTAGAGATCGCGAGGAACCCCGTTCCTCCGGACAAGAGTCTCCCCTTATCCCCTACTCCCGCCATAGATACACAGATCGCGACGGTAATACGAGATAGCACATAGGTTTCCCCACTAGGAAATTATTAGACGTTAAGAGCACTCGGAAAACACCAAAAATTATCGTGGAATCCAAATATACCGGAAGCACAATTCAAAAACAAAAAACAATGAAATCATTCATGCAGATTCACAGGCAATCACATTTCATTAAAAACCACGCCGATACCCTAGACACTACTACTGTTGCCTCCGCCGATGCTGCCTCTCCGTCCGGCCTCGAGGTGTCGCCGCAGCTCGGGTTATCTAGCTGATCCTCCAGGGTGAATCAAACTTCGCCTCCGCAGTATTGACCCGACACACACAAGCACACAAGGGATGGGCGTGCAATCGAGCGATTAGGTCTGCATTGGGTGTTTTGCTCTTCCCATGTGTTACCAGCTTGCCAACTCCTCTTCACCACTAAAGTTCCAAATGCCACTGCAAAGAAACAGATGCTTGTCAACGAGAATATCTGGTCCCACATCAAATCCATGTATTCCTCGACCACTACATATACCCGGATGTTTCTCTTTCCATTCTACTTCTGCTGCTGTGCTTTTTTTGAATATTACCCCGTTCGCATACGTACGAACTCTCGGGTTTTGATACGTATCAAGTAGCATGGGCGGTCCTACACATCAACTCAAAAACTCTTAAACGAACTGTCCGCGTATGTATGAAGATCTTAGTATGTGGAATGCCGCAAACTAACGTGTTGCTGTACGTAGTTGGGTTATGTGTTTCTCCTGTACTTGCTCGGTGCTGTTGTCAAAGGGCGAAGTGTCTTTGCGCAGTCATCGAGCTCACATCATATCTGGTTCAGCGTACCTCTCTTATACCATCAAACACGGAGTATTTTAATACACACCATCCCTTCCTTCCTGTCTGTAAGCGTGATGCTCAGACAATACTCTAGCCTGTATCTCATGCCCATATTTGCCCAACTAGGTAACAGTGATCTCCGGGGCCCTCCCCTCGGCAAACGCTACTGGTGTCTAGAGGCAGACTGTCACAACCATGCGTATTGTCTCCAGCGCGCACGCTCGTAAACCACAAATTGCGAATTCGGCGATATTCGAACCCCCGACCCACCCTTGGGAATTATACAGCACTATCTGCTAGACCACTCATTCGGCGTAACTTAGAAGGAATGGACCACTGAGCTACTCAGTCACTTCTAGATGGGGGGGGAAAGGGTTGGATAGGGAAAAGCTGAGAGACATACGTTTTTACGCCACATAAAATGAAGGCCATGTATCGGTCGCAGGCATACAGCAGTATGAATATCATAACGAAAACTTCATTGTTCATTCTTCAATAATTAATTGCATAAAATACAGATAGATGCTTGTACCAGATACATCTTGACATTGTGGTGCTCCGCGGGCCGAGCAACGCGATGGGCATGATGGTACTGTGATGGGCAAACAACTAAATAAAAAAACATCCAGCATCAGCGCGTATCGGCTTCCATGCCCAGTACATCAATGCAACTTAACTCGGTGCCACAGTACATCAATGCAACTTAACTCGGTGCCAACTTTGTGCGCAAGTCTTGTCTTCGATACTACATTCTCCCCCGAATCCACAGCCACAACTCGAATTTTACGCTTTCGCATATACTTTGCTTTCATCTCGTACTCGCACTCGCATCGATGCCCAACCAGAGCCCTCGACCAGTCGACTATAAAACAGACAGACGTCATTGTCCTGCAATCGTCTACATTATAACTTCAGTGAGGGAAGCTATATATTTAATATACGAATACGTCTGTGCATCTCATTTTAATTTCCAACATTCTCAATTCTCAATCGCAATGTCCGGATATTATCCACCATTCTCAAATCGATGTAAAATCAATCTAAAAACGGAAATTACCAACAGCAAACAATCAGCAAAGTCAAACGTGCCTGTTGCGGACGTAAGTCCTTCCTGGTGGCGCCTCGGTCTCTTCTCTTTCACCCTCGCTCGCTTGGGGCAGTGCATCATGTCGCGCCCGTTCGCTGATCCCGAACACAGACGCAGATTCCCCCCTCGCGCCCATCCTCACTCTCCTTTATCTCCTTCCTCGAGGGCAACGTCCCCCCTCCATCAACCACCTGCGGGCGCTGTGTTTCAGCAGTCCAGGCAACCGATTTTGCCCAGAACACTTTTAGCTTCGCTCCCGCTGTCTCCACCTTCCACCCGGCTCCTCCCGGCCATACCCATACTCGTCCTTCACCCTCTCTTATATTCTTACTTTCTACTTCTACTTCGCCAGCGCGAAACGAACCCACAGATAGATTCAGGCAGATACCTGGCTCTCCTGGGGTGTTGCAACATGGACGGTTACGCGGCGGTCGAGACGACGGTGGCGGCAGCGACGTTAGCGAAGACGCCGGTTGCGGCGGCGGTGGTGACGGCGGCGGCGATGACGGTGGTTGCTGCGTGCGCTTCATCGTCGCAACAAGCGCAGCAATCCTCTGACTGCTGCTGTTGCTGATGGTGCTACTGGAGGTGCTGTTGCCCCTGCAACTGCTGCTCTCCAGAGCCTTCGCCACCAGTGCCAAGCGAATCTACTAGGTCCAGCTCAAACTTGGCCCTGCTGAGATCGCTGCTGCTTCTGGTGCGGCATCTTCTTTCTCTCCTCTCTCACGTCCTTGCCACCAGGAGGACCTCGATCTTCTCCGGATCTTCAGCAGCTTCTGATACGCATATTATACTCATTTATTTGCCACGTTGGCTTCCAAACTAGGCTCGCCATCTAAACCAGACATGCCGGAAGGTTCCCACCTCTCTAGGTTGGCCTGGCTACGCTTGCCAAAAAAAGATCACCGGTTTTTCACTAGAGTAGTGTGTTGATTGGTCTCCAAAGGTATAGACGCAGCTGGCACGGGAACGCGTGGTTGACTCCAGACAATAACACGGAACTCATCTTATATTATAATCCGACTAATGTCATATATATCTATATCCGAGCTGTCGAGCTGACTCGCCTCATATGGAGCTACATCTAACGAGTGGCATTGGTGGGGTACACATTACCCCGACATCCCAATACCCTACCACCAGAATCCCTGTTCAGCATGGAACTCCTCAATCTACGATGGGTCTTACTGATCGTGTTCGTGAGCACCATCAACAAATCCTTTGCTTGGCAAAACGCTCTTTCGTACTACAATTATATTTTGCAATGTGTTCAGGTCATAGTCCGCCGGGGTACTGATAAAAGCGCAACTGGTCGCCTCCTGCCCAATCTAAGCCTAACAAGCATTTCCCCCCCTTTCAGGATAGACGCGTTGTACTATAGAGGCAGCACATTCCCACATAAATAAAATGTTTTCTGAATGACGGGTTTCCTGAACCCAAACTCGACGGAATGCCAATCGTATTTCGAAAAAGACGTTTTTTGTATACTTGGGCCATGAGATAACTCATCGGGATGCAGTTCAAAACATTCGCTGAAGTCGGTTTTCGGGTGAGGTACAAAGTTCCTATAGTGAAGGGCCTCAGAAATTGAGGGTAAAGCTCTGTCGTAAAACGCCTCAATAGCTGGGCCTTTGACCTTTGTAACAAGGGCCGTACGTGCCCATTTGATGGTGCGATATTTTGAACAGTATATATATATATGGCGATCCCAGAATACGGTTTCATTAGATTGCTGGCATGAAGCAATTCACCTCTTTTTTCAAACTCGCTTTCGCTTTCGATGGCCCGTGTCCTCCCGACGACGTAATTGGTTAAGGAGCTTAGTCTGTTGGGCTACTGGTAAAAGGTCACGGCCTACCGCAAGCCCATCATCCTAAACCATACCTACCTGGCATATCAAATGTGTCCGGCTTGATGGTTTACGCACATGTTTGATTGTTTTTCGCATCCGGAGTGATTGATACTGCGTTTGTGTTGATTTGTCTACTGTATTATACATTTATATGGATTTTAGCCCAAATGAGGTATACCTGATCCAATATGGACCAAAATGAGGAAATTTAAAAGCAAGTAAAAAACATAACTAAACACGCCAGAAGCCCTGCCATCTCGGCCAGCCCCACATCGTACCTCTGTCTGGTGTTGGCTAGAAACTAGCCAGGTATACCCGGATTTGTCTGCTTTGTCTTGCTGGTAACTGTTTTCGCCTAATATTTAGCCCATCGAAAGGACATACGTGCACTATTCATTCTCTTTGTATGCGGCTGCGGTCATTGTGTTGCACTTCTTGTTTGTGTACCTGGTACTTATAAACTCTACTATACCCGTACGTATGTACGTAGTTCGGCAAATATACCTACGCTGATGTGACATGTTCGTTCTTGTCTAAAGTTTGCCATATATATATATATATATATATATATATATATATATATATATATATATATGTGCTTCGATTGTTGTAATATGTGTACTCTGTTGCTTTCGATAGGTACAGGAATCACATTGCAGCACCGTCGTGCACTCACACGGAAGTTCGTCTGCCCCACACGCCGCGTCTAGGTGGACTCAGTTTTGGTTTCACGAAAATATTATTTCGTGCCGAGCAGGCAGGCGTCAAAGCTGGCAACGGGAGGAGGGCGCCAGAATAAAAACTCTGAGCGTGGCACTCTTGGCGCGCCCGCCGTGGCGAAATAAGCGAAGCCTGGGGCCCCCCTCCAGGTTGATGGGGAGCCCCAAACAAAACAAATCAGTGAGGATTTTGGAGGCCACCGGCTCAATGTTCAGGCGCGAAAAAGCAATGTGTGTCGTTTATTATGGCAATAAACACCACTACTTGTGGCGTTTGTGGTTTATCCGGTATCAGACTGTTATTTGTTTCGGCTCAAATGGAACCTGTGCGCCTGATTTTGGCGTCATCCCTATTAATATTGTCCCATTCGCCATCTGATTAGGTGGTGTAACCTTTCCGCGTGTTCTAACAATGTATCACACTCACATAACATATTGTGTGACTGTTTGCAATGTAAGATCTACGTCTCGTATTTTTTTGCCACAAGGCTTGTAGCTCTAGTAATATGACAACGTGGAAAAAGCATGGACCCTGCGGGAAGACAATGATGGGAAGGGTGTCGACGGAATGGGAAACACAAGCGTTTATTGCGAAGGGCACACACACGGGGAATCGTGCTCCACAAAACCACGGAAGATCGTTACGTAGACTGTAAGAATATACTATACTAATATGACGGATCACACCCACCACAAAAAGTCGCCAGCCCTCCTCCTCACAGTTGGTGAGAGCGCTTCTCTAAAACTATTTCCGTTGCGCGTTGTAAACATTTCGTGCCCCCTACTCCCGAGCAAATATCGGTCTCGAGTCGGCAGGTAGCGGGAGACATACATTTATTTGTCCGTCGTGTGCAATGCCCCCGCCTTTCCCCCCTTTACTGTCTTTCTCTCGCTTTCCTATATTTCGTCATTATTTTTTTGCCAGTTTCTTTGTTGTGTATCAGATTGATTGTGTTTCGTGGCACGTACGTACCACTTTGCTCGTTAATACATTTGTCCTGTTTACTCACTGGTCGTGGTGCCGTTCACGACGCATACCTCATTGCACACAAAAGATGTTGGGCCGTCTGTACTGTATCGGACTTCGCCCAAAACCAGGCCTGAAATGGTTGGTTGTCTCAGCGTAGTGGCACAACACATTTTTTCAGTGCATCTATGTTATCGCGAGAACACAAGCACAACACAAACAATACTCGCCATATAGTACTAATAACAATATGTGCGGCACAGCCTCAACAGCTCAGGGTCGCTCGAACGAGCGGAAGTCGTACTTCGTAGCGAGTCTGAGCTATTTGTGCTTCTTGACATCGCGATGTACACCGCCGCCATATAGTATGTTCTTAAGCTACGACGACATACAATTTTGTCAGGCATGGTTCCGCTGTTAAGTAAGTGCGGTACAGGGCCGCTCGCTCTGCTGTTGTAGTAGCTTTACCCGGTAGCCAAGGTGAGGGTACCACGGATTCATCGGTTCTATACTGTCATAATGCTAACACTGCGCCGTGTATGTACTGCGCCAGGAACCCTGCTTCGTTGTGTTTGGTTATGTGTTACGTATGCCCCCGGAAAAAACAACAACATTATTATGACTCTCCGAGACTTGAAGTATACACATGAGTCATCAACGCTGGAGCGCATCCTACACGTTGTTCGATGCCAAGCCCAATAATAGTGTAGTTGTAGTTTTTGTGTATAGCATCAGATAGATGTATAGATATTGAAAACTTCGAAATAATGTTCAATCGTATCCGATACTCGTGTATGTCAAAGTTGAGGGGATGGGTCGTCCAGTCGCCGCTCGCAGGCGCGTCGGCAGCATATCATTCGACTTGGCGTGAGAGAGAGAGAGGGATTTGTGACCGAGATACGTAATACGTGGTTGTAGAAAAAAAGTTGATGCAAATATACAAGAAGAGTCGTTGGCTTTTGAGCACGTTTTAGCACTTTTTATGTCTCCATAATAACTCACTACCCGTCATATTATGAACGTTGCATTGCCCCCCACGACATCTTTGACGGCGACTCATTAAGAGATAAATCATCCGCCCCCAGAACAGCAATCGTCTAGTGAAGTTCGTTTCTTGGTCGGTGATTTATTTGTTGTGTTGAGCCCCCCTTGCGTGAACAACAAGTACCAGGTATATTTTGCGAGCTTTTGGTGCTACTCACAAAAACAGCTCGCAGTCGTTTCTCGCTGCCTACGACTGCCATATATATGGAGCACCCGACGCCGTCACACACCCAATCAGCAGCATTCCTTAATTATTTTCGCCCGCTGTAGTTTCCTGCGAGGAACTGTAGCTGTGTCCGCTAGTGAAGAGCAAACGTTCGGTTGTGGGTTATTTTTTGTCTCATTTCGTGCACCCTAAAGTTCGACCAATCAATTCCGATCACTGGAGCGCCACCGAGTCGAGTTAGTTATAGGCCTTTGTTGACAACGGGCGCGAAATCAATCTTGAGACACAGACGAGCCGCTGAGACAATCGTCTTCCGAATCACCGTCGCTCTACGGTAAGCACGAACCAACAAAAGTTCTAAACGCAGCGATGTTTTATGTTTTGTTGACACATGTAGAGATTAGAATGACCAGACACCCGGGGACCAGGGGACGCTCGGGTGCCATCGTGGCCTTAAGTGTGTTTGTTGTTTTCTTACAAACCGTTTTGGAGGGGCTTCATAATACTGTAGAGCTCCTCGAGTGATGAAAGAGGAGTCAAGAAAGTAGGTACACAGTAGGACCGGTATCTGTAGCATGCACCCGGTGCAGCTAGCGGCCGTGGTATTCGGCCCCGTGAATATACCCACAGTTCGACACGCACTGATCCCCTTCCCCCGACCGATGACGTGCAGCGTAGTTTGCCCCTCGGCGGGGGAAGCTCTCTCCAGACAGCGTGGGGTAGACATCATATATATTGTAACTACACCCAAATCCTGACAATGGTTGACCAGAGGAGTTATGGCTCTAGGGACACGGTCCTCAGCGTGGCAGTCGGGCACATGAAAACGAAACCTTGTGCTCTTACGAGTAGATTACTACGTGTGTCGGAAAATTTGTTTCCCCGAAGTCGCTTTCTGGCTGCATTTATATTTGTTTGGCGTTCTTTCCATGATAATAATGTTCTCACATTAGCTCACTTTTCTGAAATCCTGCCTGTAGTCACAAAACAGGCCATTAGTAGAACGAAAAAACCTTTCGATGAGACAACACAAACAAGCACGAGCTAGTGCCCATAGCAGGGTTATACCAGTAGTGGAAACGGTTTTAGTACCGAACTGTGGTGAACAATCCCGTATCACACTTCACTTGCAATAAAAAACACTAGGAACATATCTGTTGTTGTTGTTGCTGTTGTTGTTGTTGTTGTTGTCTTCACATTAAATCGTCCTTTCTACCCAGCTTCATCAGTACACCCAGTGTCCGTTCTGATTTCCTATCCTAGAGATATACTGATTCTGTGGTCACAGACTGAAACAGGGGAAGATCAAAAATAAACCTAAGTGGCAAATTCAAGTGTCGAGCAAGTGAAGTGTCAGCGTACCGGGTACGAAAACATAACAACACAAGCAAGACCGGAAAAAAGAGCAAAAAGACAATAAAAAATGAAAACAATATGAAGTGAAAAAACATAAAATAGAATACAAACAACGCCAGGACTTCAGAAAGGCTGCTACAATAGACAAAAAGCATACGTACTCAGGAAGGGCAGGTATCTGCTCCGCGGACGAAGCAACACGAAAGAGAAGGAGATACAGGCAAAAGTCTGTAAGAGCTAGTCGAACCGATACCTAGCCACCCGATCTATCATTTCGTTTCCGCATTCGTCGACAGCTGTTACAATGTATCAGAACAGCTGCCCCTCCCCCCTCCCCCCCTCCCTTTGTCGCCGTTCTTGGCGTCCTCTACTGCGTGGCGCAGCCGGTTCTTCTGTGCCTCGTCCCTGTGCCACCTCGCCACGAAGCAGTCCATCGCTTCGACGACCCCCCGGTACCACTTCCCGCTCTTTTTGGCCATAACAACGTCTCTACTCCGAACAGCAGGGGGGAGCTTTCCGTGGACCCCTCGGTGGCTTGAAAAACCCTGAGGTCGTCTGCTAGGCATTGGGCCCAGTTCTTTCCCGGTCGGCCTCGTCCTGGGTTCTCCCCACCAGCCATTGTCCTGAAGATCACCCGGCGGATCAGCCGCTCATTGGTCGTCCGCTGTACGGCCCCCGTAAAGAGGAGGCGTCGTTTGCGGATGGTCGTCCCAACGCTCTCGCAATATGCCTTTTTGAGGGCCTTGGCGTACGACATGAGGTGGTCAGTGCGTTGCCGGCGCTGGAAGCCAATGATCCGCAGGAGGAGTTTGTGGTGTGCCGTTCTGAGCTTTGCGAAGTGCTCTTGACCAAGAGTCCACGTCACGCACCCGTACAGCAGGGTCTCCATCACCTCGGCCTTAAGCATGCGCACTTTTAAAGTGAGAGGGGCATCCTCCATATCATACGCTTCCCGTTTGAACCGATTGTAGCATGCCCATGTGAGTCGGACCCATCCGCCGCATGATATCTGGCATAATGTCAGCGCTTGCGACAACAAGGCCGCCCAGGTACAAAAACTGCATCGTCTGCCTATACCTCTGTCCCGCTCCTTCGATGACGAGGGGTGAGGTCCGGGGTGCCTTATTCGGTGTCCGCAGCAGCATGGTCTCCGTCTTCTTTTCGGATACGGTGAGACCTGCTGCTTCGAAAACGGTCACAATAACGTTCATCATCTTCGCAAGGCCTTCCGCCGACTTGGACACAATGCCTGCATCGTCCACGTACGGCATACCCCACACAGCCCTCCGTACGTAAGTTAGTGGGTCAACCTTCACCCCGTCCTGCGCCGAGGTCCTCCTCGGGGTGAACCTAGTCCCTCAAAATGTCTGGGTCTTCACTGAAGCGTATCAGCACGGCGTGTATCACAGCAGCAGCGAAGAGGATATTGAACAGAAGTGGTGACAAGACACAGCCTCGCCGCAGCCCCTGAGTGACGTCGAACCATTACAAGTGCTCACTGTCATCCGTACGTACGCGGTCTCGCATGCCTTCGTGGAACTGGCGGATAACGGTAAGCATCTTCTCTGGTACGCCGAGGCGCGCGAGCACCACCCATACATAGTAGCTCACGGTCGACGGAGTCGTATGCTTTCTGCAGGTCGATGGAGCAGGTGTACAGGGTTTTTTTTCTAGATCGTCCGAGTTCTTGCAGTCGGCGCACAACGAACAGCATGTCGACCGTAGATCGTGCTGGGCGAAAGCCGCACTGTTCCTCGGGGAGTACCCCTTTCGCCTCGCAGTAGTTATTGAGGCGAGACGTGACCATTTTAAGCAAAACTTTGCCTATGCGACATAATTACACTAAACGGAGAGAATGTAAACCAAAAACCACGAAGAGGGTGGAAAAAAAGGAAGGAAGAAATAAAGAAAGAAAAAAAGAAAGGATGAAAGAATGAAATAAAAAAATAATGAACGAAATAAAGAAAGATAGAAAAAAAGAAAAAAAGAAAAAAGAAGTAAAGAAAGATGGAAATAAAAAAGGAAAGTAGAAACAAGTATACTTGTAAGAAAAATGAGAGAAAAAACACAGGGCAGATACGTTCGCTGAGGGCACTGGTCTAGTCACGAGGGCAAGGTTGCTCTCTGCTGGTACGATCAGTCCTTCTTATGATATGTCCAGCTAATGGACCAAAATAAGTTCGTCACAAGAAGACCTGACGGAAGGTAATAATGAGTCACCCCACGGTATGGGTTGCACTTTTAGGTCCGAAGGTTTCTGACCAATCGAGTTCCTTACGTGAGGAACTACCAATTAGGATGAAAACGTTACTCGTATAATCGTTTTAGGACTAGCGCATGCAAGTGTCGGTCGGGTGGCACGAACGAATTTCCTTCAAGTATTGTATCGGGTGAGATATTGAGCTCCTAATGTGAGGCGCTCAGGAACTTCTGGTGCACCCCTGCTGTGGGATGGCTCTAATACAAGAAAAGGGTAGAGACAAAGAGCCCACAACAAACGGAAAATGAGCAGTCTTATGTCCGGTTGGTAAGTCGAGGACGGCACAATCGTCACAAAGAGGACGCGGACAGACAGACCAAGGGGGGTCAAGAAACAACAACACACAAAAATGGAACGAAACGAAACAAGGTCAACATAAAACCGGAAAAAATGAAACGAAGGGGAAGGGTCGCACAAATTCAATGAAAGGGTGACACAGCCGACGCACAATGGCGTTGTAATGAAGGGCGGGGTACCACGGACTTGGCAAGGATAGGGTAGCACAACACGCAAGAATAAAACAAATAAACGATTCCCTGTTCTCTTCCTTCCCTTCCATATCTCGCAATATTGTTGTTCGTTCACTCGTCGGTATCCATGCTGTCCTCGCGCACAGCGTGTCTGTCGTCGCGTTGGCTATTACGGGGGACAATAAAAATTAGGACGTATGGTACAGACAATTATTTATACTATTAAATACAATATTTGGCCCTAATTACTTTCTGGTCCCCCGTAAGAGTCGCACACCTATGTCAATAGAATGTGATGCATATTCTCTGTTCAATACTGAATATAGAGCTTTTGTACCCATAGATATATTCAGGGTAGTAGAATAAACAATCCGCATAGACACTGAGTTGTGCCCCGTATTGTTGTGCGAAGTTACGGACTAACATTACGGAACTCACGAAGTCAGCCTGTCAGCCCCACGATATGTTGGAACCGTCTGTAAGCAAGCTTATAGCCGACCATGGGAAGGTTTGAAATGTCATCTCTCTGTTCATAGAATCCTCCGTGAGCAGGCGAATGACCGATGCGAGGTCGTCAGCGCGACCGTATATTAACATCAAATTCCATACCCGGGTTTTAGCCCGTTCGCGTAAACATTGGTTGACATGTTTATATTTAAGAGAATGTTACAACAACTCCTGGGCAAAATAACTAAACTTTTGTTTTCGATACGACCGTGACGTATCATTTAACCCAAGTGTAACCGTTGACAATGAATGTGTGTGTCCACAACCGCATGATCCCACTCTCCCGGCCCCTCACTTCTCACTTCACGCGTGCCACCCGCAGCCGATAAATATTACAGCTCTAACAATGCAGCTCTACACGCTACGGTTCTCACTGCTTGTACTGCTATTCAGTGATGTCGTCGTCGGAACGGAAAGGCTCAAGGTGAGAAACTGGCTTGCGCCATACAGCAGTAGATGATGATGCCTTCGGGGCACCGAGGCGGGGACCTAACAAGCTGCCAAGTACAACATCATCGTTGTCTACTACTGCCTACGAAAAACGTGAGCTGTACGAGTCCTTCATGTCGCCCCCCCAGCACGCAGTAGTAGCCGTTGCTGTCGCCGTCTCTTTGTCCATCTAAATATTGCTGTCTTAAGTCCCATCATCATGCGCATTGGACGTGAAGAGCGCCTCTCGCTAAACATTAGCTCGACCATACAAATTCTAGAAGTTAGGGAAATCTACTGGGTCACGGAACAAGGTGACCGGAAACTCAGATTGGTGTTACCTTAGTTTCACATCGGACACAAAGGTCCTATTGTGTAGGTTCTTAGACGAGAACCTAGGTCAGTGGCAAACGAATTAGGCCCGAACATGCAGTCCCCATACACCATCTGAGCAAGGCTCGACAACACCGTCGTCGTATCCTTAATAGAGCAGAACGCACCCTGCCTCGCATACGGAGTTCACCCCCAGGTCTAATATACATAGACGTAGGCCTCTGTGGGTTCTGGAAAATCTTGACCCAAACCAATCGCGATCGCGGAAACCAAAACCAAAATGATTCCCTGGTCTGTATTCTATCTGACTTTGTATAGTGTACTTGGAAATTTACCTCACGCACTGCAGCAGCTGCAACGAGTATCAAACGCCGTGCGTTGTGCAGCATACGTATCGTATGATGTAGTGCGCTCACAAAAAGCTCGATGGGAAGTTCTACTGGTTCACCCAAAGACTAGGAACACATTTTTCAGAAGAGGAACAAATGGGACGGCAAGCTCGGACGGGAGCCTGCGAGTGATAAAAACCCTGTAAACGAACATTCGAAAACATCCAAGAGGCAGTCCCACCTCGAAATGCCCCTTCACAGCAAGCATACGTATACTACTCGATTGGAACTTGCACGATAACTACTACTTCTGTTGTTTTGGCTGGTGCTCCTGCTACGTTCTGCTGCTTTTGTGACAACAAGAGCGCTATCCCCAAAACCCAAACTCGAATGACCCCAAGTCGAGGGGACGGTGTAATGGAGTAGCACACCCACCGAATGCGAACGAAAAAACACGTATGCGAATATGACATGGTTCCATGTAGCGCTTTGGTAATATACCCGTTTGACAATATTAAATTATAATGTACGTACGTGGCACTTTCGGCATATTGAGTGGAACCATTCTAGAAACCTCCTTGTGAGTGGAAAATTATGTCATAGTTCGGGAGTCTCCTTTTACCCTTTTAGGACCGTACTCTCGTTTTGAGGACAAACTACTAGGACTCTTATTTGCATTGAGGTTAGTTTTCGTCTACGTCTGGGCTGATTTTTAAACGCGGCGAAGACCACCCTTGCTCACTCGAGCTTTCTCATTCCCCTCTCAACTCGGTTGAGGAGCAGGAATAAACATGATCGTGACCTACAAGCAGCGTGCCCTATCGAGCGTCGACATCCCTGGGTCTCTTTCCTTTACACATGACGTCGTCCAGGGTAGGCTCGAACCTCACTTCGAACGTTTTTAGGTAGAAACGCGTGCGCGCGCGTCTCTGAAAACTTATGTCCCTGGTTCCTCAGTTATTTTTATCAAGCGGGTAGGTCAGCGTACGGCCGTACACCCCAAACATTCCACCTTTCAAAAGGGGGGGGGGGGGGCGGGGCGGTACTCAATCTCGTGCATGGCCTTAGTCGTTTGACCATAGACTCTCGCATTCCTACAATACAGGAACGGAGAACGTCGGGTTTTCACCGACCAGGAAGACATTGCTTGCACCAAGTACGAAGCACTGTGAGGTGTTGGGCGAGTCGCGTGAAGGGTGAGCTGCATCCTATTAAGAACCGCTTTTGAGGCGGACATTCTTGCATATAATATGGATGACAGCATCAATGAATTGATTTATTTTCTGGTGTGGATACTTCCAGAGACAGCAATGGAGTTACTATGCAACTGACTCGTAGGTGCCTCACCAGAAACACACTACGTGATACGATCATCCTCCTAGTGCGGAGTAGTAAAGGTTCCCTCGCACAAATCTGATCGGATTTGACAGCCAGTCGTGGTAACCACTACGACGCCTACCCAACCTAATTATATATATATACAACAATAAACAAAACTATAAATTCGTTTGCTCTCGTCGGTCGCCGTGGGGGCGTTTCGGTGGCCTCTCGCAAGATTGTCCACCCTGATTCGCGAGAGCTTTGTACTATTCGCGAGTGGTTGGACTTTTCGGGAACAGATTCAACAAGACTGCCGTTGATCTCAGTTGCTTTGGCCCGCGGAGACCGGCTATAAGACGGCATACGATAGTAGAGCGATTGTTCATTTTATTTTGTTCCGGAATAGTTTGAACAGGAGGACTCCGACACGGGTCATTCGACGTTTTGCGTACGTGGAGACATGTAGACAACATACGACGCGCGACGCGCGTCACGCTGGTGCTGCCTCTTCGTATACCGCTTGGCCTCCTGCTGGAGTTGCCCCTGCTCGTGATGCTCCTGCTCGTGACGCTCGCGGTCGTGCCGCTCCTTCTGGTGCCGCTCCTGCTGGTGCCTCTTTTGTACCGGGTGCTCCTCTGGCTAGTGCTGCTCCTGCCTGGTAGATGGCATCGCCTGCTCCTGGTGGTGCTGCTTCTACAGAGTGGACTGCACTTTTTCCTGCTGCCGATATTAAAGGTGCTGCCTCCAATACGCCTCTGCCTCGCCCTCTTCTGGCGGATTTTGGAAGCCCGTTTCGAACAGAACCCCCCTGTCCAAGTCAGTGCTCAATCCCACTGTAAAGTGCAACCGGTGCGTCTCCCAGCTATAGGATGGAGACAGAACTCTGGAGGCAAGGTCGATTTTGCGACCTGCTTCCGCGACACCTGCCCCGGCAGCGGGATAATCTTGAAATGGCTCAAAGACTGTGAATTGTGCCCCAGGCCTAACGACGTCCTCACCGTGCCCTTCACCCTCGAGACAGGAGGTGGCGGTGAGTTGTGTTCTGTGCTTCTCTGTTGTTGTTGTTGTTGTTGTTGTTGTTGGTGTTGTTGTTGTTGTTGTTGTTGTTGTTGTTGCTGTTGTTGGTGTTGTTTGTCACCTATGTCTACCGCCGCGGCTGCTGTTGTTAAGTTTTTCCACACTACTTACAATGTTTGGTTGTAATAATACGAGAACACGACTTGGTGGCGCAGCCCATTGCTGCTGCGACTGCTGCCGCTGCACCTTTTCCTGATGTGGTTACCCTGCGCGCCTACCGCCCCTGATGACGCTTTTCTCGTTTCAGGTTGGTTTATGTAGTCGTCGTTCGCGGTGTTGCTGTTGTAGGGACCTTTGAGTCAGTATCTACTGCCGCTGCTGCTGCTGCCGTTAGTGTTGTTGTTGCCGCTGTTGACGTTGCTGTTCCCACATGTTGTCGACCTCCAGGACTGAATCTACAACCAAGATGTTTTTGCCTTTGTGTTTTTTATAGTACGCGTATGCGCTGCTGTTGCCGCTGCTGCTCATGTTGTTCTATACTGCCTGCGTTCCTTTCCACACCGAGGCAGATGTCTACCTTCGCTGTTGCTGCTGTTGTTTACCTGGTATGCGGTCGGTGGTGGTGTTGTTGCTGTTCCCGCATGTAGTCGACCTTTAGCACGAAATCCAAGACAAAAAACGTACTATTAACAATAATGCCATTTGTTTATGCGCTACTGCGCCTACTACCATTTTCTTTTGTGCCGCTGCTGCCGCTGCCACTGCCGTTGTTGATTACAGCCTGCGTTCGTTTCCCCAACAGCAGTGTCTACCGCCACTGCTGCTGTTGTTGTTTATGCTGTTGTTGTTTATGCTGCTGTTGTTATTGTTGTTGTTGTTGTTGTTGTTGTTGCTGTTGTTGTTATTGTTGTTGTTGTTGTTGTTGTTGTCGTTGTTGTTGTTGTCGTCGTTGCTGTGTTCCCGCCCGCGACAACACAACTTGGTGGCGCAGCCCATTGCTTCTGCTACAGCTGCTGCTCCTTTTCCTTCTGCTGTAACCCCGCGCGCCTATCGTCCCTGATGCTGATTTTGTTGAGTACGCAGGCGTCGTTCGCGTTGTTGCTGTTGTACGCAGCTTTGAGTCAGCGTCTGCCGCCGCTGCTGCTGCAGCTGTTGCCTATGTTGGTGTTGTTGGCGTTGTTGTTGCTGTTCCCGCATGTTATCGACCCTCAGCACCAAATACAAGACACAGATACAGACATACGAGGCACTACAGTGATGTCGAGATTTGTTTTGCACACTACATCAGTACGTATAACCAAAGCAATATGTCCATATTCTTGTTTTCTCCATACGAGACCACACCTAGACAGGGCGGTTGTTGTTGTTTTGCACAATATAACCAACTTTTTTTTCCGAAGAGTTGCCGTTGTTGTTTACAGCCTGCGTTTCTTTCCACACCGAGACAGTTGTCTACCGCGTCTCCCTACACTACCTTTTCCCAGATACCGCAGGCCACCACCCACCGTAGTTACCATGCTCTTTCACCTAACGAATCTCACATAACGCCTGCCACAGTCGGTATGTTCTCTGCGTTTCGCTTGGTCCTCGCCCCCCCATTCCATTCGTTCCTAGATGTTCAGAACTGGGGAAGATGGGAACGAAAACCAACTTCTCGATGCCTCCGTGTTAACCCTTTTAGAACCGCAGTCCCGTTTTGGGGACAAAGAACTCAAATTCCAAGTAGTTTGTCCCCAAAACGGGACTGCGGTTCTAAATGGGTTAAGGTCACGTGCCATACGTTGACAGATCTTACCACGCTTGGTACGGTACTGTTCACACACGTAGTTGTTACAAGGCGCTTCGTTCAGGAAGGAAAAGGACATCAAATGATGCGAAGCGGACAGAAGTCCATGATTGATCGGAGTTTTATGATTGTAGTTGCAAACTGGCAACTTGACAATGGCAAGAGTCTCGCCGCCATGCCGCAGGAAAAAACCGCTCGGAAGTCACATGTATGAGTACAACACCGTACGTAGTCCTTTTTTAGGCTCACCTCCCACAACCGCCCAGGGCTCTCCTTCACCGCCACCTCTCCACTACCACCTCCAGAACTCGCTTCGCCAGAAGCTGGGGCACCCAACTTGAATCGCTTAATAGCGGGGATGAACGGCTGCTGTTGTTGTTCCGATACAATAACAGACAGGCGTTGAGTACACTACCACGTTTCCATGTTTTATTGCTGCTGCCGACTCTGCCGTCGCCGTCTCTGCCGCAAAAAAAGACGTAAGGGTTTGCCAACATCATTCATCGCATCCCATTCCTATTTACCTTTCGTGCTTTCTGCCTCTACAGCGCACGCCAACGCGTATTTTTTTAAGGTGTTTTATATGGTGTTTTTGCCAAAATCAGGTATACCTGGCCATGTTCGGCCAAAATCAGTTACATTCTAACAACAAGTACAAAACACACCCCAGGATCCCTGCTATTATTGTCCAGGCTGACATCGTAACTGATTTTGGCTCGAAAAGGCCAACTTATACCTGTTTTGTTCTACTCTCTCTAGCTTTCAACTGATTTTGGCCAACGTTGAACCAATCAGAGGGGCCACATACGTACACTGCGGTTGTTTCTCCCCGTACGCGTCTGCCCTCCCTCGCTGAAATTATTCTGCATTATTACGCAACGTATACACTCTGTACACGCACGTACACGTTGCACGTCAAAGTACGTATTCACGTAAATATGCATACATGAGTACGCTGGCTTCACTTTTTTCTTCTTTGGGGTGTGCGACGTGCTTCAGTTATTGAATAGTTGTGTCCTACTACCGCTGCTATGTTGTTTTCTATGGTCACAGCGGTCCATACATCACCATAGTCTTTGTCTGCACTGCCCCGCGTCGAGATTGTCTCATGTTTGGTACGGCAAGATAATTTCGTGCCGAGCTGGCATTTCCCCGAGGACGGTCAAGAAGATTTAAAGATGTCAACGGTGGGGGGGGCGTAAATACTCTTTTTGGCGCCCCCGCCGTCGCAGAATAAACGAAGCCTATTAACAGTGACTCTCTGCAGGCCCAAGTGAAGCCCGTGGTATCTACACCCTAAAGAAAACTACTTAGATTTTGGAGACCATTTATGGCACACTTCTGTAATCACCCGACTTCCATGGACAGAACGCCGCTTGTGGCGCGCGTTTTTTACTTGGTGTTAGTATACACCCGATTTTGGCTCAAACGGATCAGGCATGACAGGTTCTAGCTTTTGCCCTTTTCAAAGTCTTCGTCAACTAAACTCATACCAACTAAAATATTTGTATTCAACACGTCTTACATGTCTCCTTTGTGCTGTCGGTTTGTTGTCTATAATCTATGTTTGCAGGTCCGTGAGGATTGTGTCTACTGCAAAGGAACTATCAAGGATATCGGCATCTTGATCGGCCTGCGCAAGCCCCCCCTGCACTTCTCGTGCTCCAAGCATTCCAGGAAGCTCTTCATCGCCCACAACGAGCAAGTTCAGGGCGAACGCCACGCGAAGATCGGCAAATAGGCTCGGCTGGAACTGTAGAAAAGCGCCGCCAAGCGGGAAGGCTGTGTCGGTTCATCTCCTCGGTTCGGGCTCGGACTAGATCTTCGTACGCTAAGAGTCTGTTCTCGTGTCTATCATGATCTTCCGGTAGAGCACCATACGCAGTTGATCTGCCTTTGGTCTGCGCTTGGGGTCTGAATATTGAGGTGTTCGCGGGCGTTTCGTTGCAGCGTGCGCCTGCGTCTATAATATTTCAATACTTTCAGCACACATCCGCTGTGCGTGTACTTGCAAGTCTGCCAGCGGGTACTTTGAGTTCAAGCGTTGGGAGCGGACTGGTTCATTTTTTTTCGGTGGGGGTTTCTTCACCTAAGAAGAGTGTGAGGTTTTGCATCGCCTTCATCACGCTAGTGCCTTGGCGAGTGCCAAGGTCAAACAGCCTTTTTTGCATCCTCTTTGGGTGCTGTGGACAACGAAAGATCCTGTTTTGTTTCAATCTACCTTGGGTGTTTGCCAGGGTGCTGATTCCGTTTTTATTAGTGACATTCGCGTTTGCGAGGGAATTTTTGCTACTACTTACTCCTGTCGCTTCGACTTCTTTGCGTTTCACGCCGGCTCCGGGCCCACTGCCACGCTTCGTTGAAGATGTTTTTCCTTGAGGAATTTCTGTCGTAGTTGGTTTGGGCATCCGCCAAAGGTTTCGTTCGTTGTCGAACCGTTAGGTGTCGCAGGACATGTGTCTACTGGCGCTGCGATTCGTCGAGCAAGTGCTTACTGTCGAAGTTGCATACCAGGTATCACGCTCATGTCGCCTTCATATATCCTAACAGCTGTAATACATTATTACTATTAATACCTGCTTTTTCGGTCATTAGAACTGCTCTCTTGCGTCACCCTCATCTGCATGTTCCACTACTATTTTCCTTAAGCTAATACATATTTATTTGGTTGTTAACAGGTACATTTGAGCTATTGCCCCAACTGCAGCACATACAACTGCAATTATTGGTGGAATAGTTCAAACCAACCCACCAAATAGGTATTTCGGCAAGAGCCTTCTTACACGCTACGCTCATGCCACTCCGAAGGGAGAACTTGTATGTATATATTATATATACATATGGGGGGGTGCTATACGGATCACCATGGGCTGGGAGGTCGATGGGTCGTTCATCCTTAGAGGTCAGTAGTTACACCTACCTTCTGAACAGGCTATGGCGGCCCGATCTATGCGTTTGTTTGGCAAATAGGAGTATAAAGGCCAACGGTCCTTACAGTTCCGCACAGATCAGTATTTAGACCGCGTGGATGGCTGATCCTGAAACCGTTGACTCATATTCAACCTCACCCAATTTAATTAGTTGGTTTGGATACCTTCGATATTTATTTAATGACGGTGGTCTAATGGTATACCCTCGAATGCTTCAAAAACGTGCAAACGTTTGGCGCTGGAGTTTGAATCCCACGTGGTCGGACATTCGAGACATAGTTAGTTGCAAAAACTAAATTAAAGAGAAATAAATATAAAACGGAATTATCTGCTTCGAACGCGGAGAAGCGCGTGTAGGCGTATATTCCGACGCGCGTGGACGAGGGGTGGGTGCTATAAGAAGGGTGGCATCCTTTCGTTCGAACGTTTTTCTGAATGACGGGTCTCCTTAACCCAAAATCATGGGAAGGAATTTTCTCTTGTTTGCTATCTAAACATTTGTGCATTTAACAACAAATAGGCCATGGGATCGTTCATCGGAATGCACATTACAAAAAAACATTATTGTTTTGTGAGGTATAGAGCACTTCCACAGCGAAACCCAAAAACAAAAGAAAGTCACCTCTACCTGAGCATATTAGAATGAAAAGAAAGACCGAAGTCTTTACTTTTGCGATAAAAGGCTCGTCACGGACCGTAGTGAGGAGAACGGAGAATATTACTTAGCCTTGTTCGTGACCGCGGGTCTAAGTTACAACTAACTAAGTAAGACAAATTTAAAAAGAAGGGCGAAGATCATACGTGACAGGAGAAATTATTAATGAAAATAATATTGCAGAAAGGTTCAACTCGACCTACCTTCACGATGAAGTTCTTACTAAATGGTGGCGTCGCTGCAGATGGCACTCTCAAGGACAAAAACATAAAACAAAACCCGAAATGTTCAAGCTACCCTTCTAAACAATGCATGTAACTTTATGCATTCGTTGGAAGTTCCTACTTAGGGTCATTCTTATCGGAGATTTTTTTTTCAAATTTTCGACATTTGTTTCGCGCAATTTTTCAATCTTGAATATAAGGGTCGTTCTTATCGGAGAGCTTTTTTTCCAAATTTTGGACATTTTGTTTCGCGCAATTTTTCAATCTTAAATATTTTCCTGTTTTTTTTTTCCAAATATTGGAATGTTAACGAACTTGATATTTTTGATTCTGGAAAATTTCACAAATAGTGACAGACGCCTCCTGTGTGTGTGTGTGTGTGTGTGTGTGTGTGTGTATGTGTGTGTGTGTGTGTGTGTGTGTGTGTGTGTGTGTGTGTGTGTGTGTGTGTGTGTGTGTGTGTGTGTGTGTGTGTGTGTGTGTGTGGTTCAACATTTTTTCGCTCCACCGTTCGCCACCGCGCTCGACGCACACGCCACCAAATCCAGTCCCCGCGGCCTCTGTGCACGCACACAGACGCAAGACACTTTCTCATCCTGGTGGGGTGGAAAGTCGGTTACAGTTCGTCGAGCTAGGTGCGGCAACGTGTGTAGGTACATGTCCGTGCTGAGCCGTGTTCAAAATACAAAATCATGACCCTTCTTTTGTGCCTGCCAACAGCAGGCAGACTGTGCCTGTCCACAGCGTGCACACTGTGCCTGCCCACAGGAGGCAGACTGGACCTGTCCACAGCAGTCAGACTGGACCTGTCCACAGCAGGCAGACTGGGCCTGTCTACAGCAGGCAGACTGAGCCTGTCCGGAGCACCTCACTTCCGGCAGACTGGGCCTGCCCACAGCATGCAGACGGCTTTGTTTTTTTAGCTCTTTCGTCTACCTACCTACGTAATAGCTAACGAAACTCAACCACGAGTAGTCATCGGCAGGCCTCGCCTATGTGTCCACAGCAACGTTCGGGCCATGTGCTGCAGGTGATATTGTCAGGCCTACCCTCCTACTGATGAGGGGACGGAGAAACAGGAGAAGATCTGCTGTAGATGTTGTACAGCAGTCAGTAGTAGTGGTGGCACCTGCTACGAGAACCTCTGTTGGATACATGTATGTCATGCAAGGTTGTAGATGTTTCGTCTTAAAAATATGAGTGTGGAATCAGGAACCACACACAACATCGAATACGGTGTACAAAGGGCTCAAGGGTTAAACCGACACAAGCCGAGCGTATTGCGACGCTGACCTTGGCATCGTCGATCCTACTGCTAATGCTGCTGCTGTTTTGTTGCTGGAGAAGCTCTGATGATGTAGATATTGCACAGCAGCAGTAGTTGTGGCACCTGCTACGAGAAGCTCCTGTTGGGCATGCCATGGTCGTGTTGTCGTCTCGAGAATAATATGCCGACCTTCGAGGTGGGCAGCAGGAAACATATAAACGGTTACGTACTACGTATATGTATATGTACGCGTACAAAGGGTGCAAGGGTTAGACCGATAAGCCGAGCGTACGGCGAAGCTGACCCTGGTCTCGTGTGTCCTACTGCTCCTGCTGCTGCTGCTGTTACGGTGCGGGAGGTGCACTTCTGCTGTAAATGTCGTACCTCACTCCAAGTATAATTGTGGTGGCACCTGTCACGAAAAAGAAGCTCTTTCTGTTGGACAAAACATGTGAGATGCAGATTTTTCGTCCTCAAAAATATTATTGTGCTGAATTTCAACCAGAAAACACTACTGCTGGACAAAACATGTCACGTGTTGTGTGTTCTTGATTCTTTCTACCTGTCGACATCCAGCACCACAGCAGTGCCCGTGCGGATTCCTCAATCCCTGAGAGATACAAGTTCACAGCAGTGCAGATATCGTCTTCAAATTATTATGCCCGATTTCCAGGTGGAGACCAGGATACACCCGACCAAATCCGGTATTTTTTCATATATTATATCAAGAGCAGGAGAGGCCAAAAACATTTACGGGATTTACTGTTATGCACCCACGACAGCGTACAGTATTTAAGAGTACAGTATAGTACGTACGTGGTAGATATTTCTACGTGTTCGTTCGTTCAGCACAATACAAAATAATCCGTATGCGCCCAGCATGATGCATCGCAGATATGACTACTGCAGGTATTACCGAGGTCGCGCCTCATTACCACCAATTACTAGTAATGAGGCGCGCGAGCGAAGCGAGCCTTTTGTTCCCAAAACCAAGGGGGAAAAAGCCTCTTCATAGCGGCTCGGATGCATGAGGGTAGAGTGCCTTGTTTGAGGTTTTCTGTATGTAGGTACAAGGCGCTTCGCTCCGCGGGCGGCCCACGCCGCCCGCTACGCTCGCGCAGGAAGGAAAAACGTACATCAAATTATGCGAAGCGAACAGAGGTCCACGATTGAGTTTAGTGTTTTCAAGGATCATAATTGCAAACCGGCGACTCGATAATAATGCCAACATCCCCGCCGCCATGCTTCAGGAAAAAACAGCTCCGACGTCAGCTTGGATGCCACATATACGCTTCGCGTCGCGGATGTCGTACGTACGTACATACACCCCACGTAGGGTACTACCGTCTGTACTTATTTTCTTCTTTCGATATGCTCTACCTGGTATGTCTGTACTGTATGTACGTAGAAAGCGAAAGCACAGCACGGCACAGCAGCAAAAACAATGAAAATGAAACCGAGAACTCGGAAAGAAAAAAAATGCCCGTCCCCTCTCGTGTAATATTTTTCTCCCTGATTGGAACACCTTACACCCGGTCAAAAAGAAGAAAATAAAAAATCGCACAGAAGAGCTTCTCTCTCAGCCTCGTACGCCGCCCGCCCCTCTCGCGACCACCTCGCTACCGATTCGGTCCGCGTAAAGCTTTTATCACTCTCTGCCACAATCAGCCCCGTCGCCCGCCCCGCGTGAAGCCCGGTGCTCACGCCAGCTCGATAACATTGGTGTTCAAACTGCACACCTCCCTCTTTCAACTTCAGCGTGGCCGCAAAAATAAGCACCGCTTGAATATTATCGTGCCCTCCGGAACGACCTTTATAAATTCGTACATACTCTATCAACAATCATAAATCGAAGCCAGACGAAGCCCGTTCATGCATCCCTCGTGTCTCGAGGCACACGCGACGCCTAGGCACGAAAGCGGCGACCGCGCTCCTTGCAACCCCCCCTCTACCCGCCAGCACCCGCTGGCACCCGTGCCTGACGCACCACGTACGACCCAACTCTGCTGCCGCCTGAGCCTCGCGGCCACAGGCAGCAGCTAGAAGGTACCACTCCTTGAGGATGAGTCCGGCCTTACACCCGCCAGAAAGACCTACCCCACTCGCTATAAGCCTGATAGGGCACATGCCTCGCGGCATTCCTTGCCGAGGCAGTGGAGGGAACGAAAATTGTATGTGTGTGTGGGGGTTGGTGTGTGTCAATCAACATTTTGTTTGTCCACCTTTCACCACCGCGCTCGACGCGCACGTCACCAAATCCAGTCCCCGCGGGCTCTGTGCACACACACACGCAAGACACTTTCTCGTCCTGGTGGGGTGGAAAGTCGGTAACAGTTGGTCGAGCTAGGTGCGGCAACGTGTGTAGGCACATGTCTGTGCTGGGCCGTGTTCAAAATTCAAAATCATAACCTTTTTTTTTCTGCCTGTCAACAGCAGGCAGACTATACCTGTCCACAGCAGGCAAACTATGCCTGTCCACAGCAGGCAGACTGTGCCTATCTATCCACAGCAGGCAGATTGAGCCTGTCCGCAGCACTCTACAGCAGGCAGACTGTGCCTGTCCACAGCAGGCAGAGAGACGGCTTTAATATATTTTAGCTCTTTCTTCTACCTACTACGTAATAACTAACGGAACCCAGCTACGAATGCCTGCCCACAGCAGGCACACTATGCCTGTCCACAGCAGGCATACTGTGCCTATCTATCCACAGCAGGCAGAATGAGCCTGTCCGCAGCACTCTACAGCAGGCGACTGGGCCAGTCAACAGCAGGCAGAGAAACGGCTTTGTTTTTTTACCTCTTTCTTTCACCTACTACGTAATAACTAACGAAACCCAACTATGAATAGTTATAGACAGACTTCGCCTGTCTTTCCACAGCAACGTTCGGGCCATGTGCTGCAGGTGATGATATCAGGCCCACCCACCTACTCACGAGGGGACGGAGAAGCAGGAGAAGATCTACTGTAGATGTTGAACAGCAGTCAGTAGTAGTGGTGGCACCTGCTACGAGAACCTCTCTCCGTTGGATACATGTATGTCATGTCAGGTTGTAGATTGTTCGTCGTCAGATTATCTGTGTGGGATCAGGAACCACACACACAACAACATCGAGTGCAGTGTACAAAGGGCTCAACGGTTAAACCGACACAAGCCGAGTGTACAGCGACGCTGCCCCTGGCCTCGTGGGTCCAACTGCTACTACTGCTGATTCTGTTTTGCTGCTGGAGGAGCTCTGCTGCAGATGTTGTACTGCAGTAGTAGTTGTGGCACCCGCTACGAGAAGCTCTTGTTGTGGGCATGCCATGTTCGTGTTGTAGATTGCTCGTCTCGAAAAGATGCCGACTTTCGAGGTGGGAAGCAGGAAACATATTAACAAAACGAGTACAGGGTACGTACTACGGATGTGTATGTACGCGTACAAAGGGTGCAAGGGTTAGACCGACAAGCCGAGCGTACGGCGACGCTGACCCTGGCCTCGTGTGTCCTACTGCTACTGCTGCTGCTGGTGGTGTTACGCCGCGGGAGGCGCACACCGCTGCTGTAGATGTCGTGCATCAGTCCAAGTCCACTGACCAGCCGTGGTGGCAAGTGCTACGAGAAATCTCTTTCTGTTGGACAAAATATGTTAAATGCAATTTTTTCGTCCTCAAATTATTATTGTCCTGAATTTCATCCACAAAACACTGCTGGACAAAACATGTCAGGTGTTGTTTTTCTTGATTATTTCTAAAGTTTCTTTACCGGTCGACATCCAGCACCAGTGTCAGTACCGATTCCTCAATCTCTGAGAGATTCAAAATCTTCTTACAGCAGTGAAGATTTTTCGTCTTCAAATTATCATGATGCCGGATTTCGAGGTGGAAACCAGGATACGCACGACCAAATATCAAGAAGAGCCCGTAAGGCCAAGAACCTTTACGGTATTTATTGAGATGCACCCACGTCGGCGTACAGCAGTAGTGGTACGTATACCTGGTACGTAGTACCAGGTATTTAATAGTATAGATATTCGTTCGTGTTCGTTCGTTCTGCAAAATACAAAATAATATAGGCTTTTCATAGCCGGTCGCCCCTGTGGTTCAAGTGGTTAACCTCGAATTCTACTCGTTTTGAGTCCTGGGTTCGAGCCCCAGGTGGGTCGTGAAGGAAGGCTCATAACCTCGAGGGTCATGACCTGAAGGAATATTGCATGTTGAGGCTCTGTCTTCTATGAGAAGAGATGCAGAGGCGGCACCGAAGTATCTGTGAAGATCACTTGTGATGAAGAAAGAAGATGGTTTGAAATTGGCGCTTAATTGGCCATTATAGAAGGAATCTTGATCTCAGAGATCAAGAGGAGAAGAGGAAAGGAGAAGAAAGGAAAGGAAATGGAAGAGAGGAGCAAGGTGGGGCATGCCATCACCTGATCACGAGACAATGCCCATGCTACGGGCAGGTTTATTCTACAGCAGCCCGTCAAGGTTCCGTGAACCGTTCCTAGCAATGTCCCTGCAACGTTCTATGTGTGTGTGTGTGTGTGTGTTCTTCACATTAAACCGTTCTTTCTACCCGTCGACATCCAGCACAACCAGTGTCCGTGCCGATTCTTCCATCCTAGAAGAGATACAAGTTCTGTGGTCACAAAGCTACGCCACAGAGATACTACGTTGCCACGTGTGCAGTGTGAACTGCAGTGGGCAATGCAAAGCCATGTCATCATACTAGATACGACAGGCACGACATACGCAATCTATGAAATAGTGAAACGAAAAGAAACAATCAAAGAGAAAACAAAACAAGGTAGACAAGTCGAAAAAGAAAAAGAAGAAAAATGAAAGCAAAATCTAAGAGAAACAATCTGTCGTGCCCCCCCCCCCGCAGGCGAGGTGGCCTACACTTGAAAAAGAACGAGCTGGAAAAAAGAAGAAATAACAAAAGACACCACTGCTTGTGAACAGAGTAAGACAAAGAACCAAGGAGAAAGTAACAAGGAAAAATAACAAAGGGGAAATAACAGGCAGACCAAAGCCCAAAGCACCTTCTAGGTGGCGGCAGCAGCTTGTGGTACGAGTAGTATAGCCAGGTTCTCCCTGCTAATCCGCCTGGTACCTTGCTACCCAGACTGCCGTCTCCGCCCTGCGTTCGTCAACTATGCCCAGCCCCTTGGCGTCAGACAATACGAGCCGAGCAGAGCAGGTTCGTCTTCCAACCACGCCACACGGCTCCTTGAGTACGGCTTATCAATCAGAAAAGGAAGAGGAAGAGAAAAAATGAAATGAAAATCACGGAGAGTCAGCGCAAGAGAGAAAAAAAAAAAAAAAAAAAAAAAAAAAAAAAAAAAAAAAAAACTAAAAGAGAAGACAAGGGAAGACCACGTTCGAGCCAGCTGCACCAGTTGGTAGCACTAGTAGTATGGTCATATTCTACTTCCTAGTCGACTTGGTGCCTTGCTACCCTGTCTGCCATCTCCTTCCTACTTTCGTCTACCGCCGTTTCCCTTCTACCCCTCCTGTTCCCCCCCCTCTCCGCATTCACTCGGTCGGGCTTTATGCCACTTCTCCTGTTGCCCCCTCCCCCCCCGTTCCTTTGGGCACCATCCACGGCGGATGCGCGGCGCTGTCTACTCATCTCAGCCTCAGCCTCGTGCCACCTCACCATGAACCGTTCGGCTGCTTCAAGGATCCCCCGGTACCACTTCCCCGCCTTTTTGGCTGCTGTGGACCACAACGCGGTCTCAACTCCAAACACCAAGGGGGCAACTTCCGTTGACCCTTCGGTGGCTCGGAACTCCCTAAGGTCTTCGACTATGCATCTATGCCAAGTCTTACACTGTCCGCCTGGTCTCGGGTTCTCCCCACCAGCTATCGTCCCGAGCATTACCCGATTGGGTAATCGCTCCTTGCTTTGCCGTGCCACGCCCCCCGCAAAGAAGAGCCGCCGTTTGCGAATGGTCGTTTCGATGCTCTCGCAACGTGTCATCTTGAGGGCCTTCGCGTACGAGAGGGTGGCATGGTCAGTACGAAGTCGGCGCTGGAAGCCAATGACTCGCAACAGGACTTGGTGGTGAGCCGTTCGAAGCTTGGCAAAGTGTTCCGCTCTGAGGGTCCACGTCACACACCCGTACAGCAGGGTCTCAATCACCTCGGCCTTCAGCATTCGGACTTTAAGGCTAAGGGGGGCGGTCGTCCTATCATACAACTCCGGGCCGAACCGTTTGAAGCATGCTCGCATGAGGCGGATCCGTCGGTCGATTTCGAGCGAGAGGTCAGCGTTTTCGTGGATAACGCCGCCTAGGTATAAGAACTGGGTCGTCTGCTTATACCTCTGACCTGCCGCTTCGATGACGAGCGGTGGTGCGAGGGTTGTCCGGTCTGGTGTTTGTAGGACCATTGTCTCAGTCTTCTTTTCCGACACCGTGAGGCCTGCTGCTTCGAAGACAGTCACGATGACTGTCATCATTTTTGCGAGCCCTTCAGCCGACTTCGAGACAATTCCTGCATCGTCGGCGTACAACATGCCCCATACAGACCTTCGCACGCACGCCAATGGCTCCTCCTTCCCTGTTCGAACTACTCCAGCTTCCAAGAGTTGGACCAAATCCCTTACAATGGCTTCGTCTTGGCTGAAGCGTACTAGTACGACGTGTAACGCAGCAGCGAAGAACACGTTGAACAGTAACGGTGACAGTACACAGCCTTGCCGCAGCCCCTGCGTGACATCAAACCATTCCGAGAGCTCGCCGTCATCAGTACGCACGCGAGCCCGCATGCCATCGTGGAAATTACGGATAATTCTCAGCATCTTGGTTGGTACGCCAAAGCGTGTGAGTACCTTCCATAACAGCTCTCGGTCGACAGAGTCGTACGCTTTCTGCAGATCGATGAAGCACACGTATAAGGGGATTTTCCTCTGTCGTCCGAGCTCTTGCAGCCGGCGCACGACGAACAACATATCAATCGTTGATCGTGCGGGGCGGAAGCCGCACTGTTCCTCGGGGAGTAGTTCCTCGGTCTCGCAGTAGTTGCTGAGGCGGGACGCGACGATTTTCAACAACACTTTGCCTGCGTGGGCAACAAGCGAGATCCCTCTATAGTTGTTGCAGTCAGTTCGATCCTTCTTTTTGTGAAGGACCTTGATGATCGCATCTTTCCATTGCTGAGGGACTTCTCCTGTTAACCAAACATTGACAAGGATGTTGTGAAAGCGCTGGGCGAATGCCGGGTGGTCGATTTTTAGGAGTTCGACCGGGAGACCATCTGGCCCGACAGCTTTCCAATTCGACATCCCCTTCAGTGCTTCGGTCATCTCGTCTATGGATGGTTCATCTTCAAGCGACAGTTTAGGCGGTCGCGGTGGCAAGAGGTCGATGATCGTGGGATCGAGTTTCAGCGACTTCGTGTTCAAGAGTTTGTGATAAAACCCCGCCCATCGTTCACGAATTCGCACCTTATCCCGTAGGATCGTGCCATCCTCGTCCCTAATGAACTGTTCGCTCCTCGCTTTAGTCCCTTCCAATCCTACCGTACTCTTAAGGTGCTTGTAAAAGCCTCTTTGGTCGTTGTTCGCTAGGAGTCGTTCGGTTTCGGCAAGGTACGCTTCGAAGTACGCATGCAGTCCTGCGGCAATCACCTTCTGCAGGTTCGCACACGCAGATCTCAGGGTCTTCCACGCGGTTCTGTCCCGGGGGTGGGCACGCAAGAATTGTCGTGCATCCTCCCTCGCTGTCCATGCTGGCATGAATGCGGCCAAGGTTTCGGCAGACTCACACCATCCATGTCTGCGGTGGCGACGTGCAGGGGGTGGTACCTCTTTTTCGACCGCATCAATAACAGCCGCAGTGAAAATCTCAACCATACCAGACGTATTACGGGGCTGGATAGGCTGGTTGAGAGTGGAGATGATCCTGGAGACTACTCGTTCACGACAATTTCCATCGGACATAAAAAGCTGCCTGTCGAACTCTCGGCGTTTCGTCGGTCTACGTATTTGTCTGTTGGGCGCAAAACGACCACCGAGTCGGACTTTAATATACAAGATGTTGTGGTCTGAGTCAGCCTTAGCTGGGGCAGGAGGCTGTGGGACGACTTTCGCATCTTGTACTCTAGGTCGATGGACTTGACGGGTTAGGATGTAGTCAATCCGCTTACGGTCATTCGGGCCGGTGCCGTTGTAAGTATGCGATATCCCACCCTTGCGCGTGCTGAAAAACGTGTTGGTGAGAGCCAACTTGCAATTGGTGGCGAACGACAGGAGCCGTCTGCCATTATCGTTACGAACATCACGTCCATACGCTCCCAGCACTCTGCTTTCATCATCACCGCACCCTTCCTTCCTCTGTCCAGTTCGCGCGTTGGCATCCATCAGTACAAACAGACACTCTTTCGTCGGGATTTTTTTCACCAAGTACTCCAGCTTCTGCCAGAAGATACCTTTCAGTTCGGCGTCCTTGGTACAATCAGTTGGAGCATACGCAACGACGAAATTGACTGCCTCGCATTTGCCAGCCAGCTCAAAGCGCATAGACATTAGCCGCTCGTCAACGAACTGATGAGTATACACAGACTTACTGCACAACGATTCCTTGACAGCTAGGCCTACTCCGTACAGCCCTTGCCTGGTGGCTGTTGTTTCCTGTCCTGAACAGAAAACACGATACCCTGCCGCACGGAACGTCGTGCTGCCGGACCTCCGAGTTTCTTGCAGGCCAATGAAGTCACAGCCGAGTTGCCGTCCCTTCGCCAGTACCCGCTCGTCATGTCCGTACCCGTTCTTCCCCTTTACAGCCAGGGTGCGCACATTGTAGGTCGCTACCGTCACAAGTGCCTCCTTCTGTCTCTTACGAGCCTCGCGTGCTGCTTTCTTTGCCAGCCGACGTGAGGCTCGTCCCCGCCTTCTTTTTTTCTTTTTTTGTTTCTTTTTTTTCGCTATGGCGAAAGTGGCTCTCCGTTTCGTAGCCCGGTACGCGCCTTGGTTCCCGTTGGCTGGGTGCAGCCGTCCCAACCCACGCCGACAATCCCATCCTTCCTGTCGTGCATGCATACCCACGCTGTGGCCAGCCTCTCCACTCCACCGGCTGCCCACGTAGCGCTCTCTGCTGTGGTGATGTACCCGTCCCGCCTGAGGGATGAACTCCTCGGCGTCGGGGTTAAGAAGAAAAAACATCACCACCACCCCACGCGGTCCTTAAAGCGAGCAGGCCACCAGCCGGACCGCGCAAGGTTCCCTACCTACGTAGTCCGAAGCTCGATGTTCGTGTGACTGTCGCTAGACCGCTGCAGGTCCTGGCAGACTTCCTCGGCCCACCCCAAGGACGGGGCAGGCCGAAGCAGGCAACGTACTCGTAACGTTCTATGGAATGTTACCTGCTACCTATTGTGGTAGACTAGCTACCCTGCGTTACGATCAGTATGATAGATATAAGTTGAATACAATGCGTCGGCAAGAAAGAACAAACTCAAGTTTCGCCGCATATCGTATTTCTTCGCATCTATCATAAGATACTTTTAGTAAGCTCGTGTGAAGTGACTGCACATCACAATAGATATGGATGTCAACGTCCATATGCTGACAGGTCGGACTTTGACTTTATTTGCAATAATAAAAATGAAAGGATTCAATTGTTGAGATCGCCTTGCAGCGTGGGTAGGCACAATTCGATGCGAGTCGACGAGGGAAGAAAAGGCTGAAATCTTCTCGCGATAAAAATGAAGGCACGTACCATAGCGGGAAGGTGGGAGAAGGGCCTGCTATGTGACCCCGGATCTGAGTTACGAGTGGGAAGGAGAGAGAGAAGAAGATGTGCGAAGATGATGAATGGGATCAGCAAAAAAAAACAAAAGAAATGTGACTGAGAATCGTGGCCGGACGGGACGAGACGGGACAGACTTTTCTTGTTTAGCGGGGAAATAAATGACAGCGGGACAGGACGGAACGGTAAAATGAAGACATAAACAGTTGGCGGGACGGGATGGGACGGAAGAGCGGGTCCACAATTTCTCCACGGGGCGGGACGGTAAAATTCAACGGGACAGATTTTCACGACTGGACGGGACGGTAATTATTTTTCCTCCGGCGGGACGGGACGGTATTTTTTTTTTTCTCGGCGGGACGGTACGGTAAATATTTTTTTCCTCGGCGGGACGAGACTGGACGGTAATTTTTTTTCCCCTTGGCGGGACGGGACGGTAATTCTTTTTTTTTTCGACGGGGCGGGACGGTAAATGTTTTTTCCTCGGCTGAACGGGACGGTAAATATAGCAGGTCATCGCGGTTGTGCGTGCTGAGACTTTCCCGCACTGCTGGTTGCGTGAAGGGAGCCGGCCCGACGCAGACGTTTTTCTTCTTGACCCGCGGCTCACAAGCTTCGACAAGTGCTACCACTACACGGGCGACGTTTTTTTTTTCTGATTTCTTCCTATCCCTGCCCCCAAGTATTCTTGTTGCGGTGCCAGCTCATGGTGGCTATTCTGATGATGATTGTGCTTGCGCTGTGTTGTTACTGACTGGTGGTTGTGGAGGTAGATGGATATAGGTGGTGGTGGAGGTGGTGGCGGCGGCGGCGGTGATTCTAGTGCCGCTTGCTGCTGGTCGATAAACCACGCCCGTGAGATAGGCCTCCATGGCCTCCGTACCGGTCGTACGAAAGATGCTAGGAGACAGCATTTTTGCCCCCTGGCAGACAGCAACACTTTGCCATGTGACACATATATATGCTTTGACTGACACCAAACTGCTAGGTTTGTTGTGTGGAACACTCGGCCCTACATCGTTGTTTTGGGTCTCTCTTGGTGGCATGTTACCTGACATCTTTTTGGGCCACACCAGTATATATTGTCTTTCCCCCCCGCCCGTGTTTGTCCCTTTTTGTCATTTTTCTCTGTTTATCTCACTTTCTTTCCCGTCTGTACCTCTTTGTGTCTCTGTTTGTATGTTCCGTTTTGCTTTTTTGCGTTTTGCGTTTTGCTATCTGCTTTAGTTTGTTTTGCTTCGCTTCATATTCTTTTGTTTAGTTTTTTGTCTGCTAGTTTTCTTTTTGCTTCCCTGCTGTCCTTATTAGTGGTGGAGTGCGTACGCTTGTTTTTTGTTTTTGCCTCTGTTTTACTACCGAGGTATTTCTTCTACTCCAGAGTTATGGGAGCCTGTCTTGCGACCACGGACTGCATTGTACTGTGGCGATGATTAATGTGGGATCAACAAAAACAAACAATATACTGGTGGTATGGCCGTGAGTTGAGTGGTCTCTGTTCTATTACTATTCGTGTGTGGTGGCGAGCTTGCGGCTACTCCAGCAGTCCTGCTGTGGCAGGCAGTGCTTACTTTCGTTTCAACATATAAACGTAAAATCCAGCCATACTGCTGCTGGTCATCAACGCCGGCACCTTTTGTGCGAAAAAAAGAACTTAGTGTGGTGCCGAGCAACTTCATATTTTCCTATAATAGTTTTAAATGATGAAAATACGAAAATACGTCATCAGTCATCACCTATATATGAGTTCGACTGGTATTATTATAATAATAGTTGATACACTCGATTTTCAATTTTGCAAGCTGCGTAATACGGCCGATGGCACGACTATTAATAGCATGGAACGCCTCCATTTATACAACGATTTACTATTAATACAACTGATGTTCTACTCGTATGCGTATTTCATTCATGGCGGTATAGAAGATGTAGATACCTGGTATGTAGGAATTACTATTAATACTAATTTTAATAGAAGATGTAGATACCTGGTATGTAGGAATTACAATTGATACTGAATTTTAGTACAACTCGATTGTATTTTATTATTTTCTTGAGTGGTGGTAGGAATGGATTGGGAGCCCAGACGACCACGAATGAATGTATTTTCGCGGGGGAAGAGGCACGTTATGTCCGCCGGAGGCCATAATTTCGCGGGAGAGATTTTATCGGCGGCACGGGACGGTAATTGTTCGGTGTCACGGCGGGACGGGACGGTAGTTGTCCGGTGTCTCGGCGGGACGGGAAGGTATGTGACGACAGTCAAGGAACTTGTCGGCGGGACGGGACGGCGGGACTATTTTGACGGTGGTTTTCTTGCCCGTCCCCCCGTTACCGCCGTTACCGTCCCGCCGAAATACCTTGATAAGCCTGGAAAATAATCCGTGTTCGCCCAACATGATGCATCGCAGATATGACTACTGCAGATATTATCGAGGTCGCGCTACATTACCACCAAATACTAACTGTAGTATACCCATTTTTTAATATATTTGGTTTCCAGAACCCCCCCCCCAAAACAACGTGTGTGTCCATTTGAGCAGAAGAGTCGATGTATATAACACGGAGAGGCGTCCTACGTGAAGGTCTTATTCCGTAGAAGGTTAACCAATCGCCTACCGATTCTAAGCCTCATAGCACTCTCCCCCCCTGGAACGGACCGGATTTTACGGGTCAACGCGCCACCACACGCGGTTCCAATTTCTGGGGATTCAGAAGTATTTTTCAGGTTCTTGACATAAGGAAACTCACTTTTCTATAAAAAGCAATTTCATGGTGGACGTGAGATTCGAACTCACGACCAACTACCAAGTCCTGCCGTCGACGCCATTTGTGAAGGTCTTAGTCCGTTGGGCTAAAAGTAAAAGGTTAACCAATCGCCTACCCATTCTAAGCCTCATAACACCTACGATTGAGGTTCACCCTCTATTTTCTGAAGCCCCTAACTTTAGGAGCTCCATAATACCCCATACCTCACCCGACGTCTCACTTGAGCAAAAATCAAATTTCATCCCGATAGATATTCCCATGGCCCAAGTACTAAAAAGTGTCATTTTTCGAAAGACGATTGGCCTTCCGACGATTTTGGGTTAAGGAGCCCCGTCATTCAGAAACTAAATAGCGGAAATGTGCTACCTCTGTCGTATAACGCGTCCGGACTTTTCCGCTGTGTGAACGGTGGAAACCTTTCATTTTTTCAACGTTCGGCTACAAACCAACTTCACACACGACTATTAATAGCACACCTGCTCCACCTCTTAGAACCTTATGTTCGTTTAGCCCGACGGGGGGAAGAGCGACAGCTACTTTGCGCGTCTTGATGGACACAGAGTGTACTGATGAAGCGATTGGTACGATTTGCTAGTTTTTTTCGTGTGTTTCGCTGTCTGTTTCTCTTCCCATTCGCTATATGCGCCCCTATTATATATCTCCCTCCTGCTCATAACGGGTTCATGTAGCAGTCTCTCCCTACCTCTTCCCCCAACAGTTCGTGCCTTCATCATCGTCGCGATAAACCTTCAGTAATTCCTTCCCTTGACGACTACGGTCGAATTTTGCGGACCAACGCTACGCGCTCGCGGCATTCCGTTTCTGGTTTCCAGTCTCGAGCATTTTAACGTGATAACCACGGTGGGGTTTGAAGTAAGTGACGAAATCAACTCTAGCCGCACTAGAGGATACCACTAAACCACCGGGGGGACCACTGTAGAAACGGTGACGGGCGGCGATACCACGAGTCAAGTGCGATAGGTGCATGCATACTTAGCTAAGAGGAAAAATGAGTATTTCTATCAAGCGGCATCAGTAGAGAGCGGCAGCAGCAGCAGCATCAGCCGACATCATCATTACCTGCTGGACTGGAGGGCTTATTCTGCAGCAATCGCGTTTTTATGTGTGAGTATAGTGATGTGATTCGTCATACATCATGTACATCAGTGAATAGGCACCTTTCGCTAAAACTGAGGTTGTTCGGGTTGAAATATTGCTCCAATAGTATCGCGTCTCCCAAAGACCGAGAACGGCGGCTACAGTAGTGCATTACGAGTTTACCACAGGTACCACCAGCGTACGAGGCGAGAACGGATGGAAGGACGCCTGTTGTTGTAATCTGCGTTGCATGTCATGTGTCAGCGGTGTATCGTGTGACTTGTGCTTTGTAGGTGTCTTTCATAATATCTCCGAAGTGGCGGAGCCTAGTTAGCAGGTACCTGGGTCTGCGTTTCGTACCGTCAGATGCGTCCCGTCCAACTTACTCAGCTGGACACCCGTAGAGCCTCGCGATACCGTGCCACTGTCTGCAGACGGGGTTGACCATACTCCAAACGGGACATAAGAAACATGTTTGGGGTAGTGGAAAGCCTTGAGTCGTGAGCACGCAACGATAGTTCTTGTCGAGAGTTTATGCCCCCTCTTACAAAAACGATCAAGATATTTAAAAAAACAGAAATCTTGATGGAACCGAATGGAAAACCCCAAACTCGATCGTGCTTTTCGTTTTTCAGTGAAGGGTTTCGATTACGTGTTATTCATTAGGTGAGAGGCAATGGAATGTGTATCTTTAGAGTCGCGTTGGATTTTGCTGTATTTTGTCTTGGGGGGGGGGGTTAGCGGCTGGCTGACATGTCTTCCGTATTATCCAAAATTGTCTTGCCCACATAGTATTCTCACGAACGTATTTCCCTCCCTACACCGTCTGGGTTCTACTGCTCGAAATTTCGGACGAGTGAGACACCCGATTGTCCAGTATCAACCTACTCTTCAACTGCCGAGGTTGTTCCGAAATTATTGCTGTTTACCCCATACAGGGTACTGACTTAGCTTTTTTCGCAAATCCTCGCCAGCTTCTTGTTTAGGAGACACAAGTCCCGAACCGTCCGCATTATTCGGGGTGTACACCGTATATGACTGGTCGACGCATTTCCTATCCTTAGCGAGTGGAGGGAGTGCTCTTAATGGTTACTCCCCGACTGTAACTACCTCTATCGGTGCTATTAACGTCTCACCATATCCCCAGGCTCTGAATTGCCTCCCGAACGTTATAATGAATTCGTCACGTGTTCTGGTAGCGCTGCATGGCATGACAGCAGTCCCACCTTGAGAGCAACGACTCGAACGCCCTCACCCAATGCAGAACACGGGCCTCGAACCTCGCTCTGTGTACATACAACGACGCTATGAACTTGGGCCTGGTCGCCTTTATGGCGGCGAAATCGCACCTCAACACGGTCGGTATGACTCCATTGAATACGTCATGAAGACTCTCTCCAGAAAAAACCGTAATATCACCTCGCGTGGGGCAATGGGTTGGGTGCACCATTCCTGAGCCATTAGCAAGCACTTCATCTGACCCCGGGAAGAAAACATAGACCATACCCAAACAGAACCAAACCACCCTACCTCCAGGACCCCAGGAACGTCTCGGTTCCCGCCCCTTGGTCAACATATCCCACGACATATGGGGCCTACCCCGCGGACGTGTTCCCGCCAATGTCTACAATCATGAGATCCTTGCAATGCGCTCTGGATCGACCGCGACCGCATCGACCGTTCGATACTAACATCAACCGGATGAAAACATTGGTCAAAAATAGTTTACTTGAATTGGGGTTCCGGTTGACTTCCATGCGGCGCACCACACCAAGCAGTAAGGTCAATCAACGGTTTCCTCTGATTCAAACGGTCGCAGATACCGGTTATGCGCGGCTAACGTACGAAACGTGCACCAAGACCGGAGACCCGACGAATGCGTTCTACCCGACGATCTCGCAACTGATCGACGGAGGTACTGGCGGCCAAACTTCGTGTACAACGACCAGCACCTGCCCGCCCCAGGTTCTGCTCCTGCCAATTGACATCTGGCCGGAAAGCGTGAAGGACGGGTGAATAGATGGACGGTTCCATCGAGATTTCCCGTCAGCCAGGGTGTTGGCTACTCATGTTTCGTGTTTGGCTTGATTACACCAACCGCCACTATAAGCACCCCAATGATCGCAGTAACATGCCAGAACACGTGTTCTCCCCGATAATGGTCGATACAGCGAACAACGGGTACGTTTTCTCCGTGCATCAAGGTGGTGGATGGCACGTGCTGTGGTGTGTTAGCTCCCTTAACTATGAAAACCCACGCTGTTTCAACCATGCCAACAGTTCGAAGGCATATATGGGCATGTCACCCTAGCTTCCTCTTTCTGGCGTAATGGAGTCCGTACATTCTCCTCGAAATATGGTCTCCTCCACGTCCCAGACTCTATACAATATCCTTTCATAGTATCCCCAGATGCGGCGGACGACAGCGTGCGAGAATAAGACTGTGAACAGAAGCTTTGCAGTGGTGTGTGTAACGTATCAACGGATTAGCCGAGTGCGTCCTTTAACGTTGCTCGCCAAACTCAACATCGGCATGTAAACCGGGTGTTCCTTGAGGGTAACCCGCGACGGGAAGACTTTCACGTGTCAGGCCTTAGATAGAGGAAGGCCTAACGTGTCGAGCGTGCGACGTATTAAAAACCACTCCGGCTCTTGCCACTTCAGAAAGGCGAAAAACGTTCCCTCGCAACGACCGCACGCTCTATACAGTAAAAACCGATACGCCAAACGACCACGCACGGAGCAGATCGCGCAGTTTGGCTAGTTTCGCGGGCAGCAGTGGCATCGTCATGGTTACTGTATCTATCTCCTAACTTAACACCACTGGTCGTGTTTCCCACGACGAGACTCTGCCTGTGGTGGAAGATAGATTATGATTGCACCTCGTTACTGTGATCTCTGTGATGTCCATGTGCTAGGTCATAAGGTTGAATTGTTGCTATTCCCCCGCCTTTTCACAAGCAACACAACTCGCCCGAACATTTTCACAACGCACACGCCCTGTGTAATATCCATGCTTGATCGCTTTTAACATTTATTTGCCTTCTTGAGTGGGTGAGAGGCGATGGCACATAGCCCACTCAAGCCGAGCTCCCGTGCTGCACTCTTTACTGATTACCACGAATTCGTTCGTAGTATGTTGTCCGCATACTTCCCGTTCTTCTCACCATTGAAGCACGAATATCAGGTATCCCGATGTTGCGCGATTGTCGCATGCCTCCTCCCGTCGCGTCGCGCTACGGATACCTCTCCTGCAATAGCTACCTGTGCTGCCTTTAGTAGCCGATGTTGTGCAGAGCACTCGGCCGTAATGTTCGACCCTAGTCCCATCTGCCGGCCAAAGGTGTAGCGTACTTCTGTACAAGGCATTGGTTTTCATCAGTGTAAACATGCCTCGGCGCTCTGGGCTACCAGCACAACCGGTGAAACTTGCATCGTCCCTGTGCGTCTTTTGCTTTTTTTTTGCAGATACCCAACGCTGATATGCTGCCTGCCGACGTACAAGACGAGATTTTAGCGGGCTACGAGGAGATTAGGGTCAACTTGGTACAGAAGATGGTCACGCCGATGGGTAGGCAGATGCGCTACGGAACACCCGAGGTACCCCTGCCCAGCTTCATGCCGGCCGAGTTGCTCAACGCGTCGCTCATCAACGTGGGGGAACCCGGTCCGGCGAACAATTTCAACGCACCGAATGCAAAGTTCATGGAAAAGAGGGTGATAGATTTGCTAACCGAGTTTTGGGGCGGGACTCCGGTAGAATACACTGGGTATATCACCTCTGGGGGCTCAGAGTCGAATACTCTCGCTGTCGTGAATGCACGTGACTTGTTTCCGAATTCCCACTTCATCGTGAACCGCGAGGCACATTACTCGATCCTGAAGGCCTGCAGAGTTGCTGGCATATCTCGAGAACGTGTACGTACGTTGGAGGTCGACGAGGGCGACAATGCCCACCTCGGTAGCTTGGCAGAAGTGTTGATGGAACTTCGGGCAACCAGGATCGAGTCCGTAGCTATATTCATATCCTCGGGCACGACCTTCCTCGAGGGTCAAGACAACGTTGCCGAGACTCTCAAAATGCTTGATTACTTTGGTTTCTCTTCTGGAAGGCGTTACGTTCACATTGATGCCGCTAGCTCTGGTTTTTTCTTGCCCGCGTACAAAGGCGCGAATCCTGACCGCGTGCCGGGGTTTCAGCATGACATTGATTCAATGTCGGCATCGGTCCACAAATATCCCGGCTGCCCCTTCGTGGCCTCTGCTTTTGTCGCTAAGCAGAAATCGCTGCGCTCTCTAGGTATGACGGTAGAGTACGTAAGCTCTCTAGATTTTACCTTGTCCTGCAGTCGTGACGCTAAAGCCATAATGTGGATATTTCAGTATCTCATGTACTACGAGGCTGTTGGTACGTTACCAGGCTTGGTCGCCGAGTGCGTGGGGAGGGCGGAGGGTTTACGAAAGGACCTCGTTGCAGCTGGTATCCCTGGAGTAGTACGTAATCCAGATGCCGTGACCGTCGCCATGCCGCAACCTTCGCCTGAAATATGTGACAGGTTCATGCTTACTTCGCAGAACGGACGGTCACATGTTGTAGTTCTACCCCATGTCACCGACCCCATGATTGAGATTTTCTTTAGCGCTTACACTGAGTGGTGGAACGCCGACAGTGGTGTGTTCAACAATGAGCATGAGCAGATTTAGTCGTGTCTTCCGTAAAGGCAATGGAGAGATGTAAAGCAGGCTATGGTGTCTGTTTGGCGCAGATTTGGCGCAGAGCGGTGGTCACGCCCGTAGGGGTGCTTTGCAGCATATCGTATATAGCTGTCGGGGTCTATGTATTACCTTTGAATCCGAGTGGGCTAAGTATCGTCGGTGGTTCTGTTAGCTGAATGCAGGAATTGCCAAGCTGCAGGCGCGATGGGAAATCAATAGTCCTCCGATGATTCATGAGTTTTGAGCAGGTACCGGAAACAGGCTGTGCGGGCTCGAGGCCGGCACGTGCGAAATCATACCAGATTTATGAACGTGTAAATATAATATTTGGTCTACTCCTACATAGACATACATGTACGAGGAGCGCAACAATTTCAACCGCACCTGCATTGTTTCGCTACTGAGTACAGTATCAGACGAAAGCACTGCCATAGCAGTAGTGAATTCGGTGAAAACAGCAGTTACGGAGTGGTTTTCGCTCCGGTTCGTGGTATCTAGAGAAGAGGTTTCCATACCATGGATGGGGTTTAACATGTTTTAAACATAATTTTATACTTCCCGAACCACAGTACGGGTGGGTACATCGATCACTCATAGCTACCTGTAGGTATGGCACAGGCCTTATAGATACTCGAGGCAATCACGAGCGATATATACACATACTTCGTATAAGTATATATATTATATATGTATATATATAGGTAACGCTATTTACCGTTGGAGGATCGTGAGCCGTCAATGCCACATGCTTTGATAATTACCTGGTACGTATTACGGCCAGCACATGCAGTACATGCCAGACACGCTATAAACCAGCCACAGCAGATATCGTTGCCTCCAGCACAGCTAGTGTCGGTGCCTATTCTTCAATACTAGAAGAGATGTAGTAAGTGTTATGTGGTCACAAAACTACGCCACAGAGATACTACGCTGAGTATGCAGTAAGCACAGCGGGCGACGCAATGCCATGACATAGTACTGGATGCGACAGGAACGACATACATACGTACACATTCCATTAAATAGAGAAACGAAAGGAAACAAGGAAAACACAGAAACCAAGAAAAAAAAAACGGCACAGCCATTATACCTGCTCCAAAAGCCGATGGCACGCACAGCTACGTGATATGTGATGTTATGACACAAACAAACATGGATGCTAATTCACAATCATCCATTTGCCACAAGATTAATTTCCGGAAAAAATCAAATACGAGTAGCTCAAACGATCAAGGTGTTTCTACGACGTGGTGCCTACAGGACCTACCGCACCACCTTGTAGCCAGGTACGCAAACCGTGATGCTGCAATCCACAATTCCCCATCCGTTTGCGAATAACCGAATAACCAACCTACAATCCTGCATCCAGTCCACCAGAAATAATCGCTTGTACGTGGTACAATCGATGCGGCAGACTATTACATGGTGAAACTGAAAGTGGCAGGAGTTGCTCGTACAGCAGTATAATATCATGTTTTCAGCACCCGCAAAAACCCGGAACAGCATAAAAATCAGATCAGAAGAAAAACGATAATTACATCCGTTAATCTAACTTGTAGGCAGTGGCCTGGTCCTTCTCGCGTACCCGCGTCCTCTCCGGCCGCCAAAGATGTCGACGCCCCGGCTCCGTCCCCCAGCCCACGAACCTGCAGAACAATTCCTTCCTGCATGCACTCAAAATACACGTTCACCACGTGCTCCTCCTGATTCCTATCGCGACCGTTATTGACCACCTGCTCTCGCTGCTGCCAATGACAAAAACGCCGATCTTTCGTTCGACGGAATCGCAGTCAAGGATGTTGGGTCAATAGCGGGGCGCTGCTTTCCTGGGCTGATGCTCCTCTCCCATCTGCTCTACCTTTTACTTGCTGCACTAACGTCGGCCGTGTCTCGGAGGATGGCATGCTGTTGCTGCTGCTGCTGATGGGGATATTCTCGCTGGCAGGAACAACACTGCTGTTGCATGTGGTAGTGTATATGTTGTAGATCGGGAGCATACAGGTCATGAGGTCTAGGGCAGGATGAGGCAAGCAGATCAGGCATGAGCCAATTCGAAGGATCGTCGTTTACAGTCCGCATCAGAATGAGTAGGATTACAGGAACATTTGCCTCCAATGTGAAAAAAATAGAGTACACAGGACCAACCTCAAGTCTGGCCACGATCTAACCGAGTCGGGACGTGCGCTCGCACGTGTTCCAGGGAGGTAGAGCGTGCTTCTGACGCTAGGGAGAAGGTCTCCCAAGTTTGTAGATGGTAAAATTGTTCATTTGTGCCCAGGTCGATAGCGATGACCAAGGCAACATGTAGGGCCACCGAGAAGAGGAGTAGGAGTGAAAAATCCACAAATTGGGGAGGGGCCGTGAATGACGCGGCCCCTGCTGATAAAAACGCAAGTCGTAGTAACTCCTGAAATCGTCCAAAACCGTAAGATATATCCCGGTGTACTGATGCCGTCGTTGTTGGCCTTCGGAATTAGGATAGTGCCGCTGCTGTTACTGAAGATATCGCGGTTCCTGCTCGCGGCGTTCCGCCATAGCCTCTGTTGTTATTTTGGTCGACATTGCAACCCCTCGGGCTGTGTATCGTTAGCATTCGACGGTACTACAGAGTGCTAGAATATATATCGTAGATGTGTGTGTTCTTCACATTAAACCGTGATTTCTACCCGTCGACATCCAGCACAACCGGCCGTGCCGATTCTTCAATCCTAGAAGAGATGCCAGTACAATTTATGTGGTCACAAATCTACGCCACAGAGATAATACGTTGCCACGTATGCGGTAAGCACAGCAGTGGGTAATGCAATATCATGTCATTATACCCTGGTACTACATACATACCCTGGTACGACAGGCATGACATACACATTCTATGAAATGGAGAAAAGAAAGAAAACAATCAAAGAGGAAAGTCAAGCAAAGAAGACAAATTGAAAGCGAACAGAAAAGAACAAGTGAAGGAAAAAAGAAAAAAAACAAACAAACAAACTGTCGTGCCCCCCCCACGCACGCGACATGGCAAACACGTTAAAAGAACGAGCTGGAAAAAAAGGACCAAAACACCATTATTAACTATAATTAATTGTACTTGTAAGCAAAGTAAGACAAATAACCGAGGGAAAATAACAAAGGTCATGCAGACAAAAGCACGAAGGACCCTCCAGGTAGCGGCAGCAGTTTGTGGTAAGAGTAGTATAGCCAGGTTCTCCCTGCTAGTCCGCCTGGTACCTTGCTACCCTGACTGCCATCTCCGCCCTGCGTTTGTCAACTATGTCCAGCCCTTTGGCGTCAGACAATACCGGTACTAAACAAGCAGAGTAGGCTCGTCATCCACCCACGCCACACGACTCCTTCAACACGGCTCAACCGAAAAAAGGAAGAGAGAGGGAAAAAATAATAAAAAAGAAGAGAAGACTAGGGAAGACCACGCTCGAACCAGCTGCACCAGTTGGAGGCACTATAGAGTAGTATAGTCATGTTCTACTTGCTAGTCGGCCTGGTGCCTTACTACGCTGTCTGCCATCTCCTGTCTACTTTCGTCCACCGCTGTTCCCCTTCTACTCCTCCTGTTCAACCCCCTCTCCGCATTCCCTTGGTCGGGTTATCTCCCACTTCTTCTTTCCCCCCCCCCCCCACCCATTCCCTTGGGAACCATCCACGGCGGATGCGCGGCGCTGCCTACTCATGTCAGCTTCGTGCCACCTTACCATGAACCGTTCGGCTGCTTCACAGATCCCCTGGTACCACTTCCCCGCCTTTTTGCTGCAGTGGACTACAACGAGGTCTCAACTCCAAACACCAAGGGGTCAACTTCCGTTGACCCTTCGGTAGCTCGGAACTCCCTAAGGTCTTCAACTATACATATATGCCAAGTCTCAAACTGTCCGCCTGGTCTCGGGTTCCCTCCACTAGCCATCGTCCCGAACATTATTACCCGATTGAGTAATCTCTCCTTGGTTTGCCGTGTCACGCCCCCCGCAAAAGAAGAGCCACCGTTCACGAATGGTGGTTTCGATGCTCTCGCAACGTGTCATCTTGAGGGCCTTCGCGTACGAGAGGGTGGCATGGTCAGTATGAAGTCGGCGCTGGAAGCCAATGACTCGCAACAGGACTTGGTGGTAAGCCGTGTTCGAAGATAGATAGGCAAAGTGGTCCTCTCTGAGAGTCCACGTCACACACGCGTACAGCAGGGTCTCAATCACCTCGGTCTTCAGCATTCGTACTTTTAGGCTAAGGGGGGTGGTCATACAACTCCGGGACGAAGCGTTTGAGGCATGCTCGCATGAGACAAATCCGTTGGTCGATTTCAAGCGAGAGGTCAGCGATTTAGTGGATAACGCCGCCTAGATATAAGAACTGGGTCGTCTGCTTATACCTCTGACCTGCCGCTTCGACGACGAGCGGTGGTGCGAGGGTTGTCTGGTCAGGTCTTTGTAGATCGGCGCAGCGGATATATTGATAGGTTTTCGATGTATCGGTGAGCCGGCGAGCACAGCGAAGCTTCCGCGCGAAGGTGAAGAACTTCGCTGTACGAGCCCCAAAGGCCCCCCCCGGCTGGAGAAGCGGCCCCGCTGTAGGCACCGCCGGAGTCCGAAAAATTAAGCACTTTCGCCAAACTTCTCATAAACTTTGGTTCCAAGTACGCCATCAAAATTGGTCTTGTTTAGCTGACAAAAGTGAGCGAGAACTTCGACAAACATTTTTTCTTTCTGCTATATTTGGCATATCCAGGCAGAAAAACTATTTCGGCGGACCATAACCAATAGGACCTGCGGTGTACACAAAAAAAATCATATTTCCTGATTTTTACTAACAATATTTGGTCCTATTTACTATGGTCCCCCGTAATATTAATAGTTTAGTGTAAATAGAAGCCAGCACCGGCCAACACCGATACATGTAATGTAAGCTACAATGAACAGGCCGAGGGCGCACGCAGACTGGAATCTCATACACCCAACCGCCCCCTGCCCCCCCCCCCGGAGGGGCCGAAAATACTTTTTTCCGACATGTTTTTTTTATTAATAGTATGATTTGTGTCGCAGTACTTCAGAGGTACTGAAGAGGCGTACGTACTCCTACGCGTGTAAGGCTTCGTTTCCCCTACTCGAAAACCTGGTACCAGGTATACAGTACCAGGTATATACGATATATGTATTGCACCTGATCTTATTAATACGTAGTAGTGTTGTGCTTTGCAGCTTGATTCTCCACTGCGTCGTCGTGTGGTTTAACGGGCACACATAACTGGCATGTACGTGTAATTCAGCGTTATGTTTCCGTTCTACGGCGAAGCTGAACGTGATGTATTATCTGAGTGTCGAGGAGATACTTTCGTGTTTTTTACGACAGTGACGTACACGACAAGTTTAGACAGAGGCAGGTAGGCATACAGGGGCAAGTCTTGTTGCTGCGCCACCTCTCAAGCGGGTTGTTGTAGACCTTGATTCCCCCGTTCTCTTCCCAAACCGAAATACCAGGTGCGCTCCTGAAGGCAATCACCTCCATGTCGGCTACCGTCGCCATGTGTCCGCGGTTGTCATCCGCGGATGGTGCGGTACTAGTACCACCCCCACCGGCGGCGTGGGCTGCTGCCGCCGCCTCGAAGGGGCTCAGGCGAATATGCTTAAAAGGCCCCACCGGGTCCCTTGCCGCTGGCGAGGTTTGAGCGCGAGCGCGTGCCTTGCCGTGGGACTGCTTCCTCTAGAGAGTGAGTTTCACCGCTTCCCGGGACACAGCCTTCCACACGGCTGCATGTTCTTGCGGGCGTATCCCGTACAGATCCTTGCACCTCGGGTCCAGGGCGGTTACGCAAACTTGCACCCGCTTGAAGATCTGGGGGTGCCACCGCCGGCCCTCCTTGTATTCGAGGATATCCCTCCCCTCGCACCAGCGATTGATAAAATCCCCCCACAGTGATTTTGCGTCCGGAGCGACAATGCCCATCGCTCTACTAGTAGCATCCGAGGGTCTGCGCGTGGTAACCATGCTGAGGTCATCCATCGCCCCTTTGAGCCCGTCCCGCAACTCCCCGATCGTCAGGATAGTGAAGCTGCCCGTCACGTACCGGGCGCCCTCCAGCTCCTTCTGCGCCAGTATGAATGGCTCCAGAATTGGGTCAATCAGTTGCAACATCTCCCAGTCCGTGTCTGGCAACAGCGGGTTGATCGTGTCCATCGACTGATGAACTCGATGGCCTCTTTGAGGTAGAGGAGGCGGCCCACCATCGCCCACGTTGACCGCCACCTCGTCTCAATATCCTACATTACACACAACGACGGTATCAGGAGGATGCCGCACACTGCGGCGAAATTAGCTGCCATGTGGCTGGCCTTCTTGTAGCGCCCAGGCTGACCGCGCGCAAGGCTCAAAGCGCCCAGGCTCTTGCCGCTGAAGACCGATGACGTCGTGGATTCCACGCGGTGGTTGTTACACCCGAGGTGCGAAAGCAGCCCCCCCCCCACACCTTAAGCAGGCGCCCCGCCTTGATCATGGACGACTCGTATCCGGTGACGCAAGCAACCACCCGACCACCTAGGTCGTGGCGTTCGATCCTTTAGCAATTTTCCCCTTCGCCAAGTCCTCACCCGTGGTGGCACCCGTATGCTTCGAGCAGTCCAGAGAAAGCGTGTGAAGCTCCCACCCGGAATCGATGTAGGCAATGGTCAGCAACACGTACGAGTCGTTCTTGCGAAACGTCCAGCCGTCCGTCGTAATCCTCACACCCACGCCATCCAGCATGAGGGACACGTCTGTTTCAAGGCTCTCATTGACGGCGCGCATTCTTTGAACAACAGCGCGGTGGTCCGGAACCTTGGTGAGGTTGGTTGAGTTTGGCCACCACCGTCTGGAGGTCCGAATAATCGACGGGCGAGATAAAAAACAGCAACGTCAGCGGGCATGTAGGGGAGGGGGGATGGTTAGCTAAAAGAAACAATTCCGCTGCCCGTTGCACGAAGGCAAAGACAGAGGAGGGGTAAAGAGAACGCTAGAAGAACCCTGAAAAAAAACGACTTTCAACATCTCACTCCCCACAACCAACAGGAAATGAGGGAGAGGGAAAAAAACATACTGAAACAAACTACAGCCAGCCCCCCATTGCAGGAAGAGGGAGACGCAGAGAGAAACTCAAAAAAAAAGGGAGAGAGGAGAGAGATGGAATCTTAAATTCCAAGAACAAGTGAGATTCCGCTCCTCATTGCAGGAAGAGAGAAACAGAGAAGAAGATTTAAAACCAAAAACAGAAAGAGGTGGAGAGAGAGGGGGAAAAAAACGAAAAAAACTGACATCCTGCTTCCCATTGCAGGAAGAGAGAGGCACAGAGAGAAAATAATAAAATATATAAAAAGAGAATGCCGTGACTTTCTGGAGTTTGGCGGGTCGGACAAGAAAACTCCAGAAAACGAGGTAGCGCGGGGGGGTTTCCAGTATTGGGAGACACCTGGTACATGTTTTGGGGGGTCACAGCAGCGGCACAGCTACACGTATATACGGGGGAGGCATACGCAGCAGCATCGGTACAGCAGGAGCAACGGTAGCAGTGGTGGCAGAGAAGGTCGACGGTAGGTCCATAGGGCAGAAGGGGTGCAGCAAGTAAGTAGCGATATCGATCGCAATCAACCTGAAGAACAGCACAAGCAGCAAGATGGTGAGAGTATTTTGCAGCTTTAGGTCTGGAATTAGAGTCTATTCATAGTTTAGGTACATACATATGCACGTGAAGTTACTGCTGTATCAGAAGGTTGTGGGCTACGAGAACGAACAGACCGTAGAAACGTTTTGTACGTATCGGAGAAACGTAGGCGCGAGGGTTCGAAGGTGTACTCCAGCACAGATTTACGGGACTGGGGATTTAGTATACCGCTCCCCACTGCTGCTGTCTTTCTCTCCATCTATCTCTCTCTTGATCCCTTTGTCCCCCTCGCCAAACAGCAGTAGTAGCCGCGCTACCGGCAACCATTGCCGACATACATTTAGAATATATAGCAGCTAAAAAATCACGCCAACAACAAATTGGCTACCGGTGCGGCTCTGGTCTCGGCCTTGGTGTGCTACTACTCTGCGCTTTTACCGATCTACTGCACAACACACAACACACAACACACAACACACAAACACACAATACGCACTACACACAACACACACAACACACAACACACAAACAAATCTTAAAACTACAAACTTGACGTACCGAGAACGGGAGGTTGTTGTTGATCATGAGACGAATCAGGTCATCGATCCAGTGTACCTCTGAAATAGCCTGTGCTTGCTCCTCCTGCTGCTGCTGTGGATTTCGCGCCTTTCCCTCCGGTTACCGTTTTTGAAAGGCGCGCCAGGTCTCACTGGCCTGTGTGCTTCCCGGAGTCCGGCCTGGCTTGTGTCGAGATGAGACATGATATTGTAGATGATCTTTACAGGTACTTGATCTACGCTGACTGCGGATTGTCGTTTGCAACGCACAACTGGCAGACCGCGACACAGGTGTAGCGTGAGGAGACATAGACCTTGAAGAATTTCCACACAAAGTGTGCGCCTTTGTCAGGCTTGGAGTTCTTGAGCGCTGGCCTGGCCTTCTCTATTTTTTTTGGCTTTTTAGCGAACGACTGCCTGGGTGCTGGTGTGTCCTGTTCATCCCCCGGCACAGAGGACCCTCCTTGCCGACCCACGGATCCCTCGGCGCTCATTGGGTGCTACTGACGTGCGTGTGCTAGCTGTCTGCAAACTACTGCTGCTGTAACTACTGCTGTTGCAGGACGCTGTGTGTGGTGCAGGGGCTTGAGAGGAGGTGCATATCCCTTGTTTCCCTGGTATTTACGCCTTCCTACTCTGTATGAAACCCACACCCCGAAGTATCGGTGAAAAGATCGGCTCGACTTCCCGACATAAAAAAAATGATAGGAGTATATATCGTCCGATATATCGAAAACCTTCGGTACCGATACGAGCTGGGCCAGCGAAGGTACTACATACTGCCAAATCGGTTGATTGCCCACGCCCCGCTGAATACCACGTATTTATTTGGGTGCGATTTTTTCACACGGCGTTGATCATGCAGCAACCCACAAATAAATGGAAAGCAAGCCCATTTTTTCGTTCGAAAGGTAAGACCGATGGATATATCCAGAAAAAAAAGGGTCTGAAAAAAATGGGGCTCGCTCTCCGTAAGTTTGCGTATAATATGTCGTGTACTACGTACGAGGTTGAATTCTTCAGATCGAAACTCGTGAATTCGGACCTCGCATCGCAGAAAAACAAAAAATGATCGTGATTACTTGTGTTATGTGTGGAATATCATGTTTTGGCGCGATATCTCTTGATGGGTGGCGAATTGGGCACTTTGACTAATATCGGTCTTTTCGTAATGTATTCTGCTATCTTTGCGTCGAATAATTTTCGCCTCGATCGGGAACAGCGATTTTATTTCGAAGTTTGTGTTGAAATGTTGGTGTTTTTGAGGTGTCGCCAATATCTCGTCGAGTTCGAGTCGAAAAGCACATAAATGTCTAAATTTTATTGAATAATAGAATTCTTTTCCCTGCGCATGCAGGGTTAGTGACTCCAAATTTCACGTTGTACGACGGGCCGATGGTTTATTCTCTTTGGTGCGGTCCTGCTCGTACACAGCTCTAGAGGTATTTTCCTTCTTCTCTTCGACATGTTTTTTGTCTTCTTTGTGTTTTTGGATTGTTGTTGCTTGTTTGTTTGTGTATTTGTTTTCCGTAGTTTTCCTCTTTCAAACAAGGCTTAATTTGTTTCTTCTTTCAACTCGCCGACCTCCCAACGAGTATCAGACCCCTGCTCGTAGACACCCACGGGGAGAGCACTACGTACGGTAGATGGTCTTCTTCCTCACTGTTTCAAGCCTTCCCGGTCTCTGTCTTCCCAGTTCAACCAACTGTGCATGCACCTGTCATCAACTATCAACTCTATTAACCTCTTGCCTGTCCCCTGTGTTCAATACCTCTCCACACAAACCAAATTCCCTCGCGTTCAATCTTCCGCACACACATACATGACATGTATGTTCTGCACATACATGACTGTTTTGTTATGGCTCAAAAATTCTGGATTGAATTTGTTAGTGTAGACCTCTATCGTGAAAAATCAATGCCTCCCAAACTATGATACGAGCGACCACTCCGTCGTATGCCCCGTTCTAATTCCATTTTCTACCCCTTATGAAAACCCTCGTACGTATAATGATTATAAGGCTAACCAGAACGCTGATGGCCCCGCTGCAATCTCTGCGAAGCTATCTACCACTCACAACCGACACCCAAGCAATAATACTGACTTGTTGCAACCTGATTGCCCCCCCTCTCGAGGGACAGGGCGGGCGGGTGGGAAAGTCGATCAATTATTATCTGGGCACGTTACTTACGAGATTTTGCTATAATAAGCCCTCCTTGTTGTTGCAGCTGTGCCGTCTATGCACAAGCAACAACTCTAGTGACTAGACTCTTTCGGCTGTCGTCTGATCTCGCCTCGTCTCACGATTCTGTCAGCTACTTAATTCCAAAAGGCCTCCACAAACTCCACCTCCTTACGGGAAGATATTCCATTATGGCTCAAAACTTTAAAATTCTGGATTTAATTTTCACATGTAGACGTTTATCGTGCAAATTCAATACCTCCAAACTATGATACGAACGACCACTCCGACGTTTGCCCCGTTCGTATTCCCCTTTGTACCTCTTATGAAAACCCCCGTAAGTTTGATAAACAAGGCTAACTGAAACGCCGATAGCCCCGCTGCAATCTCTGCGAGGCTATCCACCCCTCACACCATGAAGCAGCCTGACCATATAAAACGTCTTTTTCATGCTTTCACGAGTATTAGTCCAAAATTTTGCGGGAGCAGCAGAAACGCAGCTTGCCCCTTCTCCTGCTTCCTTCGCGTACGTTATAAACGCCCATGGCTTCCAATGTCCGGCGCGCTCAGTTGACAACTCCGAGATTCTCGAGGACGCTAGCTGGGTGGCCCCCACCATTCTTCCGGAGTGCAACGCGAACTGCACGGGATCTCTACCGATGCTACCTACCATACATCTCAACGCCGCCACCGCTTCTGTTCTCGTAAACACTTTCCACCCAAGCGGGGTGCTCCTACCCGCCAAAGGCGCATTCACTGGTAGCACTGGGTATACATCCAGCAGTTGCAAGACAGCTTCGGAGCCTCGCATCGACCCCCCACCCGCCTCCTTCTCCTGGACGAGGCGCGTTCGCGTGATCGTGCACCCTGCCCTTGTTTCGTCACACTTTGACGCCTGACATTTCGATCTGTTCTCAAACGCAACCTGCCCTCCTTCGTAAAAATGCATTTCCGCGTCAGACATAATAACTCGAGATGTACCTGCCCATTGGCGTACGCCCACACTTCCGACGCTCGGCACAAAATATAATATAACACGGGCAGTCCCAACCACATGACGCACCCCCCGTCTTCCATACTCGCGACCGCCTTCTCGCACTTCCGCGAGCATTGCCCACGTCATGGGTAATCTAACTAGCTCTTTCTCGGTAGACATACCGTGCGCCTTGTCTATCCCCTTCACCACTGCGACGATCATGAAATGCGATAGAGGAAGCTCCCAGCCTGCGAACAATATGTGGGAATGACAAGTACCCTCCGACGGTCGATTGCTGGTTGTTATGCAGAAAAAAACGAGACGTCATGAATTCGAGCAGTTCGGTCAGCGCTTCATTGGGATCGTCGACAGTTTGCAACCGAAACCCTTCACCCTTCGCTTTTCCCCCTTTTTCCCAGGTGTTCCATTTTACTAAGCAGTTTGTCTTACATCAGTACACTTCCAGACCAAACCAAGCGCGAGCGTTTCGACACATCTTGCCACTTCTTCCTTGTTTCCTCCTTTATTTGTTCCCTGTTACTGTGATGACGTACGTATACGTTATGCAGGCCATGATTTGAGCGAGGCATGTATCATGAAAGGCGCGCGAGTCAACCGAGTGAATTTGCTTCGTTCATCATTAGCGTCCATAGAACGCCGTCGTGTTTCGTGAGGATGTCCGTTGTCTGAAGTACATAGTCGAAAAAACCCCGCACCCCGCGGACCAATGGATTGTTCGCGCGAATCGCTAGAGTGGGTGAGCTCCCTGATCGGGTCTGCCAGCATCTCTCTAGGGCACCGTGAAACCCCATCCGCTAAAGTGATCTGCACTCCTGGAATATGTTTTGCGGTGTGGTTCCACCCACCCACGAGTCCAAGGCGACCCGGTATTCTCATGAGTAATCACGCCTTCTTGATTATGCCCCCACCGCCTCGAGACACCCACCATACGGCCGCCATGTTCTCGCCTAGCATCATAATCGGGTCACCTGCCGCGTCTGGCCTATCTCCTACGAATTCGAGCATACCCCACGCGGTCACAACCATTCCCAAACCTTCTAGGAGGTTGATTGTGATTGTACAAGTTTTCTGAAGATCGGCGTTTCGTGTCAGTTCTGCAGTCAGCTTTGTCGGCAATTGGTATCTTCAAAATACCTTCTCTTCAACGCAGAATCCTCCCACCGCCTCAAACCTAGCGTCAGACAGATGGTGCCGTTTGGCGGGTCGTTTTATCATCGCGTAGCAGAGCGCGCTAAGCACCCCTCCCTCTAGTAGGAGCTTGTGATCTATCGCCCACTTCCAAAAGAGGAGGTCCGCATGAAATTCTCCGCCAAGCTCTACCAGGCGGTTCTGTATTTTGCTAGCGCTTGCGTCGTGTAATCCGGTCAGTCGCAACGGCCTCCACACGAAATACCTGCCCGCGCGCACTGCGTACGCGAGGTTCCACAACTTCCCGGTCACGCCGAGAACGCCCCTCGCAAGCGCTCGCCTTCTGCTCAAGGGCCACTAGTCAAGCAAACGCATTTTTATTTTGTTGGCCTTTTCTAGCGGAAACGAAATTCTCGTTGTGTGCGAATTGATTGTTAACCCTAACGCGTCAATCGTGGAGTCCCAGTTCGTACTCTTCTTCGGGGCTAAAAGGGGCGATACCCCTTCTTCCCCCGGTCCAACTACGCGCACGTGATCAGAGGCGAGGGAGACCGATGTTATCAAGGCGGTCTGGTCGTCGTCTGAAAGTTGTACCCTGATGAGGAGATAGTTGTCGACGTACACGCTTGCGGAAAAAGGGTCGGAAATCTCTCCACCGCTGTACACTCTGATGTTTGCGTGCGGCGGAATCGGCGTGAGTGTACCCTGTTCCTATCGATCTACCACCTTAACATGGGCCATCCTTTCGTTTCCTTCGTCTTATAGCGAGGTCGACTTCAGAGTGGTGTTGCAGTGCGCGTGTTCGGCCGCAGCAGACATGACGCCCAAAACACTCGGCGATCCCGACCATCCGAAGGTTAATCGAAACTTAATCACAACTAGATCTCCTACTGTGTAACAAAAATTGTGAGCTTGATCGGGGTCGACCCGCTGGTTCCTGATGGCGTCCGACTTATCGGCTTGACTCATCAGTATCCTTTCTACTGGGAACTTCTTTCTCGGTGTCACGAGTTCGTAAAACACCTTAGGCAGCGCGTGTGCGCACAGGCATCGGGGGACAGTGTCAGGGTCAGAATCTCTGTTGAGGTGACCTTTCTTTCTTCGACTCTGTTCATCAAAAGATATATCGTTTCTCATCACGACCTTATGTGTCACCACTGCCGCCAACGGGGACACGTTAAGATTGGGTATATCGTGCGCAGCCGATTTTTGTATCACTAAGCATTTGTTTCGTCTTAAATCGTCGCCGACTGTTTCACAGACCGCTGGCAAATGCTCGTTGGCACTGGGGTAGTTTCCGTACTGTAGTTTCCGTACTGTAGTGCGCGCTCTAGACCTATACCCGTCCCTGCTGCGTGTACAGGTACCCCTCCTCTGATTATCGTGGCTAGCTCGTCCTCGGCCCCGAACCCTTTAAAGTCTCCGAAGTACTGTTGTATATATACTGTACGGGGTCTATCAGTGGCGTAACCAGAGGTCCTCCTATTGCTCGAGCTACGTCTCCCATAGCGCCTCGCTTATCTCGCATCATGGTTGTGCAAATGTTGGCGAGCGTATACAGCTTAGGCCGTCCCACCCCCGACTGTAGCAGCCACCTGATACTGCGGCGGATGTTGCCGCAGCTCTGGCGGTGGCGTCGGCGTCGGCGGCGATGGCGGCGGCAGTGCTTGCAGCTGCTCCTGCTGCTGCACGGCGACCGACGGAGCTGTGCCGGAGGCTAGGAGGTGGGAGAAAGAGCAGTTTACCCGTCGTCACACGTGGCCGCGCCATGCAAATCGCACACGCCCGGCCGAGTCCCCCGCTCCAGCATACGAGTCCTGAACGTGGACCCGCCTCCTCCTCCGGCGCTCGCCCGGCCTTGCGTGTGCCCAGTCCGCTTACCGTCCGTGCTGGAAGCTCCTTTCCTCTTAGAGGCTGCTTTCCGAGCGCCTGCTTCCAGAACATCTGACGATCCGTGAGGCTGGATTCCACGCCTTCCACCACCAGCTCTCTCAGCCGCGTGAACGCCAGCGTAGACATGGGGATGCCTGTGCCGGACGGGGGGGGCGCGTAGTGGTACTTCCGGTGCAGGACGCCCCCTTACATTGCGAGGTCGACCACCCCCGGCTTCAGACTACCGTTCATGGCTGTGAAGAGCACCTCGCGCACCTTGTCCTCGTGGTCCCCGATTGTTTTGTAGTGGCGCCGCAGATAGGCCTCCACGGTATTTGTAGATGTTCTAACTCTTGTAGCAAGGTGCGAGCCAGGCTCTTGCACGCCGCCTGAGCTCCCTCCATACCGAATTCCAGGGTCGCCCAAAACGCCGCAACAACCGTGGCGGAGTGCACCTCAGCTGGCATACCTGCCCGGATGATAGAGGAGGGAAACAAGTTTCCTCGGCGAACTCGGACATAGCCCTAAGATGTTTCTTAACAGCTTCTGAAACCTACGCCACCTCGTCGAGGGCAAGAAGCGAGAGAGGGCGGGTTACGACCTACCGCATATTGAACCCCCCTTGCGCGATAAAGAACTTGGGGGCTACAAGAGCGTGCCATAGGTCTGCCGCTTGCTTTTAGGTTAGTTGTTACGCCCGCGAAGACCGCGGCTTGGAGGTTAACGTCTTGCATCGCTGAGAGTGGCTGATCACCCATGGCGCCGCCAGCCCACGGAGCTAATAGCCCCCCGGCGATAGCGCCACCGGGAGGTTTGTGAACCTGCTAAAGAGGGCAAAGTTGCTCCTGCTGCTGCTGCTACTACTGCTACTGCTGCTGCTGTTGTTGCTCCTGCTGCTTGCGGAAGGGCCAGGATGGTTTGGAGACATATGATTCGAGCCGCGATCGCGTGGTTGCTTGCCAACAACTGCTGCAGCATCGCCATCAATGCAGGATCGGCTGGTGCTGCGGGAAGGCCCGGTCCGATGCCCGCGGCTCCGCCTTGGCCGATGCCTCCGTCCGATGCTCCGGTGCCAGGCAGGCCAACTCCTTCCCCTTGCTCGCTTTTCAAATCCAGAGGGGCGGCCTCACCTTCGCCCAAATTCTGCGGGGCGTGCTCACCCCTCTCTTGAAGGGAAGGCTGGTCGGCCATGCCCAGAAAGTTGATCAACTTTCTGGGCACGCTACTTACGAGATTTGCTATTAGCTCTCGTGGTTACCGCAGCTGCCGTCTGAGCCCAAGCAACTCTTGTGACTAGACTCTTTCGGCTGTCGTCTGATCTCGCCTCATCTCACAAGTCTGCCAGCTTCTTTAAAATTCCAAAACGCCTCCACAATCTCCACCTCTCTACAGGAAGTTACATACTGTAATCGATCACCTCCTCGTGTAATGGGTTGCCTCGGTTAGGAGGGGGAGTGGGTGAACACGCGGAAGTTTGCCATGAGGCCAGAGAAAAGATGTTGAACCAGGTGTATATTAGAAACCACCAAAGATGAAGTGAACGAAGGGGGCTATCCCTTCGTCCCAGGATCCCATAAAAAAATCCAGATGATGTTTATACCAAAACCCATTCGGGAAATCATAAATCCCGCCGCATTTTTCCAGTTACACAAATCACACGTATCCGCACGATTAGACACATCAGCCTGGCGGAGTATCCACATATACAAATCTCACGTATCCGCGATCAGACACATCAGACATGTGTGCGACTTATGACGAACGGTTATGACCAACAGCCTCCCTAGTTGCAGCACACTGTCATGATAATAGTGTCTATATACTGTACTCCAAATAGGCCCACAATCATCCAACACATAAATCCTCTTGTGGTAACACTACAAGTAGTACTGCTGTGGTGCTATATTACTCCAAACACAGAAATTTAAAAAAAAAATCGAGGGGAACAAACAGCTGCCTCCCTGCTGTGAAATCCGAAAAACCCTAAATCAGCGTCCTAAAGCCCAAACTTAAATCCCAAAAATAAGAATCAGTGTCGAAAAACACAAATTTAACCCCCCCCCCCCAAAAAATAAATAGTGTCGAAAAACCCAAACTCAAACCCGAAAAAAGTAAAACTCAGTGTCGAAAAACACAAACTCAAATCCGAAAAATGCCAATCAGTGTATCCAGCATAAAATCACCACATGTTCATTGCCAGACTACGATGAAACTCAAAAGAGTCCCGCGGTATCGCTTTAGTTAAGAAATCCGCAAGCTGGTAAAAGGTTTGTACGTGGATGATCGATATCTGTTTCCTTCCTACCAGTTCCCTGAGGAAATGGTGCCGTACGTCAATGTGCTTAGAGTTGGAGTTGGTGACAGGATTCTGCGCAAGCTGCACCGCACCCTGGTTATCCTCGAACACCGGTATGCAGGTCACGCCGACATCAGGCAACATGAAACGCCAAACCTGCCTCAAAAACAACACTTCCTTAACGACGTCTGCAAGCGCCACGTACTCTGCCTCCGTCGTGGAAAGTGTGACGCATTTCTGTGTCCTAGGAAACCAAGACACACAAGCACCCCCACACACCACTAACCCCCCTGAAACTGACCTCCTGTCAGCCGTCACACTTGCGTAGTCTGCGTCAGCAAACACCTGCAAGCTCAGGCCCCCTACCATACCTTTCCAAAAGGTATTCCCAAAGGAACTAGTCCGTCTCACATACCCTAAAATACCAAGTGCTGCCCTCCAGTGGACTAACTTGGGCGCAGCGCAGTACCTAGCCACCGCTCTTACTGCGTTTGAGATATCTGGCCGAGTCTGGGTTGAAAGCCACATCCGTGAGCCTTCCAACTCACGAAACGGCCAGTTTCCAGGTGTTTCGTCCTTGTCAAATTCCGCAAGCCTCGTGCTTACAGAAAGCGGAACACTCTTCCCAAACTATATCCCGTACTCGTCCGCCAACTCTTCAGGGAATGTTCGCTGGGAAATCTTCAAACCTCCCTTGCCCCGATCCCTCTCATAAAAACACCCCGAATACCGCCGCAACTTTCACAGGTTCTTGGCCGGAACCATCTGGTTCAATTCCTTTTCAAACTGGTCACACCTGGCTTTCTCCCCTACCGCAAATATGTCATCCACGTGTACCACTATAGTCATCACAACACTCCCCTCCTCCATCAAACGAAACACGCACTAATCAGCCAGGCACTGAAGAAAACCCAACCACATCAAACACCTAGTAAGATGCGCATGCCATTGTCTCGATGCCTGCTTCAAGCCGTACAAGCTCTTGTTCAGCCTTACTCTCTTCCCCGATAACCCACCGCAACCCTGAGGCGAACGCATGTACACGTTTTCCTCGAGATCAGATTGCACGAACGCCTGTTCAATATCAAAATAGCTCAAGTCAAGAATCAGCTCACACGCCATCGCTGTCAACAAATGGACACTGGAAACAGCAACAGTAGGCGCAAAAAAATCTCCGAAATCAATATTGGCTCTCTGTTCCTCCCCTCGCGCTACAAGCCTCGCCTTAGGTTTCGTAGGCCAACCGTACTCATCAGCTTTCCAATAAAAAAAACACATTGCATGAATGTAGTTGTCCACTGATTGCTATCCCGGCACAAACGTCCCCGCATGAAGCAATCCGTAAAACTCCCTCCCCATCGAACCCTCCCAAAAATGGGCGTGCTTTGACCGCATGGCTTCCCTGTGGCTCCGTGGGACCTTGAGGTCAGAGGCGTAGCAGTGTTGCAAATCCGGGGGCTTGTAGGGCGGCCGCTGGTCGCCCAGGGCGGCGTCGATGTCCTCCCGAGTGGCAAGCAGTGCCGCCAAGGCACACGGTATCTTCCCGGGCCTCCCAGCAGACGATGTTCGCGCTCGGTCCCCAACAGTGCGTGACGGCTGCCCGCGACCGCCAACACTCGGCGATGCCTTACGGCGCCCGGCGTCGACGGCTCCACGCGTAGTCAACATTGACAGCAGCTCCGTCTTGACCATCATCGATAAGAGTCCGACGCTATGGTTAAATCCCTGGCCGCTTTTCGAAGGCTCCTCTGGCGTGGCTGAGAGCTGAACCGTCTTCGAACGGGTATGCCCTGATATCCGTTGCGGCTCCGTGTGCGGCCGTGGCAAAGCGTCGGTGAGGGGCGATGGTGAGTTCTCGGGCGGTGGTGCCGGCGGTGACGGGGGCTAAAGCGGCGGTGGCGATGGCTGAATCGGCGGTGGCGACGGCGGTGACTGGATCGGCGGTGGCGGCGGCGGTGACTGGAGCGTCGGTGGTGACTGCACGTAGCTGATGCTGAAGCCCTGCGTTGCCGGCGCGGTGGCGTCCACTAATCCCCCCGCGCCCGCCGGTGCCGGTAATGGCACCACGGGGGCACGGTGGACCGTCCACACCACGTCACTGGTGTAGCATACGCCCTCCGTCTAAGCCCTGATCACCTTTACGGCGGACGAGGGGTGGTTATCGCCGTTATTCAGATAGTAGCACGGCACCGATTGGACGTCGGATTTCGTGCTGCGGCCCACCCGCATCATGCCTTCCTGGAAGAACGGTACCACCTGTAGGCCCGGAGGCCACGAAAAGAACACCTCGTACGGTGATCGCCAACCGATGTTGACCTTTATCGCGGAGCAGGTAAAAAAGTCGGCAGCCCAAAGCACAGCCTCCAGCCACAGGTGTTTGCCGCTGGCGCCGATGTTGGGGATTCGGCCAAGGTCGACGCTCGGGAAAAGTAGATGAATCTCGCGACGAGCCGCATGGCCCCCCTTCATAGCGCGCCAAATTGCACTCTCGACAACCGCGTTCTGTTTTGCCTTACCCGGGGCTGTGTGTTCGCGGTGGATCCCAGCGGTGTCGCAGAATTCGAGGTAGCGGCGGCTGGTGAACTCCCCACCGTTTTTCGTGCGGAAGCAGAGCGGCGGCCCCACGTTGTTCATGTCGGCGATGAACTTCTTGACATACGCGGTGGTCTCCGATTTCTTCTTCATCCCGTACGGCCGCATCCACCTTGAGGCGCTGTCGACGAACATGATCAGATAAACAGACCCGCCCATAGACGCCTCGTAGGGGCCGGCCAGGTCAATATGCACGGTCTCCATGGGCCTCCCCGCGCGCGATGTCGTCCTCCGCGGCACCCCAGCTCGCACACCCTTGGCCTCCAAACATCCACCACATGGCTGCAGTACTCTCGTCAAGGTGATACCGTGCTGCCGAGCCGTTTCCCTCAACAAACGCTCGTTCAGGTGACCGGAGGAGAAATGAAAGTGGTTAATATCAATATTCTCGGCAGGTTTCCCAAAGTTAAACGGACGCCTACCCGGAGCGAGCACAGCTGCAGCAGTCATGCCTACGTTCCCCACGTAAAAATCATTCCGATTTGACTCTGTTAGGGCTTGCGCTGCCCCAAGGTTGAGGGGGTAAGGGAAAAAATTCGTGTACTTAGTATCATCGTAACCATACATAAGTCTAACGTCCGAACAAACGCTCATGTTTGTCTCTTGCGTGCCGGGGGCAGCGACAAGAGGCCTAATCGTTACCACTCCGTGCTCTTTTCCTAGGGACGACACAGTGGGCGGCTCCGTCGGGAGCTGCGCCGATGGTACTACACTAACTTCACCTGAAGCCGTGGGCGGGAAACCAATGTCCGCAGGCACTACGCCTCTAGAGGCGGGCGGGAAACCATTATCCGCAGGGACTACCCCTCCTATACTAAGGGGGGAAAGGGGATGGGAACCCTCATCCAAGGGCCCTGCCCCACCTACATTTAAGGGGGGTAGGGGGTTCGAGGGGGGGGCAAGAGGGAAATCAGGCACAACATGTTCAGAATTGGGGGGGGGGGGGCAACACCAGACAAAGCAGAAACAGCTGTAAGTCCTGTAGTTGGGATCGGGTGCATGCGAGTCGCAAACAAACTTGACCCAGTCGCGTCACGAGGGAAAGTCAGACGGTTGTCGAACAAGTGTGCGCCATCCTTGTCAAGGGTGATGGATTGTCTCGCTTGTGCATCATGGAGGGAAAACAGGTTGAATCCGATCCCCTCCGTCACGTACACGTCATTTTACTTGACATTAAAATCAGTTTTGGAGTGCATCTTCAGATTGAGGCTACCTACACCAAGCACTCGCATAGGATTTCCATCACCAATTAAAACCTTCTCTTTACCACGAGGGATGTCTACCCAGTCATACATGTTACGAGAGCTGCTGGTAATGTGGTTAGTGGCCCCGTTATCCGAAACCCGAAACTCACTACCTGCTGGGCCTACCCCACGCCCCCCGACTGTCTCACTGGGAGACTGACTAGCAAGCCCCAACCCAGCTTCTACCCCATCTAAACTAGAATTCAACTCGCCTTGTGACACTGAACGTGCTATGAGTAGATGCAGAGCGCTCTGGGGAGATGAAGATGCTCCGGGAGAAGGCGAAGAAGAAGAGGACGGGGCATGGCCGGGGGGGTATGATGTTGGTGAGACGGCGACGGCGGCCGCGGTTGATGTTGCTCGTAGGTATAGGGCGCGATCTGCTGCTGGTGCGGCACCGGCGGGGGTGGCGGTGCCTGGTACTGCTGCGAAGGTGGTGGCTGATACTGCTGCGAAGGAGATGGCTAGTACTGCTGCTGCTCTTCCTCGCAGTAGTAGTAGGCACCGTGGTCGTCGTCGTCGTAGTAGCTGCCGTCGGCGGTGGCAGCGGTAGAGTCAGTACCATAGGCGTCATCATAGGCGTCACCGTAGGTGGCGGCGGCGGTAACGGAGGTGGCGGCGACGGTGGCAACGTTTGCTTGACCGTACGAGTGTGGCCACGGCTGCTGCCGGCCAGGTATTGCAGGCGAGAAGTGGGGGGCCCCGGCGGGGGCGGTACGCCCGGGGACAGGTGGCGCAGGTCCGGGGGGGGTGAGAGTGCCCTGGAGGGTCCACTTGCCATGCGCAATACTGATGCACGTGCCCCAACTCGTTGCAGGTCTGGCATCATTTGCGAGGGTCCGCCCCATGCACCAGCGGCTGATTACCAAACGGGCGGGGAAGGTTCGGTGGGTATCGGGAGTAGTCGTAGCCACCGGGAGGGGGGGGGTATGATGGCAAGCCTCTCCCCCTACCCCCTACCGCTTGCCCACGACCGCCCACGTACCGTCCTCTGCCTCCCCTGCCGGCTGGGCCTCTTCCTCCAGGGCCCCACGGATGTGATGCTCCGCAACAACCGCCACCCCCGCGACCACTGACGTGCTGCTGTTGTTGTTGTTGCTGGTGTGGCTGCTGTTGTTGTTGCTGCTGCTGCTGCTGCTGTAGCTGCTGCTGCTGTAGCTGCTGCTGCTGCAGCTGCGGCTGACGTTGCTGCTGCTGCTGCTGCTGTTGCTGCTGCTGAGGCGGATACTGCTGATGTTGCTGCAGCTGCTGTTGATTTTGCTGCCGCTGTCCGCCCCTATAGTCGCTCCTCCTGCTCCTGCCTCGTCCGCCGCGTCCTCCTCTCCCGCCATGTTGAACACCCCCGTTGCCCCGGCCAGACCAGTCGGGAGCAACGAGGACGTGTCCCGTCCCAGTCCTCTTCTTCTCCTCCCTCGCCATCTCCATCTCGTCATGAGCGCTGAGCACCACATCATCAAGGACTTTGCAAGTCAACTCTGCGTTCGTGAGAAAAATGTTCTTTTGCCCTCCGAAGGCGGATGAACGGTTACGGGCAAAATGTTGGTTAGCATCTACATCAGAGAATACTACCCCATGAAAAGCAAGCCGGCTTCTAAGGGCACTACCTCACGCAAGTAACTCGTTGGGGGTTCGTTCTCCTTCATTCTCAGGCTGTACCACGCTTGAGTCAGCCTGGCCTTCTCGGCGGCAGATTGAGGAGCATACGAATTCGTGAAGATTTCCATCCCTCACTTGGGCTACCGGCTGCCAAACTCAGGTTCCGTATGGGCAAGTATGTAATCAGGTTGATCAGTATCCTCCATGCTACGCGTGCCCTGGCTACCGCCTCCACCCCTAACTCTCTATCGAGGGCCTCACTGTTGGCCCCCTTCAATCCAATTTTTATAGGAACATCCGTGCTTATGGCTTCTAGGCAACCCTCCTTCCCAACAAAGTGCTATCATCTGACCCTCAAACACCATAACTCTCTGCCGTACCTCCTCCCCGTTCTTGAAAATACCATCAAAACATTTTAGGACTATTGTTGCTGCTAATACGAAACGTGCCTGACGGGGGGGGCTGCAGCCCATCTCTGCTGCTGAGCTCGAGCGTAGTCCTGCGAGAATGGCTCTGTGGACTGGACGGTGCTGATCCTAGGCTTGTTCTCCTGGGCTTGCTCTCGTTGTCTGTCCCTTCTTGCTTCTTCCTCGCGGTTGGCGGCACGGTCGTCTTCCTGGGCTTTGATCAGTCCTGCAGCGAAACTAGCGAAATTCGCTTCAATCGCATTCAGAGTTTCCTCGGGGAGGTCCGCGATGATCGACGGGTCCATCTTGCAACCCTTACACGAGTTATCTTTGATATATCAATTGTGCTAGCATTATCGATCACCTCGTGTAATGGGTTGCCTCGGTTAGGAGGGGGAGTGGGTGAACACCTGGAAGTTTGCCATGGGGCCAGAGAGAAGATGTTGAACCAGGTGTATATTGCAAAACACCAAAGATGAAGTGAACGAAGGGGGCTATCCCTTCGTCCCAGGATCCCATAAAGATATCCAGATGATGTTTATACCAAAATCCATCCGGGAACTCATAAATCCCGCCGCTTTTTTCCAGTTACACAAATTACACGTATCCGCATTATTAGACACATCAGCCGGCGGAATATCCACTTAAATAAATCACACGTATCCACGATCAGACACATCAGACATGTGTGCGACGTATGACGAACGGTTATGACCAACATATTGTACGTGTGTTCTTCACATGAAACCGTTTTTTTTTCCCGTCGAACTCCAGCATAACAACCGGTGTCCGTGCCGATTCTTTAATAGAGTTGGACCCCGGCCTCAACACTTGAAACCAGGTACCCGACCGAGTGGGAGGCGGTTGAAGCGGAGCCGGAACCGGGTACCCGCGTCCTAGGCAGACACGGATACCGGGGTACCCCGGTTCCCCGGTTACCATACACTATTTGCTCCCCGTTTGGAGTTTGAGCGGCGGCGGGGAAAGCGGGCACGGTTATCCGGGTACTTGGGTACCTGGGTATCCGGGTTACCATGCACTAGATGCTTCCTTTTTTGCATTTGAGCGGCGGCGTGGTAAGGGATGACACGGGTACCTACACTTTTTTTTCCCCCTCGTAGCCTTCGAGTGGCGGGGAGGTAAAAGGCGACAAGTGGAAAAGCACGACTCTTCATTTCATTTCGCCGCTCTCGATGACTACCGCCAAATAAAGGAAGCAGAAGGCAAGTGGGTAGGGTGTATTCTGTGTCGGACCGAGTAGAGAGGTGGGAAGTGACGGGGAGTGGCGAGTTGAAATAAAAGCATGGAATGTAAGTTTATCGCGCTTGTCAAGTCGTCACGAATATACTCCGCATATAATTGGTTGCTTGAAACAAATCATGTTACGAAAACCCGTACACACATCGAGCAACAACGAGGGAAGTAAGAAGGGCTGGGGAAGCTTCGTCAACCACCTGTGTCCCACATGCTTTCCCTCTAAAGAAGCCTCCACCCCTTCCGCGGGCAAGCGGAAGGCGCGAGATGGCGCGAGATGCGGGCTTTTTGCCGAAACGCACGAGCAAAAAGTCGGACAAACCTGCGAAGCGCACGAGGCTAAGTCTGGACCAGAAGATTGAGGTATTTGCCGCCCTGGACGTGACGTGTTCTCAAGAGACAGTAGCAGACAAGTTCAAGTGCGCTGTGCGGACAGTCCAGAGCATCAAGAAAAACAGGGCCGCTCTCAAGGCCGAGGCCGAGTTAGCTAAGGGAACCCGCAAGCCTGCCGCCGAGCCTCCGTGCTTGCGGCTCAGACGTGGGCATCAATCGAGGACCAGGAGGGTGTCGCGGAGGCGGTGCGGCTGGATCAAGCGGGGGACGTGGCGGCGGCCCTTAAGGGCTGGGTGGTGGAGGGAGCCGAGTCTTCTGACAGTGAGGAAGAGGACGACGACGACGACGAGGACGGAGGCATGGGAGGTGGGGGTGCTGAGCCACTCCCTTACGAGGAACTTTCCCAACACTTCGCTTCCCTGGGAAACTACTTGCTCAAGAGAGGAAGAATGTTGATGATCGGAGCGCATGCATCGAAGCCATCGCGCCAGGCTGATGCTCGGGAATAATTTTATTAGAGCACTGAGCAGGTAGGTGTCGATCTGGGATGTTTCTGATTTTGAACTTGTCTTGAATGAGTCAATCGGTTGCGAGCTTTCCTTCGCCGTGTTTGTTTGCTTTCCGCTTTCAAGCCGCCCCACCTCAAAAACGTAGGCGGTGGCGTTGTGTAGCGTGGACTTTCTTGGGAAAACTGAGGTAGAGCGTGCGGGAAGTGTAGGAGTTTTGGGGTCTTTTTTATTTTCCCTTTTCCTTGGAATGTCCTCCCTCGCTATTTTCTCCGTGGGGGTCTAGGTCGTGTTGAAAAGGTGTTCCTTTGTTTCGTGGACGGACGGACGTGCTTCGTGTTTGGCAAGTATAGACTAGGTTTCATTTTGTAGCCTTGTGATTATTTTTGTACTGTACAAGCGGAACGTCAATGCTGAATGGAAAAAGGAACAACAGGGCCGTGCAAAGAATTGCGTAACATGACATGGACTAAAACTCTGTCACCTCTTTACAGCAGTACACTCGTATATGATGTGGTGTTTATCGTTGTACAGTATTAGCAACATGTTGTTCTCTTCTCACTCGCGAACGGACGCAGGCTTTTACCCGTAGATACTGTACTACATTCACAATATCCCACCCCTCGCTTGTTACAATGCACTGCACATGCACTACGGTGCCACGTGCATACAGTTGCCCACGTTGTAGGCTACGTCTTATGCTGAAACCCAGCGATATCGTGAATAGTGCGGGTACCCGCATAGTTCAGGGTCCTCAATAGTGCGGGTACCCGCACTGTTCAGGCCCGAGTCTATGTAGTGCGGGTGCCCGCTTTAGTGCGGGTTTTCTCGGCTGTGACATACCCGCCTTATTGAGGGGCCCCCACTGTATATAGTTTCCTGCAGGAGGACTGAATTTTCTGGTGGGTTTTGTGGTATTCTATAACTTTCCGAAAGGGGACTGCGTTTCTTCTGAATTGTACAATGTGTCATTTAGCTTTTGATAAGGCTGGAGAGAGACTAGGAAGCGCCTGGGGACGAGTGCGGTCCGAATGAAAATTGTTATTTTTACGAGGAAAGGTTTGGATAGTCCTTCGGAAATTGAGACAAAGGTTGTTTGCTATTATAGGACTCAAGAGACAATGAAATGCCAAGGGGTGTTGTTTTTTATTAATAACCCGTTGACGAATTGTCGAGCGGGATTTGACCTATGTTGTTGTCTTCACATTATATCGTCCAATCTACCCACCTATATCAGTACACCCAGTGTCTTTCCTGATTCTGTGGTCACAGACTGTGAGACAGAGGTAGACCAAAATATAAAACTAACTCGCAAATTCAGGTGTCAAGAAAGTGAAATGTCAGCGTACCGGGTACGAGAACACAACAACACAACAAGCAAGACCGGAGAAGTAAGAACAAAAAGACAATAAACCTAAAATATATACATATGTATGAATGAAAAAAACAAGAAACAAAAACAGAATACCAACGACGCAAGGACTTCAGAAAGGCTGCTAGACGGAACGAATACGTACTCAGGAAGGGCAGGTATCTGCTGCGCGGACGAAGCTACGCGAAAGAGAGGCAAATGTCTGTAAGAGCTAGTCGAACCGATACCTAGCCACCCGGTCTATCATTTCATTTCTGCATTCGTCGACAGTTGTATCAGAACAGCTGCCCCTCCTCCCTCCCTCCCCTCCCCTCCTTGTCACCGTTCTTGGCGCCCTCTGCTGTGTGGCGCAACCGGCTCTTCTGTGCTTCGTCCCTGTGCCACCTCACTATGAAACAGTCCGCCGCTTCGACGACCCCCCGGTACCACTTCCCGCTCTTCTCAGCCGCTCACGGCCATAACAACGTTAAAACCCTGAGGTCGTCTGCTAGGCATTGGGCCCAGTTCTTTCCCGGTCGGCCTCGTCCTGGGTTCTCCCCACCAGCCATCGTTCCAAACATCACCCGTCGGGTCAGCTGCCCATTGGTCGTCCGCTGTACTACCCTCGCAAAGAGGAGGCGTCGTTTGCAGATGGTCCTCTCAACGCTCTCGCATTGTGCCTTTTTGAGGGCCTTGGCGTACGACATGAGGTGGTCAGTGCGTTGCCGGTGCTGGAGGCCAATGATCCGCAGGAAGAGATTGTGGTGTGCCGTTCTGAGCTTTGCGAAGTGCTCCTGACCAAGAGTCCACGTCACGCACCCGTACAGCAGTGTCTCCATCACCTCGGCCTTAAGCATGCGCACTACTTTTGGAGTGAGCGGGGCATCTTCCATATAATACACTTCCCGTTTGAACCGATTGTAGCATGCCCATGCGAGTCGGATCCATCCGCCGCATGATCTCTGGCATAATGTCAGCGCTTGCGACAACAAGGCCGCCCAGGTACAAAAACTGCATCGTCTGCCCATATCTCTGTCCTCCTGCTGCTTCGATGACGAGCGGTGAGGTCCGGGGTGCCTGATTCGGTGTCCGCAGCGGCATGGTCTCCGTCTTCTTTTCGGATACGTGAGACCTGCTGCTTCGAAAACGGTCACAATGACGATCATCATCTTCGCAAGGCCTTCCGCCGACTTGGAAACAATGCCTGCATCGTCCACGTACGGCATACCCCACACTTCCCTCCGTACGTAAGTTAGTTAGTAAGCCCTCACCCCGTCCTGCGCCGAGGTCCTCCTCGGGGTGAACCTAGTCCCTCAAAATGTCTGGGTCTTCACTGAAGCGTATCAGCACGGCGTGTATCACAGCAGCAGCGAAGAGGATATTGAACAGAAGTGGTGACAAGACACAGCCTCGCCGAAGCCCCTGAGTGACGTCGAACCATTACAAGTGCTCACTGTCATCCGTACGTACGCGGTCTCGCATGCCTTCGTGGACCTGGCGGATAACGGTGAGCATCTTCTCTGGTACGCCGAGGCGCGCGAGTACCACCCATACATAGTAGCTCACGGTCGACGGAGTCGTATGCTTTCTGCAGGTCGATGGAGCAGGTGTACAGGGTTTTTTTTCTAGCTCGTCCGAGTTCTTGCAGTCGGCGCACAACGAACAGCATGCCGGCCGTAGATCGTGCTAGGCGAAAGCCGCACTGTTCCTCGGGGAGTACCCCTTTGGCCTCGCAGTAGTTACTGAGGCGGGACGTTACCATTTTAAGCAAAACTTTGCCTGAATAATGGGCAACAAGCGAACTCCCTCGCAATTGTTGCAATCACAACGATCCTTCTTTTTATGAAGGGCATATACTCGAAGTAATGTAGAATACAAGTGAGGGAATGGAATTTGTACAATTACGTCCATGTAGAATTTAGGCTCTGTACTGGATACTAATATATCCAAGTAATCGAAGATATTCGGGGAAGACTTGACAATTGTGTTGTTCTAATTCGTGAGAGCGGACGAATATATTTGGACCTACTCCGCGGAAAATGCCGTTTTACCTGGCTGAAACCGATAAGAATGACGTTTCACCTGGTATTGGATTTCGATATATTTGTCTGTTTGTAACAAAGAGAGAGGCTGTGCATTGGAGTTTGCAGCAAAGAGAGGCTGTGGATTTGACCTTTTATTTATAAATAATGCTGATTCATTTGAGGATTTATGTGTTGATTCGATAATTTGATTTTTGAGGCACAGAATGAATGCTTGAGCTTCTTGTTTTTTTTTGAGCTGGTCATGAAAAATAGATATATCGATCCACAGTCCAGCGAAGTCGTACATTGTCATGTTACCGACCTGGGGGAATATTGAAGCATGGTCGTGTATAATGAGCAGGGGTTATAATGATTGCGCTCAAGAAACACGACGGAGATGTTATATCTCACATTAGGCAGTTCCATATATATATATATATTGATGTTGGATTATTTGAACGGGAGATAGATGTAGGCGGATAATCTGACGGGCAAACGGGAGATTCATTCATTGTGCCGGCAATGTGGTGGATATTCACATGCATGCCCGCTTCGCCATGGGCTGTCATTCGTTCGATGTAGCTCCATATGAGGCGAGTCGGCTCGACAGCTCGGATGTAATATAAGATGAGTTCCATGTTATTGTCTTGGGTCAACCACGCGTTGCCGTGCCAGCTGCGTCGATACCTTTTTTAGAGACCAAATAACACAAACCTACGCTACAACAGAAGTATTACATGCATTGTGATATTATTTTGACACGGTAAGCGGACTAAACAATGCAAGGAGTGCCATTTCATTCTGGTACTCTACGGTACTACTGGATACAACGGGCACGGCATACACATTCTACGAAAAAGATAGAAAAGAAAATCAACCGAACAAAAAAACAAGAAACAAAAACAGAAAACATGAAGCAAATCGAACGAGAAAAAACACGGAGAAATGGAAACAAACATAAATATCTCGTGCCTCCCCTCGGGAGATATGGCACAACGAGGTAGTTCAGTTCGATCACATGGCATTACTTTGTCTACTTTTCTGACTGGATAACAAACATAAATATCTCGTGCCTACCCTCGGGAGATGTGGCAGAACGAGATAATTCAGTTTGATCGCATGGCATTAATTACTTTGTCTATTTTTCTGACTGGATAACTCTGTACCCGTAGGATCTCTGTAGAATAGTTTCGTGGCCACATAATAACTTGGGTCTCTCTAGGACTGAATGATTCCGCACGTAAACTCGTGTGTGTGTTCTTCATCTTAAGTCGTACTTTCTTCCCGTCGACTAGGCCCTAGCCTTTACGGCTTGCCTCAAAACTTGCCTTCACGCCCTTTTCTGAGAAGGGTGTGCCTTAAAAGGTGCTTCGAGCCTTACTAGCCTTACTGAGTTAAGGTTCGTTGCCTGACGCTGAAAGAGGCCTAAGGCACGTTTTTGGTGATTCTCGCGAACAATATTACGCCGTTAGACTGGAATGCCCAGACACGGGGGACAGGGGGTTACATATTCGGGTTAGCGTGCTGCGTGGTGCGTGGTACAAGCCAGGACGCCAGCTCGCCAGGCGCTGTTGCGGACACGAAGATACTACCCGTCACCTGCCACCTACAATCTAAAACTCCAGAGCGGGGTGATGTCTAGCCAACACGGGATCGCATGGTTGACCCGGTCCGTAAGTTGTGTGTTATCCAGCCATCGTCCGCGATGATGGAGCGGGCGTTTTCTGTCATGAACAACATCTTCGGATCCCGGCAGAAACCTACCCCTGTACATAACGACTTGTTCGAGCTGAGTGTCATGCTGCGCCACAACTGCTTGGTTCGACGCGGCGCCAGGAAGAACTCAGCGAGCGGTGGTGCCTCAGCGAGCGTTGGTGCTCCAGCGAGCGTTGGTGCCTCAGCGAGCGGCGGTGCCACAGCGAGCGGTCGCACACCGAGGGGTGGTGCCCGTGCCCGCCCCGTCGAGGTGGAGGACGGCGGAGATGACGGGGAGAGAGAGAGGGGGGAAGAAGTTGAAATGTAGTTCCTCCGCACTAGCGGGAACGCGGGAATAAAAGGCCCTAAGTCTCGAGCGTTTTTCCCTGCCCTCGTGAATGTATGATAGCTCTAGGGATCACCGTACTGTGTAGTTGATGGATGCACACCATGCACGGAATTTTGTGAACGGTTGCGCGTGGTTCTGTAGTACAACAAGCATCGCAGATATGCTCAACTAGACCATGCCGGTAGTGCACAGTGCTTCACTTGGCAGGCAACCGGTACTATTTCTCGTGTTTGCAGCTTGGGTGGAGATGTACTGTTGTTGTCGGGGCCGATGCCGAAAATACATTGTCAACACCAAAAATATGTTCATTCCGCGGCGGTAATACTACTGTTTTTAATAGGCTACCGCTGCAGTACTTGTTTTTTTCTTGCATGTGCGCACATTCACAGCAAGGACTACCGCGGCATAATACCAGCCTAGGTGGTGAACACGTAATGTTTTACCTGGTAGCTACGAGTAAGACTCGTGGGCAACGAACATATAGACTTTATTGCTTCCTGTTCACGCTACGACGTGCACACATATTTCCCTTGTTGTTCAAGGGTCGTACACCTATTGAGTTATGCGGCAAAAATATCAGTCAACACCAACCACCGGTATGTACACTACCGCCATGAAATATGATGTACGTCACGAACCCGGAACTTCCCTCTCTACTACTATATATATATAGGCTTGTTCAGGCGAGATTTGCGTTAAGGATCACTTGAGGATTTTTTTATTGGCTCGTGCCTACCTGGTCAAGGCTCGTGCATTACTGGTTGAGGCCCGTTAAGGCTCGTTAAGGCTGTTGTTGAGGCTTTTGCCTTAAAAGCCCAAACAAATATCGCCTGCGGCGAGCCTGATAGCCATTTGCCTTAACGGGCCTAAAAGCGAGCCTTAAAGGCTAGGGAGCCTTAACGGTTAGGGCCTAACTACCGTTGGCATCCAGCACAACCAGTGTTCGTGCCGATTCTCCAACCCTAGAGAGCAATTACAACAAGTTACGCTGTCACAGACGTACGCTACAGCTATACTATGAAAGATGCCAGAAGGCATGTCGGTGTTAAGCTGTCTGTCCATCAGGGAAACGTCAGCTCACACAACAAGTTACGCTGTCACAGACGTACGCTACAGCTATTATTACACTATGAAATATGCCAGAAGGCATGTCGGTGTTCTGTCCATCAGGGAAACGTCAGCTCACAAAACGCTGCATGTGTCGAACAAGAGTATCTAAAACATGACGTGTTTGTTCTTCGACGATATCTCGGCAAGATATCGGCCAAAAGTCAAAACTACCCGAAATTTGTATTGTAATCGTCTATCCCGATCAGGGCAAAAGTTGGCGTTGGACTTAGCCGAACACCCTACGATAAGGCGGACGTATAGCTTTCATTGTTCAGTTCACCACCCATCAAGAGATGCTGCCAAAACGCTACTTCCATACGTACGTAAAAACGTATACCTACCTGGTATACGGCAATTAATGCTGTTTTTTCTGCGCTCAATATTGCGAGTGTCGATCTGAAAAATTGACCTCGTATTTATTTGCACATAATATTATGTCAAAAAAAGGAAAACGAGCCTATTTTCTTCAGACGAGTTATGGTTGCTTTCTTTTTCGTGTTTGTCCAGATATTTGTATCGGTCATGTATCTCTCGAACATAAAAAGAGCAGGGCTTGTTTTCTGTATGTGGGTCGGTGGATGATCGACATCGTGAAAAAAAGCGCATCCCAATGGTATTGCATACAAGGTAGTATTGAGCGAGGCGTGGCCAATCTACCGCTTTGGCAGCACTTTGGCTGCAGGGTATATTAACACGGCACCCGTCGACGTGTGCAGCGCAGAGCGGCAGGACCTATGCAACTCGTGGTAGAGACGGTGTGAGGCTTGAGACGCTAATCATCCAGGGTCTCGTGTGGATCACGCGACTACACCACCAAGTGAAATGGGTTTTGTGCGCCGGTTTTTGCCTCCACTATCGTTATTATTATCGTTATCGACTTTTTGGGTTTTTCGGTACGATAGCGAGAATATTGTTATCGTTATCGTCATCAAAGATATTTCGGCCTTATCGTGCCGAAACCTTTCTGGTTTCGATATCCAAATCTAACAGACAAATCGGAAAAATGGGAACGAAACAAAAAATGAGAACGGACGTTTTTTTTTAGAAAGCAAACCAATTGTGTACAACTCCAAGAAAAAAAGTTGACAGTCCTGTGGGGCTGTACAGCAGCTTTCGAATGAGCTGTCGCTCAGGCTGGAAGTCCTCGGCATCGCCGCGGTAGCCAGCATCTAGAGAAAACACAATTGAGCCAGCGTATATCGCTTTTTGCGCCCACCCGAAGGCAGCGTTGGAACGATGGGATCAGTGATTATCTGTTGCGTACCTCGTGTGAGGAAAACAGACACACCTGGACAACAACTTGCCGATACGTACGTACAAAATATGGCCTCTCGTATCGAAACCAGGGAAATAGTTTTATCCACTCCCGCCGGAAAAAACGTTGAGCGCCTGCCACGCGCTCCAGAGTGCACGGATGGCGCCGAGACCTACACCAATGTGTTCGGCCGGGCTTCATATGTCCGAGCACTAACTGTTTTGCCGAAAAGTGCTCGTGCGAAGAGAAAAGTTAGCAAAAGTTCGAATTTTTTACAAACATACGTATACACATTATTAATAGTTTATTATTTCACTTGCCATCCGGCAATGCGCAGCATGATGTTCAACATGGATCACTCATACGTATACTTCTTGATACAAGTTTTCCCTTCAGAGCGGCATGAGCGTAGCGTGTAAGAAGACTCTTGCCGAAATACCTATTTGGTGGGTTCATATGAACTATTACACTAATTAATTGCAGTTGTATGTGCTGTAGTTGGGGCAATAGCTCAAATGTACCTGCTAACAACCAAATATGTATTACAAGTAGTAAAAGGAAAATAGTAGTGGTACATGCAGATGAGGGTGACGCAAGAGAGCAGTTCTAATGACCGAAAAAGCAGGTAGCAATTATGTATTACAGCTGTTATGATATACCAGGTATATATGAAGGCGACATGATGAGCGTGCTATGCAACTTCGACAGTAAGCACTTGCTCGACGAATCGCAGCGCCAGTAGACACATGTCCTGCGACACCTGACGATTCGAAAACGAACGTAACCTTTGGCGGACGCCCGCACTAACTACGACAGAAATTCCTCAAGGAAAACGTCTTCAACGAAGCGTAGCAGCGGGCCCGGGGCCGGCGTGAAACGCAAAGAAGTGGAAGCGACGGGAGTAAGTAGTAGCAAAAATTCCCTCGCAAACGCGAATGTCGCTAATATGAACGGAATCAGCACCCTGGCAAACACTCAAGGCAGATTGAAAAAAACAGGATCTTTCTTTGTCCACAGCACCCACAGAGGATGCAAAAAAGGCAGTTAGACCTTGGCACTCGCCAAGGCACTAGCGTGATGAAGGCGATGCAAAACCTGACACTCTTCTTAGGTGAACAAACCCCCACCGAAAACAAATGAACCAGTCCGCTCCCCACGCTTGAACTTAAAGTACCCGCTGGCAGACTTGAAGTACACGCACAACGGATGTTTGCTGAAAGTATTGAAATATTATAGACGCAGGCGCACGCTGCAATGATACGCCCGCAAACACCTCTATATTCAGACCCCAGGCGCAGACCAAAGGCAGATCAAGTGTGTATGAGGCTCTACCGGCAGATCATGATAGACACGAGAACAGACTCTTAAAAGTGCGAAGATCTATTCCGAGCCCGAACCGAGGAGATCGACCGACACAGCCTTCCCGCTTGGCGGCGCTTTTCTCCAGTTCCACCCGAGCCTATTCGCCGAACTTCGCTTGGCGTTCGCCCTGAACTTGCTCGTCGTGGGCGATGAAGAGCTTCCAGGAGCGCTTGGAGCCCGAGAAGTGCAGGGGGGGCTTGCACTGGCCGATCAAGATGCCGTTGTCCTTGATAATTCCTTTGCAGTGGACTCAATCCTTAGGGACCTGCAAACATAGATTATAGACAACAAACCGACAGCACAAAGAAGACATGTAAGACGTGTTGAATACAAATATTAAAGTTGGTATGAGTTTAGTTGACGAAGACTTTAAAAAGGGCAAATGCCTAAATCAGTTATAATACCTGATCCGTTTGAGCCAAAATCAGGTGTATACTAAAACCAAGTAAAAAACGTGCGCCACGAGCGGTGTTCTGTCCATGAAAGTCGGGTAAAAAAAGAAGCGTGCCATATATGGCCTCAAAAATCTAAGTGGTTTAGTTTTCTTTTGGGCGTAGATACCACGGGCTTCACTTGGACCTGCAGAGAGTCACTGTTAATAGGCTTCGTTTGTTCTGCGACGGCGGGGGCGCCAAGAAGAGTATTTACGCCCCCCCCACCGTTGACAACTTTAAACCTTCTTGACCGTCCTCGCGGAACTGCCAGCTCGGCACGAAATTATCTCGCCGTACCACACCTGATACAAACTCGACGCGGGGTGGTGAAGATAGAGACCATGGTATGTGTGTGTGTTCTTCACGTTAAACCGTTCTTTCTACCCGTCGACATCTAGCACAACCAGTGTCCGTGCCGATTCTTCAATCCTAGAAGAGATACAAGTTCTGTGGTCACAAAGCTACGCCACAGAGATACTACGTTGCCACGTGTGCAGTGTGCACTGCAGTGGGCAATGCAAAGCCATGTCATCATACTAGATACGACAGGCACGACACACGCAATCTATGAAATAGTGAAACGAAAAGAAACAATCAAAGAGAAAACAAAAACAAGGTAGACAAATCGAAAGAGAAAAAGAAGAAAAATGAAAGCAAAATCTAAGAGAAACAATCTGTCGTGCCCCCCCCCCGCAGGCGAGGTGGCCAACACTTGAAAAACAACGAGCTGGAGAAAAGAAAGAAAAATAAAATAAAATAAAATAAGAAAAAAACACCACTGCTTGTAAACAGGGTAAGACAAAGAACCAAGGAAAAAAGTAACAAGGAAAAATAACAAAGGGGAAATAACAGGCAGACCAAAGCCCAAAGCACCTTCCAGGTGGCGGCAGCAGCTTGTGGTACGAGTAGTATAGCCAGGTTCTCCCTGCTAATCCGCCTGGCACCTTGCTACCCAGACTGCCGTCTCCGCCCTGCGTTCGTCAACTATGCCCAGCCCCTTGGCATCAGACAATAAATACGAAACGAGCAGAGCAGGTTCGTCTTCCAACCACGCCACACGGCTCCTTCAGTACGGCTGTATCAATCAGAAAAGGAAGAGGAAGAGAAAAAATAATATGAAAATCACGGAGAGTCAACGCAAGGAAAAAAACAAAACAAAATGATATTGACTGCTATGAACATAGAAAACAACACAGCAGCGGCAATAGGACACAACAACTATTCAATAACTGAAGCACGTCGCACACCCCGAAAAAGAAAAAAAATGAAACCAGCGTATTCATGTGTGCATATTTATATGAATACGTACTTTTGACGTACAACGTGTTCGTGCGAGTACAGAGTTTATACGTTGCGTAATGCAGAATAATTTCAACCGAGGAAGGGCAGACGCATACGGAGAGAAACAACAGTGTAGGTATGTGGCCCCTCTAATTGGTTCAAAGTTGGCCAAAATCAGTGGAAAGCTAGAGAGAGTAGGAAACAACAGGTATCAGTTGGCCTTTTCGAGTTAAAATCAGTTACTATGTCAGCCTGGACAATCGCAGGGCTCCTGGGGTGTGTTTTATACTTGTTTTTATAATGTAACTGATTTTGACCGAAAAGAGGCCGGGTATACCTTATTTTGGCAAAACAAACTTTAGAAACAGTTTCGAGAATACGCGTTGGCGTGCGCTGTAGAGGCAGGAAGAACGAAAAGTTAATAGGAATGGGATGCGATGAATGATGTTCGCAAACCCTTACGTCTTTTTTCGCGGCCGAGACGGCGACGGTGGAGCCGGCAGCAGCTTAAAACATGGAAACGTGTTAGTGTGCTCAACGCCTGTCTGTTATCGTGTCGGAACAACAACAGCAGCAGCGGCGGTAGACAACTGTGTCGGTGTGGAAAGAAACATAGGCTGTAAACAACAACGGCAACTGTTCGGAAAAAAGGGTGGTTATAGTGTGCAAAACATAAACAACGGCAGCAGCGGCGAATATCCAAATAACAGTACGCGTACTATACCCCTGTCTTGGTGTGAGCTGGTATGAAGAAAACAAAAATGGCCAGTACCTGGCACCTGGTATGTTTTTGTGTTTTGTATTTAGTGCTGAAGGTCGACAGCCTGCGGGAACCGCAACAACCACGCGAACAACAACAACAACATAGACAACAGCTGCGCGGCGGCAGACACTGACTCAAAGCTGCGTATAACAGCAACTACGCGAACGACGCCTGCGTACACAACAAAATCAGCATCAGGGGCGATTGGCTCGCGGGGTTACAGCAGCAGGAAAAGGAGCAGCAGCAGTAGCAGCAGCAACAGTGGGCTGCGCCACCAAGTCGTGTTCTCGCGTGCGGGAACACAGTAACGACGACGACAACAACAACGACGACAACAACAACAGCAGCAGCGGCGGTAGACACAGGCTGGTTGTGGAAACGAGCGCAGGCTGTAAACAACAACGGCAGTACCAGCGACGGCAGCAGCACAAAAGCAAATGGCAGTAGGCGCAGCAGTGCATAAACAAATGGCATTATTATTTTAGTACCTGGTATTTTTTTTGTCTTGGATTTTGTCCTAAAGGTCGACTACGTGCGGGAACAGCAACGGCAACACCACCAACAGCATACCAGGTAAAAAACAGCAACAACAGCGAAGGTTGACACCTGCCTCGGTGTGGAAGGAAACGCAGGCAGTATAGAACAACGGCAGCAGCAGCGGCAACAGCAGCGCATACGCGTACTATAAAACACACAAAGGCAAGAACATCTTGGTTGTAGATTCAGTCCTGGAGGTCGACAACCTGCGGAAACAGCAACGTCAACAACAATAACACGGGCAGCAGCAGCCGCAGTAGATACTGACTCAAAGGTCCCTAAAACAGCAACAACGCGAACGACGACTACATAAACCAACCTGGAACGAGAAAAGCAGCATCAGGGGCGGTAGGCGCGCAGGGTAACAACATCAAGAAATGTGCAGCAGCAGCAGTAGTAGCAGCAGCAATAGGCTGGGCCACCAACTCGTGTTCTCGTATATTAATACGACCAAGCATTGCAAGTGGTGTGTAAAAAATTCAACAACACCAGCCGCGGCGGTAGACACAGGTGACAAACAGCAACAACAACAACAACAGCAGCAGCCGCGGCGGTATAAATAGGTAGCAACCAAGAACACCAACGACAGCAGCAACAGAGAAGCACAGAACACAACTCACCGCCACCTCCAGTCTCGAGCGTGAAGGACACGGTGCAGACGTCGATAGGCCTGGCGCATAATTCACAGTCTTTGGGCCACTTCAAGATTATCCCGCTGCCGGGGCAGGTATCGCGGTCGCAGGTCGCGAAATCGACTTCGCTTCCAAAGTTCTGTGTTCATCATATAGCTGGGAGATGCAGCGGTTGCACTTTACAGTGGGATTGAGCACTGACTTGGACAGGGGGATTCGGTTCGAAATGGGCTTCCAAGATCCGCCAGAAGAGGGCGAGGCAGAGGAGTATTGAAGGCCGCACCTTTAATATCGGCAGCAGGAAAAATTGCAGTCCACTCTGTAGAAGCAGCACCACCAGGAGCAGGGGATGCCATCTACCAGGCAGGAGCAGCACTATCTAGCGGGAGGAGCACCCGGTACCAACAGAAGCAGCGAGAGCAAAAGCAGCACCAGCAGGAGCGGCACCAGAAGGAGCGGCACGAGCAAGAGCAGCACGAGCAGGAGTGGCACGAGCAGGAGCAACGCCAGCTGGAGGCCAAGCGGTATACGAAAAGGCAGCACCAGCATGACGCGCGTCGTATGCTGTCTACATGTGCCCACGCACGGAAATAATCCAATGACCCGCGTCGTAGTCCTGTTCAAACTATTCCGGAACAACTTGAAAAAAAATATCGGTCTACTATCGTATGCAATCTTATAGCCGACCTCTTCGGGCCAAAGCAACTGGGATCAACGGCAGTAGTTCTGTTGAATCTGTTCCCGAAAAGTCCCTCCACTCGCGAATAGTAGCAAAAAACGCTCGCGAATCAGGGTTGACAATATTGCGAAAGGCCACCGAAACGCCCCCACGGCGACCGACCAGAGAAAACGAATTTATAGTTTTGTTTATATACGAAATGAAACATACGCATTCTAAACAATTACGAAGACGTAACAAGTGAAAACAAAAAATTGGATTGGATGGCGACGTGTAGAAAGGACTGTTGATGTCAAAGAACACACACACAGCATACAGCTTTGTAGAGAATTCAATTCGTCGATACATATCCACTATTGATAAAAGGCGGAAAGATCGTGAAACAAAAAAGTGGCCGAAAACGAAAAGCAACGAACGGTTGACGACGAAATGTTTTCCTCTGAAGTGAATTCGAAAGTTACACGCAACGAGATGACACAGCCGTGAAACAACGTGGTGGGGCGGGATATAAAAATAGGAAGAGGTGGGGGGTATTGTTCCAGAAGGAAAATCATACTGATATTTGATACCAGGTATTTGGAAGGCACACGCAGTACTCGTGCACTCGTTCTCATAGCCGATAAATACGACTGAGGATTCTGAGGTGTCAGTAGATAAAAGCGGCAGCATAATATATATATATACATATATTAGGTAATATATATACATATATTAGGAGTGAAGTTACGCTGTCGAGTCCCAGCGACAGCGGCAGCGCGTAGGGGCAACACGAGGGAAACGAGAGGCAGGACTGGGTGACATTCATCGTAAGGTGAGAATCTGAGAATCGCGTCTCACTCGTATAGCGAAGTAGAGTGCGAGTAGACGATGGCAGTGTGGGAAAACCTGTGTAATGCGGTAAGCAAGATACACGTTTACTGGCAGAGGGGTATATATCCAGATTTCATGTCCGGGCGCGTTCGTGAACTATATTGTAGAAATGTGAGCACGTCGCAACATCACCGGCGACACGGAGAGCCGGGGAGGCGAAACACCATGCATATATATGACATACTGGGAAGAACAGCAACATAACATACTTGTAGTGTCAAGAAGGTACCTGGGCAAAAAACTGAGGGATCAACACTAATATATAGAAAACAGAGCCACACTCGCAATCATCTGTGTGTGTGTTCTTCACATTAAACCGTTCTTTCTTCCCGTCGACATCCAGCACAACCAGTGTCCGTGCCGATTCTTCAATCCTAGAAGAGATACAAGTTATGTGGTCACAAAGCTACGCCACAGAGATACTACGTTGCCACGTACGCAGTAAGTGGGCAATGCAATGTCATGTCATCATACTATCGCCCCGGTGGTTCAAGTGGTTAACCTCGAATTCTACTTGTTTGAGTCCTGGGTTCGAGCCCCAGGAGGGTCGGACTTTGACTTTATTTGCAAAAATAAAAAAAGGGATTCAATTGTTGAGAGCGCCTTGCAGCGTGGGTAGGCACAATTCGATGCGAGTCGACGAGGGAAGAAAAGGCTGAAATCTTCTCGCGATAAAAATGAAGGCACGTACCGTAGCGGGAAGGGGGGAGAAGAGCCTGCTACGTGTCCCCGGATCTAAGTTACGAGTCGGAAGGAGAGAGAGAAGAAGATGTGCGAAGATAATGAATGGGATGAGAAAAAAAAAAAAAAAAAAAAAAAAAAAAATATACGACAGGCACGGCATACACATTCTATGAAAAAAGAAACGAAAGGAAACAATCAAAGAGAAAACAAAAGCAAAGAAGACGAATCGAACGGGAAAAGGAAGAAAAATGAAAGAAAAACAAATAGAAGAAACAATCTGTCGTGCGCCCCCCCGCAAGCGAGGTGGCGAACGCTTAAAAAAGAACGACCTGGAATCCAAACCAATGATCGACATAAAATATGATACGTACTATTAATAAACGCTGGCGTCCCCGGTGGCTTGGTAGGTGGTCCGCGTGCCTATCAAGATCAATTTCGTGGGTTCAAGTCTCACCGAATGCATGCTCGTAGGGGCTTTTTCTTGCATAAAGAAATGATTAGCGGAAAGCGCGAGAGCGTGAGTTAGCTAAATTCGATGAAAATTGACGAGCAGTGGGAATGCTGAACCCTATGCGCGACAAAAGATAAAGGCACGTACGAGTACCGGGGGAGAGAAGGGAGACGACATTTGTCCCGAAGATCGTGGAAAGTAAAACCTCCTGCGAGCTAGGCTGGAAAGTAAAAGTGATGTTGGAAAAAAAAAAAAGTAGTCATGAAATACACGATCGTTAATAGTGAGATTTTCCCGAAAAAAATAACATTTTTCGTGTTTACAATACGTGGGTTGTTATATTTTTTTCTTTCCCTCTCTTTGTATAGACTTCTTAGGCTCATTCTTATCGGAGAGCGTTTTTTCAAAAACTTCCATAGTTTGGAAATAATTGGAGATATGTATCGATATACGGAGGCGTTCTGTCACTATTCGTGAAATTCTCCAGAACAGAAGCAACAATATCAAGTTCGTTAACATTCCAATATTTGGAAATAAAAAACAGGAAAATACGGAAGATGAAAAATTGCGCGAACAAAATGTCGAAAATGAGGCGTTCTACGATAGAGGTTCACCCTACGTTTTCTAAGGCTCCTCACTTAAGGAGCTCCATCCCTCGCCCGAAAATTGACGTCAGCAGAAATCAAAATACATCGCGGCGAAGAATCCCATGGCCCAAGTCTACAACACTTTTTTTTTCGAAATCATGTTTGACATTCCAACGATTTCGGGTGAAGGAACCCCGTTTTTCAGAAGCAAAATAGCGGAAATGTGCCACGTCTATCCTAGAACGGGTCAAATTCGGAGCAAAAGCTCTCCGATAAGAATGCCTTCTTCTAATCGGTGAGCGTTTTTTCCAATTTTTCCAAAGTTTGTAAATAATTGGAGATATGTATCGATAGACAGAGGCGTTCTGTCACTATTCGTGAAATTCGCCAGAAGCAAAAATATCAAGTTCGTTAACATTCCAATATTTGGAAAAAAAAACAAGAAAATATGAAAGATTGAAAAATTGCGCTGAAAAAGTGTCGAAAATTACAAAAAAAATGCTTTCCGACAAGAACGGAATTATAAAATTTGGAACTTTGAACGAAGGAAATCTTTGGGGCTTGTTGTGAGAGGTGTACGGGTGGTGGATCGTTGGCGACGAAGGGATGGGGAAGAGAGAGGGACATGAAGTTGACGGTGTGTGCAGTTGGTTGAAGTGGGAATTGCCTTCTATCTGCTGGGTTTGCATCGTGAAAAAGGTGGTACAAGTCTGTGTCGATCACGATTTCTGACCAAACACAATATAAGATTCATTTTTGTTTTTTAACAGCAACAACAACAACGGAGGTAACGCCAGGTATACCACTCCACACACACTTCCTTGGTATTAATATTCATAGAAACTTTTCATTTTTCCCAGTACTTTTCTTCACATTTCAAGGTTAGGTTCTAACCTACAGAACCATACCCGGGGTATTTACCCGGGAAATACCGTGCAGAGAACTTCTGTAGGTTCTGTTAAGGCATTAATACCCGCCCCCGGATCTTCTGCAAGTTCTGTACGACCTTCATACCCGTACCCGGAAGTTCTGTAAGTTCTGTACGCCCCGTTTGACAATACCCGGGGTACCGGTACAACGGTTTTGTACCTGCCCGGAACTTCTGTGAGTTCTGTACGCCCCTGCCACGATACCCGGAACTTCTGTGAGTTCTGTAAGGGTTTTTTACCCGTACCCGGAACTTCTGTAACTTCTGTAAGAACTTCAGCACAATACCCGGGGTAAGGGTACACCCTTGGCACAATACCCGGGGTGCCGGTACAGATTAGGATGGCGTTGAAGAGCAAAGATGTCGGGAGACAGAACATTCAACCCTCTTGCCAGACAGCAGCTTTGCCTTGACATGCCGTGACTGACACGAAACTACTAGGATTTAGTGTAGAACACTTCGACCCTACACCCTTGACAGCGCATGTTTTGCCTTGCTTGACTTGACTCCCGACATATTTGTTGAGGAGTGATGTTATGCATTCTGACGTGATGTCTCACCAGTGAAACACACCAAAAACGAAATGACGAAACTACATTGTACCACTCACCTCGCTCACACCACTCAAAAACCGAGCACACCTATACACACACATCTGATCTGTGCAACTGCATCTCGCTGTGATCTGTGTACCCGGGGAAAGGGAATATGAACGCTGCAGATTCTCGAGGATCTCCGTCAGACAGGGGTGGCGGCAGTTGACCTATGACCGCGGATGTCGTTCCCATGAAGTTGGGGCGGTCCTTACCGTGAAATTCGTGATAGAAAGCTGTGACAGAAATGAGCCACAATGGTACGTGCATGGTATGTACGCGTCATTACCGATACAGTGTGTCGTGTTTGCAGTACCCCTCTCACAGCATTTCGAAATGCATTACCTGGTATATGTATTTGTCTGACCAGTAAATTCGTGGTTTAACCTTGACGTGGGTATTTACCATGGTAATACCCGGAACTTCTGTAAGTTCTGTACGCCCGTACCCCAATCGGAACTTCTGTGAGTTCTGTTCGCCCCGGCCACAAACGGAACTTCTATACCTGGTATATGACTCCGGTACGCTCGTTCCACTATCAATACGCGGAACCTCTGTGAGTTCTGTTCGACTTTCATACCCGTACCCGGAACCTCTGTAAGTTCTGTGCGACCGAGCCACAATACCCGGGTGCCGGTACACCATTATTATACCTGCTTGGAACTTCTGTGAGTTCTGTACACCCGTGCCACAATACATGGGACTTCTGTGACTTCTATAAGGGTTATACACCCGTACCCGGAATTCCCGTGAGTTCTGTACAACCTTCATACCCATACCCGGAACTTCTGTAAGTTCTGTACGCCCGGACCACAATACCCGGGACTTCCGTGAGTTCTGTAAGGGTTTTATACCCTAACCCGGAACTTCTGTAAATTCTGTAAGAAACCCATATCGTAACCCTAAATCCACAAACCCTACAAAATCCAACCTTGTAATATTTGTACTAACTTTCACTTCAACACGGAAAAAATAAAGGTTGAGACCTATGCCAATGGTACAGCGAAGTTGCAATAAAAAGTTTGAATTTCAAAGATACCCGCCAAACAAAATCAGAACATGCTTCCTATGGGCCACCTAAGAAAAAAACAAAGTCCCTAACTTTTGGAAAAGCCCGAAAAAAGCAAATCTGGGGCCGATGTTGGGCCAACATCGGCTTCAGAAAAACTCAGGCCGATCTTTGGTTCGAAGCGGCGAGATTCCGAGTCCTCGACAGACATCTATCAACAAAACCAACGATTGCGTCATGAATTCTGAACGGAGTGCGCTCGTTAGGGGCTCCGACCCACCCTAGGGTCACCGTCTTCACACCATGGCCGGTGTCATGAGGCGGAAGCTGACCAGGCGTGTGATAAAAAAACATTGGGCCGCTGGTTTGCACAAAACAGAAGACAAAACTTATCCATCCGTCTCGAATGGCAAAAAATACTCTTTTTTTCAGGTTTGGGAGGATACCGTAGGACGCCGCCGGCAAGCTCTCGCCCCCTAGACCATGGATCCGCCTGATATCTTCGAGGCCGTCATCTATACTCGCTGGGCTTGCCAGATACCGAGTGGGTTGGCCGTGGGCTGAGCCTATGTCGAGATCGAGCGTCGATCGTCGCACGAGCTGGTTTCGATCACCGTGTTGATAATTTGCGACCAGAAAAAAACAAATCGCGCCGCCTGCAGCCGTTGGGGAAAACAAAAGAAAAAATCAATTATTTTTCTCTTTTTTCCCCACAGCGGCGGTACGATAATTTTTTCGGCTGTTTTTTTAAAGCGATATATTTGAAAAAAAACTTTTGAACTTCGCGTTTCCATGGGCATAGGTCTAACCAGCTGATCATCTACGCCAACACCTTATGTGCTAAACCTGTAAACAAATAACCTGTAAAAATATGCGGTGCGGAGCAATTTCATTTTATAGAAGATTAATAATATGAAGACACGAAAATACGTCATCATCAGTCATCAGCTCTGAGTTCGGCTGGTTATTTGGATAGTTGATACACCCAATTTTTCAACCTGCGTAGTTCGCCTATTTCTAATGTTAATAGCTGTTCTATACGTGGTTCATTGGTAGTATGAGAGTTGTGCAAAATAAGTACCTTGGTAGTCATCTACCTGGTACCGGGTTGGGATTACTACCAAATTTCAGTACAACTCGATTTGTTTTCATTATTTTCGTAGTTCGTGGTTGGAATGAATGAGAACAGACGACCAAACAAAAATGTATCTGGCACGGGAAGAGGCAAGTTCTGTACGCCGGAGGCGGCCATAATCTCATGGGAGATATTTTATCGGCGGGACGGGACGGTAATGTTTCGGTGTCACGGCGGGACGAGACGGTAATTGTTCGATGTCACAGCGAAACCGTATCCGTGGCCACGGCCAGGGAATTTGCCGGCGGGACGGGACGGGATGGCGGGACCATTTTGACGGCAGTTTTAACTTCCGGCCCGCCGCTACCGTCCCGCCGAAATGCCGTGATAAGCCTTGCAAATAACAAAGGTAAAAGGGTTCATACCCAAGCAAAGTCGAAACTTTGAGCTTCCCTTCTACTGGTACTTTTGTCTTGTTTGTCAGTTTTACTGTAGCTGATAGAGGAAGTACTTCATTTAAGTGTCTGGCTGCCACGACATCACGCTTATATTTTGCCCTGCATGTGGTTTAAAGTCTCGCAACCCTAACAAATACCAGGTAGCAGTAAAAAGAAGGGCCGAACTGACTGCAACAACTACCGAGGGGTTTCGCTTGTTGCCCACGCAGGCAAAGTTTAGTTGAAAATCGTCCCGTCCCGCCTCAGCAACTACTGCGAGACCAAGGAACTACTCCCTGACAAGTAGTGCGGCTTCCGCCCCGAACGATCAACGATTAATATGTTCGTCGTGCGCCGGTTGCAAGAGCTCGGACGACAGAGGAAAATCCCCTTGTACGTGTGCTTCATCGATCTGCAGAAAGCGTACGACTCTGTCGACCGAGATCTGTTATGGAAGGTACTCACACGCTTTGGCGTACGAATCAAGATGCTGAGAATCATCCGTAATTTCCACAATGGCATTCGGGCCCGCGTTCGTACTGATGACGGCGAACACTCGGAATGGTTTGATGTCACGCAGGGGCTGCGGCAAGGCCGTGTACTTTCACCGTTACTGTTCTCCTTATTCTTCGCTGCTGCGTTACACGTCGTACTAGTACGCCTTAGCCAAGACGAAGCCATCGTAAGGGATTCGGTCCAACTCAGTGATGCTGGAGTAGTTCGAAAAGAGAAGCAGAAGCCGTTGGCTTTCGTGCGAAGGGCTCTATGGGGCATGTTGTACGCCGATGATGCAGGAATTGCGTCGAAGTCGGCTGAAGGGCTGCGATAATGATGACGGTCGTCGTGACTGTCTTCGAAGCAGCAGGCCTTACATTGTCGGAAAATAAGACAGAGACAATGCTCCTACAAACACCAGACCAGACAACACTCGCACCACCGCTCGTCATCGAAGCGGCAGCCCAGAGGTATAAGCAGACGACCCAGTTCTTATACCTAGGCGGGGTTATTCACGAAAACGCTGCCCTCTCGCTCGAAATCGCCCGGAGGATCCGCCTCATGCGAGTATGCCTCGAACAGTTCGGCCCGGAGTTGTATGATAGGACGACCGCCCCCCTTAGCCTTAAAGTCCGAATGCTGAGGGCCGAGGTGATCGAGACCACGCTGTACGGGTGCGTGACGTGGACCCTCAGAGCGGAACACTTTGCCAAGCTCCGAACGGCTCACCACCAAGTCCTGTTGCGAGTCATTGGCATCCAGCGCCGACTTCGTACTGACCATGCCCCCCTCTCGTACACGAAGGCCCTCAAGATGACACGTTGCGAGAGCATCGAAACGACCATTCGTAAACAGCGGATCTTCTTCGCGGGGGGCGTGGCACGGCAAAGCAAGGAGCGATGACCCAGTCGGGTAATGTTCGGGACGATAGCTGGTGGGTAGAACCCGAGACAAGGCGGACAGTGTAAGATTTGTCATAGATGCTTAGTCTAAGACCTTAAGGAGTTCCGAGCCACCGAAAGGACAACGGAAGTTGCCCCGACCGGTTCATGGTGAGGTTGCACGAGGCTGAGGCTGAGATGAGTAGGCAGCTCCGCGCATCCACCGTGGATGGTGTCCAAGGGAATGGGGGGGGGGGGGGCGGGGGAACAGAAAAAGTGGCAGAAAGTCCGACCAAGGGAATGCGGAGAGGGGGGGGGACAGGTGGAGTAGAAGGCAAACTGCGGTAGACGAAAGTAGGAAGGAGATGGCAGACAGGGTAGCAAGGAACCCGGCCTACCAGGACGTAGAACATGTCCATACTACTAGTGCCATCAACTGGTGGAACTGGTTCGAACGTGGTCTTCCCTTGTCTTCAATTTTGTTTTTTTTCTTTGTTGCGCTGATTCCCCGTAATTCGCATTTTTTTTTATTTCGCTTCCTTTTCTGATTGATAAGCCGTAATGAAGGAGTAGTATGACGTGGTTGGATGACGAACCTGCTCTGCTCGTTTCGTATTGTCTGATGCTAAGGGGCTGGGCATAGTTGATGAACGCAGGGCGGAGACGGCAGTCTGGGTAGCAAGGTACCAGGCGGATTAGCAGGGAGAACCTGGCTATACTACTCGTACCACAAACTTCTGCCGTCACCTGGAGGGTGCCTTGGGCTTTGGTCTGCCTGTTATTTCCCCTTTGTTATTTTTTCCTTGGTTCTGTTTCTGTTACTATGTTGACAAGCAGCGGTGTTTGTTTTTGTTTTTTCAGCTCTCGTTCTTTTTCGAGTGTTGTCCACCTCGCCTGCGGGGGGGGGCGGACGACAGATTGTTTCTTCAGTTCTTTCTTTCGTTTTTTTTTGTCTTCTCTTTCGATTTGCCTCCTTTGTTTTTGTTTCTCTTTGATTGTTTCCTTTCGTTTCTATATTTTTTACAAAGTGTAAATCGTGCCTGTCGTATCTGGTATGATGACATGGCATTACATTGCCCACTGCTGTGCTATACCCTAGGGATAGATCTTAGCGACACGTATTGTATTTCGTTTTTTTCTGACATTTCGGCATTTCACCAAATTCAGCGAGGGATGACTTTTATCGAGCAAGTAAGTGCCTCAGTTGGCTCGGGAAATAATCGTCCACCCGGCACAGAACCGTCCCTACAGCAGCTATGCTCGCGGAACCTTTGCGTGCGGTGGCCCCACAGTCATCGGCCTGACTCGTAGGCAGGTGTCAGTGCCTGGGGGGGTGAAATCCATCCCCAACTCGTCACGGAACAAAGCCCAACGCTTGCCCAAAGCGATGAAGTCTCTGCTTTCGCTGTCATCGAGCTCAGTCGGTCGGCAGTCGGTCGGCCACCTCGGTACGGTTTACCTTGTGAACTCAGCCACGAGAGCCCAGAAAGCTATTACGCCTTCTCCGTTCGGCCATGACTTTGGAATGGCCTTAGGAACGACCCCTGTCAGCTCTGTGCGCTCGCGAGTGGTGGCACAGCTCGAGCGGTGGGATTGCCCGATCCTCTACGGCCTTGTACCTAAGTTTCCTGAAAAACCCTCAAAACGTCGAGGCGACTTTTCGGGGGGGGTGAAGTTTATCGGCCTTTCCCGAAAATAGTTCCGGAAAATACCGACAGTTCGGGAAAATACCGAGAAAAACTGAAAAACACTCGTCGTTAAGATCGACCCCTACGGCATACGTGGCAACGTAGTACCTCTGTGGCGTAGCTTTGTGACCACATAACTTGTATCTCTTCTAGGATTGAAGAATCGGACACTGGTTGTGCAGGATGTCGACGGGTAGAAAGAACGGTTTAATGTGAAGAACACACACAGTAACATTGACTATTCATCAACCATGATTGAGCCCGATGTGCCTTGCTATTAACATACCAGGTATGTTTTTCGTACAATGTATACGTGATGTTCTCCTAAATCACGTAAATTTACTCGTGGTAACCGCATAGAAAGTCGGGGGCCAGCATGGTCGCACCCATCAACTCCGTGATTTACAATTGCCGTTCGACGCCGGTTAATCCCTCCTTTGCGTCCCGGTCTACAGCAGCAGTGCGTCAGGACACAACACTGCTCGGCATGGATGCGCAAAGCGACAGCCAGTGCAGTGTGCCGCCTGCGGTTGGGCGGCCCCCCGTGAAGCGTGAGCGGTTCTCAGATGCCGATGACGATGAAGTGCATGGCGATCATGTCCCCGAAGGCGAAGACAAAGCTGAAAACCAAAGGGGCGAAGATCAGGAGGCTGGAGACACGCGCAAGAGCCGTCGCGACGTGCTCGAACACGTGCCTTCATACGCGCCAGACGATAAACAAAGTGTCGAAAGCTTTCCTCCGGACCATGCTCGCGGCCCAACCGTTTTTCAACAGTTGCGACAACAGGGTCGTTGCTTGCGAATGTTTCTACGAGGAATGAGCAAAGCCAACGATGGGACTTTTACCGAACGACGTGCGCTTGTCTATCCTCATTCTGACGAGAGGTACGGAACTCTCGACACAGTCCCGGCCGAAGCAAGGCACGCCTACTCCCGGCAGCCTACTGGATTTTCGCGACAGGAGTTTGACGAGCGCTCCGATGGACGGGGAGGTGATCGGGAGTATCTCTTAGAACAGGTGAGAGCGTACTGTCTGTTGAACATGATGAACTCGTTTCGCGTTTGTTGTTGCAACATATAGACGCCTTTGTTGTTGCAACTCGTGTCGCCTTTGTTGGAGAATATTGTGAGTATCAAAAGCGCGATCGTACAGCGTAGCCCATTATAGGCAGAACAATGAGCAACAACCGTGTGTAACTAAGGCGCATCGGGGCGGTGACAACAGACTGCAGGAACATATGGCACAGCCGTCGCTGTTACGTTTGCAATGTTTACTGACGTGGGAGACGTTTTGCAGTGGTTCAACTATCAATGGGTTCATCTGCAACAGTATATGAGGTATCCCGAAAATATTATTAATAATATAGTAGGTGCAAGGGGCACACCGATGATCGTCATCTACAAATATTGCTTACCCCAGTCCGGTTTGGGGGACAAACCTGTCAAATTCCAAGTAGTCTGTCCCCAACGGCACTGCGGTTCTAAAAGGGTTATTGCGGATATCTTCTATTAATATAAACTCTGTACCACGGAAAGGGCGATCACGCACACTGTAGGCGGCCTGGATATTGTCCCCGGCCACACACACCCACGCAAGCCTAGAAGAGGGGGGCAGCTATATAATTGATCTTGCCCGAGAGGATGGTGTTCCTTGGAAAGTTTTACAGGCGCAAGCACTACCTCCGCCAGGTGTGTGTTGTGTGTTGTCTTCACGAAAAAAAAACTTTTTTTCTACCCAGCTTCATCAGTACACCCAGTGGCCATTCTGATTCCGTACTTTTAGAACCCCAGTCCCGTTTTGGGGGCAAATCACTTGGAATTAGACTGGTTTGTCCCCAAATCGGGACTGGGGTGCTAAAGGTATTACAGACTGTGAGACAGAAAAAGCCCGAAACCGACAAAAGAAAAAAAAAAACGCCGGTAAGTAAAGCAAGTTAAATGCCAGCGTACCGGGCACGACGACACAAGCAAGACCAGGGAATATCATGTGTTCATCAGATAACCGTTTTTTCTACCCGTCGACATCCAGCACAACGCCGATTCTTCAATCCTAGGGAGATGAATGATATCTGCTCACAAAATTAATATACGACATGGACATACTCTTGTAGGTTGCTATACGGTAAAGCAGACAGTAGCAGTGCGATGGCATGTCATCACAATTAATCATTTTCGAACTACTGTACAGGGCAGTCTCGTTTTGAGGACCAACTACTTGGAGTTTGAGTGGATAACCCTCGAAACGGGACTGCAGTTGTAAAAGGGCTAAGTAGATAGGATAGGCACGACGTCCATATTCTGTAAAAGAAGGAAAAGTCGGAACACGCAAAATAAACATGTTCGGAAAAACTCAGCAACAACAAAGCGAAAAAGTGTTGTTCCTCCAAGAAATAAATGTGGCAGCAAACACATTCGTAAGCAAAACAACCAACACCACATCTAAATGGTGTACAACTGTTGATACGAACCCTAAGGAAAGAACAGCCAGACCGAAGCACACCGAAAATAAAACAAAAACCCTCCAGGTGATCGTAGCAGTTTGGGGTCCGAGAGGCACAGACAAAATCTACTACTAGTCGGTCTGGTACGTCGTTGTTCTGTCTATCCTCTATTTCATGCGTTCCTCAACCGTGGCCCCTCCCTTTGGAGAACTTTGGAGAACTTTGGAGAGGATGTGTCAGGCAACAAAAAAAAAACTGAAGAGTCTTGTTATCCACAGACTAATCTAAACGTCCTTTCGCAAGTACAGAAAGAGAAGAATGAAACAACAATATCATATGATCATGTTTAACCCCTTTAAGACCGCAGTCCCGTTTTGGGGACAAAGCAGTCTAATTCTGGGTAGTTTGTCCCCAAAACGGGACCGCGGTTCTAAGAGGGTAACGTGATAGCGAAATTCATGTAGAGATAGACGGACCCCAAGGCAGAGAAGCGACCCCAAAAAAACAAACAAGGTAATACGAAGGGTTGTAACATCGCCGTCGTGCCTACCTGGGGGAGCTGCTCTTGATAAGGACAACGCACTGGAGAAATATTCAAGGAAGAAATAGCAACGAGGGACCAACGAGAAGAACGAAAGGAAAAGAAAACACAACAGGAAAACCAAAACACAACAGCGTCGCATTCGGATGCAGTCGTAGATGTGTTTAGGCTACGAGTAGCCGGGACGGGGTATTCCTCCTATTAAAGCGGCCTGGTACATTAATGCCCTGCGGGCTGTCTCGTTTCTGCTCTCTCGTCAACCCCGGATTCCTTACGACGGCCTCCTTCTTATTGGGCAACGCCCACATTAGATGCATGGCGCTGTCTTCTCAGCTCCACCTCACGATTTTGCCCTTTGACAAATAACCGTTCGGCTTCTTCGAGGACCCCCCGGTACCACTATCCCGCAGTATTTGCTGCAACGGTCAACACCGCGGTCCTTACACTAAACAAAAAAACATAATTACACGGGTTTGTCCAACCGATTCCTCCGTACATTGAGGTGGTCTGCAACAAGACATCAATGCTCAAGCCCTTAGCTGCCCTCCCGGTCTCCGGCTCTCCTCTCCGGTCACCGTTGCCAACATGACCCGACTGGGAAATTGCCCCTTGTGTTGCCGCACCACGGCCTCTCGCAAAGACGAGTCTCCGTTTACGGCTGGTCATGTCGTTGCTCTCGGTTTTTGAGGGCCTTCGGGTACCACAGGGTCGTGAAGTCGATATGCTGTCGGCGCAAGAAGCCAACGACCCGCAGAAGGACTTGATGATGCAGCGGTAGGAGCCCGGCCGGTTGTTCCGAACTGAGAGTCCACATTACATATCTGTGCAACAGGGTCTCAATCACCTCGGCGTTACACAAGGAGACGTTGAGACTAAGGGAGACCGTTTCCGTACCGTACAACACCGGGCCTAACCGTTTGAGGCATGCGCACATGAGACGGATGCATCCTTCGGTTTCAAACGAGAGGTCAACATCGTCGTGGAAATTGCCGTCGAGGTATATCAACTGGGGCGTCTGTATAGCTCTGGCCAGCTCCTTGGATCTCGATCGGTGAAGCTGGAGATGGAGGTCCCGTGTTCATAAGAGCATCGTGTCCGTCGTCCTTGCCAAAACCGCGAGACCTGCAGGTTCGAAGACAGCCACGATGATGGTCATCATTTTAGCAGTCTCTCCGTTAACTTTGCGAACGTTCCTGCGTCATCGGCGGACATTATGCTCCACACTGCGCTTCGCACGCGAGTCAGTGGTACCTCTTTTCCAGCCACCACATCCTGCTAGAGGTGAACCAGATTCCTTCCCATGCCTTCGGCTTCGCTGAGGCGGACTCCAAGAACGTGTGTCGCAGCAGTAAATACGACGTTGAGTAGGGACGGCGACAGCACGCAGCCTTGTCCTCGTTCCGGTGAGACATCGAACGATCCTGAGAGCTCGACATAATCTGTACGCGCGCGTACGCACGAAAGACCGCATGCCATCCTGGAACTCGTAGATTACTTTAAGCATCTTGGCTGGCACGCCCACGCGTGTGAGAATCTTCCACAGCAGTTCTTGGTCGACAGAGTCGCAACATTTCTGCTGGTCATAAGCACATGGGCAAGAGAACCTTCATTCCCTCGTCTGAGGTTTTGTAGTCGTCGCACGACGAACCGCATGTCGACTGTTGATCGTGCTGGATCAAAGCCCCACTGCCTCAGGGAGTTAGCCCCATCTTCGATTTTTTTGGTATGGCGCGACTGTTTTCATCAATGCTTTGTCCGCGTGAGCAACAATCGAAAGGGCCTTGTGTAGGTGTTGCAATCAGTGCGATCCTTCTCTTTGTGAAGAACCCTGATAATCGCAGAACCCCAGTGTGGGTATCCTTGGGCGGGTTTACATTCAACAATAGACGGAGGTTTACATCGCCGGAAGGCCCCTTGCAGGCGTAGCACACCAGAATGGGTCCAAGTTGGTCGAGTGGCCACGATGCAAGCCAGATACGAGCATTGGTTAGCTTTTGCCTATAGCGAAAAGAAAAGGTTTGACTCAGAGACTCGCTCAATAGAAATAAGCTTTAGCATTACGTCTCACGATACCGAAATCATGGGCTTGGAAACCCCTCCATGAAACCCCTTAACTTCGTCTGAGACGCCAGCTACCCCATGATGAAGAGCCGATTATTGACCAGAATTTCCCATATATACTCTTCCCCATCGGCTCATCCATCCTTTTCCTTTCAAACGCTGCGGGGGACGACTCGCGTCGAACTTGTTGTTTTGGTCCTTACATTACCTCATCGCCACCGTCAATGCAGTCCGTGGTCGCAGGACAGGCTCCAATAACTCTGGAGTGGAAGAAATATCTCGGTGACAAAAATCAAACAAGCAAGGAGTAGTACACACGACAACTGAAGCACATCTACACCTCAGACAAGACATAAAAAAGAGGTCCGCGCACGTACGCATCAGATACATGAGGTACGCTGTACAAGTCGCCACAGAAACCGAGAAGACAAAAAAAAAAGACAGAATGAAAATAACAACTCGATGTCGAAAAATCGAAATCAAACATCGAAAAAATCACACATCCAACAGGGAAGAGAGAGAAATACGTTCAATTCAGCCAAGGAAGCAGTAAAAAGCAAGAAATCAAGTAAGGAAACACACAGGAGAAAGCGCAAGTTTTCGCAGATTTCAGGCTCGCACGCTTCGCGAGGGGTGTATAACAGAGATAGGGACAAAACAAACAAAAAACAGACGCACTCCGCCACTAAGAACACCAGGGAAGCTAAAAAAAGACTAGCCGACAATAACCAAAAAAAGAAGAGGAACCAAAGCAAAAAACAAAAGCCGATAGCGAAAAACAAAAAAAGCAAAACGGATAATACAAAAACAAACACGCATAAGAACAAACGGAAAAAAAGAAAAATGAAAGGAAGGGACAAAAGGGACAACCACGGGCGGGGGAGACAGGCACTGCAGCACACAGACACGCAAAGTTGCTCAGGTGGCACCATGCTAGTTAATTGGGCCCCGCAGAAGGGAGTGCATCATGACGATGATGGCCATACCCGGGCTTAAGTCTGTTGGGCAGATCTCCTACCCCCCCTCCTCCCATTGCTGCCTCTAGAAACGCCTACACCGGAAATTAAATCAACTCACTGAAGCTGTTGTCCATATGCAAGTCCGCCTCAAAAGCGGCTCTCAGTAGGATGGAGTTCACCTTTCATGCGACTCGCCAGACACGTCACGGCGCTTCGCGCTTGGTGCAAGCAATGTCTGCCTGGTCAGTGAAAACCCGACATGCTCCGTCCCGGCATTGTAGGGATGCGAGGGTTTATGGTCATACGACTACGGCCATGCATGAGATCGCGTACATCTCTCCTATCGAGTACACCCCCCCCCTCGTCCCCCTTTCGCCCCCCCATTATTCCCTGTCATTCTGCGCACGTGGGTTCGCGTCAACGGTTGTGATCGTAGTTGCAGCTATCCTATGCCATTCTGCCGATGCCTCCTTCTCATCCTTATGCCGTTTCCGCATGAAAAGCTCCGCCCCTCCCTCGACCCGTCGGAAACATCTGCCGGCTTTCTGTGCTGCCTCGCGCCACCTATCGAGCTTGATGCCAAACTCCTTGAGGTCCTCCTCAAGGTACCTCATCCAGTCCCACTCCTGTCCTCCGGAGTAACCCTTACCCCCAACCATCTCCCCAAGCATCACCCCCTTCGGCAGACGCTCCTCTCACAAGCGTGTCACAAAGCCCACAAAGAAAAGCCTACGTCTGCGTACCGTCGTCTCAACGCTGTCAGAATTTGTCCTGAGAAGCGGGCTAGCATAGGATAGAATGTGGTCTTCTCGCGTTCGTTTTCGCCAGCCGATGCATCGGAGGAGCATCTTGTGGTGGACCTCCCGTAGCCTACCGTAATCAGTCTTGCTCGGGCTAAAAAGTAACGCAACGGTAGAGCAACGTTTCGATCACCTCGGCTCTCGGCATTCGCACCTTCGGGCGTAGGTGCACAACCGGGCGGTCATAGATTTCCATCTTTTACCGCCCGAAGCACGCCCATGCCCTCTGGAGTCGATGCGTTACCTCGACACTTCTGCCCGTCCAATCTTCGCTGATAGCCCCGCCAAAACACACAAACTCGTTCGTTTGTACACTTGGCCGGCTGAGGTGACGGTGAACGGCACGCTCCCCCGTTCCTTCGTTTGCAGACACATGATTTCCGTCTTGGCCTCCGAGACTCTCAGGCCGAAAGCGGCACATGCAGTCACAATTACCGTCATCACCCTCTCCAGGCCGTTAGGTGATCGCGATACTATGCCCGCATCGTCAGCATATAGCATAGCCCACAGTGTCTGGATCTCTTTATCATTTCCCTGTCTGTCGACTTGTCCGGCCCGTGCCTTCCCCCTCTTCTTCTTCTTCTCCTGCTTTCGTTGGAGTTGAACCAAGCTGTCCGTGATGGCTTGATCAGCGGCGAAGCGTTTCTCCGCCACACGCTATGATATAGGTACTCAGTAAGTGAAATTATGTCAGGAGTTCGCACGGTCATGGACCATTTTGAGAACACAGTCGTGCACAGAAGTGAAACCGACCCCGACTGAAAACGACAAATTAGGGAGCAATAGGATAATGCCATGGAGTACTACAGGAGCATCAGTGGTAAAGGCTTTAGTTGAGGGCATATGAAGCAAGCGGGAAACCCCTCCTAGTTCCAAAACCACGAAGTTACAGCAACTCAATCAAAACGGCACAAAACAAAGGGCGCCATCAACCTATACCTGGTAGATGGTAGGCAGATGTGTGCCGTGTTAACACTAGAATTGTGACGGCTCTCTGCGCTTCGAGGACTTTTATATATCGCGAATAGTACCTCTTTGTTGGCTTATTTGCGCTACGATGCCCACCTTCCCCCGCCTCACCCGGGCAAATCTGCCGTGTGCCCTGCTCGATGGCTCGCGCGGCCGGTGGGGCCGACGAACGATAAGAAACTCTCAACACGTCGGCATATGTCAAGTACTGTCGTTTCAAAGCAGGAACAAGACGTCGTCTGGCCGAGGAGCGAAACCGTCCCCGGCGAGCTCGCCTTTTTGCTACGCGTGCAACGCAAAAGGCTTTCGAGAGCTAGAGTTTGTGCAGCAGCAGCAGTTCTACATGGTAGGTGTCCAGAAGTACTGTAGTAAAGTAGTACCTGGTAGTATGCAGCAGTAATCGAAGGAATGCGACATTTGGCTCGACCGGTAGTCTATACGGCAGTACATTAGTGCACAATAACATAGCGAACTGCACATCACACTGAATAAATGTTTCTGAGGAAATACGAGTATAGCGTTTGAAAAAACATTTGGAAAAATACGTCGTTCGCTGCGAGTGCAACACCTTTCTATCGTCTTGTGTTTAGTCGTACAAGACAGCAGAGCACTTACATACCAACAGTTATGTATGTCACTTCTGCCTATAACCTAGGCAGGAGGTAGCAACGGCTTGAGCTGGTAGTAGTTAAAGTACCTTCCTGGTACGTCAAAAGTGTAGCAGGAGTATAATTGATATTGAAAATACCCGCTTGCGGGTAAGGAAGGGAGTGAGAGCGATGTGCGCGGGCGCAACCATCCTGGATCAACTCACATCTACGACGCCGGAGAAGTGGCCTACGGTTCGTTTTACTTGCCAACCTACAGCAACGTTCCAGGCGTCGTTCCTGGTAGTGACGCAGTGAATATACGGCACAGAGCGAAGTATGTATGAGTAAGAACAACGTAATCTCGGCGCATATCACCTTTACCCGAACATCCAAACTATGATGTAGGTACAGTGGTGGGACCACTCGACATCAGGCGGTGAAAATCGGCTGGCACGGCTGGAACCCTCAGTAACGCGGCTACCGGCTACTATAGCCCCTGGGTCCTATATAAGGCGGCATGCACCCTGTTCACGGTCCATTCTTGCCTCCATGTCAGTACGAACCCTTGCTCTGCCTCTGCTCCCTCAGAGAAATATCAAATCCCCACTGCCGCGGCTGCGAGAACGAACACACGAGCGCGTGCAATCAAACGAGTACATGGTAGTGGATATAGGCACGATGCCCCGTGCCACGGGCGGACTGTCCTTGATTCCAGACCGCACTCCACAGAGCCCTGACGGCCAAGAGTATCGTGGAGAATGCGGTGGCCGACTTGTCGGGTGATTTTGTGGCGAGGCTGACCGAGATTGCGACAACCCAAAGTAGCTCGTCTGTATATTATTGTCTTGCCGCCAAGCAAGCTTCGAAAGGGTGTCCCGGGTGAGCACGAGGCGGGCAAGAGCAAGGCGGCAGACACGGGCGGCGGTGGCGCGGGACTATGGAAGAGCGTCAGCGAGTATACAACGACGACGTATGGGGTTGGTGCCCCCCGCTCTTGTAGAGCGCGGCGGGGGCGTGCCGCAATGGCAATGCCGCCTTCTATCTACAGAAGGCCAGGGTTTCGTTCATTAAATCGCATGCCTTTGAGCCTGTGCGACAGGCAGACATGACGGGGTTTTTGGGGGTGGGAGGCGTACTCATATGTTGCTTGCCTTGGTGATTTTACCATTGACCACGCATTCCTTTCGAGACGGAGCAACGTTTCTACTCCTGATAGTCACTTCCAACAACTGGGGAGGGGGGCAGTACGGCAGACTAGTGCTCTAGTTAGTATTCGAGTTGCATGCGACAAAGCCTGCTCAGGATGCACACCTCTCTGCTCCCGAACTGAGAGGATTCGCCTCACGGCCACACATCGAGAGAAAAACCGCGAGAAACACTACATTATTGTACTGCTAAGGGCCAGTCCCAACGGGGTAAAACAAAACGGGAGAAGAAACGTAAATAAAAAACAGGAAGAGTAGAATTAAAGAGCACGTGAGTTCTATTGGTAAAATGAAAGAAAATAGAAGTAGAGATCCCGATACCTCCGTTTTCACATTTCGTTTTTTGAACTCCCAGAGGACTTCAAAACGAAGGGGGTGTGAAATAAACGAAATATGGCATACCCAGGGTGGGAGAGAAACGTAGGAGGAGCTCGAAGCGTTGGGATGAAGCTCCGATAAAGTTTCCGCGACCGGTTGGCAAGCGGACGATGACCGAGGTAGTGCATGTGGCTGCCACGCGGCTGGTCTGCTGACGGTGCAAGCACATAAGGGTAGGGAATCACCATGGGGTGATCTCGCAAGAAACTGGGAGATCAGGAAGTGGCTGCGGTGGTAATTTATTCGACATGAGTCCCATTCAACTTTCAAACGTCTACCATCGAACAGCGATCAAAGGTTCTGGATTTTTCCTCCGGAATCCTGGTAGTAAATTGCCGATGATGTCGCATTTAGCCAGCTTCAAGTTTCGTCTTGCTGATGACCCTGTGATGAACGCAAGGCGCTCTTGAAGCCCAAACACTTGTGAAGGTATTAGGCAGGTGGCAGCACACAAGCTTGCGCTGGTAGTGGTGGGACTCCCTTGCTGGTTGTTGGAAAGTGCAGCGGATGATTGACGTTGAAAAAAACCACTTGCGGGCACGGAAGGCAGAAGAAGGGGGAAAAGGGGATAAGAGCGATGTGCGCGGGTGCAGCCGTCATCGATGGACTCTCATGTACAACGACGGGGATGTGCCCTACGGTCCGTTTCACTTATCGACCGATCTAAACGTTTCAAGCATCGTTCCTGATGGTGATGCGTCGAATACATGATGTACCGAACTACAGTACGTACGAGCGGAAACAACGCAATCTCGCCGCATGTTGCGTGTACCCGAATATCCAAACTAAGAAAAAGGTAAACATATGTACGTGTGTATCGCCCCGGTGGTTCAAGTGGTTAACCTCGAATTCTACTTGTTTGAGTCCTGGGTTCGAGCCCCAGGTGGGTCGGATATTTGACATTATTTGCAAAAATAAAAATAAAAAAGGATTCAATTGTTGAGAGCGCCTTGCAGCGTGGGTAGGCACAATTCGATGCGAGTCGACGAGGGAAGAAAATGCTGAAATCTTCTCGCGATAAAAATAAAGGCACGTACCGTAGCGGGAAGGGGGTAGAAGGGCCTGCTATGTGACCCCGGATCTGAGTTACGAGTTGGAAGGAGAGAGAGAAGAAGATGTGCGAAGATAATAAAGGGGATGAGCAAAAAAGAAGAAAAAAACAAAAAGAAAAAAGTGACTACAGTAGTATACGTCAACATAGAATAGATAGGTATGTCGACCCCTATAATCAGTTGCTGTCTAGCTGCCGTGCTGCAGTCATACTGAACATCTACCATGACCGCAGGTTCTGCTGTTGCCAACCAGGTATTTCTTTACACTGGTACATCCCTTGGCAGTACTCTTGCTTGCATGTGTTGTTCTTTCATCTCTGCTAATTTCAGCTGCACTCCACGTCTTGCGATGATGGCGGGCATATGCGGAGCAACGGTGGCCATCAGCGCGCCCCGGCGAAGCTCCCCTTGTATAACGCACGATATGCGGTAAATTGTGTTTTTAAAATTGAAATGCGTGCACGCGCTACTATAAAACGCTAGATTGGAGGTCCCGCTTCTCTTTCACACATTTCTGCCCATTTCCACCTTCTTCTATACACAAAACAACTGAATGTTTGTTCCAGACAACGCTGACGCCCGGGAGGAGCTCTGTTGCGAAGCACAACATCGTGAGATCGCCATACCTTCAATACCTGTACATCTCGGTGATCATGGGTCTCGCAGGATTACTGGCATTCGGTGTCTTCCTGGACGGATCTGATCTGCTTTTGGGGTATCTCTGGCCTGATCTCCCGAACGCTTTGTGTATCGCTTTGGTAACACTGTCAGTTTGCGCTGGCCACTCACTTGCTTTCCATGGGGCAGAGCACCTTCAGGCTAGCTGTAATATTCCGTTCAGAAAGACCGGAGTGATGTCGTGTGAGCTCTTAGTTGTGACTGCTTGGGGGTGCTTGACTTGGGCTGTGGTTATAGGGATTGTTGAAGCTTGCTATGAGCCGACTGTTGAGTCGGAAGGGTTGTTCTACACCATGGCTGGAGAGTTCCTGGGTGCGGCCTCTTGGGGTATAGCTCTCGACATGTACGAACAGTCTGTCCCCGTGGAGCTCACGGCATCCAAAATATTTGCCGGCTACAGCCGGCATCATTTTGCTATCGACTTTCTCACAAAATTACCAAGCTCGTTCGTTGTGGTCTGGTTGATGGATTTGTTTATTGAGCAATTGGACATGTCAAACCGTTCGGACAGGTTTTGGTTCAACTTTGTGTACACCTGCTGCTTGTTTGTGAACTACGTCTTGGTTGCCGGTTCTTTGCGCGACATGGTATTCAAGTACCGTGACATGGTCCCCGTTCCTTCCCCTTCCGCTCATACCGTTGCGGCCTCTTGCGCTTGATTCGTCTATGAGATATGTATATATATAATTATATATATATATTTCTTTGGGGCGTACTGATTTGTATAGTAAATGTGTTCGTGGTAGTTTCGGGAAGGGTTCAAGCGTTATTATGTGTCGGCCGTAGAATATGCGAATATCAGAATACACCCCAGCCAGAAACCTAGAAGGGGAGGGGTCGAGGTGAAGGGAGAAACAGGGGGCTAGCGACGAGTCCCGGCCCAGAGTCGGGGGCGTTGGTGGGTTCCGAAGGTGGAGACAATCCGCAAGGGAGAAAGGGGTTGAGTTCTGGCGGGGCAAGGGAGGTGTGTGCGGCAAACGCGTCGGACGGGGGAAAAGGGGGGCGTGGTGAGGCCTGGCGGTAACGTAATCGAAGGAGACGGGAGTGCTTGGCGAGGGGGTGGCGCAGAGGGAGTGTGTGGGGGGTTGGGGTGACCAGAAGGGAGAACCCGCGACGTCGGGGGCGGCCGCACGCTAGAGGAAGTTGGAGTTGTCCGGCGAGGGGGGCATGCACGAGATGAGGAGAAACCGGATTTCAAGGGAAACAGAGCGAAATTACTTAATCTCGCCTTGACTACAGCGGTTGTGTGGTTTTTGGTACAGATGACTTTTTATCAAGAGGCCACCAGGATCAGCATGGAATGCCTCATTCTATGCGACGCACGGGATATTAGCGCTGTCCGCTATTATTTGATAACTGGAACTGTGTGGCTCGAGGCCGATGCACTTTTCTCATCGGAAAGTCATGCCTGGCCAAAACGGCCGGTAGCGACGGATGTCTCGCCCTCAAGCCATCACAGCGATCAGCAGGCGCGAAACCGGGCATCGCCCTTAATGTGGTTTGTAGGAGTTATAAGCTACGAACGTCGCCAGCGCTCAGACATATCAGACTCGCGTAGTGGCTTGGTGCGTGGTTGCTTTGGCTACGGAAAAACGTGTAGTTCACAGGAAACGTCTCGTCGTCTGCAACTCAACGATAGTTCGAGAAACCTGCAGGTTCTAGAAACAAGCAAAAATATGGTATGATCGCCTAGTGCCATGATGTAATTTGTGTCGCACATGAATGACACCTCGAACATGTGATGCATTTGTGTGTCCGTCCTTTCTACCAGTCGACATGCAGCACAACCAGTGTCCGTGCCGATTCTTCAATCCTAGAAGAGATACAAGTTATGTGGTCAGAAAGCTACGCCGTAGAGATACTAATCGTACGTGTCCACGTATGCAGTAAGCACCGTGAGCAATGCAATGCCATGTCATCATAATAGATACAACAGGCGACACATACACTTCTATGAAATGGAGGAACGAAACAAAAACAAAGAAGACAATTCGCAGCAGCCGAAGAAAAAACAAAATGTCGTGCTCCGACCCGAAGGTAATGTGGCAGGCACTTGAGACGTACAAGCTGGAAGAAAATCAACTCCACTACTTGTAGACAGAGAAAGAAAAATAACCAAGGGAAACTAACAGGCAAACCAAAGCACAAAGCATCCTCCAGGTAGCGGCAGCAGTTTGTGGTACGAGTAGTACAGCCAAGTTCTACCTGCTAATCAGCCTGCTACCTTGCGACGCTGACTGCCGTCTCCGCCCTGCGTTCGTCAACTATGCCCAGCCCCTTAGCGTCAGACAATACCGGTACTAAACAAGCAGAGCAGGCTCGTCATCCTCCCACGCCACACGTTTCACTATTTCATAGATTGTGTATGTCGTGCCTGTCGTATCTAGTATGATGACATGGCTTTGCATTGCCCACTGCAGTTCACACTGCACACGTGGCAACATAGTATCTCTGTGGCGTAGCTTTGTGACCACAGAACTTGTATCTCTTCTAGGATGGAAGAATCGGCACGGACACTGGTTGTGCTGGATGTCGACGGGTAGAAAGAACGGTTTAATGTGAAGAACACACACACACTGAGGTAGCTATTACAGGGGGGCATAGTTAACAGGACCAAATATTGTCAGTAAAAATGTTAAACATATAGGTTTTTATATGTACCATAGGTCCTGTTAACTATGGCCCCCCGTAATACCTACCTTTAATACCAAGCCACCGAAAACGCCGGCTGCCGTACATATAATACACGTACCAGGTATGTAGGTACCTGGTATTGTTTTATGTACGTTCTACTTATTTTATACTGATACCAGGTACTGCAGTAATTTCAGATACATTATAGGTTGCAATGTATCGTGTGTGTGTTTTTGTTTTTGCTCATCCCATTTATTATCTTCGCCCATCTTCTTCTCTCTCTCCTTCCAGCTCGTAAGTCAGGGGTCACATGGCAGTCTCTTCTCCCCCCTTCCCGCTACGGTACGCGAGAAGATTCCAGCCTTTTCTTCCCTCGTCGACTCGCGTCGAATTGTGCGTGACGATGAGTCAATGTGAGAACAACAACAACAACAAGTACCCCAAAGCATATACGAGGTACTGTACACATGTTGTGTCACACATACGTCTGTCATATACGACACGGTTTTTTGTATACGGTCGCCCCGGTGGTTCAAGTGGTTAACCTCGAATTCTACTTGTTTGAGTCCTGGGTTCGAGCCCCAGGAGGGTCGGACTTTGACTTTATTTGCAAAAATAAAAAAAGGGATTCAATTGTTGAGAGCGCCTTGCAGCGTGGGTAGGCACAATTCGATGCGAGTCGACGAGGGAAGAAAAGGCTGAAATCTTCTCGCGATAAAAAATGAAGGCACGTACCGTAGCGGGAAGGGGGGAGAAGAGCCTGCTATGTGACCCCGGATCTGAGTTACGAGTTGGAAAGAGAGAGAGAAGAAGATGTGCGAAGATAATGAATGGGATGAGAAAAAAAAAAAAAGAAAAAAAAAAAAAACGCCTTTCGCATGCATTCTGTGTCAAACGTTTGCTCTTTATAACTTGGTTGCAGCCCACGTATACATAAGCGCAAAAGCGTAAGTTGCTACATTGGATGAAAATCGACGAGCAGTGGGAATGCTGAACCCTTTGCGCGACAAAAAATGAAGGCACATACGTGCCGGGAGAGAGAAGGGACGACACCTGTGACCACGGCTCGTCCCGAAGACGGATGGTGAAACCTCCAATCAATACTCTGGAAAGTCGAAGTGACGTTAATAATAATAAAAAAAGTAACAGTATTCCTCGTAGGCCCGGCGGTGTACGTCTGTCGCATGCATAAATGAATGAGCCTGATACCTTTGAGAACACTCTGTGCTTGAGTGGCATCGTGTCTTCGTGTCCTCCTCTGTATAACTACGATTATTTCATAATACCTGTTATACCACTACTGCTACTACTACTACTACTACTACTACTACTACTGCTACTACTATCGGACGTACGATGTAGAGGGAAGCATACCATGGGAGATAGGAGGGGTAGGACCGAAACAGCAGCCACAGCAGTGGCAGGCACCGGAAGAAGAGAGGTGCCCGGGGTCAGGCCTTGGGTGGGGGGACGGGGCAAACATATCACATGACACCGGGCCGCAGTCGGAGGCACAGAAGGCAGGAGGCCCTTCGCACGGGGATTTCGAAGAAGTGACGGGAGCGCCCGAATTTTATTCCGGGCAGCCGGCCCAAAATATGAGAGGGGGCAAGGGAGGGGGGGAGTGAGGATGGTCGGGGAGGGGGGGGTTGGGGCAACGGGAGAAGAGGGGAGGGTAGCGGGGGTGGGTGGGTATGGCAAGCCCCCCGTGTTGGGGATAATGTGGTGGAAGTCCGACCGCCTTAAGGCAGCCTGGGCAATACTGTGCGGCAGCAGATTGCCCCCGCTGTTCGAAGCGTTGGAGGACGTGAAGGTGACCGCCAGCGATTGCATCCTGAAAGGGAACGGGGTGCAACAGGTGGCATCGCTGCGCAGAAAGCGTGTCCAGCATGTTGTCTTGAAGGAACGTTTGGGTGAGGAGTGAGGGGCGGTGGAGATGTCTCTGGACCCCCGCGTTCAAGCACTGTTCTTCCTGCTAGTCAATGTCGCGCATTAGATAGACGCCGGAACCAAGGCTTCCAGACAAGCATCGCTGCGGCGATCGGCGGTCGGGCATCTTGTCAGAGCGCTTCAGGGTAGTCGCGGAACACATCCTGACGTTCCATGCACAGAACGCGCGAGTAGCGGCATCGAGGCTTCTTCAGCTAAAGTTTGTGCAATGCTTCAACGAAGACCTGCAGGAGTGGGCGGAAGAGGTGACCTGGTGAGGGCCTCTGCTGCTGCAGGAACCATGAAGCTCATTTCCTGACTTGAACACGGCGGGTCCAATGTCGCTCTATCCGTTTCGTGAACGTACATGAATATCTCAGCGGCACCGATCCAACTGGTGCACAGGGCGGGGCCTGGGTCTCAGATAGGAGGAGGGGAAGGGGGGACGGGGGGCACCCCGAAGGGTACAGGGCGGGATGGGGGGCAGGAGGGAGAGGTGGGGCCGGCGGAGCTAGGGGGGCGGGGGGGGGGGGGGGGTGGACCGCTGTGACCAATACACCACGTGGGGCGCGTGTACCCACCACGAGCCAGAGAAAGGGAACCCGTGCAGGCACATCCCCGATAACAGTACGAAGTTATCGAACGGGACGTTTCTACCGCGGGAAGGAGGGGAGTTGGGGAAGGGCAAGAGGGGTGGGGGGGGGGGGGGGGCGAGGCAGGGGATCGGAGGAGGGGCGGAGAGAGGGGGGAGGGCGACGACAGGTCCCCGAGAAAATGAGGGCACGGGCTCCGCAGCACGGCGAGGCCAACCACACGAGCAGCCGGCAACAGTTCCGAGGCATCCAGGATGAGGGCCAGGTTGGAGACTTCAAGTTGAGGGTAGAGCCACGGGGGGAGGGTGGGAGACGGACTCTAGGGTGGGCGGTCTTGTCAGAAAATGTGCGATGCCCGACTAACGCAGATAAGAGCAAGGGCTTTGATAGGTAGCGCCGGGATTGTCACCGAAGGTAGGGGGGGGGGGGGGGGGGGCGGATACCCCAACGCGATTGATGGAGTTTTAGCTACCACCACCGGGGACGTGTTGTGGCGAATAACCCGGGGAGGTGGGCATGGGGGACCGTAAACTAGGTGGTGCGTTGGTTGGACGGGTCGTTGACTGCGCCCGATATATATGGAGCACGTGGAAGCGTTCTTCGGGGACAAGCACAGGTTTCCGGGAATTTATCATTTGAAACACAACGCCCGCGCGTCGGGGTTCCAGTTGACGTCCGACCAGACCGAGCACTGTCGAATAATCTCGCATACGAAAACCATTCGAACGCTGAAAATGTTGGCAAGGCAAAGTGGGAAAATGCGGTGGCAGAAGTGGCAGGTGGCCGATGCGATTTTGTTCCCGAAAGAGCAAGCGGGGCAGGTCCCGGAGTCCGTCAATTGGGTTCCCTAGTTGAAGGTGGCGTCACAAAACAGAAGCAGCCGACAGGTTAGTAAGTGTCGGAGTCTATGAGCGGGTTCCTCTGGATTGCCCATGCATCGGGGGGGGGGGGGGGGCGATCCATTCGTGGAGCGCGACCGGTAGAGAAGTCGGACGCGTTGTGCTCTGTGTTTCGGGGATGGCGTTAACACCCGAGAGGAAAAGGGAAGGCGCAGCCCCTTCCCCTTCCCCCCTCGCTATTTCGTTAGGTGTAGGGAAAGCGTGTGCAAGCGGGGAGAAAGAAAGAAGAGCCTCCCCCCCTCCCCCCTTCGGCTGGCTTCATAGCATACCACATCTACCGTGGACGTAGCATCCAAAGGTAGCATCTACTATGGTGCGGTACCTCTCACTCAACAGGATTACTTCCGGGTCTATTTCAAGTGCAGACATGCAAGCGAGACCTCTTCTTTGCGGGGGCCGTACAGCGGACGACCTATTACGAGCGGCTGACCCGCCGGGTGATGTTTGGGACGATGGCTGGTGGGGAGAACCCAGGACCAGGCCGACCGGAGAATAACTGGGCCCAATAGCAGACGACCTCAGGGTTTTTCAAGCCCCCAAGGAGTCCACGGAAAGCTCCCATTTGCTGTCCGGAGTAGAGCCGGTGTTCTGATCGAGAGGGCGGCTAAGAAGAGCGGGAAGTGGTACCGGGGGGTCGTCGAAGCGGCGGGCCGCTCCATGGCGAGGTGGTACAGGGAAGAGGCACAGAGAAGCCGGCTGCGCCACGCAGCTGAGAACGCCAAGCACGGCTACAAGGGGAGGGGGGGGGGGCAGCCGTACTGATACAGCCGTGGACGAAGGCAGAACAATATGATTGATCGGGTTGCGATTTATCGGTTCGACTAGCTCTTACAGACGTCTGTCTGTATCTTCCTCTCCTTCGTTTTGCTTCGTCCGTGCAGCAGACATCCGTCCTTCCTGAGTACGTATGCTTTCCGTCTAGCTGCTATTCAGATTTCCTTGCGTCATTTGTATTCTGTTGAATTTCAGTTGTTTTTAGCTTTATAGTTTTTTGTTCTTTTTTCTGGTCTTCTTGCTTGTGTTGTTGTGTTCTCGTACCCGGTACGCTGGCGTTTCACTTGTTTGACACTTGAATTCGCGATATAGTTTTATTTTTTTGTCTTCGTCTGTCTCACAGTCTGTGACCACAGAATCAGTATCTCTCTAGGACAGGGAATCAGGACGGACACTGGGTGTGCTGATGAAGCTGGGTAGAATGGGCGATTCGATGTGCACACGACAACAATAACGACAACAACAACAACAACAACAACAACAATTGTCTGGTGACCCACCGACCGGACCCCCACAGTGCACAATCTGAAAATTGTTGTCCTGGCATGTGAGAGAGGCAAGCACTCAATGGATGTTGGTCGACCGATGCAGCATGAGCTGCGAGCTCAGCAGGGCTGGTATAAGAGATGGTTTCCTACTACCGCAGTGGTTGTTGTGTCGATCATCAGTGGTCTCCAAGAGGTGGTGTTGGGGAGAGGAGGAGAAGAAACGGTATGAGAGAGTCTGTGCAAACATCTCGATCACAGCTCAACCATAAACGAACATCAGATCGCAGGTCGTATCCGGCATCCCCGAGGGCGAACCTGGAAAATGCGGTATGACCCTACGAAAGAGCTCGGGGTAAATAAACTCATGGTGTATTTTACCGGTATATTGGGGTCCCTCACGACGAAACGGGTACACAAAAAAAACTAAATTGGTAGCATGTACTACCCAAACTGCTACTCGTATACCAGGATATGACAGCCCATAGTACTGATCCAACAACCTGAACGCGTAGTGCCACGAGCCATATCATACAAAACATCTCTATTCCTGCTGTCTCCTTACGAATTCCACGATCAGATGACGGTCCCTAAGAGCGACACCTTATCGGTCGCCCTCGAATGCGACTACAACATTTGTATAAGAAGCATTCTACGATAGAGGTTCGCCCTGAATTTTCTGAGGCTCCTCACTTAAGGAGTTCCTTACCTCACCCGAAAACTGACTTCAGCTGAGTTTCAGATTGCATCCCGATGAAAATTCCATGGCCCAAGGAAACATAAACGTTATTTTTCGAAACAAGGTTGGCGTTCCGACGACTTTGGGTTAAGGAGCCCCGTTGATCAGAAACAAATTGGTGAAAATGTGCAACCTCTATCGTAGAAGGCGTCATCGTTGGTTTCTTGGGTTCGACTCCCACCGCCGTAACACTGAGAAATGATCTCGAAAACTCGAAGAGAAACGAACTGGTGAGAGTGCGTACCGTACGAATTCAACGCGTGTCGACCAGACGGAAAACAAAGGGCTGGAGTATTCACACCTTAAGCGTGCAAAACGCGCACCGCAGTGGGCGGTGTGTCACCCCGGATCTTACCGTAGTTACGAGAAATTAGGGCTATGCTTATCGGAGAGCTTTTTCCCCAATTTTTCGACATTTTTTTCGCGCAATTTTTCAATCTTCCATATTTTCCTGTTTTGTTTTTCTTCCAAATATTGGAAGGTTAACGAACTTGATATTTTTTCTTCTGGAGAATTTCACGATTAGTAACAGAACGCCTCCGTATATTGATACATGTCTCCAATTATTTCCAAGCTTTGGAAATTTTGGAAAAAACGCTCTCCGATATGAATGAGCCCTAGGAGGCAGATACGGTAGAAAGGCGACGATAACCAATAAGGGGGAGGGTGGATGGGGCACCCGCTCCATTTAGCGTAATCAAAACGGGTACAGACTGGAATGGAGTAAGAGTAAAAACTTCACCACCCGAGCTACGACGGCCATGCACAAGATCAAGTACACCTCTCCTATCAAGTACCCCCCCCCCCTCCCCGAGCCATCACGGGGTTGTTTAGCCGATCAAGATAGGGACGTCCCTGCGTTTTTCTGCGTCTCGTGGCGTGAGGAGCTCTAGGTCTCGCCAAAACCTCGGACGCCCAGAAAAACGAGACAGCAACCCGTAGGCCTTAGTGGGTGTCCAATGAAAAACATACCTAACAAAAAACGGTGTTTCGAATATATATTCGGTAGAGTTCCACGGTTAAGGAGCTCAGGCAGTCACGTATATTTACCCCGATCATAATTAAAATCAGGATTTTACGACTAATAAATAGCCGGCAGGTGCCGCTAGGAGTCGGAGCGTTGGCCAGCGATGCCAGCGGATGGCCGGCTAGCTTGCCGACTTGTCTTAGGCGAGAGCGAAGCCTGAGAGTCAACAGAGGGGGCCCTTCCCAAAATATCGAAAACTGTACCTGTATCCCCCATTCAACAATCCTTCCCATGCAAAATCACGGATACCCCGTGAGCCCGATAGTCGGCGCCTGCGGGAAGCGATTGACTATTAGTCTGACTATTATTTGAGTCGTGCCGATGCCCAGCCCACGTTCCTGAGAGATTGCGGGTGCAATATCTGGCGGCGAGGTTTATTCTACCAATCCAAGCATTCGTATACAAACCTTGTTCCTCTGTTTACCATCTGCTTTCGAAAACTTTTTCAATTTTACTACAGAACAATCTGTGTTTGAAAACGTCTCCTTCAAAAGCACGTAAAGCCGTGAACCGCCGTGGTATGTGGAGCCTAGGGTATAGGGGGTATAATGCCGTCGTTATATGGGTTTCGCCACCACGGACACTAAGACCAATAGGGCGAGTGACTCTGTCTCTCCCTCAAAAGATTACTTGAATTGCTCTGTCTGAACAGCGCAACGAACACCCCATGGCGGTGCATATTACCCAACCGCAATACGAAAAAAACCAAGAGTGCGAGTAAATTGGGTAGTCGTTCGGCCGAGTGGCTCTGAGCTGCCAAAAAAACAAAAACAACAGGTGACCCCCCCCACACGTACCCTTGATCGCCGGCTACAGCAACGGTTGAAGCAGTAGACTGCTGTATTTCGTCTTGAAGCGTGCTCCACTCGATTGGCTGACTAAATATGTTACATCCTCTCCGTCTTCCTCTCGGCCTCGATCCCGTACGCCAGCCGGAATGTCACGTCCTCGGAGGTCGAACGCTGATTCCAGGAGTAGTGGGTCGTGCAGAGGGACACACAGCGGCATCGTTATGAGCGACGGGGGATCAGGCAGTGCTTGAAACCATGTAGACAAAAACAGGTCGACCAGTTCGAGCGGTTTGCACGGTGACATAATAAGCTTGTGCGGTGCATTATACACCGGCGAGGAGACACTGACTGACTGGTTTTGTTTGTTTCGCTGAAAGTCGTGGTCTAAAGCGCAAGCAAACAAAAGCTACGGCAGGCGTCTCTTAATTTTAAGATTGTAGTGGATCCCGAGGGTATATATCGTGTACAGCTTGTGGGAACGCTTCTGGAATATGCTGGCCAGCCAGTTTTATCCCGTGTGCGTTTCAAAGTGTTTTCGTGTGAACTTTGCTAACGTGGGGACTCGAAAAGGAAGAGGTGTCTACTGGGGGGCATCACCGGTCGCGGCTGCAGTGTGTCGTATCCGGGACGATGTCAACACGCTTTCTGATCGAACGCAGATGTGATGGCGCTGCGTAACGTATGCCAGATATGTAGCGTTCTATGGTACTCGGTCTGTCTCATGGGAGCGGAGCGGAGTACTCAGGTTTTGTTTGTAGACACGGGAGGTGTACTTCATTTTTCGGATTTATAGTCAAATAATCGAGTCACGTTTTTTTTAAAAGTGAAATTAAGAAACACGGTGTCAGCTGTGAGTTCGCCTGATTATATAGTTGATACTCCTACTCAACTTTGCACGCTGCGTACGATACGTCTCGTCTATATCCCATGTTTCTTTCATTTTACAGATTGTAGTATATATGAAAACGAAGAGCTTCTGTTCAGAGTCTCGCCGGCACCCCTTAAACTTAGTGCAGCAGGGAGGGAACGCTGCATCTCGAGCCCAAGGACATGTACCAGGTGTGATGTCTGATTCTTGCCAGATGTGCTTCATCAAGACATCAGCCGATTCTTGCCCACCTGTTGTTTCATCGTGCTGCAGGTACATCGAATTGTCGTCGTATCGCGGGCAACGTTTGGCTGCTTCGGTTTGGTAAGCTCTTTTCCTTCATTCACAGAAATCACACGTCATTCCACCAGCGATTCCACCATTTCTGCCGGCAGAGGACGTTCGAAGGGTGCAATAGTACTTCCTTCTCCCACACGCCACATTAATACTGGTGCTCGATTTCCCAGGTGTTGGTCGCATTTTGTTGTCGCTTGTGGGCCAAATATCCGTGGCCGCCTGCCGTTAACCAGGCTTGGTTTGTGTTTGCGTTCTTACGTACTAAACGTTTGTTGTTCGATCCATGTTGCCACTCTCGGTCTCGATCCATTTTGCCACTCCACAAGCAACCAGCAGGAAACCCCCGCACTTTGCACCGAGGGCAACCTTCCATGGCTTGTGTGGTGGATCTTCGCGGGACAAAAAGCCACTACAGTAGCTTCAAGCCAAACTCAACCTACTGAAAATATACGCTGCATATCCGGTGCATATAAAGCAGCTTGAAGGCAGGTGCTAAAGGGCTTAATCGACCTAGTCTATATTACTCTCAAAACAGGGGGAGAGGGAAACAAGCTGCGCCCCGTGACCTTAACAAATGTACGCACCTCGTGGATAGTCAACATGGTCGCAACTCGTCGCTTGTGTTATGACGATCGGTCGTAAGCGACAAACATTCTACAGTAGGTGATAACTTATAGTCGGCCCGAACTACAAGTACTGCCGTACGTGCTTGACCCGAGTTCCATAGTCACGACGATCTCGATTCCTCACAGCAGTACACAGTACACCCTCAAGCACGTCTGAATAGAGGGGATTCGCCCGAGTCAGCTAGTGGAAGGGGATGCCCAAAACGATGGTGACCGTGCCTTGATAGCAGAACCCAAGGTTTGGTCGGCGCAAAGGTCTTACCAGAGTCAGCTAATGGCAAATGTTGTTAATGATGATGGTGTGACTGTACCTTGCTGGCGGAATGCGAGTATTGGTGGGTGCGAGTCCTTCGCTCGACGTCGTAAGAGCCGCCGCTGAGGATCGCGTCGACCGCGACCGCAGCGTTCCTGATGATGGACCACGTCGCCACTTTCCCGCACTTGAGCTCGACGATCACGTCAAACACGGGGGCGCCGGCTCGCTGGGTCTGGACCTGAAACCGCGTACAGCAACCATCGACGATGGTGTCTTCTGCATGCCAAAATCTACATCCAGTAATGTACGGTTTATACGTTTGTGTTGAATGCATATATATATGCTAGTACGGGGGGCCATAGTAAAACAAAACTACGGTACACACAAAAAATATATATATTTACCAATCCTTACTAACACTATTTGGTCCTATTCACTATGGTCCCCCGTAGTAGGTCCCCGACTTTGATTTATTCAAGCTTCTTCGTGTAATACATATCTGTGCGTAATTACAGGCAGTCTTTGAAAGGAATCGGCATCAAAACGTACTTTGCCTCACATTTACGAACGGTAAGGACGAAACTACCACCAGGTACATTGGTATCATATTACTACTACTATTCTGCTGTGTATTGCTCCAGAGGGAAAGATAAGGCACCTTTGGGCCCTCATAATTAATTACCTGATCGGTGTGTCTATCCCCGTCCGTTATCGATGTATTGACCCCGGTCGTGACGCAAACTTGAACTATTTTATTCAACCGGTTACTGCTGTACTGTACGCCGTACGTTGTGTCAAGTGTGACGAATAATCCTTGTCACGAATCTAATACCTGGTACCTGGAAAGACAGGGTAGGACACAATAAAACAGTTAGCAACGGGATGACTCGCTGTATGTACAGTAGTAGTCACCTCGAGCAAACCGTGACCATACCATGGCTGACACAGCACTACGAATACGCACGGAGTATATTCCTACCCGTACGCATGCTCTATCACAGTGTGCGCTGAACCAAGACACTGAGGATTATCTCTATGGAATATAAATGCAGTGTGAGATATCTGCCCTTCTGGCCTCGAGTAGCCCTGGCCGTCCCGTCCCCTACTACAGTCACGCTTACTGTGCCTCCTAGCACCGTGTTCAGTTCGGGTTTCCGAACAAGTGACTGGAAGTCTCCATGCGCGCTGGCAACCAAGCGCACTCCCCTGCGCGCGCCCGAGCACGGAGGAAAAAACAAACAGCGGGGGTTCATAACCCTTGTAGTGTTTACGGACGCAACCCGACGCCCAAACGCAAATTATTCACCGCCTTTGGTTCTATTTTCCGAGATCTCTCTGACTCGTCCTACCTCGGCGGAGAATACCACTTCCCAGATCTTCAAGTCGCGTCAGGGCCGCATGGAATACATAAGGACGGTCTACATACAGGTTTGGCATCCCCAAGACCGCTGGAGATTCTCTTAAGATGTTTGGTTGTGTATCAACACCTACGGGAAGGGGGTCGCTTTTACCTCCTGCCAGGTATGTTTTATTAGCCGATGAGAGCCGCTCAGCCGAGCTCGTATCACCCTAATTCTCGGCTGCTTTCTTGAGTTCCGGGGTTTGCGATCAGGAAGATGCATAAAAGTACCACCTGGGAAATGTAGTTGAATTTGAATGCTAGCTCAAGAGCTCGGCTGTTAGTTTCGAGTGTGACGATTCGGGGAGGAACCCGGGTACCCATTTGAAAAAACAGGCTTCGAAACCCGATCGGCAGCACCCAACAGCATAGACGAACGGTATGGGCGAGGCCCATTTGCCCTTGGAGTCTCTCGAGGTCGACATCTTGAAAAACCTGATCGTTTGAGTGCTCTCTAGTCGCGCAAACTCAACGTAAACTAAGTGCTGAATAAACACCGCAGAAAAACAAGCAACAAGATCCACACCGAACTTTGAGAAATAAATGTCTTCGGGGAGGAGAGTGGTATATGTGTGTACGAACCTAAAACGATCGTATGTGTTCTATCCAGATGCATGCCATCGCAGCACTCGCATTCAAAGTCTTGTACCTGGTATGCGCTTTTCTGCCTTCTTCTCTATCCTCGGCGGAACCCCCGCAGTGAACGTGTGTGCACGCGGCTCCTGACTTTAAGCAGGCACTACTACCAGCGGGTGTTAGCCGACTGGTTGTTCGAGCTTCGGCTCTCAGAAGATATTACGGGAGGAAAGTGGCGTATTGAGTGCTAGGCTTGTCCAACAGAACAGGATGAGTAGGAAGAGGGCATACGACGAAGGAAAGTGAAGCGGGACGAATGTGCGTGTGCACCATCGATCGGTCATGGAGCTCCCGAGCCTCAAGACCCCCAGCACGCCGGGCAACCGAATGCTCGAACAACAAACTTCGGCCGAACTCGAAACGACATTTGGGGCTTCTGCCGCAGGTAAACCCGCGACAATTGACCCAGCGAGACTTCCACCGAATACAACTACAGCGTGTCCGCATTGGACCTACCGCACTGCTTGTACTGCCGTAGTAGTTTGTACTTCTGTTGTGGTCTATTCACGGCAGGCGACAATACTACCGATCAGCGGCTCGATATAGGCTACTGCTGGGTAGCAGGGCGGCTATTCTTTATAAGGTGTTTATGTTCGTTTGCGTTTGCCGCTACCATCAAGCTGCCTCGAACTCGCCGGGGAAAGGCCTCCCCGGGGGGGGGGGCACTCGAGGGTTTTTATACGGCCGGCGTGGCGTAGCGGTATGCCAAACCGTTCAAACATCGTCGTGTATACCCGCTTATTTTTGACGTTTCACTTATTCTTTTATTATTCAGCAACGTCAGCAACAGCGTTATCGTGGCGAACCTGTCGACTGAGAGTGCTGTTACATTATATAAGGTTTTGGATAATAGCATTTTTAGGAGACAGCACTCTCGGATTGTTTGAATGCGGCTGTGTTGTGCCGTCAGCAATATTTTGGTGGTACGCAAAACGTTGACTACCCAAACTATTTCATGACTACTACAGCCGTACTGCTGTTGCCTATTAATAGTGCTTTTCGCCAGGTTGCGGGAGAAGGATCCGGGAGCATGTCGACTGTCTTAGGGCTTGGATCCGAAGAGTATATGCGAATATTTTATTGCTGTTTATTCGCATCGCACGCTTGTCGCGATAGGCCAGGTTGAGATGCACACGTTGCAAGCTGTCGACAGTGTTGAAACATTGGTGTTTTTTTCTCTTGCCGCACACAGAGGGAATGCATCTCTGCGCTCCCCCCGAATTTTGTCTGAACCCCCCTCTCCTGACCACCCTCTCCCACCGCGCACGCTACACCTCTTGCCCGTCCACCAGCCAGCTGCAGTCTCAAGCATCAGCACAACTAAAGTAAATTTGCCGTCACCTTGAATGCCCTACAACACGGACCCGGTCACATCTCGATCAAAAAACGTGTACGACGACGGCATTCATTCGCCAATCCATCAAGACCTTTGGCAGACTTATGGTTGGCTTTTGTTGTTGGCGGCACTGCATTGTATTTTATGAGCTGGGATGTGTCACGCACCCTGGGGTGTGTTTTAGAGACGCGTTTAACTTCAGCCTAGGGAGGCACACCCGACGTATATGGCGGCTTCCGGAGATCTGATTTGTTGACATATTTCCATGTTATCATACGAGTAGCTGAGTGCTTACGCTCCCTCTCTGCTGTCAATAAAGTCAGGCTCTTTCTTTTTCAGACGACGGGGTGCGTTCAGCGGGGACTGGTGAAATAGTATACTCGTACCCGGTGCGTTAATAATATTTTTCGTGCGGATATTTTTTAGGTTCTCTTACTTACACCCTGTGAGTACGGATCTAGATTCTGTAGGTTGGTAGGCTGCTCAGGTATTTTGCTTCCTGTTGGGATCAAGGTATGGGCAAAGACCCAACCCAACCCCAACCCCCTACCCTAACCCTGGCCCTGACACCGAACCGCAGCCAAAACGGGCCAAACCTGGCCATTTTACCTGGCTCGCCGGATGTACAAAGTAGTTCGTTTGGTGGTTGGAAATATGTTGTTCTTGGCGTAGCGGTAAGGAGCATTAGGTTTTTAGGTATGAACACCAAACGCTCCTCACATTTCCGACTTGAGTTTCCCACACAATCCCAGCTCCGATACCTATGTACGTCCATAATTTTCCCAATATCACCGTATCGTGTGCCTCGCACGTAGTAGGTAGAAACCCCATGGGGTTCAGGTCGGGTCAATATCCTCAGACGCCAGTGATAACAGCAGCAACGGGAGCTACGGGTTAGATTGGCACACGACATGTACTCCAAACGTGGAAGTGTGGTGAGCTCAAGCTTATTTGTTCTGCGCCCATTTTATTTGTTCCGCTTACTCACATCCATATCTCAAGCGTCTAGATATCTACCAGGCTCGTATTAAGCCGTGAGATCGAAATTGTACTCAATGTATCAGGTTTCCAACATCAAAACAATGCCGAACATTGGTCAGCCTCGTAGAACAGCCTCGGTTTATTCTACCGCACCTACATCTATCGCCCGTTGGGGGCATATGCGAAGAAGAGACGAGCATCAACCCGCTACGGCGTAATCCCCCCTTGTACCAACCATTGAACACTGGCTATACATAGTTCCTGCCTGCAGAGGAAATCAACACATACGCCTTGCACGCCGTCAGCATTCCGTGAAGGATACAGGACATTACCTGGTACCCGATGGTGCATTGTCGCGCTGGACTGTGTATTCAAGTACTGGGTAGCACATGGGGGTGATTCTTACCTGGCCTTGATGTCTTGGCATGTCTGCGCCTCCTGCTTGTTGGAGATCTCGTCGACCACGATGGTGTGCGGCGTGTGGTTTTGCAGGGCCTCCGCCATGACCCTTAAGATACGAGTATTATTTTGCAGGGCGACACGACGAAACAAGGGCGTATCGTCTATGATAGACAATCCGCGACTCAATCCATATGCGGCAAAACCAAGTGGACATCAATCGTTAGCTGTACTGCTGCCGGTTCATTGGGATGTATCGCCATATATACTTTTAACCAAAAAACAAAACTCCGACACAGAAGACGCGATGATCATTAAAGTGTTCGGCCGTTGATAGGCTACTACTACTACTGTAGACTAGCTGCAGAAAAATCAAGAACACACGTCAAGGAAGAAGACAACTTTTAGAAGGCGTACGAATGTCAACCTGACTCGAATGGGGTTAAGTCGGACACAGATCATAAATAACTGGGATGGATGCACTTACGATATTGACCCTATTACGGGGGGCAGTAGTAAACAGGACCTATGGTTCGGGCAAAACCTACCAGGTATATATTCACCTATTTTAAATAAAAAACATTTGGTCCTATTCACTCTGCCCCCCCGTAATAGTCGAATGATAGATCTCAAAATACAATGCACGTAGCATAATGCCAATATTACGAATGTTGTTGCGGGTTAGCTGTCCACCTCCGGACAGCTAACCCGCCCCCGTGAAGTTCAAAGTCACCCATTAACCCAGAAACGACGCCGGAAAAACGTGTCGATATCAGGCCTACCCGCGCGCGAACAAGATAGTTTAGGGAGTGTCACCTTTCAGTTCCTTGAAAAGAAAACACATGATACCTGGTATACCATACGAGTATATATTATATATATAAACCAGGTATATATTAAATAATATATATCTGGTATACTGTATATATACAGCAACTTGGTGTTGGGGTGTGTGCGGATTTCCATCTTTTACCTACGCTAGTCTGCCCTGCGTGGTACAATGATTCTCCTGCTGCCCCCAATGGCCTCGCGGTGGGGGATGCTGCCATCACCTGCAATCTCGTTGCTGGTGTCGACGATAAGAACCGTCTTCAAATGTACGGCATGGGAAACAGCAACAGCAGCAGCAGCCAAAATCAATATCAATTTCAAGTGCAATCGATAAACGAGGCGATCTAGGATATTAGAGGTTCACTCCATTTTTTCTGAGGATCCTCACTTAAGGAGCTCCTTACCTCGCCCGAACACTGACTTCAGCAAAAATCACATTGCGTCCCGATGAATAATTTTATGGCCCAAGCATATCCAAACATCATTGTTCGAGAAACGAGATTGGCATTCCGACGACTTTGGGTTAAAGAGCCCCGTCGTTCAGAAAAAGTTTTTGCGGAAATGTGCTACCTTTATCGTAGAATCGTCAAACAAACGTGATATCTTCGTCGCGCATCACGCTTGCCTTTTCCAGACCATACACCCCGTAGCACGCCTTGATCATATCATGATATTACAGTAATTAATATTAATAGCATCAAATACTAGTACGGGGGACCATACAGAAGTGAATAGGACCGAATATTGTTAGTAAAAAAGATTAAATATATACCAGGTAGGTTTTTATGTATACCATAGGTCCTATTAACTATGGCCCCCCGTAATCGTACGACACGCAGCTTGCAAACAAACGTGAGGTTCGACCGTTTTTTCAATATCACAGCTGACGAGGTGTCACTTTATATTCTGTAAAAGCGCTTGCCAACAGATCGGGCCTTTGCGAACGAGATCGGCCATGCCCGTGCGCCATGCGCTGTCTATGGAACCCGAAGGTACAGCATCACCAACATTTTTTTTCATGTACGCACGGATACAACGAAAGTTTCTTTGTATTGGACTCTCTCAAACCCCCCTCGTTAGTCAAGTCGGCAGCAGCGACAAACTTGCGCAGTACGTAAAACTAACGAAACACTTCGCTCGTTTTCGCTTCTCGAAGTGGCCAAAGACTATATATACCCGACGTCGTCCATTATCACCTGTGTTGCCGAGACCTTGCGAGAGATGTCTCGGATGACGGTCGTTTTTGCGGCGCCAGGCTCTCCTAGGACCAAGATTGATGCCGCCCGCTGCGGGTTGTCTGGCCTCTCGCGGCGTCCGTCGGGAAATAAAAAACGACATGGTGGTTTAAGGTTGCTTGATGGTTCCGGAGATAGATGTCGGAACAGTGTGTTTATGCATACATGATTAGTATTTATCTTGCCTTCCGACAATGTGCAGCATGATCTTCAACATTGATCACTCATAACGATCTCGAAAGAAGATAACCTCGGAAACAAAAGGAAACCCAAGCACCAAGTCTACCTCCCTTCTGTACCAACTTTCGGCTTGTCTACTCCATCGTGCATCAACATTTTGCACCTCACTATAAACATGTATATTTATGCCCTCGTTTGTCAGAAACGGACGAAATATCCTGCTGCCGTCGCCTCCCCTCCCAAGCATTGGTTAATTTGTACTATTAATAGAGCCATCCCACAGTAGGGGTGCACCAGAAGTTCCTGAACCCCTAACATTAGGAGCTCAATATCTCACCCGATAAAGTACTTGGAAAAAAATCCACCCGACCGGTACCTGTATCCGCTATTTAATAGTCCTAAAACGAATATAGGGGTAAATTTTTCATCCTCACTGACTGGTAGTTCCCCACATCAGGAACTCAATTGGCCAGAAACCTTCGTCTCACAAAGTGCAACCCCTACCGTGGGGTGACTCAACAGGTATGTGTACTGTATGTAGATATTTTTATCCAAGCGCATGAAACATGCATTGGGCGGTCTTGAAAATACGTCTTACGTACGTAGCATTTCACATATCTAAAGCACTGGGAGTAGTTCTCGATTGTCGATTGATGACCCTCCTATTGTTTGACGAAACATGCTAGTTTCGTCTTACCAGGGGAATGCGCCACCCGAAAAAGCAAGTCGTCAATGAGCCCAGCGCTCCCCTTGAAGTACCCCCCGATTCGAAGGGTTACGCCGAAGATTTGGTCCTTCTGTATTCATTGTAGAGGAGCGTTACGGTGGGCAGAGGGTCTCTCATTTTCGCGCAGAAGATGAAGCTACGACATACAATTATACCAGGTAAATATGATGACCATTGGATACCGGTTCTCAGTAGCTCGGAAGTCGATTTCGTACTACGTCTATCAATCGAGCCGAGAACCACCCAACTTGGTATTAGGTCCACCTCTCGGTGCGAGCCGAGAACCACCCAACTTGGTATTAGGTCCACCTCTCGGTGCGCTGTTTGCTAGACATGCGCCACCTTGCTCGCCCTCCCCGATCCTGCCAGTGGCGGACCCCCGGCGTAGAAGGCAGAACGTGCTGACCTCGGGTTTCTGACCAACATGTCTCCCTTTTCTACTCAGACAATTAAACATAATATCAATCGCCTTATTTCCAAGAGGACGTTGCCACAGCAGCGAGGTTTGATGGGGGTTGACTATGAGTTGTCAGTCGAGGATTCGAGTCTCGGCAGCGACGTTCGCCTTTTTTGTCAACGTTTTTACCAGGTATGTAAAAAAAAATAAAGGTCGGGGTACAAAAGACAACCGCAAGTTGGTTTCCAACAACTGATTACACGTGAAGGGCACACCAACACACTGAAAAATGTTTGAAATACTCCCTGTAAATCTTGAGGCAGATCTTGGCGTACCTTTATATAATTAGTGAAATACAACTGTTGAGATCGGGGGTTTAGTCGAAACTCCTTTTTTCAAGCTGTGTGTGATATTTCGATCGCACGTACTACGGTTTGGTAGTAAATGGCCTCATGAAGGGTATACAGTCCGTATAGGAGGAAGACAGGATTTGAAGCTGGAGAGTTCAAGGAGTGGGTGTGTCCGTATTTGGGAAGTAGACACAGAAGGCAGATAGACCTTGTGCATCTAGGAGTCTTTTGTATCCGGGGATTTCTTCTTTCAGGAATGTTTTGATAGGACAATGTTGAAGCTGATGCTGCGTATTGTCGGACGGCAAGCCTAATGATAATTTTCGGAGGTTGTACGTAGCTTACCTCGAGTGGGGATTGTTTTACCAGTCATTACGTACCAGTATACGACGCGTGCTACGATGGGGGTATAGCACTGTTTTGGCCTAACTGTCTGTCACTGGGACTGACCGTGCTGCTTAACCGAATACCTTGAGAATGCCATCACTACTACGTATTTCTTTCGATAATGTTCGTGATATACCTACATAGGCTTTGTGATGGTTTGACGGGTTGCCCATTCATTGATGATAGCCATGATGAAAAGTATTGCGTATTTCTTTCAATAATGTTCGTGACATACTTGCATAGGCCTTGTGATGGTTTGACGGGTTGCCCATTGATGATAGCCATGATGAAAAGTATTGCGTATTTCTTTCAATACTGTTCGTGACATACTTGCATAGGCCTTGTGATGGTTTGACGGGTTGCCCATTGATGATAGCTATGATGAAAAGTATTGCGTATTTCTTTCAATACTGTTCGTGACATACTTGCATAGGCCTTGTGATGGTTTGACGGGTTGCACACTTACTTCATGATAGCTGTGATGAAAAAAAGTGTAGTTTTTGGGTGACTTACTCTTGAAATACTATTACGGGGGACCATAGTTAACAGGACCTATAGTATACATAAAAACCTATATGTTTAACCATTTTTACTAACAATATTTGGTCCTGTGACCTATGGCCCCCCGTAATATTAGCATAGACCTCCTCAAGTGAAGCGCCTCGGAGAGTTTGGTATACAGCAGCATGCGCGACATTCAATATACAGCAGTATATACGGTATATACAAGGAAGCCTGCTCGACGTACACAAGATACGCCACTCTTCGGTGCACATTGCTATTACGGGGGCCCATAGTTAATAGGACCAAATATTGTTAGTGAAAATCGTTAAGTATATAGGTTTTATGTATACCATAGGTCCTGTTAACTATGGCCCCCCGTAATAGTTGCATCATACACCTGGTCCGGCAGGTTGCAGCGGAATTTGAGGCTCGATTATCTCAAACAACACACCATGTTCGGGTAGCGTCGTTCTCACGTGTTTCTCACATCGGCACCGATGTTAAATGGTTATTTACGGTGCGATTTTTCCTATCGGTTTGGTGCGGCTCGGTGCGGTTAACCGCACCGCCCCGCACCATAGGATTTCTGCCTCTTGAAAACCGCACCGCACCGTGGGTTTTACGAAATAAAGAAACCACACCGAACCGCACCGAAGGTTTTCTAATATATCCGAACCGCACCGGAGGGTTTCCCGACATATGAAAACCGCACCGAACCGCACCGTAACCTATACGATACGCACCGAATTCCACCGTAGGATATATCACAGCACCAAACCGCGTCATAGGATTCACAAAATCTGAAAACCGTACCGAATCGCACCGTGAGATTCCTGATTTCTTAACCCGCACCGAACCGCACCGTAGGAATGCCATCGAAACCGCACCGCACCGTGTGCGTCAACAAACGGTGCGAAAACCCGTTAGATCGGTTATTCAACGGTGCGGTTACAACTTGAAACGGTAGAACAACCGCCGTTCCATCGGCCGCGGAACGGTGCAATCGGGTCATGGTTTCGCACGGCTCGTAAAGTTTTTGCACGGTTTCGTGTCAAAAGTGTTCCCGCTGGCTTGGTTGGTCTTATGGTATTATTTCATATTTTGTTTTTTTTTGTGGTTGAAAAACAATAAAAGGTTAAATTGATTATATTCATATATGTATGATGTATTATACCTGGTATACTCCGAGTCTCCGGAAGTACGGAAAATATAAAAACATCAGACAATAATACAGGATATCAGTACGCCTCCGAGGTGTTCGACGTCATCAGCTCCCGCAGTGCCTTCTCAGGCCCTGGAAACGACGGTCAACGCTTTGCGCATCTGCAACCCATCATCCACACAGACATCGGGCGGGAGGACTTCGGAAAGGGCAAGAAGGCCTGGCGGAGAATCGTCGACGAGCCGGACGCGTTCCCGCCAGAATTCTTGCAGATCTTCTTGCAGTCGAGCCTCACTGCCTTGGGGGAAAAGTGCCGGCCGGTTTGCGTGGGCATGACATGGAGGCGGCTCATCACCGCGGGGGCTATGCGACAGGGGTGGCCGCGGTTGGAGGAGGTCAACCGAGAGGTGAGGCAGTTTGGGGTCACCGTACCCGAAGGAGTGGAGCATATGGGACTGAGTGCTAGGACATTACACGAGACGGGCAACTGGGTCGTTCTAACCGACTGCTCCAAGGCCTGCAACACGGTTAAACAGACAACGGTGCCTGAAGAGGCGGCCAAATTCGTACCAGCGCTCACGCCGTTTGTGGCCAAGTGCTACGGCAAAAGACCCGCCGACGTGTATTTCCGGATGGACTCAGGGGAGACCAGGACGATCGCTTGCTCCAGCGGTGTCCAGCAAGGGGATTCCATGGGGCCGGCAATGTTCTGTCTGGTGTTGCGACCGGGGCTCAAGTGTTTCCGACAGGAGTTCAAGGGAGAAGGAGTGGAAGCCTTCACCCACATGGACGATGTATCTCTCGGCCTTATGGGGGTCACGGCCAACACGGTTAGAGCTTTTGCCTTCCTCCGGCGAGAGCTAGACGACATCGGCATTGTGGTCGACCTCGTCAAGACCGTAGCACTACCACCCCAAGAACACGTCCCAACGGCGGAGGAGATATCGCTCCTGGAGAGCGTTGACGTCCGCATCGAAGACGAAGGAGGGGTGACGGTGGTGGGTGTCCCGATCGGCTCGGTTAAATACGTGCTGGGGCGAGCAATGGAGGTAGCCTTGCGCGCTGCCTCGTTAACATGCCCGAAAAGCAAGCGGCGGCCCTCGTCACCGTCGAATCCCTCGGGCAGCGGACGGGCTCCCTCGAAAGGGCTCTGGACCCGGGGCTGTCACTCGAAGCATGCCGAAGGGCCGACAACGGGGCTCAGTGAGCTTACGAGAGTGCCCCAGAGCTACCGGGAGCGGCGGACGCACAGTCGGTTTTCCAGGAGGGGTACCCGTCTAGCCAACTGACTCTAAACCCCTATCAACAAGCCCAAGCACGCCTTTCCACGAGAGCGGGAGGGTCAGGGCTACCGTCGACGGAAGCGAGGCGAATGTCTACCTCAATTGGGAGCGGGGTGAGCATCATGCCGGAGGTTCTAGAAGACCTCACGGGCCCGCTAGGAGACAAAGTTAAGAAGGATCTCCCTGGATCGAGTATCATTGCTGAGCTCGGGGGCAACTTGCGAGAGATTCGGGACGCATGGGAAGCGATGAAGGGCATCGTCTCCGAATATTGGTTGGGATGTAACCTGGGTGCGGAGGGTGACCTGGTCCCCAGCCCCTAGGCCGACATTCTGGCTGCGCATGACGCCGTAACCACCAACTCCCGGAAGGCTCAACAGAAGTTGGGCAAGCTGGTGAATCAGGGTCGGCACGCTGCACACACAGCCTCGCTGGAGGGACTACCGGAGATTGCACGCCCACCTGGACCAGGCGACCCGCTGGGGGGGGCCGAGACCAAGGCCTTCGCAGAAGCTGGCTACAGGAGGGTACAAGGAGCAGGAGCCACTGCTTGCCTTCGGGCGAGGCCAAGAGACTCGATCCGTGTCATACCAGCAGCGGAGTTCGTGGGCATGGGAAGGCGCTTCATGGGGATCGAGGAGCACGAGGCAGTGAGGTGCCCCTGCTGCGACGCAGTCAACGTAGACACACGCCACGCACGCATCTGTCCCAGAACAGGGGCACACGTAAACCAGCATCAACCGTTGGTTCACGCGATCTCCCGCACGCTGAGGCGGCCAGGGATCCCACACCAAGTAGAGAGCGGCGAACCGTTCACTACAAACCGGAACCTGCGGATGAACATCGTTGTCAGGATAGGAGGCCTTCGGGACGCTCCTAACAGGGAATACAGGGAAACGTCCATCCTGCTCGACGTTACCCATGCAGACCCGCAAGCGCAGGTCCACCGGCGAGGAGGCAGCGCTTATCATGATGGATCAGCTGCCTCTACCTCCTAGGCGCGCAAGCGCCAACACTACGCGCGTCCGGGACATGTGTCCTTCGACGAGCGGAGCCACAAACTAGCCACCTTAGCGGTGAAAAGCTTTGGGCGCAACTTCATCGACCAGCTGGCAGCTAGCGTCGTGTGGGGGGGGGGGGGAAGGGTGGTGGGTCGATGGCAAGGAAGAGGGTGGTGAAGGAACGCCTGCTCCAAAGCGTCTCGGTGACCACCCAGGTTGCCATTTCGAGGAGGGTGTCGCGGTTCAAGCTCCAGCTTAGGGACCGCCAAGATAGAAGAAGGAACATGGGGGGGGGGGACGACAGACCCACACCGATGGCGTGGGGATGGAGCTTGGATGCAGCTTAGGATTTAAGAATAGAACGTAATGAGAAGGAAGGAGCAAGAACAACAAATGGAGTAGACAAGCCGAACGTTGGCACAGAGGGGAGGTAGAGTTGGTATGTGGGGTTCCTCCTGTTTCCGAGGTTTTCTTCTTTCCGGAAAGTTATGAGCGATCAATGTTGAAGATCATGCCGTACATTGTCGGATTGCAAGAGAAATAATAGTATCAGTAAAAACTGAACATTTAATCAGAAACATTTTAGAGTGTATTCGCATACTATATTTTGGTGTATTAAGGGTTGCCGTCGGATAGGTACAGTAGTCGTCACAATCGTAAGGATTCTGGCAGGCGCAGAGTCGGAGAGGAAAAATTGCTAAATATTAGATTCTTATGTTTGAAAACTAAAAATATGCTTCAGTGGCAGCACTTCAGCAGCACCCAACCAGCAGACCATAAGCCGCGCAAGCAGCAGTACCTACCTCCAGCACAGCAGCGGCAGCAGCAACAGCAGTAGCACCACCATCAGGCGGACGTGCGATCTAACTTGTGCTCCTCGACACTCGCTGTGCAAGCAACGCCGCGACAACGAGAAGATCGTCCCTCCTTCTTCTTCGTTGTTATCTATGCCCTAAAAGGGGTGGGAGCGGCGAAGGTCTCAGGAGCGTGGAGGCAAGGGTGCGCGCGCTTGCAGGAGCGGCAGCAGCAGCCGCAAGCAGTAGCAGCGCCGCAACAGTGCTGCGGCACTTGCTTGCAACAGCGCTTGCAGCAGCGCTCGCTTGCAGCAACGCTTGCTTGCAGCTGAGCTTGCTTGTGCAGTAGTGCTCGCTTGCAGCAGCGCTTTTTTGCAGGAACGTTTGCTTCCCGCAGTGCTTGCTTGCCGCAGCGCTTACAGCAGGAGCAGTGCACAGCCAGCAGCACACATGCAGCATCACGCTACATGCAGTACTAGCAGCAGTCCGTCACGTGCAGCGCCGCCAGTTACAGGAACGCCTGCCTCTCTGCTGCTGCTGCAGGCAGTAGAGTCGCATGCAGCGGCAGCACTTCTCGCAAAACTTCTCCGGTAGCAGACATGGCTCCAGGCCACTCTCGGGGCGAGATTGGCCAATCCAAAGTGTCCGGAGAGTTTTCGGCGAACAGAACGCGGCGGTCGAATCTCATCACACAAATATGGCTATACCAGTATTAAATAGTATTATATGCTATCCAAAATGCGCAACTTCGCCATTTTCATTTATATGTAAATTAGATCAGGCCTTTTGATTAGTCGTCGGCAACGAGGGGATTATTAAAAATATGCTTGACATCCGACAATGTGTAGTGCTGTTCTAAACAAAGACCAACAGGGGAATAGACAAAGCAAAATTCGTATTATTCTTTTTTTTTAGATACTCTATTGTACGGTTTATTCATTCGCTGTCTGTAGCGGTTTCGCTAGAGCGTTAGTGCCCCGAGAAAAAGCGTCAGAAACCGTACGAAACCGCGGTTTTTGTACGGTGCGGTTTCTTTATACGGTGCACCGTAGAGAAACAGCGGTTGCGTCAGTGCCCCGAGAAAAAGCCTGACAACAGTACGAAACCGCGGTTTTGTGCGGTTCATTCATACGGTGCACCGTAGGGAAACAACGGTGGTTTTGTTAGTGCCCCGGTAAAGAGGCTGAGAACCGCATGAAACTGCGGTTTTGTACGGTTGATTATATATATACTATATATACACGGTGCGTCCAAGAGAAAATCGTGTGTTGTGGGGTTTTCCCTACGGAGACTGGACCACACCGTAGAAAAACGGATTCAACGGGGAACCGAACCGCACCGGACCGTATGATAAATCACAAAACCGAATCGCACTGTGAGAGTAACGATTTTTGAGAACCGCACCGAACCGCACGGTCGGATATACAATACCTGAAAACCGCACCGAACCGCACCGTACGATTTCAGATTTTCTAAACCCGCACAGAACCGGACCGTAGGATTTCGATTTGTAAAACCCGCACCGTGCACGGACGGATAACCGTAAATATCCCTGGAAATTTACGGCGAAGTAGCTTATACGACGGACACTATTTGGCTGCAAACACTCACACAGAGAGCACCACCAATACGAACCACCTAAACATCCGACTATGATGCGCTAGTAACCACGAAATGAGACAAGTGAGAATCTAAGCGTCATACGAAGCACATGCGCTTCGAAAAATATACACCCCGTACGGCTCTCGTCCAATGAACCTTCCTCCCCCTCAATACACTGACGCGATGGAGCTGGCCAGGGGACCCCGCCCGGTTGTCGTCTCCGAACCTCCCTTCCCGTTCGAGTGGCCCAACGACCTTGTCGATATGCTTGGCGGTGACCACTTTGTCTTCGTCGCTGCACAGGAAAATCCTGCCGCGTCCTGAAGGGGTGGTGGTCCGGGTGCATGGCTAACTATCCAGGGTATTTAGAAATACCTCAACAGCAGTAGATTGGTAAGCCAGAGCTCACCTCAGTGAGATGAACAACGTTGAGCTTGCCACATCAGGTAGTGCTGCTCGTCTTCTCGAGGGTCTCAGCATGAAGATACAACGTATTTTGGGTACACGATAAGACCATTAGCGATCAACCTATTTGGCGGCGCAAGCCTCGCTCACCGTGCATAACGGCCTTAGGCCGTCTTTCCTCGTCCAGCACAATCTCCTGCACATCTTGCAAGTTCTTTGTTTGCCTGTGAAATCACGTATATATGCGTACCACAAAATAGTGGGTAGAAAACGGCAAGACCTCAGAGACGACCACCATATGCTTACTGGTTCGAGTATGGTGACGTGAGATCTCTGCCGATTCGGACCTAGGGGCACGCCGTGCCTTGTCAACAATTTCGTCTACAATGGTTTGTAAAGACTTTAACGATGTCAACTGATAACGATTTTGTTAGCCACAAGCCGTCGTAAATTTGCGGATTACATTTCATGACATGAACAACCAGAAAAACCTGTGACGCATACCAGTACTGTTATTGATAGTGCTTCCCACGAAGTGTGTATTGTTGGATGATGCATACCGAGGCTCAAAACCTGTTGGCGTGATATATGTCGTGGCTCGAACTCGTTGAAAAGAGACGAAGAGGTGGGTGGCATTACATTTTTCTATTTTTTTTTCTTATCCCATTCATTATCTTCGCACATTTTCTTCTCTCTCTCCTTCCTACTCGTAACTCAGATCCGGGGTCACATAGCAGGCTCTTCTCCCCCCTTCCCGCTACGGTACGTGCCTTCATTTTTATCGCGAGAAGATTTCAGCATTTTCTTCCCTCGTCGACTGGCATCGAATTGTGCCTACCCACGCTGCAAGGCGCTCTCAACAATTAAATCCTTTTTTATTTTTGCAAATAAAGTCAAAGTCCGACCCACCTGGGGCTCGAACCCAGGACTCAAACAAGTAGAATTCAAGGTTAACCACTTGAACCACCGGGGCGACCGGCTATACATGATTAATTGTACCTGCTGTAATATATTAACAAGGCATATCTACCAGCGCGCCTCTTGGACAGGTGTTCTTTGAGGAACGGTTTCGGCACGAGCTTTAGCACCACGAGAAGGCAGTGAACATCTTCTGTCCCAGTGGCTTCCTCGCCTTGCTCCGTCCGGCCCGACTCCGACCTGTGGATGGGATAGCCCTGGCCGCCCAAGGTTGGATGCAGTCAACGAAATACACACTGCTGTCGTTTTCGCTCTGTCGCTCTGTCGCTTTTCGCTGTTCTTGTGGCGATGCCTCCTGTGAGCATGGCAAATAAAGGTGTCTCTGCTCTCTGCCTTTCTATATACGCTCCCGGCAATTGCCGCAAACTTTGCCTTGGCGTGATGAGATGTGATGGCCGGGAGCGATTGCCTGTTGGGCTACTACATCAATCCGACGCCCGAACAGTCTACAGTACACGGAGATGAGGCATCAATTGGAATAGCCGCACGCGGTGCAAGCTGGAGCACCAAACATGGTGCACTGTACAGAGAAAACCGGCAAGTCGCAGAAACCATATATGATCGTGTGGCGACAGTGCTGTTCTGCGTTCACACACCAGGAGAGCTCGTCTGACGATCGTTGGGCCTCGCCTGGAGCTGGAGGCTGTTCTCTCCTCGCTTGAGCCTAAATGAAAAAATCCAAATTGGGAGCACTCATGTCAGGAACATAAAGACATCCTACAAAGCGCACAACATGATGACAAGTAATGCTGGTAATATTGGCATGAACTCGGCCAATGACACACATCAACATATTTATTGTACCAGGTATGCCCTAGCGAAGACCCTTCCTGCATGTGCAAGCTCCCCAACCCCGCGACAATACGTATGGGCCTTCGAAAGCCACCGTTAGAGAGCTTTTAGGGTTTTGTGGCCGACAGCGAACGCTATAGATGTATCGTCTCGCACAGTGTGGGGTGGCCCTGTTCATTCGCCCACATATCGTTCCAACCTGCGTGTGTCTAACATAGCTGTTCGAACAAATAAACACGGAGTAATGAGATGCCGCAAATCAGATTTTGGTTTGGATATTTGTCGGGACGAACCATCCTCCAACCACGAATGTGTGTCACCGCCCAGTCACATATCTGACCTGCTTGAGCTCGTCACTCATCGTCGCTCTTCCGGCCCCACCTCCCCAGCAGGAGCCGTGGTCGCGGAACGTCACTAAGCGCGAACCATCCATCGTCGACATAGCAAAATTCATCCTCAGCTGAGACGGAGGCGTGCAGGGTTCGGGGCAGACATGTGGTCTGATTTGAACACACATCTCCATGTGTGGTTATGAAAGAGGCAACTGCTGAAATCGATCACCTCGATACCACTTTTCCAGTGACAGTGGTTCGACTTGGCCATCACAATAATCTACCGAACCGGGAATTCGGGCAGCCGTATATTCATCAGTGAATGTACAACTACGCTAAACGCGGCAATGATACACTATGGTATCACCGCACGTTACGTGACGAGGAGGTCTATGTTGGAAAATACATTTGAGGTGTTTTCATCGGCAATCAAGCATCACGGTCCACTTTATGATTATATGCGAGATGACACAAAGCATCAGCGTGTACTTCGTGCGGGGGTCGCTGAGCCATACCGCTCAACATGCAGAGCAATTGAACTCTATGAACGCACACTCACGGCGGCTACACTCGGTACAAGCCAAAACGGCAACACAAGGGTACTTTATGATCAGTGTGACTGGAGACATTACGATGTGGCGACAGTGTGACCGGCCCATGTACCCGCTATCAAACTTTGCGTGCCGAAATACAAGCGATCAAAAAGGAGCACAACATTACCAGCCCCCTGGAAGTTTGGGTACTCGTACGCTGTGCGTCGTGGCGGCGGGTGAAACTTAGCTCGGTCCACGCGTTTGGACAGAAACAGATAGTTGGCAACGCCCGTCTCTGTAGATATGTGTACCGCATCCGCCAGGGAGCTGGGGGTGCCCAAACACCGTCGGAGTTTTCTCGCTTGAAGAGGTCTGTCCCCTGGCCAAAAGCAAAGGTTTAACCTTTAAAAAGAACGTAACGAAATACAGTCCTATGGCCTATATTTCTAAAACAGAAAAACTACTACAGCTGGGAGATCAAGGATTTCGTCGAAACTCATCTTTGGAAGCTGTGTGTGATACTTCGATCGCGCGTACTACGGGTTTTATAGGGCCTCGTGAAGGGAATACAGCCCTTATACATGTTCACCCTGAAATTTAACGTGAACCACGACTGATGTTGCCAAGATACGGAACAGCCCTATTGGAGGAGCCCGTCAGTCAGAAAGCTAACCATCTAACGAATGCCCACCCATGCATGGCACTGGTCCGACATCCGAAACGGTATTCGGTGAGAAATACGGTGGTGCTCCGGGGTGTACATCGACAAACCGTCATCTATTGATAAAGGCGGTCAATGTAGACGAGGTTCTACTACACCGTTCGTATGATATGGGTCAAGCAAGTCGTGACAACGATTGGACGGCGTGCGCACTTCCTTTGCAAGGCTTAGCTCGTACAATACCAGCACATGTTACAGGTACCCGACATTCCTTCAGAAACGTCGTAATAGTTAACAATTCATCACCTGAGAGGCTGGCAGAAGAAGACCATTGAGCTCCTCATTTTAAAGCTCGGTCATTATCCTGGTAGCCGTCTGAAACGGATCAAAAGCGAAACAAAGCGGAATCAGCAGAGCGCTTGATCCATGAATATGTGCGCGTTGAGATGTTAAGAGATTTGACCGCCAGTTCCCAGCGAGGAGCACCAAATCGTACAACACTAGTATGTGAGATTGAGGATTTCGCCGAAATCCGAGTTTGCAAGTAGGCCAAAAGCCAAAAGCCAGGTATGCCTGTTATATTTGAGCCAAAAACAGGTAGATACTGGAACCAAGTGAACGCACGCCACATGCGGTGTGGTCGGCCATGAGAAATTACAAACATGTGTTTGTTCTGCACCTGGATAGCAGTGAGCGTGCGACATCCAAATTCGGAATGATGTACGCACGTAGAGGACACACGATATTAATGCGATTGCGTTGATTGATTTTGGTGATCCCACTCAGTCGTGCTGGGTAGTGGCCACATCGTTGTCATACCTAGTGCACCACAGCAGTAGAATCGGGTTAAACTTGAGGTTAAAGTTATCTCTATACACACCATGGCAGCTTCAAGCAGTGAATGGGACAACACATCGTACGCCGTACCAAGACGAATCTTCCTGGCGCCCCCCCCCCCGTTGCTAGCTTTGAAGAATTGACAACCCCCGGGATACGGCTTGCACGTAGCGGCACCAAGTGTTTTTGCTGTACCAGTACCCAACACTAAGCCCACGTTGACGCATGGATGGGGTGTGGCAGACGCACTACAGTCTGCGTCCATCGTGCTGTATATGAGCGTAGGTATGTCGATGTGGCAGGTGGTATGTACGTTGTGTGATGTGTGTAGGGCAAATACAGGAGGAGGCAGTTTACGTATATATATGGCCTCTGATTGGCTCAAAATTCGGCCAAAAACGTTCAACGTTAGACAAAGTACACAAATCTAGACACAAACAGGTGTACCTGGTCCTTCTCGAGGCAAACCCAGATACGATGTGAGGCTGGCTATTCGCAGGGCTCCTGGCGTGTGGAACGTACCTGTTTTCGATCCAAAATGGACCAGGTATACCTCTTTTTGGCCGAAACCCTTCAATATGTGTCTACCACGGTGCGATACGAACATACATGGCAGATCGACTGCGTTTCACCCCCCCCTAATATTTGTATACCGCATGCATGCGCACTATTAATCGACGGTTTCTGCGTTAGGGGTGTTGCGAGTGAAGAGGTCCCTCGAGTTGGGAGGTCCCTTTTGCCTTAAGGGATCCCCAACAGGCTTTAAGCTTAGGAGATCCCCTCTCGCCTTAGCAAAATTGTCATTGTTCGGGAAGGGGGGCGGGTGGGTTGGTTGTTCCTGTGGTCGGGAAGACATTGAAGGGAGCAGTGAAATGCGGAGGTACTGGGGACGGGCAGCTCGTTAAGGGATCTCCCCTCGCCATGTGAGACCCCGCTATCACTTGCGTCCACCAACTCGAAACCAGATATGCATTACATTATAACTACATGATATTCAATATTCAACTTGGGTGATACCAGGTATCCAACATCCCTGACATTACGTTGGGGGACCCTTTAGCCCTCATCATGAATCGGAGACCCTTTTTACCTTGTCAACTTGCCTTGCAGAATCCCCAACAGGCTTAGGGTCTCGCCTTAGGTTCATAACATTCCGTATAACAACATAGTATCCAGTATTGCAGTAGTAGGGTGATGTTCAATATAGATCACGTGCATGGTGTTGGGGGATCCCCCGGTTCTCATTATACACTCAACATCATTTTTTTTTTTTTTTTTTTTCTCATCCCATTCATTATCTTCGCACATCTTCTTCTCTCTCTCCTTCCAACTCGTAACTCAGATCCGGGGTCACATAGCAGGCTCTTCTCCCCCCTTCCCGCTATGGTACGTGCCTTCATTTTTTATCGCGAGAAGATTTCAGCTTTTTCTTCCCTCGTCGACTCGCATCGAATTGTGCCTACCCACGCTGCAAGGCGCTCTCAACGATTGAATCCCTTTTTTTATTTTTGCAAATAAAGTCAAAGTCCGAACCTCCTGGGGCTCGAACCCAGGACTCACACAAGTAGAATTCGAGGTTAACCACTTGAACCACCGGGGCGACCAGTCATATATGACCTGATGAAATTGAATATACACGGAATATCACATACTGTTCGTACATGTTGGGGGCAACTACTATTCGTACATGGTGGGGATCCCCCGAGGCGGCTGGGAATCCCGCAAGGGAGTTCCCCTAAGCCTGTTAGGGATCCCCTAGGCCTGTTGGGGATCCCGTACGAAGGCAAACGGGATCCCCTATTTTGAGGGGTCCCCTAACTCGCAACTTCGGGGTATGTTACAAGGATTATGCCGGGCAGGGAAATCGATCCATATTTTACCCTTACAGTCCAGTAGGTAACACCTCCACATTTGACGTCAAGGTCACGGGTTCGAAGCTCACTTCGGACGTTTATTTCAGAGAAACGCTTGCGCGTGCATCCTTGAAAACACGTATCCCTGGTTCCCCAGGGAATGAAACGGAGCGGGTAGGTCAGTGCACAGACGTATACGGTCCCGACGCCCCAAATATCCCGCCGTTCGCAGGGGGGAAGAGTGTCAGCCCTTTCGGTTTAGATATTTTACACTGATACCTGATGTGTGCGGTAGGCTTCCTCAACGAAGGGGTTGCCCATGATAGGTCGTTGTTACGAGGGTATGCCTGGATAGGAGCCCAACACGGATGCCCCAAGTACCTGGAAGAAAAGTGAGGCATTTTCCGAGAGAAAAATCCCGGGGTTCTGTCCTGCTCATACGCCCAGTGCTCACGACAACGTTTAGGTCGCCAGTACTGGAATACTTTCAGTGCTCGGCGCATGTAATGAACTTGGTACTACAAGTAGACTCCAGGTATGAAGTTCTCCGAGAGCATCAGATTCTGTGGAACCCAGTGTACTGATGTAGGCGACGGGGTTTCTAATCAGGTAAACGTACGCGTTTCGTTAAAGCCGGCTTTGGGTGACGTAAAGCTCTCTCTCAGATTTTGGGAGGTGCTTCCGTTTAGTCTATTCCTCTACCGCAACACCCCTGTTTCTGTTTTGTGTTGTGCTGGAAATGCTTCGTGTACCCACCGACTGTAGCTCGCAGATACTGCTGCGTCTGGCTTGCTCAGAATGAAGCACGGGGATAGGGCGAACCGTGCTGTTAAACAGTCTAATAAATGTATTTAAACATATCGATGGCTCACCTTGCTGGACGACGATACCACTTGCGCGGCAACATCCAGTTGAGAACGACGGGCGGGTCTCCTTGCGCCTGCTACTTGACCGAAGGTTGGTGTACTGCTTCGCAAATATAAAGGGATGGTTAGTTTTTCTCTCCTCTGGTCATGCCACGCACTGAGATTGCTGTCCTTGGGACCAACCTTTAGCCAACAATCACGCTGCGCGGACAGACAAGGGTTACCGTCTCCATCTATAATCCACAGGTAAACGAGGATTATGGAATATACTTGCTCAGTGTAAAACCGTTACAGTACTTCCATGTTGGTGCAAACCGCTGTATGGGCGCTCTACTGCTGTCTAATGGTATACCCGAAAAATCCCACCTGACTGTTGACCGTTTGGGCTACCCGAATGTATATCTCTCAGAGGTAGGTGCTGAGTAAGCCAAGAAATAATTCGGGTAGAAAAGGAGACGAAATCATCTGTATCGTACATAACTTTTTGTGATGCGTACAAAATGGTGATCTGTATATGTACATATATATATGTACGAGGTATATTTAAAATACTGCTGAAGATATATGCCTGTACCAGGTATTGACTAGTATGATTTTGCAGCATTAATAGATAATACACGGCATAGATGGTTTGCACGTGATATACATGCTTTACATGCGCATATAATGATATATATTGCTGTTGTTGTAGTTTTCTGGCACCGAGTGCCGGAAAATGATTCCCTGGTACACATGTACCGGCAATATATCTATATTTGGGCATTCCGGCATCACAATAGAGACGAACTACTGCTGTTCTCGCGCCAATTACTTCTTAAACGGCTACTACTGTGCGGTGTTCACAGCAGTCTAACAGAAGCAGTCATTTTTTTCTGGTTTTTGTTTTTCACGAGGCAGATGTACTTGTTATTAACATCGCTGGTATCTGTAGTATTGGCGAGTTGTATACCCTTCATGGGGAATGACCCCCACAATTTTCAGGGGCGTGATATCATAGTGCACCTTCTGTGCCAGACAGTCCGGGAAGAGATGGCGATCGTTGATACTCGTGTGGTGTTTTTTTTCGGTTGGATTGCCCCCTTTTCACTGCATGTCCGCGAGTCGTTACTCTGACAACCCAGACATCAGGCGTGTGTGTTCCTCTCTGTGTTCACGACTACCGTGCGTTTCGTATGGTGCAGGCAGCACTCCAGACAGCAGCCGCCGTAGTCAGCAGCCACAACGTGGTTATAGTGGTGGGAACGGGGGAAACTCTTATTATGTCGTATAGTCGAGAGGATATACGCCCGGCCATGTTACGTTCCCCTCGCTGCCTCGGCAAGGAATGCTGCGAGGCATGCCCTATCAGGCTAATAGCGAGTGGGGTAGGTCTTTCTGGCGGGTGTAAGGCCGGACTCACCCTCAAGGAGTGATACCTTCTTGCTGCTGCCTGTGGCCGCGAGGCTCAGGCGGCAGTAGAGTTGGGTCGTACGTGGTGCGTCAGGCACGGAGACCTACGATTCGCGCGTCTTTTCTAGGCAGCTGCGGCAGAGCAGCAATGCCCAATCGGGGTGTCCGCGCGCGGAGGCAGGCACCACCACAGGCCACACTACGACACAGTATATTGCGCCGGTAGGAGGCTGGATTCGACGACAAGGGAGTAGGGAGACTGAGCGTCGACGTGCGGGGAAGAGACGGATTGACCTCCCCCTGCGCGAGAATTTGATTTTTTCAGATCAGAACCGCAAGTGCGAGGAGAATTTTGTTTTTCAGGATGACGGAGAAAGGGAAACGATTGGAAGAGAATGGCAACGAGTGCACGCGCAAAGGAGCGGGTGGATTGGGCGAAGGCGATGATGCGGCCATGAAGAGCGGCAGGAAGACGGTGCACGGAGACCCGTGATCTGCACGCACACTATCATCACGAGAGAAGCAGCCATAGTTTGTTTTTTCCTGGGATTGTTTTTCACGAGGCAGAATAGTATCTACCGGTACTTGATATAAACGTCGTCACTGGTCTTTGTAGTTTAACGAGTTGTATACCTCATCATGGGGAATAACTTACGCAATTATCAGGGACTTGGTATCATAACTGTGCTGCACCTTTTTGCGTCAGGCAGTCCAGGAAGAGATGGCGATTGTTGATATTCGTGTGGTAGTAAGTAAGGTTCGATTGCTCCTTTTTTCACTGCATATCCGCGAGTCTTCACTCTGACAGCACTCCAGACAGCAGGCAGGTGTGTTCCTCTTTCGTTTTCACGACTACCGTGCGTTTCGTACGGTGCAGGCAGCACTTCAGACAGCATCCGCTGTAGTCAGCAGCCACGAGTTGGTTAGTGGTGTGAACGGGGGTACTCTATGTTATAGTTGAGAGGATATACCCGCGGCCATGTTAGTTCAGTTTGCACATTGGTTTTAGCTCGTGTGCGCTTTCTTCGTCTCGTGTATTTTGAGGCAGCCGAATTTTCGATTTTCTTTTTGTTTTTCGGATCTTCCTAGGGCTCCAGCACCTTTGTGTGACCACGGACTCCTTCGTCAGAGAGTTAATGTGAGAACAACAACAATTAATATTAATAATACGTTTTGACATTTATTTCAAGGAGGCCGATAAGTGCCGCTGACAACGCAAGACGATGCACCAGGTCTGCTCATATATCTACGGACTGTACTTCCTGCATCAGACCGGGTACGAGAATAAACGCGTAGTGCTATGTGAGGCTTAGGTTGGGTAGGCGTTTTACCTTTAGCCCAACGGACTAAGACCGCAATCCCGTTTTGGGGATAAATTACTTAGAATTTGAATGGTTTGTCCCCACAATGGGACTGCGCGGTTCTAAAGGGCGACGACGGCAGAACATGGGTCGTTGGTCGTAAGCTCGAAGCTCACGTCCACCATGAAATCGCTGAGAAAAGTGAATTTCCTCATGTCAAGCATCTGAAAAAACACTTCTGGATTCCCAGAAATTGGAACTACAGTAACTGCTGCGTGTTGGTGTCACGTGTCACGTGTCGACCCGTATGTCCGATCCGTTCCGGGGGGGAAAAGTGTTATGCGGCTTATTAGATTGGCTAGGCGATTAGTTACCCTTTTACCGTTATTTAGCCCAACGGACTACATTTTTTTTATGGGCAAACGCCAAAATACGGTATACCTGATCCGTTTGTGCCAAAATAAGTTACGTACAAAAACCAAGTAAAACCCCCCGCCTCGAGCGGTGTTCTGTCCATGAACAAGTCCGGTAAAAAAGAATGCCTAAATCATAAAGCGTGCCACATGGCCTCCAAAAGCTGCATTGTTTTTTTTGTTTAGGGTGTACCCTATTAATAGACTTCGTTCGTTTAGCCACGGCGGGGGCGCCAAGAGTATCTGACGCCCCCCCCCCCGTCCAAAGCTTTAAATCTTCTAGACCGTCCTCGCCGAACCGCCTGCTCGGCGCAAAATTAGATTGTCCTACCAAACCTGAGACCACCTCGACGCGGGGTGGTGCAGACAAAGACCATGGTGCTGTATCGACTGCGGTGTAGAAAACAACACACAGTGTGTGTGTGTTCTTCACATTGAAAAGTTCTTTCTACCCGTCGACATCCAGCACAACCAGTGTCCGCGCCGATTCCACATCACAACTATTAAATACCTGAAACACACACCCCAAAGAAGAAAAAGTGAAACCAGCGTACACATGCATGCATGTAAGTGTAAATACGTATTTTTACGTACGACGTACGAGTACGAGTTTATCCGTCAATACCGAAGAATTCCAACCGAGGGAGGGCAGACACATACACGCAGAGAAAAAACAGTGAGCGTATGGTCTCTCTGATTGGTTCAAAGTAGGCCAAAATCAGTTGAAAGCTAGACAGAGTAGAAAAAAACAGGTACAACTTGGCATTTTCGAGCCAAAATCAGTTGCAATGCCAGCTTGGCCAATAGCAGGGCTCCTGGCGTGCGTTATGTACTTGTTTTTAGACTGTGACTGATTTTGGCCGAAAAGTGGCCAGGTATACCTGATTTTGGCAAAAATCCTTTTTTATCTCTTTTCTTTTTCTCTTTCGATGTATCTTGTTTTATTTGTTTTATTTCTCTTTGTTTGTTTCCTTTCGTTTCTCTATTTCATAGAATGTGTATGTCGTGCCTGTCGTATCTAGAGAATTAATAGTATGATGACATGGAATTGCATTGCCCACTGCTGTGCTTATTGCGTACCTGGTACGTGGCAACGTAGTATCTCTGTCGCGAAGCTTTGAGGCCACAGAACTTGTATCTCCTCTAGGATTGAAGAATCGGCACGGACACTGGTTGTGCTGGATGTCCACGGGTAGAAAGAACGGTTTCATGTGAAGAACACACACACTAAGACATTATCATAGTATTAATAGTGGACTCGTACGCGATCGAAGTATCACAAACAATTACACACAGCTGGCAAAGATGAATTTCGACCAATCTCCGATCGCACAACATCAGTTAGTTCCTGTTTTGTTAGTGGATAAATCTGATCCAGCCCTCATTTTTAGTTTTCTTATTCAACTCGTCCTCCTGGTGCAGTGTTTGAAAACATGGAAACTTGAAAATATAGATTATACAGTACCGGCCCGCTAGTAAAAAACGTGTCAGTAAGAAAATCAGCCTCAAATTTTAGACAAACTTAAGAAAGGGCCCAATCTGGGCATCTGCCGCAACTTAGGAAGGAGCAACCCTTCCCCTGGCGGCCCACCGTGCCCCTAAATATGTGAGGTACAGTACAGTATATTCTTTCATTTTTCTGTACTACTGCTGTACACTGGCTGTTTCGCAGTGTTGTCAGTCCTCAGGTACGAATCAATTGTGGCTTGGATGACGAATATTTCAAAAACCAAAATAATGCCAGAACGAACGGGGGGGTTACACGCTTTCGACAGTCCCACAAAAAAAGCCGACCGTCTGTGGTAGAACTCCTGTTCGGCGCGGCGCAGCTCCGCAGCTGCGCAGCTGCGCCCGCGGGAGGCAAGAGCCAAGCAGCAAGCGCTGTTGTTGCCCAAGTACGCTGCGGCCTTACTCCGCGTCAAGGCCGAGTTGGGCAAGCTGAGGCACAAGGGAGCGTTGACCACAGACCAGTTCCAACTTTTGAAGACCAGAGCGAAAGATGGGGTAGTCACAGACGAGGTTTTGGGCTTACTGAGCCAGGCATGGGTGCTGCGCTGCGATGGTACGAGCGACGAGCAGGAGTACATTGAGGACATCAGCAACGTGATAAGCGAGATACCACCTGTCAGCCAGACTAGCGCGACAGCAGCGGCTCCTGCACAGGCCTCGCAAGCACAATCGGTGCATCCTACTGCGGCTGTAGCATGCAAAGCCTTTATATGTTGATACTACACCGGAACCGCTGGAGGACGTGCTACCGATCTCGCCTGCTCCCGCGGATGAGGAGAACCCGCGAGGTTCAAGCGACGAGGAGGAGAGTGAGAGCGAGACGGAGCAAGAGGTTGATGAGGAGGCTGCGCTGGACATGGACGACGACATCGCTGACGACGAGGACTTACTGCCGTTTGAAGCCACTGACGGTTATTATCTTGTAAGCTCAGCACCTGCCGCCCTCACTCAGAATCTTGTTAACCAAGAGATACTGCTTCGGCTCGGGATGGGTTGGTTCAGGGGGGTCATCACACGAAAGGCCTAAGCACGCACAAGCCACCTCTACGACTTCAGGGTGTTTCTCGAGACCGACGGCAGCACACGTAGCATGAAACTTCCGCCGGCGAAGTACTCGGTGGATGGGGTTGCGGCAGGGGGGTCGTGGGTGCTGCTATCGCGCTGCGCCGATAAGGACTCTTCAGAGGACAGCGAGAGCGAGGACGAGAGCGAGTTCGAGGACGAGGAAGAGGAGGAGGAGGAGGAGGAGGAGGAGGAGGAGGAGGAGTCGGGAGGAGGGGGGGTCGGTAGTACGATCGAGGGTTCGTCGGGGGGGAAGGGGAGTAGCCTGAACGAGATAAGCGACGTTGGGCCGATTCCCGCAGGGGGTAGGAAGTGCATGAGCGTTGAGTCCGAAGAGGAGGAGGAGGAAGAGTCGGGAGAGGGATGGGGGGGCGGTAGTACGATCGAGAGTTCGCCGGTGGGGGGGGGGGGTAGCCTGAACGAGATAAGCGACGTTGGGCAGATTCCCGCAGGGGGTAGGAAGTGCATGAGCGTTGAGTCCGAAGAGGAGGAGGCGGAAGAGTCGGGAGAGGGAGGGGGGGGCGGTAGTACGATCGAGAGTTCGCCGGTGGGGGAAGTGGGTAGCCTGAACGAGATAAGCGACGTCGGGCCGATTCGCGCAGGGGGTAGGAAGCGCACGCCTAACGTGCGCCTTCAAGACCACGAGTAGCCTCATGGTTTATCGGGGTCATTCAGGCGTAGATAGGGACGTATACGCTATGACACTGAGAATAACGTCAGAAAAGAAGAGACGGATTCAAAATTGAGGAAGAAAACAACATTGAACGTTGCTGGCGAAAATAAGAAAGGCGCTTTTAAGAAAATCATGCTCATTTTCCCAGGAAAATAAGAAATGCGCATTAAAGAAAATCATGCTCATGCTCCCAGGAAAACAAGAAACCCAGCCTCAGGCCGATTTTTCAGTTTCTTACTAGCGGGCCGGTACTGTATCATAACTATATATTTTATTCTATTTTTGCTCATCCCATTTATTATCTTGGCACATCTTCTCCTCTCTCTCCTTCCTACTCGTAACTCAGATCCGGGGTCACATAGCAAGCTCTTCTCCCCCCTTCCCGCTACGGTACGTGCCTTCATTTTTATCGCGAGAAGATTTTAGCCTTTTCTTCCCTCGTCGACTCTCATCGAATTGTGCCTACGCACGCTGCAAGGCGCTCTCAACAATTGAATCCTTTTTTATTTTTATTTTTGCAAATAAAGACAAATGTCCGACCCACCTGGGGCTCGAACCCAGGACTCAAACAAGTCGAATTCGAGGTTAACCACTTGACCCACCGGGGCGACCGGCTCTGCTCTACAGCAGTACCCATAGAGAGTACACGAGTATTGATGGTCATATTATACGCGTATTAATAGTATTCGACTATACCTGGTACCAGGTACCCCTCGCTGCCTCGGCAAGGAATGCTGCGAGGCATGCCCTATCAGGCTAATAGCGAGTGGGGTAGGTCTGTCTGGCGGGTGTAAGGCCGGGCTCACCCTCAAGGAGTGATACCTTCTTGCTGCTGCCTGTGGCCGCGAGGCTCAGGCGGCAGTAGAGTTGGGTCGTACGTGGTGCGTCAGGCACGGAGACCTACGATTCGCGCGTCTTTTTTAGGCAGCTGCGGCAGAGCAGCAATGCTCAATCGGGGTGTCCGTGCGCGGAGGCAGGCGCCACCACAGGCCACACTACGGCACAGTCTATTGCGCCGGTAGGAGGCTGGATTCGACGACGAGGGAGGAGGGAGACTGAGCGTCGACGTGCGGGGAAGAGACGGATTGACCTCCCCCTGCGCGAGAATTTTATTTTCCAGATCAGAACCGCAAGTGCGAGGAGCATTTTGTTTTTCAGGATGACGGAGAAAGGGAAACGACTGGAAGGGAATGACAACGAGTGCACGCGCAAAGGAGCGGATGGATTGGGCCAAGGCGATGATGCGGCCATGAAGAGCGGCAGGAAGACGGTGCACGGAGACCCATGATCTGCGCGCACACTATCACCACGAGAGAAACAGCCATAGTTTGTTTTTTCCTGGTATTGTTTTTCACGAGGCAGAATTGTATCTACCGGTATTTGTTATAAACGTCGTCACTGGTCTTTGTAGTATAACAAGTTGTATACCCTTCATGGGGAATAACCTACGCAAATATCAGGGACGTGGTATCATAACTACTGTGCTGCACCTTTTTGTGTCAGACAGTCCAGGAAGAGATGGCGATCGTTGACATTCGTGTGGTAGTAAGGTTCGATTGCTCCTTTTTTCACTGCATATCCGCGAGTCTTCACTCTGACAGCACTCCAGATAGCAGGCAGGTGTGTTCCTCTTTCGTTTTCACGACTACCGTGCGTTTCGTACGGTGCAGGCAGCACTTCAGACAGCATCCGCTGTAGTCAGCAGCCACGAGTTGGTTGGTGGGAACGGGGGTACTCTTCTATGTTATAGTTGAGAGGATATACCCGCGGCCATGTTAGTTCAGTTTTGCACATTGGTTTTATCTCGTGTGCGCTTTTTTCGTCTCGTGTATTTTGAGGCAGCCGAATTTTCGATTTTTTTTTTGTTTTTCGGATCTTCCTAGGGCTCCAGCACCTTTGTGTGACCACGGACTCCTTCGTCAGAGAGTTATTAATGTGAGAACAACAACAACAAACAACAACAAACCTCGTACCTGGTATTGGGCAGCACCGGGGCGTAAACACAATAATATAACCCCAGGCATATGTACGAGTATTAATAGGTATAACGTGTACAACAGTTAACAGCAACCAGTACCAGGTATTATTTACTAATAATAACGTGTACAACAGCAACCAGTATTATTTACTAATATTAATAGGATTGAACAGCAGTACCAGCTGTATAAATAGTACCGGCAGGTGTCGGATGTATTTGCTGGGGAAATCGCATCCTTCCGACCTTCACACACACACCTTTAGAACCCTCCGCATAACACCGGTACAGCCCTCACCTTGATGAGGGATAGCCGCTCGCCCGTTGTTCCCAGCCCGCTCCCATCAAGGTGAAGAGCGACAACATGCCTGTCGCACACGTGTTTTAACTGTGTGCTCCCCCGAACCCCATCAGCGCACATGATAGTCATCGCCATCCTGCAGCTCTCGGAATTGTCGATAAGATGGTACGACTCCATCGTGCTTTGCAGCCCATACCCATCTGGCGTATACACGGGCCCAGCCGTTCTAACCTTTTCACCACCCGGCATCGTGGGTACGAATACATCCAGCTCGACGGCCGCGGTTGGCCCACCTCCTCCTCGTTTGGACGGATTGGATTGGTTTTCCATCCTGTCGCCGTTGCGTACTTTTGAAGCACTCTCCAGCGGCTTCTGCTCGTAGCCTACTACTACTACCGATCCCACGGCCGCTGGAATATTTCTGACTGGCGAAGGCGCGATGGAGACCTTCGCTGCAAGCTTTCTTGTTCGCTTTCGTTTCTCCGCCTCCGCCTTCATCTTCAGACGAAGTTTATTCTTCTCCTTGGCGGATGTCTTCGACCCCTTCCCCAGTGGAGTTGGTTGCGCTGTTGTCAGCGAACGTGGGGCCTTCGAGTCGCCTTTTGTTTTTTTCTGGATGGTGCACGCTTCACGCAGCCCACCTAGAGTTGCTTTCAATCCGGCGCGGGTGGAGAGGCTGACGCATCATCTGCTCTCTTCCGCTTTTTTTACGCTTTCGACGCACCCCCAAGGTCGGTCGGTGTGGTCGTCGGTGAGATGGCAGCCTCCTCTCTCGCTCCCCCCCTTGGCCCCTTAATTTCCATCGTTCCATAGTGCGGGTTAAACCACACACCCTGCACATCACCGTTCTTCAGGCGGCTTTCGAGCGTTTGTCCGTGCAGGTATGAGCGCAACGGTTTGGTATGGACGGACCAGAAAACCCCGGCAATATCGTCGATTGGCAGAGGTCCTTGGTTTCGTGCAATGCTTTTTGGATGCCTGGATAGGTTGTCCCAGCAGGACTTGACTTTGACGGCCTGTTCAGGCATCCTTCCAGTTGTACCCCTGCCGTGTACAGCAATGAGTTAACAAAAGCACCTGCAGTGGACGGGGTTGCGCGACGCTTTCACCTCTCCACGCTCGGACAGCGCGAGCTTCCTTTGGTAATCACAGATCGTGGGAGATTCTGGTAAAAATTTTTATAGTACTATTAATAATTATTAAATTTAGCAAAGTGTGAGTATGCCGTGTAGTCCGTGGTCGCGGGAGAGGTGGAAGAAATACCTCGGTAAAAATATACAAGCAAAGAATAGTACACCTGATAACTCAAGCACCTCTACGTACACCTCAGACAAAACATAAAAAGGGAGGTCCGCGCGCGTACGTATAAGATACATGCGGTGCGTTGTAGAAGTCGCCACAGAAACCGCGAAGACCACATACTACCCAGAAAAATGAACAGGATGAATATAACAACTCGACGTGGGAAAATCGAAGTCAAAATCGACAAAATCCCAAATCCAAATCATAAAATTTGGAAATTCAGTGAAAATGGGATATAGACGAGACATATTCCGCAGCTTGCAAAGTTGGGTATCAACTATATAATCAGTCGAACTCACAGCTATGTATTTCATATTTTTATAAAATCCAAGGGGGAAGAGAGAGAAAAAAAAAAGAAAAAAAAAGTTTTATCCTGTGGTCGCACCCCAAGCAGTGTTGCACGGAGTGTGTGTGTTCTACCGTTCTTTCTACCCGTCGACATCCAGCACAGCCAGTGTCCGTGCCGATTTTTCCATCCTAGCAGAGATACAAGTTATGTGGTCACTAAGCTACGCCACAGATATACTATGTTGCCACATATGCAGTAAGGACTGCAGTCACTAGTGGGCAATGCAAAGCCATGTCATCATCCTAGATCAGAACCGCAAGTAAGTGCAGAGGGCAAGTGCGAGGAGCATTTTGTTTTTCAGGATGACGGAGAAAGGGAAACGACTGGAAGGGAATGACAACGAGTGCACGCGCAAAGGAGCGGGTGGATTGGGCCAAGGCGATGATGCGGCCATGAAGAGCGGCAGGAAGACGGTGCATGGAGACCCGTGATCTGCGCGCACACTATCATCACGAGAGAAGCAGTCATAGTTTGTTTTTTCCTGGTATTGTTTTTCACGAAGCAGAATTGTATCTACCGGTATTTGTTATAAACGTCGTCACTGGTCTTTGTAGTTTAACGAGTTGTATACCCTTCATGGGGAATAACCTACGCAATTATCAGGGACGTGGTATCATAACTGCTGTGCTGCACCTTTTTGTGTCAGACAGTCCAGGAAGAGATGGCGATCGTTGATATTCGTGTGGTAGTAAGTAAGGTTCGATTGCTCCTTTTTTCACTGCATATCCGCGAGTCTTCACTCTGACAGCAGTCCAGATAGCAGGCAGGTGTGTTCCTCTTTCGTTTTCACGACTACCGTGCGTTTCGTACGGTGCAGGCAGCACTTCAGACAGCATCCGCTGTAGTCAGCAGCCACGAGTTGGTTAGTGGTGGGAACGGGGGTACCCTTCTATGTTATAGTTGAGAGGATATACCCGCGGCTATGTTAGTTCAGTTTTGCACCTTGGTTTTATCTTGTGTGCGCTTTTTTCGTCTCGTGTATTTTGAGGCAACCGAATTTTCGATTTTTTTTTGTTTTTCGGATCTTCCTAGGCCTCCAGCACCTTTGTGTGACCACGGACTCCTTCGTCAGAGAGTTAATATGGGAACAACAAACAACAACAACAACCTGGTTATTCAATACCTGGTATGTAGCGTATATAATATATAATGCATTGGACACTGCTATACGTGGGTATCCTGTACGAGTAGACCACTGGTATATCTGCCGTACGATGCGAGTATACGGAGTGGATGGGAGCCAATAATCCATCCACAAAGAATCGGCACGGACACTGGTTGTGTTGGACTGTGGATGTCGCGTACGGCTGTAGAAAGAACGGTTGAGTGTGAGGAACGCGCACACATGAACCTGCCAACTGCTGCTGAGTAAAGTTGATTGCCGCTTGAGCATCGTAGTCCTCCACTGACCACATAATTAGTGCCACCGTTCGAACCAAGTATCCAGGCATCACATCATCATATAACCACAATCCTTCTGGGTTAGAGCAGAGGTCATGGACGCAGAGAGACCACCGGCCCTCGCCGTCCAAGCGGTCTACGTTGGCCAGCAGTTCCGTGATGTTAAGGTCCTGAGGGTCGCCATCCAGCGAAGCTTCCTGGCTTATTTCCGATCGTGTAAGAGTGCCGGGGGTGGAGGTAGCCAGAAGTTTTATGCATGCACGGGTCGCAAGGTCGTTGACGACAAGGAGGTTGGATGCCGGGCTCAAGTTCGCGCCTACCTGTCGAGCGTTACCAAAGCATGGGGTATTACGGTGGCCAACCTCGTGCACGATAATTGCGCTGGAGAGCAGAAAGGGTCGAGCGTTGCGGCACTGGAGGGGGAGATAGCGACTCTTGTAGGTGCCAACCCCGGTATTAGTGGGCCGGCGATCAGAAGGACTATCAGGGCTCAGGTAGGCGTCGACGTGCACACGCGGTCTGCCCTCCGAGGAAAGGCAAAGGCGCTGGGCACTACCGCCGCAGGAAACGCAGAGGGTTTTACCGTCCTCTCGTCTTTCCTGTCAGAGCTCCAGTCCGGCAGCAGAGGCACGGTGACCTCGGTAAAGGTGAGCAAGTGAGCCCCGGCTCCCAGAAAATCCACACAATAGCAAATTAGTGCATACCAGTACCTGGTACCGATAGTATGGTCATATCAGGTTGTCTCTGTTAGACTTCGAAGCGCTGGTTTCTGGTTTCCTCTCACGTATACAAGCGTACAGAAGACATCAGTATGTTACATTCCATACGTACCAGGTACGTCGTACCTGGTATATCGGCTACCAGTCTACCGTAAGAATGAACGCCTCGATCACGGCAAACACCCCGTGGCGCTAATTTTCTATTTTTAGCGAAATCGGGCGAAATTCCCACCTGGAAACATGCCCCCCAGGTATTGTCGTATTTTACCTGGTACATACAAGCAGTAAGTTGGGTTGGTAGCGGTTGGCATCGACACAGCAGTAAAACATGACGCTTAACTTACTATTAATACATGAGCTAGACGAGCAATACGGGTATTATTTCGTTTTATTCTGTATGTGTGTTATTCACATTAAAGCGTTCTTTCTACCCGTCGACATCGAGCACAACCAGTGTCCGTGCCGATTCTTCAATCCTAGAAGAGATACAAGTTCTGTGGCTACAGAGCTACGCCACAGAGATACTACGTTGCCACGTGTGCAGTAAGCACAGCGGTGGGCAATGCAATGCTATGCCATCATACGATGCGGGCATAGTATCGAGATCACCCAACGGCCTGGAGAGGATGATGACGGTGATCGTGTCTGCATGTGCCGCTTTCGGCCTGACGGTCTCGGAAGCCAAGACGGAGATCATGTGTCTGCAAACGAAAGATGGGGGGAACGTGCCGTTCACCGTCACCGCAGCCGGCCAAGTGTACAAACAAACGATCGAGTTTGTGTATCTGGCCGGGGCTATCAGCGCAGATTGGACGGGCAGAAGTGTCGAGGTATCGCGTCAAGTCCAGAGGGCATGGGCATGAATCGGACGGTATAAGATGGAAATTTATGACCGCCCGGGTGTGCGCCTACGCCTGAAGGTGCGAATGCTGAGAGCCAAGGTGATCGAAGCGTTGCTCTACGGTTGCGTTACTTGGACCCCGAGCAAGACTGATTACGGTAGGCTACGGGAGGTCCACCACAAGATGCTCCTCCGGTGCATCGGCTGGCGAAAACGAAAGCGCGAAGACCACATTCTATCCTATGCTAGCGCGCTTCTCAGGACAAAATCTAAAAGCGTTGAGACGACGGTACGCAGACGTAGGCTCTTGTTTGCGGGCTTTGTGACACGCATGGGAGAGGAGCGTCTGCCGAAGAGGGTGATGTTTGGGGAGATGGTTGGGGGTAAGGGTTACTCCGGAGGACAGGAGTGGGACTGGATGAGGTACCTTGAGGAGGACCTCAAGGCGTTCAGCATCAAGCTCGAAGGGTGGCGCGAGGCAGCACAGAAAGCCGGCAGATGGTTCCGACGGGTCGAGGAAGAGGCGGAGGCCTTCATGCGGAAATGGCATACAGATAAGAAGGAGGCATCGGCAGAACGGCGAAAAATAGCTGCAACAACGACCACAGCCGTTGACGCCAACGCGAGTGCGCAGAATGGCAGGGAAGAGGGGGGGAGCGAAAGGGGGACGAGGGGGAATGGGGGGGGGAGGCGGTCTGCCCAACAGACTGAAGCCTGGTTATGGCCATCATCGTCATGATGCACTCCCTTCTTTGGGACCCAAGTAACTAGCATGATGCCACCTGGTCAACTTTGCGTGTCTGTATGCTCCAGTGCCTGCCTTTCGTATTTTCTTCCCCCCCCGCCCGTGATTATCGCTTTTTTGTCCCTTCTTTTTTTTCATTTTTATTTCATTCCCGTTTGTACCTCTTTGTGTCTTTGTTAGTATGGTCCGTTTTGCCTTTTTTTTGCGTTTTGCTATCTGCTTCTGTTTTTGTTTTGTTTTTTGTTTTTTTGCTTCGCTTCATCTTCTTTTTTAGGTATTTTGTCTGCTATTAATAGTCTCCTTTTTGCTTCCCTGGTGTCCGCAGTGGTGGAGTGCGCATGCTTGTTTTTTGTTTTGGCCTCTGTTTTACTTGAGGTAATACTTCCACTCCAGAGTAATTGGAGCCTGTCCTGCGACCACGGACTGCACTATATTGTGAGTTAATGTGAGAACAACAAGAATAACTAGATACGGCAGGCACGACATACACATTCTATGAAATAGAGAAACAAAAAGAAACAATCCAAGATAAAACAAAAACAAAGAAGACAAATCGAAAGAGAAAAAGAAAAAAAACTAGAAGAAACAATCTGTCGTGCCCCCCCCCCGCAGGCGAGGTGGCCAACACTTGAAAAGAGCGAGCTACAAAAAAAAAGAAAAAGAAAAAAAACACCGCTGCTTGTAAACAGAGTAAAAGACAAGGAACCAAGAAAGAAAAAATAACAAAGAAAGGGAAAGTAATTGGCGGACCAAAGCCCAAAGCACCCTTCCGGTGGCGGCAGCAGTTTGTGACACGAGAAGTATAGCCAGGTTCTCCCTGCTAATCCGCCTGGTACCTTGCTACCCAGGCTGCCGTCTCTGCCCTGCGTTCGTCAACTATGCCCAGCCCCTTGACGTCAGACAATACTAAAGGAGAAGAGCAGGTTCGTCATCCAACCACGCCACACGGCTCCTTCAGTACGGCTTATCAATCAGAAAAGGAAGAGGAAGAGGAAGAGAAAAAGTAATATGAAAATCACGGAGAGTCAGCGCAAGAAAGAAAAAAAAACAAAAACAAGAAGAGAAGACAAGGGAAGACCACGTTCAAACCAGCTGCACCGGTTGGTAGCACTAGTAGTATGGTCATGTTCTACTTTCTAGTCGACTTGGTGCCTTGCTACCCTGTCTGCCATCTCCTTCCTACTTTCGTCTACCGCCGTTTCCCTTCTACCCCTCCTGTTCCCCCCCCTCTCCGCATTCCCTCGGTCGGGCTTTCTGCCACTTCTCCTGTTGCCCCTCCCCCCCCGTTCCCTTGGGCACCATCCACGGCGGATGCGCGGCGCTGCCTACTCATCTCAGCCTCAGCCTCGTGCCACCTCACCATGAACCGTTCGGCTGCTTCAAGGATCCCCCGGTACCACTTCCCCACCTTTTTGGCTGCAGTGGACCACAACGCGGTCTCAACTCCAAACACCAAGGGGGCAACTTCCGTTGACCCTTCGGTGGCTCGGAACTCCCTAAGGTCTTCGACTATGCATCTATGCCAAGTCTTACACTGTCCGCCTGGTCTCGGGTTCTCCCCACCAGCTATCGTCCCGAACATCACCCGACTGGGTAATCGCTCCTTACTTTGCCGTGCCACGCCCCCCGCAAAGAAGAGCCGCCGTTTACGAATGGTCGTTTCGATGCTGTCGCAACGTGTCATCTTGAGGGCTTTCGCGTACGACAAAGTGGCATGGTCAGTACGAAGTCGGCGCTGGAAGCCAGTAACTAGCAACAGGACTTGGTGGTGAGCCGTTTGAAGCTTGGCAAAGTGTTCCGCTCTGAGGGTCCACGTTACACACCCGTACAGCAGGGTCTTACTCACCTCGGCCTTCAGCATTCGAACGTTAAGGCAAAGGGGGTCGGCCGTACTATCATACAACTCCGGGCCGAACCGTTTGAGGCATGCTCGCATGAGGCGAATCCGTCGATCGATTTCGAGCGAGAGGTCAGCGTTTTCGTGGATAATGCCGCCTAGGTATAAGAACTGGGTCGTGTGCTTATACCTCTAGCCTGCCGCTTCGATGGCGAGCGGTGGTGCGAGGGTTGTCTGGTCTGGTGTTTGTAGGAGCATTGTCTCTGTCGTCTTTTCCGACACCGTGAGGCCTGCTGCTTCGAAGAGAGTCACGGTGACTGTCATCGTTTTCGCGAGCCCTGCAGCCGACTTCGAGACAATTCCTGCATCATCCGCGTACAACATGCCCCATACAGCCCTTCACACGCACGCCAACGGTTCCTGCTTCTCTGTTCGAACTACTCCAGCATCACTCTATTGATGGTCGGACACAGCCTGCGGATCGAGTTGTAGGCCATTTCTGGGGAGTGGAGAACCTTTACGCCCCAAAAGGGGAATGACAAGCGTCGCGTCTGTAGCCCCTCGGGCGTGCCTGCACGAGTGGACGTCTCTCTTTGCACTATTATTAATGCTGCGGTGCCGTGAGAATTCGAATAATTGTCTTCCTAATTGGGTCGCACGAATATTCGTACAGCAGTTGACATGTATGTGCCAACACAACTTGTATCTCTTCTAGGATTGAATAATCGACACGGACACTGGTTGTGCTGGATGTCGACGGGTAGAAAGAACGGTTTAATGTGAAGAACACACACACATTCGATATAGTGTTCAACTATCTCCGTATGGATGTATCAATGTATGTAAGTATGCGCCGATTTCACGACGCTCACTCGATCGATTGCGTTATGCTCCCCCGGGATCGGAACAACGGGCAATACAAGGGAGACACTCTCTCGCCGATGGTAGCAAGACGTCAAGAGTTTGTCGAAGTAGCTTGCCTAGGGTGGCTGACCAACTTCAGGCCTGGTGATATGTTTCGGAGCAAATCCTCAAAGAGATTCATATTTTTATCGACTTGTGTAAGTTCCTTCAGAAGCCCTTCATCAACGCTGCCTATAGCTCGCAATAGAGAGAACTTTGGTGAGCAAACTTTGCAAGGGCGTTGAGGTGTTGGTTGTCACCGGCTTGTAACAGGAGGGTAGGTGGCTGCGCGGGCACCTCGCGCTTTGCACGCTGAACAAGTCCGTCGTCTGTCTTGTCTTGTGTTTGCTGCCTGAACCAGCATGCTATCATGTCCCTTGAACACCAAAAAGAGGGTTTCCACTCAAGAACATTACTACTGTTTCATGTGTGAAACCGCAGGTGGATTTTGTGTGGCCGTCAATTTCGTTTTGTGCGACAACGACAAGATAGAAGTACTTACTTAGAAGATATCATTCTCTATGCGTGATCGGTTGGTACGTCCCTAGCCTCTCAGAGCTCCCACTTGGGATTCGCCTCCTCTTATTCTTGGCTGGTCTTTCCAGCGGTTCTTTGTTCTCTCCATTTCTCTTGGCACTTTCAGTCCTTTTCCCTTTTTTCTTCTTTCGTTTCGTGTGCGTGTACTCCGAAGACGGCCCTGCGGTCGAGCCCGGCACCGTCGCGGGTGTCAGCGAGTGGTGGCGAGTAGAGGAGGGGTTGCAAGGAGCGCGGTCGCCGTTTTCGTGGCTAGTCGTCGCGCGTGCCTCGAGACACGAGGGAAGCATGAATGGGTTCTCTCTGGCCTCCTGATGTGGTCCCGGTTACACTATGTACGAGTTTATAAGGGCCGTTGTGATATGCAAAATAAGGTTCAAGCGGTGTCTATTTTTGCGACGAAAGTAAAAAATTATGAGAGAGCGACGCATTCTGAGTACTAACTTTATCGAACTGGCGGACGAGGGCCACGGTGAGCACCGGGCTTTCACGTTAGGCGGGCGACGGGGCTCACTGTGGCTAAGAGGGAGGAAAGGTTTATCAGGACCGAATCGGTTGCGAGATAGTCGCGAGAGGGGCGGGCGACGTACGAGGCTGAGAGAAAAGCTCTTCTGTTCGATTTTTTCTTTTCTTTTCTTTTTTTCTTTTTGACCGGGTGCAAGGTGTTCAAATCAGGCAGAACATAGTTAGACGAGAGGGGACGGGGATTTTTTTTTTCCGAAAAAAACAATTTTCGTTTTCTTTGTTTTTGCTGTATACTGCTGTGCCGTAATGTGCTGTCTCTTTCGTACATACGAGTACAGAGATAAAGCATGCCGTACGAAGTATCAAAAGAAGATAACAAGTACCCTACCTAGGGTATGTACGTACGTACGACATCCCCGACGCGAAGCGTCTTTGGCTTCCGAGCGGTTTTCTCCTGAAGCATGGCGGCGGGACTCTTGGCATTATCAAGCCACGAGTTTACAACTACAATCACAAAAAAAAACTAGATTGAATCAGTCATGGACCTCTGTCCGCTTCGCATCATTTGATGTACTCTTTTTCTTGAGCGGGCGTAGCAGGCGGCGTAGGCCGCCCGCGAAGCGAAGCGATTTGTAAAACTGCTTTTAGATATATCACCCTCTTAGCGTGCTCGGTTGGTGCATCTCTGGCCTCTCAGAGCTCCCACTTGGAAATGGCCTCCTTTTATTACTTGCCGGGCATTTGAGCGGTTTTTTTTTTTCTCCATTTATTTATCTTGGCTCTTTCGATTAGTTTTCCCTTTATTCTTCTTTTTGCTCGTGTGCGTGCGTGTACTGGGAGCACGGCACCGCGGGCGAGCCCGATGCCGTCGCGGGTGTCGGCGGGTGCTGGCGGGTAGAGGGGGGGGTCGCAAGGAGCGCGGTCGCCGGTTTCGTAGATAGGCATTGCGTGTGCCTCGACACACGAGGGTTGCATGAATGGGCTCTGTCTGGCCTCCATTTGTGACTTTGGATGAAGTATGTACGAGTCGATAAGGGTCGTTCGAGATTGCGAGATAAGATTCAAGCAGTGCTTATTTTTGCGACCACGCTGAATATCAAAGAGAGATCGATGCAGTCTGAGCACCAACATTTTCCAGCTGGCGAACGACGGCCACGGTCAGCACCGGGCTTCACGCGAAGCGGGCGACGGGGCCCACTGTGGCAGAGAGGGAGGAAATCTTGACCGGGACCGATTCGGTGGCGAGGTGGTCGCGAGAGGGGTTGGCGGCGTACGAGGCTGAGAGAGAAGCTCTGCTACGATTACTTTTTTATTTTGACCGGTGCAAGGTGTCCCAATCAGACAGAAAATTATTTCATGAGGGGACGGGGATTTTTTTTCTTTCCAAAATTCTCGGTTTTATTTTCATTGTTTAGCGGTGCTGCTGTGCCGTGCTGTGCTTTCGCTTTCGTACATACAGCAAGCATATCAAAAGAAAAGGATTACCCTACCTGGGGTATGTACATACGTTCGGCATATGAGCGAGCGTACCGGGCGGAACCGCCAGCGACGCGGGGCGTATGTGGCGTCCAAGCTGTATTTTCCCGAAGCATGGCGGCAGGACTGTTGGCATTGTTAAGTCGCCAGTTTTCAACTACAATTGTAAAAAAACTATATTATTCAATCGTGGACCTCTGTCCGCTTCGCATAATTTGATGTATTTTTCCTTCCTGAGCGAGCGAAGCGGGTGCGTAAGTCGCCCGCGGAGCCAAGCGCCTTGAACTACATATTACATCCGCCAGAGCAGTAGTAGGCCTTGCATAGTTTCTGCTGCATTACTGCCGTGATTCATGGGTGATCGCGTGTGGTGAGCTGTAGCCGGGACAATCCCGTGTGGGTTGTAGGTCATGGCTCAATCTAACTACCAGGAAAGTGTTTCCACCGTGCACAAATACGGAAAAATCTTCATTACCTTGACTCTTGTAGAGTAGTATGTATCGGGTACATTATCCCCGGCATTACCGAAATGTTTAGATTTCCCCTCGCCTTGCTGTGGTGCCTTGCTGTGGTGCCTTGCTATGATGCGATACTTCGGTGACAGTGGGAAGAAGATGGGGCCTTCCTCCGGTGCTTCGTCATGCCAGGCGGATCCGCGAACGTCGCTGCCAACAGTCCGCAACAGGTTCGTCGAATTAACTACGGCTGCATCACTGCTGTTGCCGTCAAAATGCCAACTTTGCACAGTATTTGAAAACTGCAACCATTGCGCTCAATTGTGTACGAGAATGTAGTACAACCCACGCTAAGCATTCCAGGTGCGACAGCAGTGACATGTATGTCACAAGATTGCAACCACCTCGTTGTTGGGTGGTGTCCGTACGGATGGGGAATGTTTTATCGTAGACGGATGAGGCCGAAATCCATTTCCCCAGGCCTTTTCACGAAGCGGGTAAAATCTCGCTTGTTGACCCGACTCGACCCGACCCGTGAAATTTCGAAAGCTTCCTGACCCGACGCGCGGGTCAGGTCATGGCCCGCGGAAAGTTCTGGGTTCGATTGCAAAAAGCGCAGAGCGCCGATTGAATGTGACCCACATTGCGTCACCTGTAACAGGTCAGCAACGACGCTGTGGTTGCAACTTCCCTTTGATGCCTCCTACGGTTTGTATTATAGCGTGTGTTTTGACCTTGTTTTGACACCTACCAGGTAAACGTTATGAAAACATTCGATCGTGATAAAACGTACCAGGGTACACAACCCCATGGGATAAGCATATCTACTAATAACACGGATGGTATTGTGAAGGTAGTGTAAAACAGTAGTGTCTCAAAGTCAGTGTTCGGGTGATGAGGTACTAACCTGCTCCTCCTGTAAGGAGCCTCAGAAACCAAAATATTGTTATTATCTTGATCAATCGCCGCATGTTGCTACTCTCCCTCCCGCTGATTCCTCGTTGCGGCAGTGCTACTCCCTCGACGGCGCCCATCTGAAAGGGAAGTGGCCCGGCACCATCCTGACCATCACAACCACGGACGCCGACAACAAGGTCAACCTTTGCGCCTTTGCGGTCGTGCCCAAGGAATGCGCCTCGGCATACAAGTACCTGCTGCGGCAGGCTATGCGCAACAAGCAGATGAAGAACTTCATCAACAACGCAGCCACCACGTGCTTCACTGATGGAGCAAAAGGAGCGGACAGCGCTTTGGCGAAGCACGCCCCACTCACGGAAGTCCGCCACTGCCTCCAGCACATCATTCGGAGCATAGGCCCCGTTGGCAATGTAGGTGGCCCACTACGTACAGTATCGTACGTACAGCAAGTATTGTACAAGGTATGACGTGTGATACGATAGTGGTGGCGCGACGTGGCCCTCATGTTTACTCTATTTTTCTTCGTGATGGGGCTCCTCGATTCACAATCAACCAGACATCCTTGGGATCCTATTATCGTTTCCTACTTGGTACGTCTTACTTGCTGTGCACGAGTTTGGCGAACCTATTTCTGAGTAAGCGAGGGACCTCGACCGATAAACCACGCTATCTCGTCCAAATCCGATTCTTATTTGGCATAGTATTTGTTGTTCACTACCAGGTACCTGGTAGTTGTTTTATCACGAACCCATGCCCAGAGTATTGAGTCCACATAGGACAGACTGAAAACAGAGAAAAACTCGTGCCAGTATATGATAGCACGAGTTTGGTCCAATCTATTTCCGACCGACGAAACCCATCGAATGAGGACACCATCCCATATCATCTTATCAAAATGATATTCTTGTTTTACCCCGTAACATGTGTTGCTCAGCGCGTTTCTGTCCTACTAGTTCAGAGCGGCGACGGTCCTCGAACGAGAAACTACCCAATGGCGGCAAAATCCGATCAGTGAGCCATCCAACAGTAGGGGTGCACCAGACGTTCCTGAGCCCCTATCATTAGGAACTCAATATCTCACCCGATAAAATACTTGGAAGAAATTCGTTCGTGCCACCCGACCGGCACATGTATGCAGTAGTCCTAGAACGAATACCAGGTATACGAGTAAAATTTTCATCCTCACTGGTAGTTCGTCAGTTGAGGACCTCAATTGGTCAGAAACCTTTGTCCCACGAAGTGCAACCCCCACCGTGGGGTGACTCCAGTGTTTTACATTTTCTTTTTATTTCGCGTGCAGCCTACAGTGACGCGTGTTATTCAATCATCGCGTTATAGGTATCGTTTATTTTGAGTGAAGTATGAAGTGTCCGTACAATGCAAATCCGCTTGTGTTTAATCCTATCGCTGACCGAACCCTTGGCGTGCCAATCCCAACACGCCATTCGGCCGATATTGCTGTAGACAGGTGATCATCTATTCACCCTCCGCTGTACCGTCTCGTGCCTGCCTCGTGTTGACGAAGGCCGGCTCGGTCAACATTTACTGCGCCGCGAGGGACCCTACACAAGCAGGCTTCGAGCGCCACATGGGGCTCCTCTCGGCAACTTCGCCTGCAGCGCACGCCAAGCTGGACGAAATCCCGCCCGCTACTTGGGCGCATTACGCGAGCCGAAAAAACGTCTGCTGCGACCAGGTCACCTCCAACCCAGCGGAGACGGTCAACAGCATGCTTGGGGAGGTGAAATGATATTTTTGTTGATAATCACGCACGCGAGGTAACTATGACCGCGCTCCTTCAAAGTAACTTGGCGAAGCAGTCGACGCCCACAGGGGCGTTCCGTCCGACCTTGGGTGTTGACCTGAACACGGGCATGGCTCAAACGCGGTTTGAACGTTCACCCGCCCGTTGGCGTCCGCTGCATGAATATTGCCCATTTTTACCTCGTATACGCATTCTCAACCCTCTTGGTTGGGCCTGAGTCCCGACTTGGGGATAAACCAGTGAAAATCAAAGTAGTTTGTCGCTAATTCGAGACTGCGGTCAATGACGCGTGCTACGGTCGGCATAGTACTTCGGGGGGGCATAGTAAGTAGGACCTACGGTACACGCAAACACCTATATATTTCCTCAATTCTACCGAAAATATTTGTTTCCGTTTACTGTGGCCCCCCGTAACAGCACCTTAGTTTTGCGAGGCGCCTCACTTGGTTTTAGTATATCAGGTGGGAGCTGTCTACCTCGCCCAACAGCCTGAGAAATGCAGTACCACTCAGTTAGGAATATATATAAGTGCGGTTTTTTATTAAGAAAATAATATGCAATCGGTTCTTGACGCATTCTAGGATAGAGGTAGCACATTTCCGCAAAAACGTTTTCTGAACGACGGGGCTCCTTAACATCGGAATGCCAATCTCGTTTCGAACAAAGATGTTTGGGTATGCTTGGGCCATGGAATTATTTATCGAGGTGCAATTTGATTTTTGCTGAAGTCAGTTTTCGGGCGAGGTAAGGAGCCCGTTTAGTGAGGATCCTCATAAAAAATGGAGTGAACCTCTATCCTAGAACGCCTCTCTTACAATTTAAAAACGATTTTAACCAGGTAAGCTATACGGAGTACATACTGTAGGCATGACACAGCATGCATGCCATGAGCTAGGCATGTAAGGAAGACCGTACAGAGTGTTGAATTCGTGCAGGGGTGTGCATGATTGTTTCTTAAGCGCTCGATTCGTCCAGCACGGGCAGAAATTATGACAAAATACCGAACGAGGAGTTTTCGGGATGATCTGGTACAAAGATGTCAGGAGACATGTCAGTGTCAAGCTGACAGTCTGTCAAGGCTGTCTGTCAAGGAAAACCCATCTGTCTAGACATATGTCCCCTACCCCCCCCCCCCCCCCTCCCCCCCCCCCCTCGGTAGAAAAAGCCTCAATACGTGTGTGGAAACTCCTATTTTCTATTTTGTACGTGCAGCTGTTTTACTCATTTTATATGGAGCTTACTTTAATATATCGAGGTTCTGCAATTTTAGTGCATTTTTCTTGTATCGGACTCGGAAAAGTATCAAAATGCCGAAAACAAACAAGAAAAATAATAGGAAAACTAACGACTTTCGACAATATTTTCAGGCGTTTCCGGAAGAACGGGGATTTTTCTTAGCGTCCCCGGTTTTCGGCTGCCAAGGCTGTCTATCAAGACATTTATTTGCCTTGACGGTGTCTGTCGAGGGGTAAAAGTGCTGTCTCCGGACGTCTTCGATCTGGTATAGATAAGAGCCTTCCGGAAATGATCATGTTCGTCTTTAGCACCCATACTGCCGTCGTCGACGAGAAAGAATGCTGAAAAACGATTGCTTCCGTGTGCGGACGCAACACGCTCGTCACGGCACTGTAGTAAAACCCAAAAGGTACTTGGCGGTGCACATTTATCTTAATATTTTCTGACCGGAGATTTCCTCAAGTGAGCAAACTAAAATAGTGTATCTGTGAATATGATAGTTTTGCTGGAATACGAATCTAGTACGGAGAACATCTGTTTTTGGACGACACGGTGCATAGTAACAAGATTGTTTTCCCCTCTGTCTCACAGTCTGTGACCACATCATTACCATTTCTCTAGGATATGGAAACAGGACGGATACAGGGTGTACTCGTGTAGTTGGGTAGAAGGAACGGCTTATTGTGAAGAAAACACACACCGTGCATAGAAACCTTGCGAGACCAAAACCTTCTTCGACAAAATGATTGGGGTGCGACATTAAGCTCCCGTGTGAGCCAGTGGTCAGATATCAAGGCACCAACACTTGAAGGCATTGCTCGTACTTCCTCAATCGAGGAGATCATCAGTGATTTAAACATGTTTTGGCGAAAACGTGCTAGCCCAGTCGTACACGCGTTTTGTCAAAAAGTTACATTTTGTTTCACAGTGAGTGGCTACGGCAGGGAGAGCACTCCCATTTAAATCTGGCGTGTTTTGGCCTCTAGTATTATGTACTCGTGCGAGTGAGTGACTCTGCACCAAACTTAGGAACGGAATTTAGACGGCTTTTGTTGGCGCAGCGTGACAGAGGGTCCCATGGCCGCGCAAGCCGCTACGCCGAGAAGCGTCAAAACTGAATAAAGTACCGCGAAGAAAGAAAAACGCAGATGAACAGCCCGCGGGAGTGTCTCTGAGTCACTGAAAAATAAAGCCCCAGAAACGTCACCCCTTCAAACCTACCGCTCTTCGTGTTTCCAGCGTTGCAATATAACATCCCTGGGCACCATAGATTTACCTTAGTTCACAACTATCACGCAAGAGACACCTGAACTACTCTGTGTGGCCGTGCTGGCGGTCGGAGTTGCACCTTCGTTACCGTAGGAGTTGCAGGTTATGAGCCCAGACAGTTATGAGTGGCGTGTTTATCTTACATTTTTCCTCGAAGGAGGGACCTCCTCACTCACCTGAAGGCTGAGCGTCGGAACATATACGTACTACGTATCCACTACCCATATACCCCTGCCGTAGCCCGCCTCAGTCTGTGCACCAGGTATGTTCGATCGTCCAAGTGTGTGGTTTTCAGATCCTCTACTTTGTATCCCCTTCGTGCATTCCTGGTAGCACAATGAGGAGCCAACATTAAATTGCCCGAGCTAGCAGTGGTACCGAACGATCAGTAAAACGATGTGTTCGCCATCGATCATGATACGATTGTCCTGTCACCCCCTCCCAATGTCCTCAGCTTCGAGGGCTGCCCGTGTTCAGCCTGGTACACGGTGGCGTCCTCCTCATTGCGAAGAGGCTGTACGAGGCTGGCGAGCTGAAGAGAGATGACAAGCACCAACGGTTCACGCCGCACGCGATGGCGCTCTACAAGCGGGAGTTTGACTGGTCCCGGGGGTGAGACTGGTTGTATGGCCTAATGGAGGGATCGGAGTAAGGTAGTTGGCATACAGTTTGTCGAAGTTCTGTTTCTGGGCGCATGGGTCTTTTTGAAGATGTTATTTTCAGTAAGAAGCACCAACAACAACAACAACAACAACAACAACAACAACAACAACAACAACAACAACAACAACAACAACAACAACAACAACAACAACAGTTGTATTGGGCCGTTACTATCGAAGAGAGTTTTGTCCTGAGTTTCCAAAAGTTATTTCCTAAAAGGAAGCATATATGCATTCTTGACTGTGTTACCTCTGTTGAATCCCTGATTTGAGAAAAAGTGTATGTTGTTTCCTCTTTTTCCTCGTCTCGTTCTTCCTGAAAACGAGGACGATCAGGGGAAACATTAATCGATTGAGATGGCCTTTTTATTTACGCGTTCGGCTTGTTGTGCTTGGCATTGGAAGTACAAATGAACAGCTTCTAAACCAGAGTTAAAGTACCCACACGTTAGGCATGGCATACATAGTAGATAATCGTCACTCGTGTCGGTACGGCACTGACTACACCACCACGTCACCATGCGTCTGCTACATGCAGCATCTCACCCATCTCCGCGATGTTTTTCCTGGCGTTTAACAGGCTCGCAACATCCCCTCTCGGGGGGGACACGTTTTACGTGATGGACAGCAAGAAAGGCTGTTCAAGCGGACACACGGCCACCGTGCACTGGGGCACTTCAGCTTCAGGCCAGACTCCGACAATGAAATGCTCCTGCGAAGGCCCTCAAAAGATGCAGCTCCCGTGTCGCCACGTGTTGGCGACCGCGACAGGTTAGTAGGGCTAGAGCGCTACCTCACACTTCTTCTCTGCACGTCAGCGATTTAGCCGTGGTGAAGCGCGGCTAGAAGAACTTGATACGCACACATTTCATCTGTACACCAGGAGATATAGATATTTTCTTTGTTTCGGTGCAGAGTTTATTCTGCCCTTAATAACATTACAGTGGTACGGGGGGGCATGGTAATCAGAACATCAGAACACACGATTGGCCCTGAAAACATGTCTGCCCCTATGTTCACTATACACAACATTAAAATATATTATTACTCCTTCAGGTTCCTCCGTAACAAGCCCTATTGATAGGCCCCCCAATGAAAGTGCAACTACTCAAAAACATATACCAGGGTACCTGGTACCCAACTCATCTGGGCCTTCGTAGCGGAGGGTGGATATCAGTGCTGGTTGTTGTGCACTAAGGGGGCTTGTCTGGCTTCATGGGGCCAGACTACGGCATTGCAAAGGGCGTCGACGAGGTGCGTGTTGTAGGGCAGCCGCAAAGAAATAAAAATATCGGGAAAACCTTCGGGGATTGAAGAATGAACGTACAATATCATTGTAGTCAATTCCTCTTTGAGCTCAGGTCGGAAACAAACTCAGGTATAAAACATGGGCAAGACAGACCAGGCCGCCTGCTCGTACATAACATATCGGACGCTTATTGGCTTCTGCGACCGAATGATAGTAAGAGCCGACATCGACGAATCTAAACGTAACGTCACCATAAACGTTTGGCTACCACAAGTCAGTTATCCCTCTTGGTAGTTTTCTGGAACGGTATCCTCTCTCCAACAAGGCCCTCCGCTTGCGTCCATTGTTTGCCCGTATAATATGTTCCCAGCCCAAAAGAAGACGAAGAGAACGCTTGGGCTGATTGGTGAAGGATTCCTGATCGACAGGTATCGCACGCTAGCTTCCGACCCGGCGTACTCGCTGGTGCTGCCGGTATGGGACGCGCTGAAGAAGGACGTTGACAAGAAGCCGCCCCGGACGATCGGAGCCGACGACGGGCAACTGCCGCCGAGAAAAAGGGGCAAGAAGCGGATTCCCTCTCGTGGAGAGGGCAGCGCCAAAAAGAAACCGAAGCGCTCCTCCAGAGAATGAATGAATAGACGCCATGACAGCGCGATTCCATGTAGGACGCGTTCTACGATAGAGGTAGCACATTTCCGCTAAAATGGTTCTGAATGACGGGATTCCTTTACTCAAAATCGTCGGGATGCCAATCTTGTTTCGAAAAAAACCGTTTTTGTATACTTGGGACATGGGATTACTCATCGGGATGCACTGTGATTTTTGATGAAGTCAGTATTCGGGTGAGGTATTGAGCTCCTTAAGTGAGGAGCCTCAGAAACTATAGGGGGAACCTCTATCGTAGAACGCCTCCTTAGGGGTTTGTGCCAAGGTATGGCTCAACACCGGTTGAGCTCCTTAAGTGAGCAACTACTGCACCGGTTGGCATGATATGTTTGATATATGATACATGTAGCATATGTTTTGTAGGACTACAGAAATAGCGCATAAAAACGCTGGTCGGGTTGCTCAAACAACCTTATTTCAAGTCGTGCTTCGGGTGAGATATTGGGTGGGTAGCTCAGAAAATAAGGGGCCAACCCTACAATGGTATTGCTCGACAACTGCTGTCGCGCTCCGGCGGCGGGATTGAGGGGGGTGGTGTGTTCGGAGCCCTCCGCTCAGCTGTGCACCAGGTGTCTTGTCATGTGCCATGTACTTGATAGCTTCTACCAGGTAGTACCTGGTACCTTCTATGTGTTCTTGGGGGAAAACACGAAGTGAGCCATGTTCTCTGGACTATTGTTCCTATTGGACTTGGTGGCTAAGTGCTACAGTAGTAAACAACGTTTTCTCTACAAACTGACATCAAAATATTGTCAGGTAGTGTTTTTCAACCATTTCCCAAGCTTTTATTCTCTACCATACTGTTGTAGTACTTCAGTATACGGATTGGGTTGGCAGTACAGCAAATAACATATTTCAGTTGTGGCAGGCGATGCCACAGTCGAGAAACGTGGGGGGGGCAGGGGGTGTACTCATGCCGTGTCAAGCATGGCTATGGTCGTAATACCATATACACCCTCGCATCCCTACGATATCGGGATAGAGCACGTCGGGTTTTCACCGACCAGGCAGACATTACTTGCACCAAGCGGGAAGCCGCGAGAGGTAACAGGCAAATCAAAAGAAGGGTGAGCTGCGTAATGTAAAGAACCCCGTGCGAGGTGCAAGTTTTTTCTTTGGATGACAACGTCCAACTCATTGATTGGTTGGGGGGGGGGGGGTGAGGGTATGTGTGGCCTGCGTGGGTCTTCTCGCGTTTATACTCGACTCCGAGCCATGCACGTTGTACCTGGTATGGAAGAACGTCGAACAAGAATTCTGTGCATACGCTCATAACCAGCTCCTAACCAGCTCCGACATCCGCGTGTCCCGCTCACTGGAGAAGCGTATCGTATGGTGGATGTGCCATAAAACGAACACGAACGCCTCGCCCATCGTACCGGACGCATACGGAGATTCCATTGGTATACATCACGTGTGGTGCCAAAAAAACCATTGGCTCAGCGCTTGCACCGCTTCATGAGCTTTGTTGTGTGCTTTCAACCTTACGTTAGCACTCCCACACGTCTGAGGAAGGCACCATCGTCGAGCTTGTCGCAGGAGAAGGAAAACCGACGCGCCACTGTTAACTGTGTGAGGAGTCTCACATCGGTATTCACTTTACCATCCTCCTCATTCAGTAGACCAGCCTAGAGACTTCGCGAATGTATTTCCTATCGTTGTTATCAAATCAACCCGAGACATAATGGCCAAACGCGGTTAAGTTTCGTGAGGTTCGACTTGAGGCAAGCAGAGCCAAGTACAACACGCGCGACTGGTTTGATCGTCATGCTGGGCATCGCGCCTGGGTCCTCACGCGCTGCAGGTTGACAGCTTGTAGAGCCCCCCCCCCCGGTAAGGGGTAAGCACTCCACACACTCACCTACCAGACTGTAGACAAAAGGAATTATTTATTATACGGTTTTCATCTTCAATCAAAAACGAAACGCGTGCTGTGGAATCGCTGACTGGATCAACTAGTTGCGTCGATACCTATTTGAGGGGGAAGAAATCTGCGAAGGGCAAGGGGGAGAAAGAAAACTGTGGCTTTCCCCCTTCCCCGGTGCATGTTCGCCTCCCGTACGCCTACAAGGAATAACAGATAACATACGAGGGGGGGGTGGGGGGGATTTCCTCGCGTTTAGGTGTTCCTATGTTATATCTAGCGTACCTAGCAACGACACTAAAATACTCGCAGGTCATGTTATGGGCCCTGTAAATTTCTCTTTTTTTTTTTTTCTTTTTTTTTCCATCCCATTCATTATCTTCGCACATCTTCTTCTCTCTCTCCTTCCAACTCGTAACTCAGATCCGGGGTCACATAGCAGGCTCTTCTCCCCCCTTCCCGCTACGGTACGTGCCTTCATTTTTATCGCGAGAAGATTTCAGCCTTTTCTTCCCTCGTCGACTCGCATCGAATTGTGCCTACCCACGCTGCAAGGCGCTCTCAACAATTGAATCCCTTTTTTTATTTTTGCAAATAAAGTCAATGTCCGACCCTCCTAGGGCTCGAACCCAGGACTCAAACAAGTAGAATTCGAGGTTAACCACTTGAACCACCGGGGCGACCGGCTATATTTACTAGCGCATACCAACTCTGGTGCTAAATATCAGGACATTTTCTTTTACATTAATATATATGGAGACGAAAAAGATCGGTACATTTCCGTTCAGATTGGTACCTGCAAATTTCCGTCGTCTGCAAAGAATGATATTAAAAAGAGTGCTCGGAACAACTGCTTCCGACCACGCCCGCTACAGTGCGGGTGTCTCCATTTCCTCTACTGCGTTCGAGCAAGGCTTGCATTTCACGAACGTAAAAAGAGCATTTTACGAAGATTCAGCTTCTCAAATCTCTAACCTTTGTGGCCTTTTAAAACTGCAGTCCCGTTTTCGGGGCAAACGACTGAGACTTTTAGTGGATGGTCCCCAAAATGGGGCTGCACTACTAAAAGGGATAACCGAAGCGGATGAAACAGTTGCGCAGAAGGGAAGAGACAAGGCACCTTTCCCGTAAGGGGCTTCCGTGCAATCGTATTGACTGAGCAGCCCCCTTGTCCTCAGGACGCGCCGGGCGGGACGGCACATGCTGAGCCCAAACTGTGTACATATATCTACATATCCCGGCGCTGGGGAATGAGAACGGGTACTGTAGAACGACCAACAACAAGGCCAGCCCCCCCCCCCCCCCCCAGCGGAAAAATGCCTTCTAGGAGCGGTGTCATATTTCTGGGCTCCTCGCATAAGGAGCTCCACACCCTACTCGAAACATGGCTTCGGACAATATGTTTCGCGCAACCTGATCACTATTACGGGGGATCATATTCAATAGGACCTACGGTACGCACAAAAACATATATGTTTCCCTATTTTTACTTTACAATCTTTGGTTCTATTTTCTACGGTCCCCTGTAATACATACGCGCTCGGAGTCCCAATATATTTTTATATATTCTACACTGTAGTAAAAGCATTATAACCGGTATACAAAAACCGGTTGTTGCTCACTTGAGAAGCTCAACCAGTCAGACGATGAGGAGCAAAAAAGTGGGGCCCCTACCATGGGATTGCTCAACGGCGCGTTCTACGATAGAGGTAGCACATTTCCACTAACAACAACATAGGCATATTCGCCTGATTGAGAGCGAAGTATCTGATTGAGAGCGAGAGCCAAATAAATTGAAATTTCGGGTCCAGACGCCTCTTGCCATTTCTTGGTAAGTAGGGGACGGGCTATTCCAAGAAGCGGCGCAAATTGAAGGTCTCGTCAGCAGCGTCGCGAGCATATGCGTGTTATCGTCATCGGATGTTGCAGCTAGGAGCTAGACAAGTTGCTAGATTTCCCCAGATTGGCTATTCCTGCCTCAAACTGTTTCGCCTCGGGCGGTGGGCTCTACTGTAGCTTCTGCTCCCGGCTGCAGCTCCACAACGAGAGACTCCCACACGATGACCAGGGTAACGGCTTGAAGCTACGGGCTAGCCCTTCAATTCAAGCTACACAGCAAGCTCCACCTCTCAGCGGTAGTCCGGCTACAGCGTATCGCGCAATCTCGCTCTCAATCAGATACGGCGCTCTCAATCAGGCCAATATGTTGTTCATTTTTCCTGAATGACGGGGTTCCTTAACTCAAATTGGTCGGAATGTCAAATTTTGTTTCGAAAAATGGTGTTTTTGTATACTTGGGGCATGGGATTGTTCATCTGTGGATTAGTTTCGTTTATTTGCTCAAGTCAGTTTTCGGGTGAGGTATGGAGCTCCTTAAGTGAGGAGCCTTAGAAAAAACAGGGGTGAACGTCTATCGTAGAACGCCTCCGACGAAGCAAGGTGATCGGGGGGTCGCCACAGGACTAGCACAGTGTATCCATGTAGCCGAACGTCGGAACGTCTAGGCTAACATGTGGCGGAGTACCCCAAATTGCATCACCGGGATGAGGCCGCCCAGAAGAGTCGCTCTATATTTGACTAACAAAATAGGCTTGAAAAGACTATGTTGTCGCCGTACCAACGACTCGATTGTTGGGCGGTGGTTCTCTCTAGGGTGGTTGCGGTCTTCACCTTGAGTAAAATGAGGCGGTCTATATCTAGGGGAAGGGGGCCTGGTATCCCCGTAGCGACAATAAAAGCAAACCCATGGGGTGCGTAACCTTAAACCGCATAGTAAATCACAACAACAACAACAACAACAACAACAAGTACATAGGGCAGCTGCTCGTTCAATTGGTTCTGAGCTTCAAAAGAAATACACCCTAAACTTGAGTCGCCTACCGCAGCTTCCATTACATTTACATCCGCTCAAGCCGACGGCGGAGATATATAGGTCTGTGAACGTCCAGGATCAGGAATGCCGAAAGCTTCCATTGCTTGGAATGCCTTTATACCCACTGTCCAAATAAGCCACAGGGTCCATAGCGTGGCATGTTTGAGCAACCCTGTTCATTCATTCGTCAAAGCTCTGGCAGCTCGCAGAACCCATCCACCTTGCCTGTCTCTTTTGGTATTTCTTGTTTTCCGGAGGCCTTCAGGTTAGGCCTCCGCGTTGATCGGAGTACCACGTTCGGAAAATATTACCGTCGGTCTACCACTGTATCATGTACGCTACAGATCTGTTTCTTATCTTCAACACGGACACGGTCAAGACTCTTCGAGAAAACACGAGGCCCGGCAGCCTGATATATCACGCGCTCAGCTTCTGGTCCTTGGCGAGTACAACGTCGGCTCAGCCGGCAGTAGCGATAAAACGTACAGTAAGGGTATATTACTGGCAAAGTGGGTACTCACAACTCCCTAACCCAAAATCGTCGGAATTTCAATCTAGTTTCAAACAGTGATTTTTGGGTATGCTCGGGCCATGGAATCGTTTATCGGGTTGCAATTTGATTTTTGCTGAAGTCAGTTTACGGGCGAAGTAAGGAGCTCCTTAAGTGAGGGTCCTCAGAAACAATGGAGTGAACCTCTATCCTAGAACGCCTCATGGGCATCCATGCTCGATGATTGGTCGTTTCTTGCATGCGTCGCAGCGGATGGCGGTTTTATCCATCGCACGCCTCAAAACATGTGAAGCGATCATGGTGGAGTTGGAAACGCTTACGGCTAGCTTGCCCGCTTGCGCTGCCGAATCGGCTACCGACCATTCGAAGACGTAGACATACTATCAACTCTCAAATTTGGAGTGATCTCTTTCGCTCGCGAGGGTTACAGTGGGGTGTTTCCACGGTCACAGTGGTAGTCGAGCATATATTGTAGTGTACACCGGGTATGTCGATAGTAGGGAGAGGCAATACAACATGTCGATTTGGCTGGCTTTCGGCCGGGTCAAGTAATCCCCGGAAACAAAGGAAACCTATGCACGAAGTATATCTGCCTTCTATGTCTTCTTCCTCCTATGCTCTACCTATGATACTCTGTGTGTTGTCTTTGCTCCTTCCTCTATGAGTATCTCAACATGTACTCTTTACGTTCTATTCTTGAATCCAAAGCCGCATCCAAGCTCCATCCCCACGCCATCGGTGTGGGTCTGTCATCTCCCCCCCCCCCTGTCCCTTCTCGATTCGTGTCGGCCCCTATGCTGCAGTTTGGAACGCGACACCCTCCTGCACTATAATCATCCACGTTTTTTTGTGTATTATTGCATTTTTGATAGCGCAGGAGCTTTCGGGGGGGGGTTTGCTTCCCAGCAAATAGGAAAAACGAAAATAGCCGAAAGAACTTTGGCGCCATAAAAAAACGATACTTTACACAAACAAAAACTTGCGTTCATCATGCTGACCATTTAGCTCATCACTGCAATCGTCCGGGACAAAAAGCATTATCGTGCCTACGAGTAGAAAATGATTTTCTTCCTATATTTTATCCTTGAAATGCTTATTTTAAATCTTCACCGAAGACGAGATTATGCTGAGGATACCACAACAGCAACAAAAGAAATGACGAGAACGCGAAATTCAATTTTTACTCGGGGCATTATCCGCGTCGAAAGCAAACGGCGGACGGGTTGTTGTCATGGTTTTTTCATTGTGGCAATCTGTAGTACCTACATAAAAAAAGAGGTATTACTTCTTCAAATGAGGCTTACTGCAGTAGAATTGACGTTGCTTGAAAGCCGACACGCGTACGTTCGTAAAAATGAGTTCTCCTTCCCGTATGGCGACAGTCGAAAAGGTGTGCGTCAGGCCAATGATCTGGACTCCGGCGTCTATTGCGCGAAGCGTTAACAGGAGCCGGAAGCTGTGTTGCGCGCAGAGCAAAACGAGCGGCGAAGGCGTCTTGGCGCAACACCCGCAGCCGGCGTTTGAGCCCCCCGGAGGACCGCTGGAGGCCGCCCCCCGCGCGCGGGTCGTGGTGGAGCCCAAAAATGCGATGCATGTGTGGATATATGCCCGAAAGCCACCTACCTGCTGAAGTGCGCGGTTTTAGACACCAAAAAGACGGCGGACGAAAAAAGGCGCCTCATTTATTTTTCCTCGCCTCCAGCGAAAAAGACGCGCGCAACATGTTTTTCTGTTGCGCGCCCCCGACTCATTGCGATCTCACGCGCAGGTTCGTGTCCTGCCGACGACGCCACTTATTAAGATCAGCAGGCGGGACATATCGTATCCCTGGACAGGTTTGCCTATTAATGTACTCGTTGGTACTAACGTGTGTTGTTTGCTTAGAGATAGAAGAGAGCAGCATTACGTGCACGTGGAGACAGACCAAGCTCGTGCCGTTCTGTAAAACCCCTGGTTTCCCACATAGGATACGCCTTCCAAGTACTACATATATATATATATACGATCCCGGTGCCTGAACCCAGGTAATTTCCGGGCTTTCAACCTCATTCAAGGCAGGCGGTGTATCAGAACACTCAAAAAGCAGTATCGTAACAGAAGCTCGCGCGCAATACGCACGCCTTCCGATGCTTGTTGTTGCGAAAAAACACGCAATTCCAACCTATAAATAAATGTTGCGCTAAAAAGTAGCGCAACAAACAGCGCAACAGCGCAACCGCTAAGGAATGCCCTATGGTGTAAGTGCTATTAATATGGAGTGACGGCAATGTTTCCTCGAGAAAACATATACCTGGTATACGTAAAAGGCTATTATTTTACCTGGTAGTTTAGTATTCGCATTTCGTATGAATAATAGTGTCAGTTTGTTCAGTTTGCAGGTGAGCACAACAAACAGCAGTAAGTCCATTACACACATTAGTGAAACATTCCGTACAATATGGTGGAGTTGAGGCGGGTGTGCTGGTACTACTACAGCAGCAATAGAAATGTACTGCCTGGCAGGAGAGTGCATGAACCGAGACGCTTCCACTCATACAAAGCAGTACCAGGTATATCTATCTCTCGAGTAAATACGTAGTCATACTCTCAATCGTCGCGCGATTTTTTTTGTCCTTTTCAGCACCCCCCCTCATAGAAATCAGAAGACCAACACCGTCGTCTCTGAGCACCGTACTCACCTCACCTCACATAAAGGACGTCGCCGCCACCGATTCATCCAATATGTCAGCATCGATCGCACATCACAGCTCCACTCACGGGAGTCAACTCTCTATGATGTAAGCTCCTCCAGTAAACTGCTCCGGGTATGTACAGCACACATTTTCTGGACACAGGGATCAAAAATGCACTTTTTCATGCCGCAAATAATGAGAACCTTAAATCAGCCAGAAACCCCGGGGATTTTCGCACATTTCCCCCGATTGTTTTGCTCTTGTTTTACCAGTCAGATATGGAATAACGCCTGAAAATAAGTACGAGAACCACATCGAGTTTGGCTCAAATAATGATGCGTGATGTGTTCCGAGTGTGTGCTCACAATTTGCAAGGCCAGGGACTCTCCACTCGAGTGACCGGCGGAGCCTCTGGTTAAGGTGAGCAAGTCTTGGCCGTCTGTCTCTTCTCGCAGCGACCTCGATTGGCGCTTCTGAGGGCTGTGGCTCGCACTGAGTACCTACCCATACCTGCAACTATCAGTATACGTGAAGCTACGTTCGTATGCTCGTACATGCTGTCGCCGGGCATTGACGAGTTTATCCTCCGTGCACACGAGGGCGGAGAGTACGCATGAGCATCCTCACGGTTCGAAGCTAGCCTCCCTGCTCCCATCTAGCAGTGACCTTGTCTGACTTTTGGTTTGCCCTCTGCTTGGACTGCTGGTGCACTGTTGTTTCTCAATTTCGACCGAAAGGTACGTTTCCGAGGGCGGATAGAATACGACCCAACCTATCAACTGCCAATACTACTCGTGATACAAGCAACCAGCATGGAACATAGCCTTGGACGTAGCATCCCAGGCATGCCCACAGCGGAGGGAGGGAGCGCGCCATCCACCCCCGCCTCAACAAATGTCTCTGCGGTAGAGTACGCAAGTGACCCGGAGTCTGCTAGGGCGAGACGGAGGGATCGCCTGCTTGGGATGTCGGCCAGTACGATGACACACAGCCGAGTTTCCCTGCGTCTCCGGGTTGGCAAGCGGAGGCCGCTGTCTGGGGGCTCCGGCATCCCATCACCACCAGGTAAGCCTCGTGACCTCGCTGTCGCCATAGGAGACTACGTCTCTCTTGACAGCTTTTGTTGAACTGCTATGCTCGTAAGTGGTACTCGTAAGTGGCTGAGGTGGATGAGCCTTCAAGTGACGAACAGGCTGGCTTGTACTGCGTCGGCTTGCAGGGGGCGAGTTACCGCAAGCTTCCAGGTGTGTGTGTGTGTGTGTGTGTGTTTGTTTTCACAATATAAACCGTTCTTTCTACCGTACCCGTCGACATCGTTACCGTAAGCTTCCAGGTGTGTGTGTGTGTGTGTTTTCACAATATAAACCGTTCTTTCTACCGTACCCGTCGACATCTAGCACAACGAGTGTCCGTGCCCATTCTTCTATCCTATTATTAATAGTAGAGGTATTCAAGTTCTGCGGTCACAAAACTACGGGATAGAGCCACCTAAAAGTGCATTGTTATGCAGTAAGCAGCGTAGACGATGCATTGCCATGTCACCGTATACCGTAAAAATGCGATTATTACAGACCCCCGGGGGCGCTTTCATTTAGCAGGTGTAAAAAGACGCCTCGGGGCGTTTACTGCGATGCCGGGGGCGTTCCACGATAATAAAAAAGTTTTTTTTTGCCCCCCGGGGGCGATACGAAAAACACACACGCACCACAGACCTTTCACACGCGGGGTGATACAAAAAAAATCAAGAAACAAAAAACACACACACACACACCTCTCACCCGCACACCGCAACAGCAGCAGCAAGGCAGCAGCAGGTGTTGATTATGTCGCAACCCAGTAGAACCGATGAGGCACCACCCAGCACCGATGAAAACAGAGACGATTAATCAAACTCTTGGGGGAGCTTGCCTCGTCCTGGCGTAGCGGCCCCCCACGAGGGAGGGCATGCCGGCCCCAGTTCCCGCTCCTGTTGCTCAGGTGCTACAGCGCGGACCAGCCACTCGCGTGTTCCTCCCGATTGATTGGAGCGTTCAGCGGAGCCAAAGGGGCTGCACTCCTATATATATGCTCGACAGCGATGAAGCTCAGGGTGATCAGCTACAGTAGGTAGATACACCCGCCTCTGCTGCAATCACGGTAGCCAGAACGTCTATTAATAACACATGTTTGGTTCTCTGTCCGCGCCTTGCCTTGTCTGTTCCGCCCCTTGTTGTTGCGCAAACATGTACCTATCTACATATTATATGTCCCAGGCATTCAGTTTCCTACCTTTACGCAAAACACGCATTTTCCTGCTTCGGAAACAGCTCCATCTTCGGCCCCGAAGCAGGCAAATGCCAGCTCGGCCCCGGGGCGTTTCCCCAAAAAAACTGATAAGGGGGTCCGTTTACTGTGAGGCCGGGTTTTTTTTTTCGCATTTTCGTTCTGACAGGAAATATGCCCGCCTTAGCTGAAAGTAGCGCTCCAGGGTGTTCACCGTGAGGGGGGCGTTTACTCGCATTTATGTACAAAGGTAGATAACTTGACAAAGGTTTCAGCAATCCCTCTTCAAGCGCGATTTCAATCTTTTCACCTTCACTTTTCACCAAGCGTCACGTACGTACAGCAGCAGACAGCAGTAGGTACTCTAGTGCGGAGCACCAAGGAAGCAAATAGAAGAAATCCCAGAGAGTCGTTATGAACTGAAGTTGTCCCAGAGCATATCAATTCTCACGTATAAGACCCGGCCTATCAATAGGGCCAGAGCTTGCGCCATCTATTTTATTTGCTTACGTGTATAAACCTTCTGAGTGTTGTCTTTCTTCTTTAGCGGGCTCCGTTGGTTGGCACACCCCTGGTCTCTCAGAGTTCCGACTTCAACAACACCTCCTTCAATTACTTGCCGGGAAGCTTTTTCCCCTTTTATCACTCTGTTTTTGGAAGAAAATCGTTGTTCTTCCATCTCTCTTTTTCTGTGCGGTTTTTTTTTGTACGTACGAGTACGTGTTTTGTCGTCGAGCATCTTCCTCAAGCACAACACAGCACAGCGCGTTAGCCATGCACAGAGCAGCAAAGCAAGTGCGTGCGTATCAGAGCGCAACAACACTACTGTAGCCAGAAGAAAGACTTGGCGAGGGCCAACATGCCGTCGAGCGTTCGTGTATAGCACGAAGAAAGCCGGGTCGGAACGAACGAAGAAGGCGAATCTGCCCGCTCTCGGCCTGCCTACGAACGTTTTTTTTTTTATTGCATGGAACTCTTGGCGTTTGCAGGGTCGTCAGTTTGCACCTAAAACCGTGGGCCTGTCTGCCCGCTCCCTTGGCATGTTGCTTGCTTCTTAGTGAGCGGGTGTAGCGGGCGGCGGGAGCCGCCCGTCGAGCGAGGCGCCTTGTATGTACGTACAGTCTAACGACCTCGCATTGCGCATTGCTGCTGTACGGCCTTAATGGCCTACAGCAGTACTTCATACCACCCACTCTCAACGGCAAACTAAGGACCGCTAGGTATTGATATTGCTACCCGAACAGTCCTTATGTTTCCGTACAGAGATGCCCCTGACACAAGTACCAACACATATTTGTGATGCGATAGAGCTTTGACGATGCCGGCATCATCACAATCAAGAGCAGTCGTAGATAGGAGCAGCAGTTTGTGCGGCATACGTCGCGAGTACCATACCTCGGCGCGCACCAGTACCTTGGGGTACGCTATTGAACAGCTGCGCTGTGCTGTGCTGTGCTGTGCTGTGCTGTGCTGTGCTGTGCTGTGCTGTGCTGTGCTGTGCTGTGCTGTGCTGTGCTGTGCTGTGCTGTGCTGTGCTGTGCTGTGCTGTGCTGTGCTGTGCTGTGCTGTGCTGTGCTGTGCTGTGCTGTGCTGTGCTGTGCTGTGCTGTGCTGTGCTGTGCTGTGCTGTGCTGTGCTGTGCTGTGCTCTGCTGTGTTGTGCTATTTATATACCTACGATATACCTACGATAGTCCATAGGCGCAGCTGATAAAGCTATCAAATGCTGACCTCTCCCGCTACCAACTGCCTTCCGGCGAGGTATCTTCGCCCGGGCGCCCCCCCCCCCCCCCCCCCCCCTCCTCGTGTGCACCGGCTGGCGGCGCCGCGGATCCGCCCGCTCGGCGCCGCATGCGCCCCGTGTACGGCCTCTATACAACACTGCCTTGTCAGCGGTATAGCGCGTTCTGTGACCCGTGCTCCCCGTCGTGGGGCCTTCGGTGGCCGGGGACTCGAGATCTACTGTAAGACAATTTTCGTGCCACCCAGGCTTCGTTGACAAGCACCAGGTGGATGTTTTTTGGTGCGATCGATCGAACCTCTGATGTGGTAGACAGCGGCACCTGCGCCGCAGTAGTATCCCGCGTGAAGCAATGCCTGGTACATTGGTTTTCGGGTAAGTACACTCTTCTGGCCGGTTGCGACGTCTGTGTTATCGATTTAAAAAAAAAACAGCCACCTCAGGAGACCCATGTACACGAGAGTAGGGCGGGGGGTTTCCTTCATTGGCGATCTCGTTCACGTGTGGGGGGAAGGACTTCTGCCGGGAAGGTTGCATGAGGTGGTGGCGTATCCCGCGGTACGCGAAATTCTTCTGACTCTAGCGAAAGAAAAGGTCAAGCGAACTACAGATCAGGCTGCTGTATCGCGACTCGGTTGGGTCCTTCCAAACATGATGGTATCAGTTGGAAGCTTCAGCAAGGAGTTAGGGGCTAATACTAACTTGTTCCCGCTCCGAGTAAAAACGCCTTCTCTGCTGATGGCTTATAACCCCAATTTATGTGTGTAGTGCAAGTGCAATACGGGTGCCGTTTTTATCTCTGGCGTGTACGGCAGCAGCAACAGCAACAGCAGTATGGATAGCGTGGGAGGTCACCCGAGCACTCGCTTTGTTGTACAGCCGAAGCCAACAACCTCCGCACGGGGGCAATAGCAGGCAACACCGGGCAGCCAGCAGGGGGGGGCAGGGGGGGGGTTAAGGGGTCTCCACTCTCACGTGAAACGGTCGACGAGTACTTGCGACCACCAGCGAATGACAGGTCATGTGCCAACACGTGTTGACCCTAAGGGTGTGTCTTAACTCCCACCAAAGAGCATGGGAACGAGCGGAACGGAGCGAGGCTCTTCGTGGTCATTCGTTCCGTTCCCACCTAAAAAACGTGTTTGGCTCCATGCAGAATACTGGGCCTCGCCAGCCAAATCGGCACGAACGGTATCCTTTGCGCATGCCAAAGCAAATTGGTGTCCGCTTCCATCTTCGGTGGTGTCCATCGACATCAAATAATCTGCTATTTGTTCCCGTTCGGTCGGGCCGTTCGGTCCTCCCAAACAAGAAAAAGGGGTGCAACACCTCTTCTTCCTCTTCCTCGATCTACTATTTTTCTCGGGCTGCACTGAATCTATTCGTTTCCCACAACCAATCAACACCAGTTCATGCGGCAAATAATATTCCATTCTGTGCGTTCCAATGCTCTCTGGGGGGGGTTAAGACACACCCTAACCCGTCTGCTGTCCGAACAGCGACACTGAAGTCGGACCTCGGGACTGTTCCTGTTGACTGGCCTCGGGACTGTCGCTGTTGACTGCAACGGAAGGGCCAGATTTACGTTATTCTCTATGTTTTTACTCAATAATTTCATACGAAGCATTGATCAACGCACGTGCTCCAAGTTGCTGCTGTATCGGCTTAGAGCAGGGACGGGGCTCCTTTCATTGACACTTCTAGGCCGCCGTGACGAAAATAGAAAGCGAAACAACGCAAGAAAACAGACCCTCGGATAGTCCGCTCGACCTACGGGTCACATGGACAGCAAGGCAAAACGAAATGAAAGCCTTGGGCAGGCGTCGTACCGGTAGGCAGGGAGGCAGGGGACCCGGACCCCGGGGGATGATCGCCATTATTTACGGGCATATATTCCCCGACTCCGTGCCCTTCCGTTGCACATTATGTAGACGTTCGAGGTGTAGCGGCGGCGGTGGCCGACCAAGAACGGAAGGGCCGAACAGGGGCAGGCGCAGGAATGGGGGAAGGAGGAGCGGGGGGAGATGGCAGGAGGTCATCAACGGGCAGCAGGCTAGGGGCCATGCTGAGGAGGGGCACGCCCAGCCTGTACAACCTTCGCACCTACAGGTGGGTGGTGGGTAGCAATTACTGCTGTGATGCCATGAGATGAGCTTTGGCACACGGCCGGATGTTTTCTTTTGTGCTCATATTTGCGTGTCTGTTTTGGCTCGAACGGGGTTGGAGACACCGTCTTGGGCTAAAGTTTGGGTGGTGTTGTGGCTTAACGAGTTTTTTTTGGGGGGTGTTTTTTGTACTCGGGTTTGGAGGTTTCTTGTGCTTTGAACGAGTTTGGGGACGTTTGAGCATGAGCGAGGGGTGTTGTAAGGCCGCTTGAGTAGACATGGTGCTACGCGGGTTGGGTCCGCCGCACTCGTATCTTGAAGTCTGTCCCTGGAGTGCTTGAGTGACAAGTGCACTGATTAGTTTTTACATCGTGTGATAAAAAGTATCTCATCACGTTCTTGTAACTCACTGCTACCAGTCAGCAAGATGTCACTCATGAAACGAAGCGACGACGGGACACTCAAGCGTCCGACTCTTTGGCGCCCTGCCGACGTTTGCTGCCCTGCGAAACGTTCCACTCGAAGAGTCCAGCATGTCCAGCGCGTGCCGATACAAGCCAAGCTGCTTGCCCCGTGGCCGTTTACCTGCCTGTTTTGCTGCATGATCTCGTCCGACACCTATAGATCTACTGTTGTTGCTGTTTCTCGAGTAGTTTGTGCGAAATCATATAAATTTCTTTCGGGATTTGAGGGGGGCCGTTTTGGGTTTATTTAACTTAAGTGTGATGGTGAAGTAAGTGCATGGGTCGGACGCATGCAAGCCTTCGTTCTCATTTTTTTTCCAATGGCAATGCACGTGTAGGCCTACAAGGTTCCGGCTGGACGTCTGAAAACCAGTCCGACCGACTGCACACCGCGCGTAACGCTAGTTAGACCCGTCGCATGTGGGAAGCTGCGTTGCACCTCGTGTCCGCTGTTGGTGTGTACCACCAACCCCGCTTGATCGCCCTGCGCACTTCATTCATTCGGCTCGTCCGGAATTATTGCCGTTGTTTTTTTGCGACCCCTTCCGCTGGCAGCAACGCACACAAAATTCCCTTCAGGGGAAACGGGAGCAAGAACACCCCCCAGTCCAAGCGAAACCCTTCCTCTTCGTTCGAAGCTGCGGGGGCGGGGGATCTTGCCCTTTCGGCCGCGGGCGACTCTCCTCTGCTCGAGCTCGACGACCCTCCCGCCGGCCATTACGGTCGCAACGACAGCGCCGACGCAAGCAGCAGTACGTCTAGCCGCCGCCGAGTCTCCAGCAACAGAAGCAGCATCACCTCGCACCGACATTCGTTGAGCCTTCCCGGTGACAGCAGTTTTGGTGGCGGCGGCGGCGGCGGCGGCGGCGGTGGCGGCGGAGGCGAAAGCGGTGGCGAAAGCGGTGGCGAAATCGGTACAATTTCGGCCGCATTGTCTTCTTGCGACGGCACACGCAATGACGATGACGACAACGATAGAGGACGAGAAAGACAAGGCGCGCGTGGGCCCGCACAGTCGAAAAGGGTGTCGCGCCTCGCTCGTAAGGCGATCAGGCCGCCGATCCCGAACGGAGACAACGATTTTGAACCGGCGGCGCTCTCGTCCGATTCGGAGGTAAGTGGCGGAGAAGACGACCGCGAGCCCGGGCAGCCTCTCTCGGCGGCGGCGGCTTTTTTTGGCTGGAGACGGGACCACTCGTCCCCCCCTGCCAGCCGGTCTCCGCCGATACTCGACGGATTATTGCAGCCGCGAGCGGGTGCAGCGGCGGCAGAGGTAAGCAGTCGCGAGGGCGTCGATGAGGAACCGGCGCCGAGGGGAGTTGGTGGCGGGGAGGGAGGCGGGGCAGCGGCGGCAGCGGCAGCTGCGGCGGCTGCGATGGCATATTCCCGGTCGCTTTCGATTTCAGCGCGAGCGCAACACGCCGGTGATGAAAGCGGGTCGTCTGCGGTAGACGATATTTACTCTTCTGGGTCGGCCCATATTTTTCAGGGGGCAGGGGCCTACAGTTCGGTCAGGGCACCATCGGAGTTGGCTGCGATTGAGGTAGGGGCAGGGGTGGCCGCAGCCCCCAAGCAAGAAGGCTCGGTCTTGGGTACTGAGGACCGCCGCATTATAGGCGAGGGTGCCGCCGCCGAGGCTGCCCCCGGTGTGTTGCGCCACAAAAGCAGACGGCGCATTGTGGACGGTCGAAGAGTAGGAGTACGGGACGGGTACGTGTCAGCCCCTGACGTTTCACGCGTCCGCCGCGGTGACGGCGCCGGCGGTGCGGGGCCTTCCGAGACTGACGTGCGCATCGCGAGGTCGCCGATGGTGCTATTCGCCACAGACAGCACCGGCGCCTCTGGGATGAGCGACGTTAGCCGCCGCCGAGGGGAGAGGGAGGGACGCGCGGCGGCAACCACCACATCCGGCGATGGAACAGACGATGACGCGAACTTCGCCGCCATCTCCCGCGCCACGGCCACGGCGGGACAGTCGGCACCCCCTGCCTCGAGCAGAGGTGGTTCTGCTGCCGGCAACACCCGCCGGAGGTTAGCGGGGCTGTTGCACTTCCGTCTCCGCCGCAGCGTGGGCGACTTGAGCGCGTCGGGCTCAGCTGGCAGTCCTCCACACGTCTCTTCTGTCGACGCTACCTCTTCTGGCGGCGCTCTGGACGCGCGGGAACGAGCGGCGAGCAGAGGAGCAAGCCGTCCGCGCCGCAGCTCGATGAGGAGGGTGCAATCTACGAGCTCGCTGAGGGTAGAGTCGATGGACTTAGAGGCTGACGACGAACAACGCTCTCGGGCCGGTCTTGACGCCGACGGGAGTAGCGACGAGGGTGTTGATGCAGCTGCAGTAGCAGCACGCGGTGGTGTTATCGATGGTGACAATAGCGGGATAGCAAGGGGGAGGGCTTCCCGGCGGCGGCTCCTGCCCGGCAGATCTTCCGGTGGTGCCAGCGCAAGCCTCGAGCCGAAACGGCATAGGGAGTCACTCCTGGAGGCAGGAAAGCACAAATTGAGGCGGGGGAGGAACAAGCTCAGCCGCAGCTCGTTCGGCGGTGGCGACGCGTCGCATAGGTCTCGCCCTAAGGTGCCCGTGCAGACTTCACGAGGCAACCGAGGCGCGAGGAACGAGGAAGAGGAAAAGGAAGACAACGAGGAGCAGCTGGAAGTGGAGGGCACAAGTTCTGCGGCGGAAGAGTCGGATAGGAAGTCCCTGATACCCGGGAATAGAGGTGCGCATGTGTACGTCGGAGCTTTGTCGGGGGATTCGGCGGCCTTATTGTGTCCTCTCGTCGTTGCGGTTGGCCACGTATCTGCTGGGCAGGGTGTAAAGCCCCGTTATGCTGCAAGTGCTCGTTGTTTGTCGGTTTCGATATGCTTGTTGTGTTCAGCGTATCTCACCGTCCAGAGCTTGTTTTTACTCGAGGGCACAAGGTACATCTCCCCTCCTCCCTGGCCGGCCCACCCGTTTCCTTCCTATCTCGTCGACTTTTGTTGAGCGGTACCTACTGGCGCCAATCGTGATCAGTGTTTTCCGCGTGGTGTCTCATCGACGTTTTTTTCCCGAAACCTCGCAAGACATGCATTGTGATCTCGGACGAAAAGCTTGACGATAGGTAGATTTTGCGGGGTGCGTTTCTCTGATATGCCCGTTTCATAGGTTTCGTTTTTTAGTTTACTTGCACAGTTACGAGCCCACCTGGGGCGACCGGTTGACGTCATTTCATTGGGTCTGCTATTGAGCCGCGTTTTCTGTTCTTGTTTTCATAGGCGTGGGGATTCGCCGCCGTACCTGGTTTAGCTTGTTTTCCCACTCGATTGCGTTCGTTTTCGATGAGCCGTCGCCACATGCGGCCCTCCATGGGCTCGCTTTGCTTGCGGCCACCCGAAGGAGTCGCTCCATTGCATTGTATGTACAGCCGCGGCGCACAATGTAGCCACTTTACCGGTGCCGTCGTGTTTACTTGTCTACCCAAATCATTATCCCAAACGCATCGACACAACGCAGGCCCGCCGGCAAAACCCCAACTCGGGACGACCTACACCCAGCGGCCGAGCTCAGCGCCCATCGACTCCGACACCGTCTCTCCCTGGAACACCTGGGGATGCAGCCAAGCGTCGGACTTCCGCGTGAGGACGAAAGGTAATGCCGCTCATCATGTGGACTTCTCAGGTTGGGGAGTTATTTGATAGCCTTGGGATCAAAAGGCGGGGGCGCAAGAATTTTCTCCCCGGAGTCGGAGAAAGCCTCTTGGCTGTACACAGAGAGAGATGATATCCCCTTCCATCGTGATCGGCCCTACAACAGCACGAAACTATAGGAAGCGGTAGGGAAAAGCAGACCATCTCGCCCGCCCATTGTTGCATGCGAGGCACGTCGACAACAACATCAGTCCAGCTGTAGGTGCCTATTTTACCGGAATAAGTACTCTCTGCGACAAGGTGCCTCGTTGGCGAATCGATGCGATAGAAGTAGCCCGATGGGGGGGTCTAGCGCTGATCGCAGCAGAGAGGTCTCATTGAGATCCGTCGTCGTATGGAACTTAGGGTGCCAGTAGTGTATCCCCATTTTAATAGCTGTTCTTCCCCAGAGGAGGTGTACTAGGCCTTCTCTCTCCCCTCCCGTCGTTCCCCTGTTCCTTGCTGCCTCGCCTCGTGCTGCCGCGCATGGCATCATTTCGCTCGTCCACTCGCCTGCGTCGATGAGCGTTTTCCGCGCAGCACCAACGTTGCCGCGTTGCTCGCGTTCTTGCTGCCAATGCGTACGGCAGACGCGCGCCGAGGTTTAGGGACATTTTATTGACGGCAGACGGATGGAACCCCCCAAGACGACCTGTCACGCAGTCAGTTTCGCGGCTGTTGGCCTCAATCTCTACCCGTTGCGAAGTCTTGAAGCGTGCATCGTGTCGTTCCAAATGACCGCTTCCAAGGAAACCTACCGCATCCCTCTGCTCCAGACGAAACATGCCTCCGTTTGCATGCTCGCTTCCTTAAGTAATCAAGTTGAGACTCAGTCCACAGGCCCGGGATGGTGGAAGTTACAGTGGTACTCCGGATAGGTTGCGGCAGTGCTTGCTCCGGGCGATGTCGCTCTCGAAGGAAGCAATGGGATTCGTTGAAGAGAGTGAAATGGCGTGGCAACGTCCTCCGCAGGGCTTTCATTTCGCCGGTGTGAACAGTCCGGCGAGTCCTCCGACAAAACGGCATCGCCGCGGTCAACCCCTACGTAGCCTCCGTTTTGCCTTTTCCCTCATTTTTTTTATTCTCCTACAAGAAGTCGACGCCCCGCCCGACAGTGAGAGACGCAACACTCCCCGGAAGCCCTCTCCAACCAACCCCTCACTCACTGCCTGTCTTCCTCACGGTTGTCTCGTTTTACGAAGGCTACATCAAGTCTAGGCTGAAGGCGCCCTCGGCTCCGGCGCTTTACGAGCTCGCCAGTATCGACGCGTACAGCAGCCCGGCCGGACGGCTGAGCGGGGTGTACCCGCTCTTTGACCCCCCTGCGCCCGCCGCCACCCCGACTATGACGGCACCGTCGGCAACGTCTGGGCCGGCTGCAAGCAGCAGCGACTCGGAAGACGCAGCAGGCGGCGAGCGGGTGGTTGATGCCAAGGGGCGCGAGGAGATGGAAGGAGAAGGTGAAGGGGGCACGGGACACCCCGACATTCCTCCGGTGTTTGTCGTGAACTGTCAGCTGCCGGACGTCCCGACACCTTTCTCGGCGCAGGGGGACGGACCCACCGTGCACGTCGTTTTTACCTTCCACGCCACCCGTCAGCTGCGACGCTACGCTACTCAGATGGCGGCGGAAGAGCGTGCCGCCGCCGCCCCGCCACCCGCAGCCGACGCCGCCGCCGCCGCCGCCGCCGCACCGGCTGCCGCGTCTGACACCGCCACGGCAGCGGGCGCTGCTGAACCACCCTCGGTGGGGGGTCGTCCCAGCAGAGAAATCAATGCTCTAGGCGGAGGGGCTGTCAGCGATGTGGCGAAGAGGATCAATGGCGGTGCAGTAGATGACGGCAGCGGCGGTGCTCCTGTGGAGGGCGAGCAAGGCGCCGAGATTGAAGGAGACGGAAGTGGTCTGGGGAATGGTAGGGGTCCTTTGGGAGAGGAGGAGGAGGAGGAGGAGGGAGAAGGTAGGGACGTACCCGGGTCTGTGCGCCTTCTCGCGGAGTGGACGCGGCGAGCAGAAGAAGACGGGAATTTTCGGGGGAGGTTTAAGGCCATCGGCGACATCATCAACGCTGACGAGGTAAACGCGGTTGAAGTAATATTATGTTTCTTATTGGGGGGGGGGGGGCAGAGCGACGAGGAAACGTGCTAGAGGGCTACACTCGTGAGAGAAATCAATACGTTTTTTGTTCAGGGGCCTTGCTTCTCGATTGAACAATGCATTGCATCATCGTGACTGTGTTTCTCGGTAAGGCAAGGCATGTTCTTCGGTTTGGCAGGGCGAGAAGACGCCAGTGAGCATCGAATCACGCAATGCGCCCGTACAAGAGTACTATTGTGGCCTCCATGGCAGAAGGTCTCCATTGGCGTGCAATGCTGGGGCACTGCTGCTGGGGTGCAGTCACCTGCAGGATTGAACGTGCCAGCGCCACACAAATAAGTGCTCACACAACTCCACTAGCCGCGGGAATCGCGGCATCGGCACGCACACTCAACCTTGCACGTACGCAGTATTTGCGGGGGGCAGCACTGCTTCCTTTTGTCTGCACCACTCCTCTTTTCCTGCCTTCCCCCCGCCTTATCTTTGCGTACACCCGCGCGTTGATTCGTCGAGCGCCATCTCTACCTGCACGAGGAAAGCGCGTGCTGAGCGAGTTTTTCCGTGCCCCTGTTTTAAGCCTCTTGGGACTTGGACAGGGTAAAAATGACGATAGAAAGTGACCAATACGGCGAAACGGCCTCTGCGTGATTGGGGGATGACACAAGGTCGTGTCCGAGTTACACCTCAAGGAAACGTACTGCACGGGCGAAAAATACCATGTATTGCTTGGCGCTGATATTTGCCGTAGGTGGTCTTAAAAACGCCCAAGCTTATCATTGGTGTGGTTGCTGTCGAGGGCTCCCAAAGGCCTTAACGTGCCGTGGCGGCCAGCTATATGTAAGGTGAAAAACCCCTGAGAACCACCTTATCCTCACTGTTGCGGGTGCGACGTCAAATGGTTTAAGTCGCGTTGAGACCCCGGCACCCCTTTAACGGCACATAAGCGACTCAAACGCTGTACAACAATCTCACAGTTTCTTCAACGATGTGATCCGTGATGGCGCCAATGAGCAGGTGGGTCTCCCGAGCATCGCCAAGCGGTTCAGAGGAAAGCCGCTCCTCGTGTACGGGAAGGAGTCGAGCGTGGTGAGGGGACCAGGTTTCGCGGAGCTGGACCTCAACGCCCACGCCTTCTCCTACGTCGGCCGCAAGGTAACATTCGGAGGGTTGTTTTTGTCAGTCATGATACGTTTGATACTTCTCTATACCGATGTGCTTGTACTGCCCCGGTTCACCCTTATTGACCTTATAACACGTCCGCAAGATGACGTTTGGAGGGCTGTTTTCGTCAGTCGTGATGCGCCTGATACTTCTGTGTACCGGTGTGCATATACTGCCACGGTTCACCTCATATTTCCCCGCTCATTTTCTCGACGATGAGGAAGGTGCAAAGGCCAAGCGGTATACGAAGTACATGCCTATGGAAAGAGCTTGACGAGAGACCTTCCCAATGACACGCATGCTACGGTGGAGTTGCACCTGCAGTTTCCTGAGGCTCCTTTTTGACTTGAGCAGCTCTAATACCACCCCAAAAAAACGGTTTCAAGAAAAAAGGCGTGCCCTTAACCCGACGAGCGACTCCATCACCTACCGTAGGTCTTTATCGTTGAGCTGAAAATTCCTCAGTCTGAAATGTTTTGCCCCAAAAGGGCTGCCCCTCTCGTAACGTGCGTCTATCGCCGACACTTTCTTCGCGTGCACTCCCCCCTAAGTTCGGAGAACCTTGCCTCTGAAACTCGTGTCAGGGGGTGTGTTATGTTGTCACCCTAGCGTGATAGTGTTGTAGGGTTGTGCGGTACTAGGTGTGTTCATGCATTTGGTATCGATTCAGGATGGACAGAAGCGGGCGCGTATCTGTAACCTACCTGTGGGCGTCATTTGTGCGCCTTGTTTGGGCCATGGTGCTCTACGGTACATAGCGTCTCGACGAGTGTGAGCCACCAGCGCGACGGCGAGACGACCTCTCTCTCGCGCACTGCTTACGGTCAAGCCGAGTGTCGGGAGGACAGAGGATATGCTTGCAGTAGAGGCGAGTGCGGCCAGAAAAGAGAAATCGCTGACGCGCTGTTGATAAATAGCCCCGAGGCTAGTGTGCATGCAGAACGTGAGGGGTGTATTGACGCCTTTTGGACTTGAGATGGGGAAATTGATCACGAAAAACGACGATTTACAGCATCGGCCACGCATGAGTGGGGGATGATGATCAGTTGATGTATCAACGACCACGGTTGAAAGGACCCGTACGACACGGGCGCAGCATGACGCTACTGTAACATACCCGTACTGGTCCTGGCTGGTGCTGGGTGGCTCCTGAGCCGGGGATATATACCCGACCGGTTTGAGGACGTACTGTTTTGGATGTTTTTGTTTCTGCTAGATACTCGTGAAGTAACCTCGTTGCCATGAACTCGTTGTGATACAAGGCGTTGGTAACGTTAGTACGTACCAGTACGCACCAGTAAGCGCTATGACCGTGGACCATAGTAAATAGGACCATATTTTGTTGGTGACAATAGCGAAATGTATAGGTTTTTGTGTTGATCGTAGGTCCTACCTGGTATTTATTATGGTCCCCCGTAATAGTACGTAGAATACACGAGAAAAAGTTTCACCTATGGTTTTGCTTAGCGTTGCCTGCGGTCGAGGAAGTGATTTTTGCGGTTCACCGGAACAAAATGTAAGGTTTCAGGTTGTTGTCCCCCAAGGCGCTTTTGGCAGGGGAATGAAGGCTGGTTTCTGTATGCCTGTTTCTCATCCTCTTGAAGTTGTAGCCGGTGTAGAAAAAAACGCGAATATGATGCTTCCGCTCAACTCCAACTGTCCGCCCACAGTCTAGGCAAAAGGCGCATTGAGACCCGGCTGCGTTGTGATGCCGTGGGTGCAAGCAGGAGAACAAGCGACATCGAATTTTTTGCTTCCCTTGAGGCAGATGCGTACTTGTGTATCTTGGTGTCCGACATGCCATGGTTTTCCCCTCACTCGTGATGGTGTTTTCGTGCAGGGGCTGTACGTAACCCTTGACAAGTGGAAAACGGCGATTTTCCGAATTGGTTTTCTCATCGAGGGGCGAACTGACGAAGAGCAACCGGAACATATGCTGGGATGCGGCATTCTGAAAGGTGAGGTCATCACCATCATCATTACCATCAGCAGCAGCAGCAGCAGCAACCATTTTTTAATTTTCCGTGGCCACATCCCACCTTCTCACCCGCCATCTACCAGGTACACAATGAGAGGGCAGTACGCTGTGCGAACCGACGATACCTCGGGCTGTTTACATGTTTAAGCGCGGCGGGCAGAGGTTATGCGGGGCACCTGCTGACGCTCGAAACTTTCAAGAAGGAGATCGCGTTTTTTTTGGGGTCTGATGTTTGAGTAGTATTTCCCATTTTTGGTTCCGCGAATTGCCCGCTATTTCGCCCCGAGATCGTTGTGGACACAACAGCAAAGTCCTTGAAGATTTTGATGACTATTGTGTCGTCGGAAGTGCTGTATCGGGTCGAACCACCGGTAGATGCTGTTTTGTTTCTCGTTGGGGTCAGTATTCGAAGTTCTACCATATAGCGCAGCATTCGCCGGTGAGAATGTTTCTTATTCACCGCTGACCCCTTAAATGGTGAGCTCACGCTTCTAGGTTGAAATATGTGGAGCTGTTCATTATATGGTGCATCGACCAGGTAACACCGATCCCCCCTCCCCCCCGCCCCTCCTCTCCCCTGACGGCGGTCCTAAACACTTTATTGCTTCCCATAGGGCTTGACATGAGCACGCTTCCGGAGTTATCCCTGTCACGAGATGGCGAACGGCTAGTGGTTCGAAATCGCGGCGAAGGCGCTGCCAGTGATGACGACAACGACAACAGTGGGGACCAAGCTGTGTCGGCCAAAGGCATCGCTTCTGATCGAGTTGGGGGCGGCAGTGATGGCGGTGCGTTGCACAGAGCCGCGCCGTCTACCGCCTTCCCTACCCTGGGATTGTTTTCATCCAACAGGGGCCCTCCTCGTCCTACTGGCACTAGCGAGGCGGCCGCGGTCACCAGCTCGTCGTCGGTGCCCTTGATACCCCAGAGCCACTTCACGCTTCTCAGGCGGCGCGAGGGGTATCCCGGACAGAGAGACGCGGAGTGCGGTGCCGTGCAGCGTGGTACGGTGAGCCGTTTAGCGCTTATGGGACCAAGGCAATTGAGATATATAGTTGCTATTTTTGAAAACAATGAGACCTCCGCTTTTTAGAACCCCCCATTACGGCATGAGCGGGCAACGGTACTAGCAGCACCGTGCTGCACTCGCGTTGTTAAATCCCTTGCATTGTCGTCGTTCGCGTGTTCATTATACCGGATACCACCCGTGTGATAAGGTAGCACACCCCCTGGGACGAATTTTCCGGCCGATACTCTCCGAAGCATGTCTTAAGGGGGGTATACGACGAAAATGGTGGGTTTGGAAATATCACTCGTGGAGACCTCTCACCTCTCCATAGACGCATCTCTTGGCGTATTCAGTACGCTCTCCCCCTGTTGTCGAGGAGATCAGCTCTGGTATTCGTCCGAGGGGGTGTGTTATATTATCACCCTAGTGTGATGTTCGGCACGTGTGATAAGACGACACACCCCACAAACAAGCAGTGGACGATGCTGTAGTCGCCGTTTTATGTCATAACGCTGTGTCCCTCTTGAGTCTGAAGAAAAAAGCTTGATGACTAAGGGTAAATATGAAGCAATGAGAAGCGGCGAGCCGTCGCCTGGTAGCAAAGGGCGTGTCAAGATTCAAATTTGCCTCGGTTGGCGTCGCTTTGGGCCGTACTCCCTGCCGGCGCCGGTGATTACGCGTCGCCAGTAAGCATGCCGCCTTCTAGTCGTGTTTGTGGTGGCTAAAAGCGAAGCAGCTGTGCCATTGTTCGCCAGTCGTTTGCGTCGAGAAATGATTGCATGCATGGAAGCGACGGTGCGGCGCAGTCATCCTTCGACCGGGGTGGCGCGGGGTCGGCGAAGTGTTCTCCGAGGCATTGATTGCTTCCCCGCGTTTCAGTTGCAACGATCGCAGAGGATGGAGGTCGGGGAGATATGCTCATACCAGGTATCGTGCATGGGCTTGGTTGTATGACTAAAGACCCTGGCATGCCGACGATGCCGGCACGGCGGAGCACTTTGCGTTTTCACCGACTAGGCAGACATTGCTTGCACCAAGCGCGAAGCGCCGTGGGGGTGTTGGGCGAGTCGCATAAAGGGTGAGCTGCATCCTACCAAGAAACGCATATGAGGCGAACTTTCTTCCATTAGAGGGCAGCGTCGAGGGTACAGTGAGGGGGGTGCATTGACTCAGTCTCCGGTAGGCTCGTACGGGGGAGACCCCCCCCCCCCCTCCCCGTCCTGCTGTAACCACCCGCCGCCCTCCCTCGCCTCCCACGAATTTTCCGCTCGCTCTTCCGTATGGTCACTGTACGGCTCAGGCGTCCTTCGGAGACGGAGGTTCCGTGACCGTAACCGCTGTTGCGGTGACTGCCTTCGCCGGTGGGTGGTTTTGTGCTTTAATGCTGGTGATTACTATCGCCTGCTGGGCGGAGGTATCTTCAGCCGCAGACGGAAGCCGGGTGGGCGAAGAGGCGTGGTGGCGCGCTAGCATGGGGTCGTGGCTAGTGCGCGTGTTTACCGAAGCGTAAGCTTGTCGCCGCTGTGCGCTGATTCCAGTGTGTAGACGGCGAAGTCTTGGTGGGAGTGTTCTACAGCAGACACGGGTTTGCTGTTGGCTACCAACCTACCCGTAACGTTTTTGTTTCGTATGGTGCTCCTGGTTTTTTCTTGAGGTTTTTACCTCGCTTTCGACAGGTTCATCGCGTGTTGAAATTGATCTTGCGTAGCGCTTCTTTCAGTTTTGTATCCGAAGCCCCTCTTGCCAAGCCCAAAGTAGTCGCGATAGTCTTGATATGTTCGCCGTCGGCGGCAGGGGTGCGCTCGGTCGACCTCTTGCTTTAGCTCTTCTTCTGTCTTGTGTGGTGCTTTTTTGCCCGAGATGGGGAGATGATCTCTCCAGTCGTTTGCCGTCAGGCCCCGACCGCGATGCCAACATGCCCTGCCCCCTGCTGTAGGTCGCTGTGGTTCTTCACCCCTTTAGTACTGCAGTCATATTCCGGTGACAAACCACTCAAAGTATAAGTAATTTGTCCCCAAAAGGGGGCTGCAGTATTAAAAGGGTTAAAGGGGAAGCAACCCTTGGTCGCTAGGATATGATCAGACGCCCGCGGGAGACGAGTAATACTCCGACAAAATGACGGCGGTTCTCCTATCCTGCGCCCATGTGCTTGCCCCGAGAATTTGAGACCTTGGGGAGTTTTTTGTGTTTAGGCCGGGATTTTCATCCCAATTTAGTTAATAGCAGTCCTAGTTGACACCCCCGCGAAGAAACGAAGACCCACGCCGCTTATCCGGGTAGTACACACGTGAAAATGTGAAGTGCAGCATCTGCCATTGTCGAAGGAAACGCACATCCTTGAGATATCACGGCTCTCGAACGTAATCAAAGCTTACGGCTGCGCTTGGTGATACTCGCCTCGAACGCATAGCATGGATTCCCCATCCTTCGGGGGTCCTCTATTAACCCTCTCGGGACTACCAGACACGAGACACGACGAAAAAAAAGACGGGTACAGGAACGGCCCCTGCGTGATTGGCGGATACTTCGCATTGGTACCCGAGTTGCAATGGTTGAGTTCAAGGAGTCGTACACCACGGGCGTGACGTTATAATATTCGTTCTCCTGGGCGCTCACGTCGCTCGTAGACGGTTGATAGCGGCCAGGGCATCGTCGGTTCGGTCGCTGTTTCGGGGTGCCAAACGGGTTGAGAGAAAGTTCAAGTGTTCCCGTCGGTCCGTCCGTAGAACGGAAAAGTAATACCTGGTAACTAATTACTGGAGTTCCGTAGGTTTGCCTACTGTAGCGTCCGTCTCCTTTGAGCAAGATTCGAAACGTGTCCGTGACCCGCCAAAAGCGCCTTAAATCGGTATACCGGTGATTTTTCCGCCGGAATTCGACCTTAGCTATAGGTAGCACAGAGTTGACTACTTGGAAGCAAAGCGACGCCGCTCAGCAGTTCTCAGTTTGTAAAACTGGGTCTTTGGTAATTACAAATGTCTGTCCTTTTGTTCGTCTGTCCGCATGCCTTAGTTATATTTTCGAACGTGCATTAGTACTTCCAATGATCGATATATAAGGTCGTTTCAGATTATTTTCGTACGACGTTGTTGTTGAAAATCACATTAAGTCATCGCCACAATACAGTGCAGCAGGATAGGCTTCAATAGCTCTGGAGTGGAAAAAGTACCTCGGTAAAAATATAACAAGCGAATAATGGTACACATAATAACTCATGCACGTCTACACCTCAAGACAAAAATAAAAGTGAGGTCCGCGCACGTACATGCGGTACGCTGTACAAGACACCACAGAAACCGAGAAGAGCACACACTACCCAGAATAAATAGATACCTGGTAGGATGAAAATACCAACTCGACGTCGAAAAATCGAATTCAAAATCGAAAAAATCACAAATCAAATGGAAGAGAGAAAAAAGCTCAATTCCGTCAAGAAAGCAAGAAATCAAGAAAGGAAACACACAAGAGAATGCGCATATTTTCGCAAATTGCAGGCTCGCGCACTACGCGAGGAGTGTAGAACAGAGATAAGAACAAGAAGACAAATCATACGTACTCCGCTACTAAGAACACCAGGGAAGCAAAAAAGACACTACTAGACAAAACAAAAAAGGACGACTAAGCAAAGCATTACGCAAAAGCAGATAGCAACTCGTCTTGCTGATGTTGCCACGGGAGCTATAGGTTAAATTGACACACGACACGAAACGAACGTGGAAGTGTGGTGAGCTTAAGCTTTATTTTTACCAATCGGCCGGAGGATGAAAAAAAAAAAAAAAAAAAAAGCAAAACGGAAGAAGCATACAGAGACGCAAAGAGGGGCAGACGGGAAAGATGGAAAGGGGAAAAACAGGGACAAAATGGGACAACGTATTCGACCCTTATGGACCTTACATACTGAAATATACCATACCATTAGGCAATGGTTAGCCACATAGTACATCCACCACACCGTACCATCATACCATACCATCAACATACCTTATCACACCGTGATTTTTCCATAGTGTATCAAACGGTTCCATCATTACATACCAACATACGATATCACATGCCGTGCCATACCGCACACCATGCCACACCGTACCATACCACACCCATACTGTACCAACAAACACCACCTGGGGGGCCGAACCATACGAAGACTGAACGAGTATATACTAGTATTTGGTGGTAATGAGGCGCGACCTCGGTAATACCTGCAGTAGTCATATCTGCGATGCATCATGCTGGGGGCATACGGGTTATTTTGTATTGTGCTGAACGAACGAACACGAAGGAATATCTACCACGTACGTACTACTGCTTTGTACTACTGTACGCCGTCGTGGGTGCATCTCAATAATTTTCGTAAATGTTCTTGGCCTCTCCTGCTCTTGATTCGTATACGAGTATGAAAAATTACTGGATTTGGTCGGGTGTGTCCTGGTTTGCACCTCGAAACCCGGCATATTAATTTGAAGACGAAATCTGCACTGCTGTGACCACAGAACTTGTATCTCTCAGGGATTGAGGAATCGGCACGGACACTGTGGTGCTGGATGTCGACGGGTAGAAAGAGTCAACAACACACAACACTTGTTTTGTCCAGCAGTGTTTTTAGGTTGCAGGTTGAAATTCATCGCAATAGTAATATGAGGACGAAAAATCTGCGTATCACATGTTTTGTCCAACAGAAAGAGCTTTTTCGTAACAGGTGCCACCACAATTTCACTTGGACTGATGTACGACATCTACAGCAGCAGTGCGCCTCCCGCACCATAACAGCAGCAGCAGCAGCAGCAGCAGCAGTAGCAGTAGGACACACGAGGCCAGGGTCAGCGTCGCCGACGCTCGGCTTGTCGGTCTAACCCTTCCACCCTTTGTACGCGTACATATACGCATACGTAGTACGTACCCTGCACTCGTTTTTTAATATGTTTCCTGCTTCCCACCTCGAAAGTCGGCATAATATTTTCGAGACAACACGAACAGGGCATGACCAACAAGAGCTTCTCGTAGCAGGTGCCACAACTACTGCAGCTGTGCAACATCTACATCAGAGCTTCTCCAGCAGCCAAACAGCAGCAGCAGTAGCAGTAGGATCCACGAGGCCAGGGTCAGCGTCGCAGCACGCTCGGCTTGTGTCGGTTTAACCCTTGAGCCCCTTGTACTCCGTACTCGATGTTGTGTGTGTGTGGTTCCTGATTCCACACTCGTAATTTGAAGACGAAATATCTACAACCTGACATGACATACATGTAACCAACAGAGAGAGGTGCTCGTAGCAGGTGCCACCACTACTACTGACTGCTGTACAACATCTACAGCAGATCTTCTGCTGTTTCTCCGTCCCCTCATCAGTAGGAGGGTAGGCCTGACAATATCACCTGCAGCACATGGCCGGAACGCTGCTGTGGACAGACAGGCGAAGCCTGCCTATGGCTACTCGTAGTTGGGTGTCGTTAGTTAGCACGTACCTGGTAGGTAGAAGACAGAGCTAAAAAAACAAGGCCGTCTGCCTGCTGTGGGCAGGCCCAGTCTGCCTGCTGTGGAGTGCTGCGGACAGGCTCAATCTGCCTGCTGTGGATAGGCCCAGTCTGCCTGCTGTGGACAGGCCCAGTCTGCCTGCTGTGGACAAGCATAGCCTGCCTGCTGTGGGCAGGCACAGTGTGCATGCTGTGGGCAGGCACAGTCTGCCTGCTGTTGTTGGCACAGGCACAAAAACCGTTATGATTTTGTATTTAAAACACGGCCCAGCACAGACATGTGCCTACACACATTGCCGCACCTAGCTCGACGAACTGAAGACGATTTTCCACCCCACCAGGACGAGAAAGTGTCTTGCGTGTGTGTGCGTGCACAGAGCCCGCCGGGACTGGATTTATTTGGTGGCGTGTGCGTCGAGCGCGGGGGTGAAAGGTGGACAAAAAAAATGTTGAAGTACACACCAACTCACACACACACATATCATTAACAACATATTCGCCTGATTGAGAGCGTAGTATCTGATTGAGAGCGAGATTGCGCGATACGCTGTAGCCGGACTACCGCTGAGAGGTGGAGCTTGCTGTGTAGCTTGAATTGAAGGGCTAGCCCGTAGCTTCAAGCCGCTACCCTGGTCATCGTGTGGGAGTCTCTCGTTGTGGAGCTACAGCCGGGAGCAGAAGCTACAGTAGAGCCCACCGCCCGAGGCGAAACAGTTTGAGGCAGGAATAGCCAATCTGGGGAAATCTAGCAACTTGTCTAGCTCCTAGCTGCAGCATCCGATGACGATGACACGCATATGCTCGCGACGCTGCTGACGAGACCTTCAATTTGCGCCGCTTCTTGGAATAGCCCGTCCCCTACTTACCAAGAAATGGCAAGAGGCGTCTGGACCCGAAATTTCAATTTATTTGGCTCTCGCTCTCAATCAGATACTTCGCTCTCAATCAGGCGAATATATACAGAAAAACTCAAAACAAGCCACCCTACCCTTGTACCCGAGCCGTTATGAAGAGGCTTTTTTTCCTTGGTTAAAAACCAAGTAAAAAAAGGCTCGCTTCGCTCGCTCGCCTCATTATATCATACTGCTGTACTAACAATTAACAAACACCACAAGTGAGTGCACAAGAAGAGCATGCCTTCAGGGCGACAGAGCAGGAGCACGTATAGATTCAAAACTGCTATACCAACACCGCAAGTACCCCAGAGCATGCAAGCCGGAGCAAGTATATATACGATACTGCTGTACCAATACCACAAGTATGTACACAAAAGCATGCGAGCGCGCGACGAGCGATGTCAGAGTGTTAACCCTTGTAGAACCGCAGTCCCATTTTGGGGACAAACCAGTCAAATTCCAAGTAGTTTGTCCCCAAAACGGGACTGCGGTTCTAAAAGGGTTAAGTGCACAAGAGCATATGCCTCCAGGGAGACAGAGCAGGAGCGGGTATAGATACTATGCCGCTGTTCCAACACTACACATACCCTAGAGCATGCGAGTGCGCAACCAGCGATAGTAGAGTGTCAGCTCACTGGCACTGGCGGCATGCTGCTGTGCCAACACCACAAGTACACAAAAGCCTTCAGGGCGACATAGCAGGAGGAACAAGCGCGTGACGAGCGATGGCAGAGCGTCGTCAGCTCTCTGGCCGCAGAGCCATACGAGGACGCAAGAAGAGCACATGCCCCGCGCAGAGCATTCGAGCACGAACGAGTATTATAGATGTCATACTCTTGTTGTACCAACTCCACACGAACGAGTATGGATACCTATGACTGCTGTTGTTCCAAGATACCAGGTACCATACTGCTGTCGCACCAATACCACTCCACACACCACATTGAGTTGTGCAAAATGGTCTCCACAGCAGTAGTTAGTTCAATTAGAAGGTTCATTCTTATCGGAGAGCGTTTTTTCCATAATTTTTAAAGTTTGGAAATAATTGGAGACATGTATCAATATACGGAGGCGTTCTGTTACTATTCGTGAAATTCTCCAGAACCAAAAAGATCAAGTTTGTTAACATTCCAGTATTTGGAAAAAAAAAAACAGGAAAATATGGAAGATTGAAAAATTGCGGGGAAAAAATGTCGAAAATTTGGAAAAAAATGCTCTCCGATAAGAATAGGGGCCAGAGATCTCCTGTCACCAGTGGAACTGCTTGTTGAGGATCTTTTAATTCACTTTTTATTTTGCGATCCTCTTGTGTGATGCAGACATCTTCTGTCTATTCGTCTGTCGACTACTTTGTAACTGCTTGTCGGGCCTTATAACAATTTTGGGATCCTCTGTGTGATACAGACATATTCTGCCTATTCGTCTGTCGATTGCTGTGTAGCCATCCTTCGTGCTTACGAGCGCCTTCCCAGTTCAGCGTTAGATAAGAAGAACACACCCTGTGATTTTGTGTACTGCGGGGGTCACCTTTCTACCTCTGTTTACACTCCTTCCCGTTGAGCGAAATAATATAGTACTGCCTTCAGGGCGACATAGCCGGAGGAGCAAGCGCGCGACGAGCGATGTCAGAACGGCGTCAGCTCTTTGGCCGCAGAGTCATATGAGGACACAAGAAGAGTATGCCCTGCGCAGAGCACTCGAGCAAGAACGAGTATAGATGCCATATACTCTTGTTGTACCAACACCACACGAACGAGTGTAGATACCATACTGTTACAGCTGCCTCCTCTTGTGTGCCGCTATCGGCTCGGTCTCACCTCGATAGCCAGCTGTTGTCGTTCGTTGAGAGAGTCCTCATGGGGATTTCCTCCGTACCTCGCTCCTAAATCCTCTCTGGCCACGGGGTGGCCGGACGCCACGAGAGTTGAGTGTTGGTATTGCTCAGCGAACGCGACGTGGGATTAACTGACATGCACGTTATGGGCAACTGACATGAACGTGGTGGGCAAGACCCATGCACGGTGTGTGAACAGGATATGGTTTAACTTGTTTCTTTCGTTCTTTGGTGGGATTGACTAACGCCAGGTAGGGCCAGAGAGCACCCGTATCGACCATTACAGCCGATACGGGGTTTCCATGACCCAGACAATGGCCTCCCCCGCCGGGGACACTCCATTGTATACCTACATCGATATGACAGCGGGCCATCCTACGGCTTTATCGCTGCCTTACACGATGCACCCTCCGTGCGTCACTGGTCAGGTCAGTCAACGTACATCACAGAATACCCTATCGCCCACCTGGGCGACTCCTGAAGCCCGTAGCGCTGCAACACCCCCCTTACCCGACGCATAACTATCGTCGGTGCACAGCGGGTATCCCGGCCACTACCCGGTAATAGCGTGGGCAACTCCTCCTCCATATCCCCGACGAACCGGCTGCCGCGTCCTTCCTTATCCGTTCGACGATTAACGAGCTTCGGCCACGTACGGACATCCCCGATGCTCGTGACGCGGCTCCTACGCCTTCCGCTTCTCCTTCTGACGGTCACTGCTGCTGTTTCGGCTTCTGCGGCGGCTGCAGTTGCCGCTGCTGCTGATGACACAGTTGCTGCGCCTGATGCTGTTCCACCTCTCCCTCCTTCTCCTGCTGGGTCGGCTGTTTGCGCTCCCTCCGCGGCGGCGGAGGTGGTGGACCGGATTGCCCCCCCGTCCTGCGGGTTCCCGTTGCCGTGCTCGGTTGCTGCTACTGCGGTTGCGCTCCTGCGTGGCACTCCTGCTACGGCGGTGATGGCTGCTACGGCGGTCACGACTGCGACTGCGGCTCCGTGCATCTAACTTGAAAATGGTGCGATGCTTTAGCATCCTTTGCCGCTTATGTAACGGGGTACACACAAACCTACCCGACCCCTGATCCGGCGTCGTCTCATAGACGCTTGATAGCTCAGACCGGGCTGCTCGACGGAAGTGATTCGCTACCCCCCGGTCCAATGCTCGTGCCCCCGATTCGCGTGGATGCCTTCCCTTCCGCGTTTGCTGGCCGCCTCCTTGATCAAGACCCTGTTATCCCCCCAGAGTCTGCTCACCCGAGGAACTCCTCTGAGTTGCCGCGTCGTCCCGCGCTCTTCTGGGGCTCTTTTCCCCCTGCTGTCTCTTGAGTATCCCTCTCAGCCTCTAGAACATCTGCTGCCTCTCCGCCACGAAATTGGACGAATTCGAGCCTCATGTGGTTCGGCCGCTCATGGAAGATCTTGAGTTTGGCTGCCAAATACCCCAAGACCAGCTGTGCAATCGAGGATTTCGTCGAAACTCATCTTTGCAAGCTCTGTGTGAAACTTCGCTCAGGAACGTTTGGTGCACCCCTAGTGTGGTATTTTCAAGATACTGACGTTTGACTCCAAGAAAGTAAGTCGTTTGAAGGTTCAGACGTTCACGCCACCCCCTCAAGTACTGACGTGACTCCGAGTAAGCAGATCGTTTGAGGGCCCTGACATTCACGCCACGTTAGAAGGTACTCACATGACTCCGAGTAAGTAAGTCGTCGGAAGGCACTGATGTTCACGCCACGTTTGAAGGTACTGACATGACTCCGAGTAAGTAAGTCGTTTGAGGGCACTGACGTTCACGCCACCTTCACTGACGTGCCTCCGAGTAAGTTAGTCGTTTGAAGGCACTGACGTGCCTCCGAGTAAGTAAGTCGTTTGAAGGCACTGATGTGCACGCCACGTTTGAAGGTACTGACGTGACTCCGCGTAAGTAAGCCGTTTGAAGGCACTGACGTTCACGCCACCTTCCCCTGTCGCCCACCTGGGCGACTCCTTAAGCCCGTAGCGCTGCAACTATACTGCTGTTATACCAAGATACCACTCTGGCCGAAAAATTAACACCCATTTGGGCTTTGAGAACGATATCCAACGATGTGTACGTTTCCGTCAGAGTAGTGCCATAATACTGTAGTTGTACCAACACCACACGTTGCACGAACGAGTATAGAACTACATACTTAGATCACAAGCCCTGAGCGTGCTCGGTTGGTGCATCCCTGGCCTCTCAGAGCTCCCACTTCCAAACCGCCTCCTTTCATTTTATGCCGGACCTTTCCAGCAGTTCTTTGTTTTCTCGGTTATTTCTTCCTTTTTCTTCTTTCGTTTCGTGTGCGTGCGTGTTCTCCGAGCACGGCATCGCGGGAGGACCCAGCACCGTCGTGGGTGCCAGCGGGTGCTGGCGGGTAGAGGGGGGGTTGCAAGGAGCGCGGTCGCCGCTTTCGTGCCTAGGCGTCGCGTGTGCCTCGAGACACGAGGGATGCATGAACGGGGTTTGTCTGGCTTCGATTTATGATTGTTGATAGAGTATGTACGATTTTATAAAGTTCGTTCGGGAGGGCAAGATAATATACAAGCGGTGCTTATTTTTGCGACCACGCTGAAGTTGAAAGAGGGAGGTGTGCAGTTTGAACACCAACGTTATCAAGCTGGCGAACGACGGCCACGGTGAGCACCGGGCTTCACGCGGGGCGGGCGACGGGGTTGATTGTGGCAGAGATTGATAAAAGCTTTACCCGGACCGAATCGGTAGCGAGGTGGTCGCGAGAGGGGCGGGCGGCGTACGAGGCTGAGAGAGAAGCTCTTCTGTGCGATTTTTTCTTCTTTTTTTTTCGACCGGGTGTAAGGTGTTCCAATCAGGCAGAAAAAACTACACGAGAGGGGACGGGGATTTTTTTTCCTTTCCGAGTTTTCGGTTTCATTTTCATTGTTTTCGCTGCTGTGCCGTGCTGTGCCTTCGCTTTCTTCGTACATACAGTACAGACATAGAGCATATCGAAAGACGAAAATAAGTACAGGCAGTAGTACCCTACCTGGGGTGTATGTACGTACGTACGACATCCGCGACGCGAAGCGTATATGTGCCATCCAAGCTGACGTCGGAGCTGTTTTTTCCTGAAGCATGGCGGCGGGACTCTTGGCATTATCAAGTCGCCGGTTTGCAATTACGATCCTTGAAAACACTAAACTCAATCGTGGACCTCTGTTCGCTTCGCATAATTTGATGTATTTTTTTCCTTCCTGAGCGAGCGTAGCGGGCGGTGTAGGCCGCCCGCGGAGCGAAGCGCCTTGCAGATACTTATCACATTGAGTTTTGCTACGAGTAAATGTTCTCCACAGCATTAAGTAGTTGAAAAAACTTTTTCTCGTTTCATACCTCGGGTATTCAGTTTTTTTTTTTTTTTTGCTCCTCCCATTCATTATCTTCGCACATCTTCTCCTCTCTCTCCTTCCAACTCGTAACTCAGATCCGGGGTCACATAGCAGGCTCTTCTCCCCCCTTCCCGCTACGGTACGTGCCTTCATTTCTATCGCGAGAAGATTTCAGCCTTTTCTTCCCTCGTCGACTCGCATCGAATTGTGCCTACCCACGCTGCAAGGCGCTCTCAACAATTGAATCCTTTTTTATTTTTGCAAATAAAGTCAAAGTCCGACCCACCTGGGGCTCGAACCCAGGACTCAAACAAGTAGAATTCGAGGTTAACCATTTGAACCACCGGGGCGACCGGTTAGTGAGTGAAACTAAGTCTTGATGAGAATCGACGAGCAGTCAGCAATCTGAACCGTCTGGGCGATATAAATCTAGCAGAGAAGGTACGACACATACATGCGACCACGGTTTGTCCAGAATCTGGAAAGTAAAAGGGAGATAGCCCCCCCCAAAAAAAACAGGCGATTGATCTCTTTCTAAATCAGGTACCCCACACAAGATTCGCAACTGGTACGATTTTCTAACCAACGCCGCAGCCGCGGTATAAACTTCAAGACGAGACGTATTTCGCTTTTTTCATGTTGCGATCCTCTGAGTGATACAGACATCTCTTCTGTCTATTCGTCTGTCGATTATTTTTCATAAAAAAGCTAAAAAACACACGATAGTTGTGACCTTCAACCGATTACTTTGCAACCGTCGTGCGCACAAAAACGCAAAATCAAGAAACCCCGCTGTAGACCACTGCCGCTAAAGATCTGTAACGTTCGTCATTCCCACTCTTCTTGTAATAGTCGGCTGTGGAAGAGTCTGGTGCATCACCATTAATACCAACAACACGAGGCAGGTTTTTTTCTAGCATGTCGAATGCCCTTTACGAACCCCGACGAACATTTCATATCCCCGCCAAGTACGACCACGAGTAGTACCGATAGTCAGCACGCAGGCGCTCAGTCTCAGCCAAACCCCGCCTGCTGGGGTGCCGTCTATGTCGGTCCCGACTGGTATCTCTCGTCACTCTCACCAACTCCAACTGCGACGTCACAAACACAACGACAAGCAAACTGAGAACAGCGCTCGAACGTATTTCATCGAGGGCAAGAATAATTACGTATTCATACAGTAAACATTTGTCAAGTCCCCTAGCTTTATCCTAGGGTTTCTACGGCGGAAACTCCAAAGCTGTCTGTCTGTCTGTCTGACTGACTGATGCCCACCACCCAGAGGCTCTAAACGACAGCAATTGTTTTCCCGAACGGCTACCGACCTCGACGCGCATACCGTACGCAGCGGAAATCGATAGGCGGCACACATAGAAGCAGTCTGGAACACAATAATACGTACGTTCGGCTCCGACGGAGTCCTGCACCTTGAGCTACGCGACCCACCCGCACACCCGTCGCTGAATCGCTCAAGAGTCGATACCAGCGGCATGGGCCGCAAATGACGTACAATACATTGATCATATCTAAAGTGGTATCAAATAGTTATGGTGCAAGACTCCGTGGCTTTGGGTATGTATTTGCGTAGTCGACGCGAGAGGCCCCCGTGAGAGAAAGACGGCCCATGCTCCAGTTCGTGTTTTGCGCACGTGCTGGTGCGATCGTTCGCCGTGCTTTGTTTGGGTCATTCTCAGACGCCAGCAAACACTACAGCACGTTTCCGTGCCAAAACGGTATACCTGGTACGCGCTACGTACGTACAGCATCACTGTTTCGCGCAGGCGAGAACTCTCTGAGTGGACTCGATCGTGTTAAGGGCTTTAGTCCGTTGGACTGAAAGTGCAAGGTTAACCGACCGCCTACCCAATCTATGCCTTATAACAATCGTTTTCGTATCTACAAAATAACGTGAACCCTAGTCCCGTGGAATGTCCTCCATCTGCTATGCTGGATGGCAAACGTTCGCCACCTGTGTGACACTGGTTGATGTACATGATTGGACATTTGGGTGGTAGTGCCGCCACAGCGCCCATGGCTAGCCACGGCAGTGCCATGGCATGCTATGGTAACCCGTGGCAGAGCCTATGGTAAGCCACACCATGACATGGCATATCGTGGAACTCACGTTGTGGACCGGCAAACCACGGCATGGCTGTCATGGTAAGCCCTACGGCAGGCACCACGGCAACACCACGACATCCCCACGGTACGCCGCGGCAAGCCCCACGGCCAATAACAAGCCCCACGGCAAATAACAAGCCCCACGGCAGTCTCCACGGCAATCCATGGCAATCTCCACGTCAAGTCACCACAGCTTGCCAGGATTGACCTACTTGCAATGGCTTGCCACGGCTAGACCGCGATTTACGACTTGCTTTCACCGTCATGCACACTTCCTCGTGTAGACTACTGTATTTTTATTTACAGTGCTTCCACCGCGTATCGTCTCCATGGGATTAGGGAAGTCGGTGGGCCTCCGGTTGCTCCTCCGGGGGAGCGATTTCATTTCTGCACAATGTGGGTGGAACATGCCGTGGGGATATTTTCATGGCATGCCGTCAGGATTGCCATGGCACGTGCCACGGCGCGTGCCATGGGCACAGCCATGGCACGTGTCCAGGCAGTTCCATAGCTGATTGCAAGCCGTGGCGACTAGCGTCTTGCCATGGCCCTGCTATGCGAACCCTACGGCAGTGCCACGGTTAAGATTCGGGCTGCCATGGTCACTGACATGGTATGCCACCAAAGAGTAAAAGCATGTGCATATGTGGCAGGTGCCAGTATCGCCTTTGGACAATATATGGGTGGACCCGGGCTGTAGGGAGCGGCAACCGGATGCATATTGCCGCTGCCTGCAGTCCGGGTGGAGGGAGGATCCAGGGTGGTCCGCGTGGAGTGAGGGTGCGGCAAGCGCGACAGCATTGATTGAATGCGATTCCACACATAGGCAGATCAGGACAACGGCGAACGTAAAAGTAGTTTTTTTTCGATTTAACGTAGACCTACAGTACCGAGGTACCTGGTATAAACAGAAGGTGGGGTCGCTTCGGTTGCTTTGTGTAGTACCGAGGAATGTGGGAGGCGAGTGGGGAGGCTGCCAAGGGTAAAATTGCTTCACCAGTGGTGCAGTCTCGATCGTGCGGTGGCGCAGTGCGTAGCAATAGCACGGTTTCTTCATATTTCATATTTCAAAGCTGTGGGTTTATATCTAGTTACAGGCCATGGGGGTATGAGGGATGGGGGGGAAGTCGCTTTTTGCGCCGCGTTGATCACCAGACTGGGCACTGCGACGGGTACCAATAGACAACGATTATGTCGCCGACGAGAAAGGTGTGCGATTTACCGCAGATACTACAGGGGAAGCCGGCGACTCTAGCAGGGAAGTGCAACCGGCGGGACTATTCCATGGTGTTGGATAGCCTGAATTGTTTACCGCGCGGCCTTTGTAGAGCGAGCCGGACGCTGTATCGTGCCTATATATAGAGGATTTTGCGACTGGGCAAGCTTGTTGTCGTGTGCAAAGATGTTTGATGTTAACACTTTCGCGGTTAGTTGGGCGCAGCGGTAGCGAAGTCGGCGTACTCTGACTTGCGTAGGAATCCGGATGTCCACCAAGTACACCGTGGGCCACAACAGCATGGAGCGCTCTGGTAAACTGACTGCGGTGTGCACCACTCAACACACCATCACATACGATCAGCTACAAGTCTGCATAGTGTATATGCAGCAGGTTAAGAGCCTCATGCTCGCTAGTCAGCAGCTGCTTGCGCAACGTGTCACGTGCAGTCCGGGGCAAAAGGTCGATCGCGCTGGGATGGAAGACCACAACATTGCAGCTTGAACTGGCGTGAAGAGAGACCAAAGCGAGGTACAGCAGTATAACCCAACGAATAATAAATATCCTATAGTACCATGTATTAATAAGAAAAAAAGGTTCACTTTTGAGGGACACTAAGAAAGATTGATTCATTAAAATGTGACCAGCGTCGAGCGCTGCGCTAAATCCTACATACTATTCTATGATCAACGTCAAATAAATATGCTGTCACAATAAGAATGTAAGGTTTGCTTAGATTAGATGCTTCTTGATGGCGGACCTATGCTGTAGTCAAGTAATACAGACGTTGTCTAAGAGAATGACGACCCAAGAAAGAAGAACAGAAGGTCAGAAGGAGCGCAAGAAACACCAACTAGGCAAGCGCGCCCACCTTCTAGCATTGAGCAGGGATCCATAGAAGGTCACCTACGACTCGTTACCGCGGGAAACATAGGCGTCAAGAACACCAGTTGTTCCGTTGGGAGTTTCGTATTGGAGCTGGCTTGCTTCTCAGGTGAGAGGCATCAGTGATGATAGAGGACACACTCGGTCGAGAGTGCGTCGTGCACAAGAAACTTTGCAACGTTGCTTGGCCGTCATCGGGCTTTGGACGCTCCGTCACGGCTAGCTGTACGTGTGGGCGAAGATTGTTGTAATGCATCCGGCCGGGATTCATGCATATATGTGTGCAATGGGGCAGATTTAGAGCAGAGAGGGCTTTGGTAACAACCAGTAATGGCATAGCGTCCAAGGTCGAGCTCACGTAACGGTGGCCGCGCAACGGGTGAGCGTCGAATCATAATTTTTGTTCCGAAACATATAACGAGCAACGACGTGTCTCAAAGTAACTCGTTAGCACGGATAGCACCCAGCCCGGTTAACTCTAAGGGTGGATCGGGTGATCTAAACCCGCGTGTACCAGAGGGGCGATGAGATTCACAGTGTCGGCCTGATAGGACAGTCTCAGTGAAGAGTATATGTAATAGGTAGGTGATGCTAGCCGTTGAGGAGGCTCTCACACTTTCAAAGTTGGAGCTTGTACTTGTTCAGCAAAAGGAACCCATCAAGGTCAAGGAAGTCATGGAGGATATGGCAACCTCTGAAGCCGTGCTTCTTACCGTCAGCAACCCGAAGGTAATCTCCGGCGCAGAGCCGTTCAAGGGGTGTATTGAGGGCGTGTTGAACCATTTTCGCATATATTCATCATCTGACACCCCCGCAACCACCGTTGCGGATCTCCGGCTAGTAGATCCAAGCGAGAAGGACGAGCCCAGAGAAGACTGGCCGTAGAGGGGGGCTGTGGGAAGCTTGCTGTGGTTGTCGACCATGGCGAGGCCGGACATCAGAACATCAGGCGGGGGAGCACGTCTATGCTAAAATCCGCAGCTCTGCGAGAGCATCCTGATTCTGGCCACGGCGTACGTATGCATGAAAGAGGTGCGAAAAGGGGCCTACCAAGGTCGCCTACTGTACATGCAGCAACAATAATGGGGACAGTGACCCTGCCCTGCAGAAATGCACGCGCCACGCGCTAGGAATAGAGGGCGATACAGCTCGCCAGCCGAAGGGGTGTGGTACTGCTGGACGTCAGGACATGTCGGGCGGGATTTGATTTTGAAGAGTATATTATGAGGCCGTCATGAGCAAGGCGGCCTCGGCAGGAGTAGGTAGAGTGGCGGTTTTCGGTATACCAGAGGGTAAGGCACTGATTGATGTCGAGCATGGTTCACCTGTAAAATAATGTTCGACGTCGAGCTGAGCTGTCAACTCAGGCCTTTTAGAGCACAACCTTCGCTCCCGAAACCAATATACTAGCATGACGTTTCGGCGAAAAGTTCTCGCTCCTACTACTATGACCACGGAGCAGGGCACTTTCCTTGGGGTCGCGATAATAGGGAGCGTAAACGTATCGACCCTGGTGCGGGCAGGTTCGCCTGAACAAGATGCCCTATGTCGTATTTTGCTATTGTATTTTTCCTTTTTTTTCGGGTGTACATAAAATACCATGGATATGTTCCTGGGAATAGTTTGGTGAAAGTTATTGGGGATGGTATACCACAGCTCGTTAGAACCGCTCGTTAGAACCGCTCTGAGGATCAACGCCCCCTCGGGTAGGGTGGGCCGTAACTGGACCAAGTCCGGCGAGAAGGACCCATAGCCTCGGTTTTTGTTAGTGGGTGAGCTCGCGCAAGTCCCACACTACCCGGGGGAGTCAGACTCTCCCGGGTGGCTATCTCCACCGCACCTGCCCCTCTCGGGGGTCAGGTCGGGTCAGCGTGCCCAGGCGCCAGTAGCAACAGCAGCCTATGCTGTTGTTGCAACGGGAGCTATAGGTTAAACTGACACACGTCACGAAATTGGAACGTGGAAGTGTGGTGAGCTGAAGCATTATTTTTACTAATCCGCCGGAGAAGAAAAATAGAAAGAAAAAAAAAGTTAGAAACGCTTCCCTTCCGTACCGGTGCTGCCGTGCGCGCTATTTCGTACCAGGTACTTGTTTGTTTTCTCTCACCAAGATGCATTTTTGTTACAGCCTATTTTGTGGCCACGGGCAAGCTTTCAGGGAAATGAACTAATATGAGAACATCATCATTCGCGACATACTTTCTTCGCACCTAGTTAACAGTAGAGGGAGCAACGGGGAAGACAGCAAAGCCATCCACATGTAACGTATTGTCATCGCTCTCGATGAAATGCATTCGAGCGCTGTTCTCAGTTTGCTGGTCTTTTAATGGGGAGGTCAAAGTTGGAGTTGGTGCCGAGTATGGAGAGAGAGACCAGTCGGCACCGGTACAGACGGCACCCCAGCAGGCGGGGTTTGGCTCAGACTGAACGTCTGCTTTTTTTCCTTGAAAACCCAAGAACAAAAGGCTCCCTCATTTTTCAATACTGTTACTATATTGCAGGACAGAGTGGTATGCCAGTACAGCAGTACGATAGCACGGTGGGCGCAGGACGCCCCACCCCCCAACATCCATCAATAGGTTGTGGTTTGGCTGTCCATGCGGCGGTAGTGTATACGGGAAAACGCCGGTGTTCGCGTTCACACCCATGAGCCCTTTCTCTCTGTCGCCGTTCGGGATTCACCCATCGTGCACGCTTGTTCCCCCCTCCTCGCCCCACCTCCACACCTGCGACGACTGGAGTGGCTTCAGCGCTGAGAGCTACGTACGGCACCGTGGAGTGTTTCACCCAGGAAGTGAATCCGGCCACGGGGCGAGTTCCCTCTGCCCCATCTCCGTCGCACGTAGCTCACTCGCCGCACCGGGCAGGTGTGGTGACCTTTCCTGTCCAAGACGTGCACCTTTGCCGTCGTCGTTTTCAGCACGACGTGCGGTTCCGGACTTGGGTCTTGGCATGGGACTGAGCCTACAGCTCTCACCACCCTCAGCCGGCGGGCCGGTTCCTTGCGCCGATTCCCAAGCACAACTAATGTTTATTACTGCTTGGTTTGTTGTCTTCCGCCAGCGAATTGACTCCCTCAGCAAGCAACGCCCATGTTGGTCTTCCTGCTCCCTCTCCGCCGTCGCCGCCTCTGCAAGGGCTTCGCTTTCGGCTGCATGCAAGACAATCGCACGACAGACACCACGTGTGTGTTGCCAGTATGCGACACCACTTTATGATAGCATATCATTTCATCTGAGTTCGGGCCAGGCTCTATTTCTTTTCATGTGAGGCAGGGTGTGCCCTACTCAACTTCCAGTATAAATATTACCACATTCTTATCTTTGTCAAAATCTCGAGCCTGAAACTATCGACTGCTGTCGCGTATTGTAGTTGTTTTCTCTGGTGTCAGCATACCGCCTGGTGTTGCACTATTTCTAGAGTGATTACAGGGCTGGAGCTGTGCATACCCCCCTGAACGGAAATTTAAGGATATTGTCGTACTTCATATTGATGTTTGCACGCTACTTATGTTTCCGTTGAGAACGGTAACGGGTACTATTAATACTGGATATTCGAACTGTACAGGACCAGGTACAGCTAAAACAATACACAGCTGCTGCTGCTATGGGGGGAGGTACGAGTACAGAGAAATAGGCCAAGCTTGTACGGTGCAGGCAATAGGGGTCCATCTTGCTTAGTTAGGTAATAGCGTATCAAGAGGTAGAGTCCGTACAGCAGTACACCTTTGTACCAGGTACGTACCGCTGTATCTGGTACCTGGTAGGTTGGAGGGAAACTCTACAGCAGCAAGGTTCGACGTAGATACCAGTACTCTGTATTAATCGTCCCCCTTGAACAACAACACGGAACTACAGCAATAACAGGCACCTGGTCTGGTGTACAGACGTCTGCTCCGTTGTATCCGTCCTGGAGGCGAGCTGATGGCGCTCCATTAAGTCTCCCACCCAGCGACGAAGTTCCGCCTGCCGTAGGCTCCCATACTCCGACAGCCAAGGACTATCTCCATCGTCATCTCAGCTGATTACCAACGCTGGGGAGATAAAACAACTAGATCACCACCAGCTTACCCAGCCCTATTTTACCTTTCGGCTGCTGCAAGCCTGCACTTCGGTTCCTACATCCCTCTGCCCGCGCTACTGCACTACAGCTGAGACGGTCGTCCTATTGGGTTGACCACGTTTGGCATAAATGCGGTGCAAACAAAGCGTAGGCGACGTACGGGATGATGGGTTCCACCGTCACATACTCCCCGTATTGCTCTTGAATGGTCACATCCCTCCGGTACTATGGGGTGAACTGTGGGAACACCCTCCAAAGGCTTTTTTTGTATTACTTTCATTGATCAGGGAAAAAAAATGGAACGCTGATTGGCCTGTACTATGGGGCTCCAGGAAAGACCATGGGCGTGCCGCCGGACGGAACAAAACGCGGTATGGGATACGAAGCGCTTGGCTCAGGAAGGAAAGGTACATAAAATTAATATGCGAAGCGGACAGAGGTCCGTGCTTGAATATAGTTTTATTTTGACCGTAGATGCAAACGGACGACTTGATAAGGCCAAGAGTCCCGCCGCAATGCTTCATGAGAACACAGCTCGGACGCCGCATACCCCAGGTAGGGTACTTGATTCACTATTTTGATGTGTGTGCTGTATGTACGAAAAACGAGAAAGCACAGTAAGTACGGCACAGCGGCACGGCACAGCGGCGGCGAGTAAAATGAAACCGAAAAATTCGAGAAGTAAAACAAAACTCCGTCCCTCTCCAGAAAGAGTTTTCTGCCTGATTGGAACACCTTGCACCACTGGTCAAAAAAGAAAAAAAAGAACAGCAGAGCTTCTCTCTCAGCCTCGTACGCCGCCCGCCCTTCTCGCGACCATCTCGCCACCGATTCGGTCCGGGTAAAGTTTTCCTCCCTCTCTGCCGCAGTCAGCCCCGTCGCCCGCCACGCGTGAAGCCCGGTGCTTACCGTGGCCGTCGCTCGCCAGCTCGACAGTATTGGCATACTCAGACTGGGACCCTCTTTCAACGTCAGCGTGGTTGCTAAAATAAGCACCGCTTGAATCATATCTTGCAATTTCGAACGACCCTATCTTGTACATACTCTCTCCAAAATCACAAATTCAGGCCAAGACAGAGCCCGTTCATGCATCCCTCGTGTCTCGAGGCACACGTGATGCCTAGGCACGAAAACGGCGACCTCGCTCCTTGCAATCCCCCCCCCTACCCGTCTGCACCCGCTGACACCCGCGAGGGCGCCGGGCTCTCCCGCCGCGCCGTGCTCGGACTACACGCACGCACATGACACGACAGAAGAAAAAAGGGAGAGAATACCGAGAGTGCCAAGAGAAATGGAGGAAACAAAGAACCGCTGGAAAGGTCCGGCAAGTATTAAAAGGAGGCGGTTTGGAAGTAAGTGGGAGCTCTGAGAGGCCAGGGATGTACCAACCGAGCACGCTCAGGGATTTAGATCTAAGTAAGTGGTTTCTATGTTGGTATGGTATACCAGGTATATATTATGGGGAAAGCACCATATATATGTGGCATGGTATGTGTTGGCGGTATGGTACGGGAAAAACACAGTATGTGGTATGGTACATTGGCGGTATGGTACGATGGCACCGTGCCGTGGATATATCAAACGGCTAAATTTCCCTGGTGGTATGGTATGTTTCAGTATATAAAGTCCGTAAGGGTGGAATACGTCGTTCGAATATCGTATGTAACGACCTTATTTACCAACCATTGGAAATTGTTCGAAAATATCAGAGATCTTTACGGTTATCCGTCCGTGCACGGTGCGAGTTTTTCAAATCGGAAATCCTACGGTCCGGTTCCGTGCGGTTTGAAATTATCGGAAACCTTACGGTGCGGTTCGGTGCGGTTTTCAGGTATTGTAAATCCTACGGTGCGGTTCGGCTTTGAGATAATATATCCTACGGTGCGGTTCGGTGCGTTTTTCAGATATTATTGTGAATCCTATGGTGCGGTTCAGTTTTGTGATAAATCCCACGGTGCGGTTCGGTGCGGTTTTCCAAAATCGGGAATCCTATTACTGTGCGGTTCGGTGCAGTTTTAGAAAATCGAAAATCTTACGGTCCGGTTCGGTTCGGTTCCCCGTTGAACCGATTTTTCTACGGTGCGGTTCCAATCCTGGTAGGGAAAACCGTACAACACACGCTTTTCTCTGCGGTGCACCGTATATATATATAAACCGTACTAAATCGCGGTTTCGTAGGGTTCTCAAGCTTTTATCGGGGCACCACAACGAAACCGCTGTTTCTCTACGGTGCACCGAATTAATTAACCGTACAAAAGGGCGGTTTCCTACGGTTTCTGACGTTTTTTCTCGGGGCTCTACGTAACGCAAGCGAGCGCTGCTGCACAAGCAAGCTCTGCTGCAAGCAAGCGTTGCCGCAAGTGAACGCTGCCGCAAGCAAGAGAGCCACCTCAAGCAAGCGCACTGCAAGCGCTGCTGTAGGCGCTGCTATACTGCTTGCGGCTGCTGCTGCTGCTGCAAGCGCGCGCACCCTTGCCGCCACGCTCCTGTGATTTTCGCCGCTCCGATCCCTTCTCGGGCAGAGAGAACAACGAAGAAAAAGGAGGGCCGATGTGCTCGTTGTGGCAGCGTTGCTTGCACAGCGAGTGAGTGTGGAGGAACGCAAGTTAGATCGCACGTCTGCCTGTTGGTGCTGGCTGCTGCTTACTGCTTCTGCAGCTTGTGCTGCTGCTGCTGCTGCTGCTGTACTGCAGGTAGGTACTGCTGCTTGCACGCCTTCTGTTCAGCTCGTTGGGTGCTGCAAAAGTGCTGCCACTGCTGAAGCGTTAATTTTTCATACATAAAAAATCCCATATTTACCAATTTTTCGTCTCCGATTATGCGCATGACGGAAGGTTTTCGGTTTTGGCTATCTTTCCGACGGAAATCCTTGATACACAAAAATATTATGCGCAGGCACTCCAGTGTTTCTGATATTTTTTTCAGTTTTTTCAGATATATCCTGTTTTTCTGGTGTTTTCATATTTCCTAGTTCATGTACTTCCAGAGACTCGGAGTATACAATACATAAGAAATAGATAAATATAAACAATGAACCTGAAACAATTGGCCTTTTTTGGGTTTTCAACCACAAAAATATTCAAAATATGAAATAATACCGTAAGATCAACCAAGCCCGCGGGAACATATTAATTTTGACACGAAACCATGCAGAAACGGTTATGAGTCGTGCGAAAGCGTGACCCTATTGCACCGTTCGCGGCTGATGGAACTGCGGTTTTTCTACGGTTTCAAGTTAACCGCCCCGTTAAGTAACCGATCTAACGGTTTTTGCCACCGTATCTTGACGCACACGGTGCGGTGCGGTTTCGATGGCATTCCTACGGTGCGGTTCGGTGCGGTTTAAAGAATTCAGGATATTACGGTGCAGTTTTAAGAAATCAGGATATTACGGTGCGGTTCGGCGCGGTTTTCAGATGTTGTGAATACTACGGCGCGGTTCGATGCTGTGATGTATCCTACGGTGCGGTTCGATGCGGTTTTCAGATCTCGGGAACCCTACGGTGCGGTTCGGTGCGGTTTTCCTATTATTTCGTAAAACCTACGGTGCGGTGCGGTACGGTTTTCAAGAGGCAAAAATCCTACGGTTCGGTGCGGTTCGGTGCGGTTCGGGAACCCTACGGTGCGGTTCGGTGCGGTTTTCCTATTTCGTAAAACCTACGGTGCGGTGCGGTACGGTTTTCAAGAGGCAAAAATCCTACGGTGCGGTGCGATGCGGTGCGGTTAACCGCACCGAACCGCACCGAACCGAGAGGAAAAGTACAAGCCATGCGGACAGGCAGGCAGACAGACAGACAGCCAGACAGATTTGCATTTACCAAAACAGAGACTCAGTTCTACAAACTGACTGTTTACCGCAGCTGAGACTCAGTTATACAGACTGAGAATTGGTGCCGTAGTGAGCGCGTGACGACAACGTGGGCCTAAGGACTATGAAATGCCTGAAAACACGAACGGTCGCGCCGTTTGCCCATCATGGCATGTAGGTTGTTTGCATAACGACATATGGCTGCCACTGCATTCCTGTGCCGAACGCCGCCCTGCGTTCAGGTGCCACGTTTATATGGGGAACGAACCGATGTCTATCGCAGAGTCAAAACATTCAAGATTGCATCACCACCAAATACGAGTGCGGCGTTCTGCTGCTGCTACTGTACTCGTAAAGCAGCGCGGCTCTGTGTTTTTCTGGCTCTCATGTACCGCATTCATGAAGTCTGCATGTGTGATATGCGCTGAAGAAAACGAAGGTCCGATACTAAGGCTTGATATGTGATACCAGTGGCTTCGAACACAGAGTTAATATGCATGCACGCATGTGTTCCATCGCATATCATCCTGTGCTCTTGAGGCGGCAACCCCTGAAGATGGATCCAATGTAGCGGGAAAGCACCAAAAATGCAAAACAGCAGTTTTTTCCCGGGGTCCGGGGGGAATGCCCCCTGCGCGGGGTTCCACACTATATGACTTTTGCCGTGGCAGGGCCATGGTAACGCCCATGGCATACCAGGGCATCCCGGGCAGGCTTGATATGTGATACCAGTGGCTTCGAACACAGAGTTAATATGCATGCACGCATGTGTTCCATCGCATCTCATCCCGTGCTCTTGAGGCGGCAACCCCTGAAGATGGATCCAATGTAGCGGGAAAGCACCAAAAATGCAAAACAGCAGTTTTTTCCCGGGGTCCGGGGGGAATGCCCCCTGCGCGGGGTTCCACACTATATGACTTTTACCGTGGCAGGGCCATGGTAACGCCCATGGCATACCAGGGCATCCCGGGCACGCCGTGGGGGGTGCCCGGCACACCACGGGTGGTACCATGGCAACCGACGCGGCAACCCCCACGGTACTCCATGGCGACCCCGCGGCATATCATGGCAACCCCCACGACTCCCCCAATGTCCAAGGCACCTAGGTTAGGGTTTGGCACCTAGGTTTCGGGTGGGGGTTAGGATTCCATGGTATGCCGTGGAGGTCCTTGGAAGATTCCGTGGTATGCCGTGGAAGACGCCGTGGACGGTTTTGCAGCAGGTGGTGCCACGGCCTGCCACGGCATGTCGCGAAAAGGACAACAGTGTCTATCCCCCCGCTCGGGCGCGGAAATGGTCGGCTTGCCGCTTAATCCTGATGTAATCGTTTTGAAGCCCAAGGATAGCGGCCAAACAAATTGCGACTTGCTACCGGATTACCAAGCGCTTCGCTCTTGCTTTCGAAGAGCGCGTAGTAGGACTGTACTGTCAGTCTTTTTACACTGCGCGTCGGAAGGATCGTCTACTCCAGCAGTTCGGGCTGCTTGATATGACCGATTCGGTCGGTCATCGTCAGTTTTGGTCCACCTGTACTCCCAGTGAAGTCATAAGAGATCAAACCAACAAGGAATACGGTATTATCGATGCCACTGCATGATAACACAGAAGCGCACATTACATGACGAGTTGTCTCGTGGTACGCGTGTGTCGCACACCACTCAATTACATCGTACAAGCCCGTACTTTGCTCACCCAGCACCCTGCGTGGTTTCGAGCGACCCATGCTGTAATCGTCCTTGCATCCATCCTTATTGCCGTCAATGTCTCCCTCTCAATTCACAATAAAGGGTTTAGGTGTGCTTATGTTAACATGCTAGCCTCGGTATATACCCCTGATCTCGGGGTTGAATATATGAATCCGTCTCGATGTAGAATTATATAAAGATGAGTATACGAGTATTTATAGCCGTGCCTGCCTTGGCATCCATGAACGCGAAAACCAAAACGCAAATGAATGCAGTACGCGCACATATTGGGGTTTTGCCCACGGTGTATATACTCCCCCCATGACACCCTATTGTGGCTATGCTATGTGCGGTGGACGCCGCCCTCGAGAAATGCCAAAGATCGTCGAAAGTACCTCACGGGAAGGGCTGGCACACTATACGCATAGTCAATACAACGGCTACTATACTTCAAAAATCGGAAAATTGGACGACACTTCACTCTGGAACATTTGAGCAACTTGGGTTGCTAAACCTTCCGACATAAACACCCAGCGCGTTAATTTTTGTACCCCCATTAGCCCCCGTAGGACCAGAACTGAAAAGCTCACTCTACCCACAACCATGTACAGCCGCTCCACTTTCAACGCCGAGATGGCAACAAATACTAGTCACACGCTGGCATCGACTCAACGCACCTATAAATTTGTTTCTACTGTACCTGGAGTGGATTCTACAAAAAAAGGTCATCGTATACTCCTGTAATTTACTCGTAGCCACCCCACCGCCCGTTTGACACACAGAACACACAACGTGCACGCCCGGTATATTGCCCAGAGACGTCCCTACTACTACACCCTGCACAATGTGGGCGTAAAACAAGTATTGTGGAGACATTGTACAACGTAGAACATCATCAAGGGTTTACCAAACCGAGAGGCTGTCCGTCGACACCATACGGGGTTTGCTACGTTTTCCGATGTGTCTCCACAAGATTGTTTTACACCAACATGGTAGAGGGAGGGGGGGGTCCCAGACAGCTGTGAAACACCGCATCCGCAGAGGTACGTGCACCACGCTTATGCGCGTGGTTCCCTTTCCCACGGGCATGCGTGTGAGGCTATAGTGGTGGCGTGCTACCGCTCATATCATAGACCGGTGCGGTATACGTTCAAAATTTTTAGTCGTAGGAGTAGGCGCTGATGGCACTGTCGGCACCGCAAGTCTGGCTGGCATCGCCGGTACACTCGACGTCGCACGTGGAATCGCCGAGGGCGGCAGGGTTGTCCGAGGACGATCCGCAATAGCACTGCACACCATATGCGGACGAGCGAGATGCGAGAGGGATAAAAACGGTGTTAGAAATATCTGTGTCAGTGGCGCGAAGTGACGGGGAGGGTCGTCAGATACTACTGTATAAATTTCGCCCGAAAGGGTTGACAAGGAGTACATTCCAGGGTATTTACTACGGCTTGGCGTTACGGCAGCACCGCCTGATGAGCCTAGATCACATCTGGTAGGTATGCTCTCTGTATGGAAAGTGTGTGTTGGTCTCCAGACGGGCAATGAGTTTACGTTCTTCTTTTACGACCGTAAGCGCTATTTTCTATCGACAGTACAAACTGCTACTACTACGTTATTATTACGCACGAAACCACAATGCCTTGGGGAGGGGTTTCAGAGCCTGCTTTTTTGGAAACAAATGAGGGGCACCCACCCGCCACGACAACGATGGCTTCCATTTTTGCGTAGATACTTCCATTTTTGCGTTCTCGTTCTCACCGTGGTGAAAGAAAATCAGCGTACGAATTCGCCCGACAGGGTGTGCTATTACGGGGGGCCATAGTTAATAGGACCAAATATTGTTAGTAAAAATGGCTCAATATATGGGTTTTTATGTATACCATAGGTCCTATTAACTATGGTCCCCCGTAATATCATATCCCCCGTATGATACGGTGAGCCAATCCATACCATTGACTACTGCACCACAGGTGCGATACACTTGCACAACTGCCAACCGCGCTCTTCTATCGCTGATTGTCTTACCAGTGAGCCGTTCCTGGTCCCGAAAAAGGCGTACCCACTGCAGGCTGCCGCGCATTTCTGTGAATTGCAAGAAACGAAAACAGAAGGGGCAACATGGTGAACCCTAGTCATCTCACCCGTTTGTATCGTCGACGTCTACTGCTACAGTAGTAGTGTACGTACCTCACGAGGCGAGAGAGGGACGATGATAATACAGTACTTGTAGTGGTCCCCCCGTCTAGTGCCGGTTAATTAGTGCTGATCGCCCGCTATAGGTATTGCCGGGTGAAATTGCCTCTCTACAGATGGGATTTGCCGGTGTGGAAGTGTGGTGAGTAGTGCCACCACAGTTATCAGCATGAATACGGTGACACCACTTGCCGGTGTGGAAGTGTGGTGAGTAGTGCCACCACAGTATCAGCATGAATACGGTGACACCACTTGGTATGGTAGCATCACACCGCAATGGCAGACAGGCACCACATACGTGTTTACGCATGGACAAGTTTTTTTTCTCTCACTCGTACGATTCGTAAGGCCCCAATATTCCACAAGTCAAAACAGATCAGGATATACATATATAGATCATCTACAGATCATCTACAGCGAACACTAACCTGCCGTTCTGAGGTGCTGTGCAGAACTTGTACGGATTACACCAAAAAAACAAGTCCGAGATCATGCAGCAGATCACGATCTATACATAGATCATCTGGAGTAAATACTAAGCTGCCGTTCTGAGGTGCTGTGCAAGACCTGTACAGTACAGACTACACCCAAAAAACACGTCCGAGATCATGCAGATTGTATGGCTACCTAGTCATTCATATCCGGAATAAAATTTCCTTGAAAATCTGGGATCATGTAGGAACCGATCATCTGCCTGAGTTGTGCAATTTGCCATCTCGGCAACAGAGTTCAACGTATTACATCTCGGTTTCTAACAGCTGTTGACGTGTCGCGCATATAATCCTCACCTCAGTAGTCATGGCGAACCTCCTCTTCATCACCCCTCCGCTGAGAACCGGTTCTCCTTTAGCGTCGTTGAAGCACCCCAAGGACGAGAACGCCGGAGGGGCAGGGGCAACTGGCAAACAGCGGTCAAAAGTTGGCAAGCAATCAAAGCGCACATTGTTAGCGCGCCGACACACAGACACAGATGAGGAAGATACTAACACTCCCGATATGCTAGCATGCCGGAGTATGCTTCGTACACCGCAACGAATGCGATAGAGCACCGTCAACCAGGGTGGCGACGACCGAGAGAGAAAGCACATGAAAGGAGGGCAGAACCAACCAAGATGTGAGCACCGAATGCAACATAATGTGCAATTCATTGATGGCGGTGATCAAGACCGCAAATACAAAACGCAGCGCAGTGTGAACAAGATGCGGGAACGCAACGCCGCCCGAGTTCAAGAAGCAGCTCCGTAAGTACAGTGCAGTGGCAACGTCAGTGGTCGGTGAGTGTGGCGGAGATCGATACTGCAAACATCGAACAAAAGACAAAAAGGCAGCGTGAACAAAATGTGAGAACGGAACGTAAAAGCCCGACATCGATCAACTTCAACTGCATGATGTTTGGCATTGATGGTGGTATGTTCTTACCGCATGTCCCGTTGGTGCATGTGCTGCTGCAACAGTCCGCGTTGGCGGTGCAGCTGTTTCCGTCGTCAGAGCAAGATTCCAGCGATCTGGAGTTCACACAATCGGTACACGCAGCATGTGTTGATACACAGTACACAGGGCACTCAATGAGAAACAGTAAATCTGATCCAGGCTGGACTTGGTCGAGAATGGGTGTGTTCAAAACCAACTTCGGTACCCCGACTCCCGAATAAAAAAGTGTCCTGCAAATCTCAAGCCTGCCTTTCTCGTTGCTAATAGTTTGTCAAGTGTCCGGGACGAAATTGAATTGAGTAGCACCTCGGTTGCAGAGCGTTTTCTTGTGCTGGAAAAGCGCAACCTCTTCCGAACAGGGGTCGATATCCTACCTAAGGCATAACCCTCACTCGGTACAACAACGTATGGGTGCAAAGCTTTCGGTTGCACCTATTGCGCACTACTGCTGTTTATATCCATCATGTCCTCAACTAAGGTGGGCTACGATTGGCATCTCACTGTTCGGCTAAAATGTCACTGGGACTCCCCGGCCTCATTAACCCAGTATCGATGGAATATCATTATTAACACTGGTTTAAACGTTTATTCGTGAGGCACCTAATAATAGGCTTGTATCAAAATCAGTTATGGGATGTCACTGGGAAAAAATAGTGCCACCTCTATCGTATCTCATGCTACGAACACGCTCTTATGGTGCGTCTTCCTGCCGCTGTAATTTCAGCCTATTCATCCACTAATGAGTGTGCACTTGTAGATGAACTTGTAGCAGTATTCCTAGGTTCAACAATTGCACGGGCCTGGACAAGTTAGTGAGCACTGCCTGCGCATGTACTGTGCGTAGTCCATCAGCCTTTTACTTCTCGGGTATGCATACATGCAAACATATTATATGAACCCAGGCGTAGTATACACATTGTGCTCTACACGCGTGTCGCGCCATCCTTTGAAAAACAGCAATCATCAGTAGCTGGGCTGGGCTCTCACAGGTCGAGGGCGTGCCCAAGGATAAGGTGGTTGACCACAACGTCGTTGCTCGCGCTGCCAGAGAACAACACGCTGACGCTTGATACCGAATCCCAGGAACCGTCGGTGAAGACTCCGGCCGCCATCGAAAATTGAACTCTGAGCGACGATGACATGTCCAGCGGTTGCATGGAGGGCGCGGCGTGGCGGTGGGACAAGGGGTTAGGCGAGGACTGGAGGGAGTAGGAGAGTAGTATTATTAGACGTACTTAATTATTTAATGACATAGGTTGGTTGTTTACTATTTGTTGTATTCGCATAAAAAAAGCAGGTCAGCGCCTTAAACAAGGCAGTTTTTGGGGTACGGAATCGTGCTTACTACATTTCACTCTAGACAACTATTACGGGGGACCATATTAATTAGGGCCTACGGTACACACAAAAAACTACATATTGAGCTATACTTACTAAAAAATGTTAGGCCCTGTATACTTTGGTCCCCCGTAATAATGTCACAGAAGAGTTCTAGCACCTACAAAAAATAATCACAGGGTACATAGAGACATACATACAGTCCTACAGCAACAGGCGCAAGCGCTTCGCTGCTGGCAAAAAATGAGCTTACGAGTTTTGCCCCGTCGCCCATCCGCCAGATGGTGCCGTGATGTCCGCTGTCACAGTAGCAGAAGCGCTCTCGAATCTCAAGGATGTGGGCACCAGGCCAACGTTGTCCAAGGTGATTCCGAACCTGTTTGTAAACGGAGAGGACAGGAGAGAGTCGCAACGTGACGTTTTTAAACACGAACACCACGGTCGTGTGGGTGCAGTCAAAATAGCGCGAAGTATTTTTTCCTCTGTTTAGATCGATTTGTTTTTTTAAACCCACATTTCCAAGTGTCTTCTGTTTTTCCTTGTTCGAAACAGCATGGAGCAGGTACTATCATCAGGGAGTACTAAAAGTGAGCGATGTATGTTAGGGGGTGGTGCTCTAATGTATGTGCTTTTCCGACGAGGAGCTCAACATCTCACGCGAACAAGTTTGTTAGGGCAGCCCGACCAACAAATACTTCGTACAGGTCTTACAAGGGTTAAAGCTGTCGAACTCACGGGCAGTTGTTCACTTGAGCAAGCACAACCAATAATAGCCCTAAACTGTGCAACCCCTACACCATGGAATCAGTCAGGTGCGAGCTAGCTCCGGGTGATTTAGCAACCCCGTCCCCCGCCAGGAAAAAAACTCAATAGTCATACCAACCGCGTGAGCTGAAGGTTTTGTTCCGCACACATAGTTCGTTGTCGTCACACAAGTATGAAGTGAGTCCTCGGCTATCACCGCTACTGCTGTGATCAAAATTATTAGGCAAGGACGACCATTAATTCCATTGTATGGGATCGTCGGCTTGTATAAAATAGTGCAGCTTATAAAACAAAAGAGCATGCAGTCTCACCATACAACCACGGAAGAGCTTCCTACCAGCCCGCTAAGGTCGACGTCGTTATCCAGAGCAGCTGAGCCGAAAGTCGCGTCGATGCCGCTCGACACGGTAACCTCGTCCTCCTGGCGTAGAAGGATGGACGGTGCCATGGTGTTGTAGCGAACCTGCGGAAAACATACGAGGTTGTTAAGAATCCTAGTGTTGACAGTTGCGCGTGTTTCATCAATGTTCGCAAATGCGCACTGCACTTGATGGAGGTGACAATCACACCAGGACTTTTGTTCTTGCACATGGTTCAGGCGATGCAAAAGTATATAAACTGAAGAAGGCATCCTCGTCAAATTGAGGAGGAAAACTACGTGAGGCCTAGCCGCAGAACTGAATAATAATAGACTACCAATTCCAACACCGACAGTAGATATCCTGACGCAATGCTTATATTCCTAACTCCTGGCTGGACTACTTATGGGGAGCCCTAACTACCAAACCTTATGGCGCGAACGCAATGCGACGCCTCGAGTAGCCATATATGTGGCGGGATAAAAAGGATAACGCTCATACACAACAACACGACATTCCCCAACAGGGTTGCACCCTCTAGATTGTTTTTGAAGGTGCAGCCTATACAGATACTGCTGTTGTCGTAGGCACGCACGCACACCAGTGTGCCTCACGTAAACGCCAGGGGTCTTGCCTCGCGCAACACAAGGATCACATCGAACGACTATATCCTCTCACAGCACCACCTGTCACTCCTAAACCCTGACAGCAACACAACTAGCTGTTAACGCTGAAGCCGCTTCGTAGGAGACAAGGAGAAGATCGACGACGGCGGGCCACGACTTGAAAGGGGAAGCTACCCACACAATAGTAGCGCGGAACTTACCATAGCCTCGAGAAGGAAGTAGTCGGCGAAGACCGCACCAACTTCCGGATCACTCCACCGCGCCGACGATCGGCGCAAGATAGACTGCCAGCCGTCCGTTGCGTCGGGGTCGTAGTAGCTCGCGGTGAGCAAAAGCGACGTCATGTACAGCTGGGCCTGTTCCAGGTAGATTGCTTCCCCTGTGACACACACGAGTCACCGCGAGTCGGAGACAGCATAGGATGCTAACTTCATTCACTAATGTTTACAAAGTTGAAAAGCGATATCGGGGCGGATCGTACATATTTGGCGGACGGCAAACAACGCAAAGTACAGAAATATATCTATTACGTATAAATGTAAGCGGTATCATTTATTCTGTACCTGGTAGATAGGATGTCGACCGATTCTTCGAAGGGTGTATTTAGGTTTTACTGTGGAATATCATATCTCATCCTGAGAGATGTAGAGCACTGCACGATAACCCTTTGTGTCTGATAGTTCCAAAACATGGCACCTCCACAATCGGAGTGCAGGGACCGGCCCTGACCCCTAGTACGCGTATATGGAAGATATCTACACACAAAGTACCAGGCACGTGAATAGTTTTGGTATGGCTTTTGACTACTCTTACCGGTGGCTTGGAATAGTTCGAAGAGAGCAGATGCTACGATGGCTGTGGAGGATGAGTCCTTGCTATTGTCGGAGTCCAAGGGGGCGTCGAAGTCCGCGAAAGGAACGTTGTCGGTCGGCAGATTGTCCTCGAAGTATCTGCGTGAAAAAATGCACACACGACGAGCATTAGTACCAGGGTATCACGTACCAGGAGGGTACAAAACTCATACGTCGGAGTATGTACTCATAGCAGTATTGGAACGCATTGGAGGCTAACCACAGACCTGCGACCCGCCGGAGAAGAGGAAGCAAAGTTACCAAAAACACAGCTCAAGCACCAGGTACACCGGGATTATACCGCAGCCATGCTAATGCGCGCGCCGGACACGATGAAAGCGAGACGGACGATAAGTTGGTATCACGTACCAGGAGGGTACAAAACTCATACGTCGGAGTATGTACTCATAGCAGTATTGGAACGCATTGGAGGCTAACCACAGACCTGCGACCCGCCGGAGAAGAGGAAGCAAAGTTACCAAAAACACAGCTCAAGCACCAGGTACACCGGGATTATACCGCAGCCATGCTAATGCGCGCGCCGGACACGATGAAAGCGAGACGGACGATAAGTTGTGGCCATGGCATTCAGATGTCGCCTCATCGAGGTGGCTCTTGCGACTTGCGGCTCACCCCAGCAGATCGATGGAGTGGTCGAGGAACCTAGATGCTCCAAGGAATCGATAGACCATCACGAATCCGTAAATTGCCCACGCTTGGCCCCTGCTCCATGTCGAGGAATCTTGCCACCCCTGGTAGGTACCTGAAACAGGTGCAAGCGGGAAGGGCACACCGAAAAAGGAGGCGAAAAAGTCGGGATATTGATAGGGTTGCTATCAGCAGGTGTTTCGTTACGACATTCTCACAGGAAATATGTCACCGACAGCACTTGCTATGACTGTTTGCCTTTGCTTTCCCACCTGCTGGTTTGTCGGGTCTCCGCGGCTACTAAAAACTGTCCCAAGGAGATGGAATACGCTGCCCCATACAGCAGTATGCATGAAACAAAATAAACGTGCATCATCTTTGAGATCGGGGAATCATTGAAACTCATTTTTGCTTCGTAGCTGTGTGTGGTATTTACTTCGATTGCGGGTACTACAGCTTAGTGAATATCATGTACCAGGTATCATATGTGTGTGTGTGTTCTTCACATTAAACCGTTCTTTCTACCCGTCGACATCCAGCACAACCAGTGTCCGTGCCGATTCTTCAATCCTAGAAAAGATACAAGTTCTGTGGTCACAAAGCTACGCCACAGAGATACTACGTTGCCACGTGTGCAGTGTGTACTGCAGTGGGCAATGCATCGTTACAGCAGTAGTAGTAAATACTGGTATCGTTACAGCAGTAGTAGTAACTACTGGTATGTTTTAGATTGTTCAATACCAGTGAATACAACGAAGTGGTGGGACCGCCTGGAGGGTGCTTTTTGTTGCTGTGGTTCGGTTTGCCTGTTATTTTCCTTGGTTGTTATTAATAGTATTGCTCTGTTTATACGTGGGTAGTGGATTTGTTGTTTATTACCTGGTACGTAACTGTTCTCGCTCTGCGTTGTCTGCCACGTCCCGTACGGGAGGGCATAACACTTCTTTTTTTGTTCTTGTTTCTTTTGTTTCCTCTGTTTCATAGGATGTGTGAAGTGCCGGTCGAATCCATCGGGCACTGCATTGTCTCCTCTGATTACGGCATAACAATGTACGGTACTACTGCTGTACTACTGTTCGTAGTATCTGTGTCGTGGTATTGTGACCTCAGAGCTTGTATTCCTCTATGTGTGTGTGTTCACATTAAACCGTTCTTTCTACCCGTCGACATCCAGCACAACCAGTGTCCGTGCCGATTCTTCAATCCTAGAAGAGATACAAGTTCTGTGGTCACAAAGCTACGCCACAGAGATACTACGTTGCCACGCGTGCAGTGTGCACTGCAGTGGGCAATGCAAAGCCATGTCATTATACTAGATACGAAAGGCACGACATACGCAATCTATGAAATATTTTGAAGAATCGGCACGGACCCCGGTTTCGCTTAGACGTGCAGCAACAACGGTTCAAAGTGAAGAACATATTGGTGCACGATATCTATTACAGTATGCGTACGGTTTGGGAATATGATGTATCATGTGTGTACGGTGAGTGGATATCATGTATCATGTGCTTCGGTTTGTGAATAGCGTGCATCATTTATACGGTTTGTGAATATCATGTATCATGTGCACAGGTAACGAACATGTACGATGTGCACGGCTATTAGCAGCGAATATCATGTGTCATTTGTTCGGTTAATAACGATCACGTAGTCATGTACCACGTGTGCATACCTTGATCCACCAGGTCCCCCGTGTCCGGGTCGTAGTCGGCAACGTGGAAGGTGCTGTAGTCGTCACGAACGATGTCTGTCCACGTCTTGTCTGCATGCCTGTATTGCAAATATCAATATGTGGTCAAAATTGAGGGCGGTGTGTATACGACGAGGTGACTCCTGTTATGCCGGTGTGAAAGTTCAAGGGTCTTTTTTGGAAATCCATTGGGGCACGAGCATCGCATTTTCGTGTTATATTTATTCGTTCACCCGTACACTTTACCCGTATCGGCCCTTTCTTTTTCCTCTCTTTCTGTCTCTCCCCTAATACGGCGGACCACAGTAAATAGGACCTACGGTGCACACAAAAACCTATATATTTCGCTATTTTTACCAACAATATTTGGTCCTATTTACTATGATCCCCCGTAGTAGTCGTAACGCAGAGGCGAGGTCATGTACAGGTTCAGCAACAGGCTCCCCCACGTTTGGTAGAGAAGCGATCCCCCTTCAGGTCACAAGGGTCTGCGTGGCGGGTAATAAATCGTGATGTTTTATGCAATCGTCTAGCCACGCCCTGGCATTGGCCGGCCAAGAACAACGTATCCTACTGATGGCACTCCCGCCCAGGGGATTAGTTGAGCTGCAAGTTCGAACACCCCTGATATTAGTCAAGCTTTTAGCGGAAAGGCGCTCGCTCTACACGTGAAAAGCAGGGCGGATTGGCCTATTATGGAGATGCTGGATGGCGCTGGTTTTCCATTCCTCGTTGCCGGCTTGGGCAACTGTTCGTGCTGAAGAACAGCTCTTCTTCGTCCCCACAAAGTTCGCGGCCGCAGTGGGTATATTTTCTATTTACACAACAGGGATGATTTTCTCCATCCTCACAGTCAAATCTTCACAGTCACTTGCCACTTCTGCTTCGCTTTGAACAGAGAGAGACATAGCCCCGACAGATATCACTACATCCCATTGCAGATATCACTACATCCCATTGCGGAGCTCCTTTTGCTGAAAGATCCAAGTAACATCGACAGCATCTGGAGTAACCAAGCACTCACTCTTCCACGGCGGATTCGTATTTGGCCTCTCCCCCGTTGAGCCACGACCACAGCATGACCTCCATGTTCATCATCATGTCCACGTTCACGGCCCGTTCCCACTCGGGGCGCCGGCTAGGCTCGTTCCACGACCAGAAAGCGGGGATGTTGCTCTGCACGAAAACGTCATGTTGTGCGCACGAACGAACACGAAAACGTTAAATATTTCGCCCTACCAGGTATGCTAGGAATTCGTTCGCATTTGCAGGCGTGATAACGAATTATTAGCTTTGAGAAGTGGGAGCATTGGGCTCACTATTTTGACTCAACTCTTCCCGGTCCACGGACGCCGTGTGCCCCTAAGCGAAAAACTCGATACCTGCGCTTTATGTTTCATGACAGAATTAGAACATACACAATGGCAGACGGGGAGGGTGGGGGGGGGTAGATGTGTGCTAATTATGTGCTTACCTGATACCTGAAGTCGTACAACGACTCGGCGGCAGTCAGAACCCTGGTCTTGTAGGATTCGGTGCCGGCCAACCTGTACCCTATGCCGAAAGAATCGAACGCCTGCACCGAGGCAGCAGACGGAAACACATGGAGAAGAGATGTGAACTTGAGGTGGGATGGATTCTACGTTGGAGGCATGGTGTACGTATTTTCCCGCTAAGGATCTTCCGCGTGTACCTGGCGGCAGGATAGCAAAACACAAGACACTAGAGCCCTCGGTCGATAGAAAATAGACGGAATGTTCCTGTCGGGAGCAGATAAAACACCAAGACGGGACACGTAAAAGCCTCCTGTCTCTTGTGTACAAAATTTACGCCGGGAGTCGGATCACGATCTGAGCTTAAATACAGTACTGTAGATACTTCGTAGATACTTAGCAGGGTTAGACAATCAACTCTAGACGTGACTCATAGTCGCGAGTAGTATCGTACCTCAAGACAGAGCGGGGTTCGCCAAACGTCAAGAGTATATATCCGTACCTCACTCAACCGAACTGCAGTACGAGCGGTCTTTGAAAAGCACGGGCCATCTTAACAGTACAATTATGCTTCTACTGCGGTAGTACACCCTGGTATACTTCGAATACCGTCAAAATGAAGACCACGTACTCGTACTGCAATTCGGTTGAGATTTCAATGTTGAGATCGAAAAACATGCCGGGTATCTACCAGTATAGCATCTGGCCAAGATCCATCTCGAGTTTGTTCAAGCAGCGTCGCGTTGCCTCACCTGGAAGCCGAGGTCGTTGTCGTCTAGCTCTTCTACGCCCTCAAGGCCCTCTGTCATGCGCTCCGCCTTGGCCTGCAGTATAGTACAATGTAGTGAGTGCGGTATGGTTAGCGTATATGTCTATCACCACGTTGAATCTTGACATCCATCGGCACGAAAATTCTGTGTAGATACGACGCAATACACAGTTGGTATAGCAGTTCGCACTTAGGTTGCACTTTTCATGTTTCTCAAAATCAGTCTTTGGGCAGCTTGCACCCTCAAGAATGCTTCGTCAAATACCCACGCGGAGGCGTTTCGACAGCATATGCATACGACTTGGAATTAGAGTAAGGGATCTGCAACCAAGATCCGCATTTCGTCATTTTATGTTAGGGTCTTAGTCCGTTTGGCTAAAGGTAAAAGGTCGACCCGTATATCCGGTCCGTTCCAGGGGGGGAGAGTGTTATTGGGCTTAGATTGGGTAGGCGATTGATTAACTTTTCACCTTTAGCCCAACGGATTAAGACATTCACAAATGGCGACGTCGGTAGTACGCGAATGGTCGGGCGTGAGTTCGAATCTCGCGTCCAACCACTCTCATGTCCTGCCGACGACGCCATTTGAACAGTCAATTGCAAATTTACAGGAATCCTGAGCTTTTTAGCCCTTTTTGGGGTCCAAGAACTTTCGTACTCATCATGGGGAAGAAGTTTTTCCTCACGCCCCATCTTCGACGACGACTCTAGGTAACATCTGCCTGCAGAACAGCAACATTATAGTGACGGCCATTGCTTCATCGGTGACGTAGCCATTGTGCTATGCCCACGTGCGTGAAATGAAACATGTTAGCGTATTCGCGAGTTTTTTGTGCTACTCGCTCGCAACTTCACGTGGACGAAAACACCTCACGTCGCTTCTGGGTGCATACGACTGCCGCTCGCAACTTCGAGTATGTGCATGAAAACACCTCGTGAGTCGCTTCTGGATGCATACGACTGCCGTCTGGCGCACCCGACATCCTCACGCATCCCACCAAGAGCATCCCTCTGATTCGCGGGCTGTGGTGTCCTGTGTAAAAGGTGTGTGTACGTGTGTGTTCTTCACGTTAAACCGTCCTTTCTACCCGTCGACATCCAGCACAACAACCAGTGTCCGTGCCGATTCTTCAATCCAAGAATAGATACAGCAGTATAAGTTATGTGGTCACAAAACTCCGCCACAGATATACTACGAAGTATGTCGCCACGTTCGCAGGGAGCACAGAGAACAACTTATGCAGTGGCATGTCATCATACTGGATACGACGGGCACGACAGACACATTCTTTGAAATAGAGAAACGAAAGAAAAGAACGGACGTTCACTTGGGGGTTATTTTGTTTCGTTTGGTGAACCACCCCAAATTTCAACCAAGTCGAGATACAGGCCTCTGTTGAGAACAGGCGGGAGATCTACCTCGAGAGAAACGTCAGCTGCTGTGATGAACCTCTGAGAACAGGCGGGAGATCAATCTCGAGAGAAACATCAGCTGCTGTGATGAACCTCTTTCGAGTCACCGTCGCTCTCTGGTAAGCACGAACCAGCCAAACTTGTAAACGTAACGTGGCGATGTGTTTTTCTGTTCGGGTAAAACATCTAGATAATAGAATAACAGGAAACCCGGGAACCAGGGGACGCTTGGGTGGCATCGTCCCCTTGAGTGATACAGTAGTGTGGAGCTCCTTAACCCCTTTAGGACTGCAGTCTCGTTTTGGGGACAATTTGGGACAAAACTACTTGGAATTTGACAGGTGTGTCCCCAAAACGGGACTGGAGTTCTAAAAGGGTTAAGTGAAGAACCCCAGAGAACATGTATGGCACGTGGGAGGTGCACTCCTGGCAGCGTACTACTGTACGATATATAGCACGTGCCGCATGCCGGACCTAAACGCAGCCTGAAGCTGTCGATTCGGTGGAGGCGGAGTTCTACGCACTACCTGGTACCAATTATGGGTAGAACTGTTGTTTCGGGTCCGGGAGGTGTTTCACAATTCGAAGACCACAGCGTAGGATGTTTCATGGACCACAACACCCTTGAAAAATTATTAATGGGATCATGTGCCAGTACATGGTGTCTTTGGTGGTGGATGTGGTGGACGGTAAAGGGATCTTATTTGTCTATCTGGATTTTTGGGTCTGCAGAAGGGCTGGATTTTTGGGTCTGCAGAAGGGATGGATGTGGATGTTGGATAGGTGCGGACGCATACGCATAGACGCGGATACACCTTCGAATGTGGTTGCTCAGCATGTAGAATGCAAAAGAGTATATGTACACGCGCACCTTCCAGGCATCGTCCCCGGTGTACTCGTACTGGTACCAAAACATGCCGGCCACCATGCCGCTGACGTTTCCAACAACATCAACAGCACGCAGGGGAAACGGGCGTAGTTTAGCGGGTCAGGATCTGGATATGAGATGCCACGTTATTGTATTACAATTGTACATATATACTATTCGAATAACCCAGATGCGTCAAGTAATGTTAGGAATTGGTCCCAAGCTGCAATGCTACGAGCACATGTACCAGTAGAAGTTACAAATGCAAATAAATATACCACGTTGGCTGCCTGGTTCAGAAACACAGTTCGTTCGACGGAATACAGCATTCCTTTTGGGGTATATGCTCGTGATGCAGGAACACAATTGGTCTTATGTCAAGTCGTGCAACGTTGTACCTCGTCCAAATAATAGTGAGGGCTAACACACCGTCACTACCGTCACAATTACGCTTTTGGCGATGCACGCTGCGATAGGGCAAAAGAAGCAAGCACCCATTTATGCTGAGGCTCCCGACGCATTTTCGAAAGTATTCGACAAAAATAAAATGGTGTGTAATGTATGTACCTGGTCCAAACGGTCTTGTCGAGTAGCTCGTCGTCCCCATTGACCGTATTCCACTGTCCGTTGGTGTCCGTGTAGTCGGTGTACGCCCCGCGCTCAACCAGTACGTCGTCCGCTAGCACCGTTAGCTGCTCACCCGCGAACACTGGTCGCGTTCAGAATGTAGTACGTACAGTTGACGGAGCGATAGGCAAAGAGATAAGGCATCGGGATTCGCATCGCGATCGGCATCGTGATTTCCATCGCCATGAACGTAGGGTGCGCAACAGGCGTAAAGGCGCGAAGACGGTAAGGCTTCATCGGATGAATCCACACAACTACTACTGTACCATCTAGCATAGAAATGGTACGGTGTGCAGACTATTGTGGCGCTCACTACAGAAGGAAGACGAATGGTAAGACACCCACCCTCTTGCGCGAACTTCCAAGCTAAGATGGGTAGGGTGTAACTGCCGAGCGATGCGTTTATGTAGAGATCTCGACGAGACATTTCTAAACCACGTGTGTGTCCTGTTCTGAAGAAAAGAGGCTCAAAAAGAGGCTCGGAAATTCATCCCAAATGGTGTGTTGTCCTGCGGTGCGTGCACGGGTATGGACATACAGCTACTTCAATATAGAAAGGGTGTCCACACAGCAGCAGTGCGCTACAATACTCCGTATATGACCTGGCAGCTTTGAATCCAAAACACCCTACATTGTGATCATCCCACTTTAACTAATTTGATAAGGTGGAGACGATGCTGTCAAAATATCAGTTGGAGAGGAGGACCATGTAACATACCTCGCCGTTGGCGGTGATACATTTCGTGGGCAATCATCAATAAATGCCACAGGTTTATTACGGCTTGTCTCTTACCACCAGAAAATGCAGGTACTGCGCCGTATCTACAGCAACTAAAGCTCAAGCTCAATTTTCAACCCGAAAACTCTCGGTTGTCGGTTGCAGCACTCCGAAAACGAACAGTTGAGCAGGATAGCAGGACTCACCGAATGCCTCGGCCACAACGCCGTTGAGGGTGTCGTCTGCTCTAACCCCCGCACGATGGCTCGCAAGGGCGACGAGAGACAATAGGGCAACCTTCCGCCCCACATTGCGACCTGCCTCCATCATTCCTCAGCGGCAGCCGTAGTTGGTGTACAGTAGTGGTAGAGTAGTGGCGCTTCCCCACCAGGCCCTGTACGGATAGTGTTGGGAGAGTTGGTATATACCCTCTTGGGTGTGAGCGAGAGTGTGTGCCTCGTGTGTGTGTGTTTTTACCTGTCGACATCCAGCAGATGACACCCAGTGCCCGTGCTCAGTTCAAGTGGTCGCAAAATACGATAAACTGCTGTACGAGATATTTTGCATGCCATTTAAAAAAAACGCAATAAAAGGAGATGGAACAAACTATGCAATGCAATGCTGTGCCAATCAACTGGACACGATCAGCACCACAGCATTTTTTTTTTTTTTTTTTTTTTTCATCCCATTCATTATCTTCGCACATCTTCTTCTCTCTCCTTCCAACTCGTAACTCAGATCCGGGGTCACATAGCAGGCTCTTCTCCCCCCTTCCCGCTACGGTACGTGCCTTCATTTTTATCGCGAGAAGATTTCAGCCTTTTCTTCCCTCGTCGACTCGCATCGAATTGTGCCTACCCACGCTGCAAGGCGCTCTCAACAATTGAATCCTTTTTTATTTTTGCAAATAAAGTCAAAGTCCGACCCACCTGGGGCTCGAACCCAGGACTCAAACAAGTAGAATTCGAGGTTCACCACTTGAACCACCGGGACGACCGGCTGTATACACACAAGCAACCACACCGGATACACATCGCAGGAGAAAAAACAAAAAGAAGAAAAAAAAAAAAAAACGCTACTGCTGTACATCTGTCAGTAAACGAATAGGGGGAAGGAGAAAATAAACCAGAAAGAAAGTTGGGGCTCGTCAACACGAACCAAGACGAAGGAATCGCTCGAGAAACTTTTGACCCTTTTAGAACAGCAGTCTCATTTTGGGGACAATCAAGTCAAATGTTGAGTCGTTGTATCCCCAAATCGGGACAGCGGTACTAAAAGGGTTAAGTTGCCGAAATAATCCGGGCTCCATCGATATTATTTGCCGACCATTTGTGAGTCAAAATGTGTTTTGAACGATTTTTTTTTGTTCAAGAGCCGGTCAGTGTTTTCTTGGCTTTTGGATACCCCGGGCTTTAGCTGCTACAACAGCAGCTGCTACAACAGCAGTAGCTACAAAATGCTATGTACTGCAAGCAGCAAATTTGTGAAAATTTTCCCGGAACATGTTGAAGAACAGCGGTCGGGTGAAAACTTGTTTGCGCCTATGTAAAAATTAAATTTATGATATTCGCCCTTCTTCCATCTCTCCTTCATACCGCTGTAACTGCAGTACCTGTTGCAGTCGTAAAACTCATTACAGAGGTCACACAGCAGGCTCTTCTCCCACCCTCCCCCACCAGCCTTCGTGCCTTGCCTTTTGTTGCGCGAGAAGCGGTCAGTCCCTTTTCTTCCGTCTAGACTCGGGAACACAAACGAACGGCAAGTATCGCCCACCGCAAGTGCGCACACGCGTTGCGGCTAGTATTTCTCGTAGGCGACAAACGAGCAGGTAAACCGATCACTTGATGCTTACCCAATGCCAAACAGCAGTGTCGTTTTGCTGCCATCAAAGATCGTTTCTTGAAACCGACGTGATGTACCAGTAATACACAGGAAAAACAGAACATACACCAGGTGTATGTAACATACTCGAAAATCGAGCGAAACGTCCAGAATGCACGTGTAGAAAGCTCAACCTGTACTGTGATATAGGGCGTTCGGAACGAACGAAAAAAAGGGAGGTGGCTAGAGTAACTGGTTGCTCCTGTACGTAGTACATACACTAGAGACGCCCTCGCATCAATCAGTACTATACTTTCGGAATGGGACGACAAAATAGCAAAAGGGGCCTACGGGGTAGGAGTCACGACAATTCGGCAAGATAAAAGGCGCTCGCTTAGATGTTGTATACACGCCAGACGATTGAATAAAAAGTAACTGGGAGAGAGCTCTTGTCCTGTACTGGTAGTCTCTTTGTTTTTTAGTACAGTAGTGGTGGGGAAACTATGGGATGAACGCTCACCAGTCCTGTGGCCGTATACACAGGTAGGGTGCCACTTGTCCAACCGAAGCTTTCTACTCCTGCACTGCTGTCTATGTGTGCTTTCGATACTACTGTGCGATTCAGAACGCGCTGATCAATGTTAGGGCGTCTGTATGTACTGTCCATATTATACGCAGAGCTATCCTTTCTCGTTTTTTCCGAGCGACGCCAACCATATCTTGAATTTCTACATATTATACCACGTATATTACTACGAGATACGACCAGTACGAGTACATCTTCGACGTTTCGCTCAACCTTTAAAATGAAGAAATGTTTTTTCGAAGTTTGGTCATTGTTTTTTCCTCCCTTCTGCCTTTTTGTTTCGTAGAGGTACGTATTGTTGTATGCTTTAAATGAGCGGGAGACTCCCCCGACTCAACACTTCGCTGACGTCCACGCACTCAAGCGTATCGCGTCCCTCGGCCGACTACTCCTGTGCCGGCTCTCCCTCGTTCGGCCGTTATCTAGGGTAGATGCACTACACGCAGACTCGAAGACCGAGTTATTCCCTCAATGGTCCAAGATCATTCAAACTTCTCCATCTGAGGGTTCAATTCGGTTCTGCTTTTACTCTCCTACCCCAAACCGTTCCTCGGCCTGGTTGTCTTGCACTCTTACCCTCTACCTGAGCTCGCCTACTAGAAACCTTGTCTTCTATATCGATATAGGTATATATATGGGTCTTCCACGTAGTTTTCGTGTGTGGGCTCTGTGCGGGTCTAGCTTTTCCAGTCGTCTTCTTTCTGGATCACGGGCTCTGAGATCGACCCTCCCGCTATTATTATTTATTAATAATAGTAGCATGCTTGCTCCTCCGATCCGTAGCGAATGCAGCGCGTGCTTTACTGAGTTCCTGCCCGTCTCAGTGCTCTTGAGACTAATTCGCTCAGTGCTCGCGTGGCTTGTCCATCCCCACGCCCGTACACCCCCCCATGCCGCCGTATATACGAGGAGGGTGGGACATCCACTCCGGCGATGATAGTGATGACTGTCAGTTCCACCGTAAAACTCATCCCACCGTTCGGATAGCACTTTTTTGCCTTCTGAGGCAACATTTTCTGATCGGTTGAGCTCCCCAGGTGATCAACCACTCACTGCAGTCAGTTATCAGTATACCAGGTACTGGTTAGGCTCGTTCTTATCGGAGAGCGTTTTTTTCCAAAATTTCGAAAGTTTGGAAATATGTATAGAATACGGAGGCGTTCTTTCACTATTCGTGAAATTCTCCACCAGCAAAAATATTAAGTTTGTTAACATTCCAATATTTGGAAAAAAAACAGGAAAATATGGAAAATTAAAATATTTCGCGAAAAAAATGTCGAAAAATTGGAAAAAAAAAGCTCTCCGATAAGAATGACCCTTTTACTACTATAGAAAGTAGTGAACCAGCCATTTGTTCTAGAGATACAAACGGGCATAGGAATGTTGGTCGGGTCGCGCGAAAATACTTCGTCGCAGTCATGTTTCGGGTGACATATCGATTGATTGAGCACGAAGAGTTCAGAAAAATAGACACTGCTGCCCAGGGCTCAGAAAATAAGCCACCACCCCATCCTATACCGTGACATTGATAAGGAGGGCGAATGCGCCGCCGCCGTACCTCAGTCCAGAATACGTCCCGCTTACCTCGATGCGCGTTCGTTGATACCTGGTACGTATATACTACGCAGCATACCGACCTCTGACCAACTCGCATCCCACATCCGAGTAGAGTTTTTATTTACCCTTTCAACTTTCGACGGGGTATTCGCAAATAATTTGGTTGAAGCCAATTTGGTTTGTTATTTGTACCGGTAGTCAGTTTCTTGGATAAGCCGGTCGCCCCGGTGGTTCAAGTGGTTAACCTCGAATTCTACTTGAGTCCTGGGTTCGAGCCCCAGGTGGGTCGGACTTTGATTTTATTTGCAAAAATAAAAACAAAAAAAAGGATTCAATTGTTGAGAGCGCCTTGCAGCGTGGGTGTGTGTATGCCTTGCAGCGTGGGTAGGCACATTTCGGTGCGAGTCGACGAGGGAAGAAAAGGCTGAAATCTACTCGCGATAAAAATGAAGGCACATACCGTAGTGGGAAGGGGGGAGAAGAGCCTGCTATGTGACCCCGGATCTGAGTTACGAGTTGGAAGGAGAGAGAGAAGAAGATGTGCGAAGATAATGAATGGGATGAGCAAAAAAAAAAAAAAAAGGGGTTAATAACTAATCAGCCCCCTCCTATTTGTTGGTTCCAAACCAAATGGTTGAACTACCTATGATACAATTGAAAACAATGGGTGAGTTTCGTCTTTGTACGGAACAAAGGGAATGACGCTATACAATAACAGTAGTGATTGATTTGGTCTGATACCCTTTTAATTTATACCCTTTAGAACCTTAGTCCCGATTTGGGGACAACGTACTTGAAATTAGACTGGATTATCCCGAAGACGGGCCTGCGGTTCTAAAGGGGTTAAAGTCAGTTCTGTTTGTATCTATTAATAGTACACAGGGCATGTCAACCACGTTCTCGAGTAAGTTGGAAAGTAACCTCCCATACGCCTATCCCCCAACGAATCGGTATTTTTGTATGCATCTTTACTATCAATATAAATGAATGAACTTGTAGCAAATGAAACATCAGTTGTCAGAAGGCAAATAATATAAAAAATAAAAATAAAAACATCAGTAGTGCGAAATGGGTCGTACCAGAGACGGAAGGTGTGTTCGTAAGTTGTAGACGTTGTGTATACGGAAGACACACGACCCGTGAATGCTACGAACCAAAAAGGATATATTTAGGCACACCTTACCCTAAGTATCTCTCTAGGATAGGGAATCAGGAGGGACAGTAGTGGGTGTACTGATGAAGCTGGGTAGAAACAACAACAACAACAACAACAACAACAACAACAACAACAGATGTTCCGTGGCGTGACATTTTTACATTTTAACTTTTGATAATAATGACTGCTTATTACGTCCGTATATACAGCTGTATATTATGCAAAAATGTTGACGTGGGAGTTTGCATAGCCTCCCGCCTGCCGCGGCAAATTGTCGTTGGATCGTGAGCAGAATGGCGAGAGAAACACAGAATATCCCCCGGAGCTACGGAGGGGTGCGCCCACTGTACAGAACGACCGAGCATCTCCTTGCAGCCTCACACAATCATAAACACACCAAACAAAATAAAACTTAAATTTTAGGTGTTGGCGATAGTCCAATCACCCAACCGAATTATTTGCAACACATTTTACAACCTACGAGTATGTACTCGTAGTTATTGTTGATAAAAGTGTGTATATACTCGTCGGACCATGATCACAGCAGTTGTATTCGTATGAAACAACTCCGTGGCGCGAGCGAAGGTTGCGATACAGCAGCAGGCAGTGATGCTTTTCCGAACATGTCTCGTCGTACGGGAACTTATTTTTGGCAAAACGCCACGTGGTCGAGAGCAATTGGCGAGCCCTCTAAAACTAAAATCGGCGGGAGGGAGTGGATAAGACGGTTTCGCTGGTTCAGTATGAGAGACCTGATTAAAGTGCCGTCCGCGAGCACCAGCAGGCAACACCGTACCGATGTATACTTGCTGTGGCTAGTTGCGTTTATCGGAGCCTGCGGTCCGCGTAATCCACAGTTTAGGGTCATCCTATCTGAGAGTTTTTTCCATGATTTCCACGTAATATTTGCTCCTGGTTTGTTACAGACCTACGCCAACTCCGGACGGAAATGTAAGCACCGTTTGGATTAAATCTCAATACGCCAACATTCTGATTAGTGTTTCTTGCCCCTAGCACACCAGACATTTACTTAAAAACATGAGATACGAAGCAGAGAACAATCAGCGTTACAACCCCGCCCAACAGCAGCACACAACCAGCGGGAAGAAAAACCACGCGCGTTTGCGGTAGTTTGTATGTGCTGTACTCCTGCGTGGCTTCCCACTACTACTGCAGTTGTGTGTCGTTGCTTTTTATCGGGCCCTGCTGTCTGGAAACCTGGGGTGTCTGCAGTTGTGTGATACATGCAGGCATGTTGCCACAGGTAGAACAGCGCTGCTGCTGCTGCTGCTGCTGCTGCTGCTGGAGTGCGATTTGGTCAGCAGCCGCGTGTGGCCGAGATTTCCAGCGTCTTCTTCGGCACAAACTTTTCGATTTCTGCAAATATTTTCCGACTTCTAACAATATCCTGCTGCGTTCCATGTGTCACACGCGTGTCTTGTGTGCGGTGGGGTGGGTGCCGTATGTCACGCGTTGGGTGCTTTCGAACTACTTTTTTCGTCGGCGATCCTCGCCTTTACCTGGTATGCGGGAGAGGGGCCTTCTTCGCAGCGGGCATGACCTGTATATATGATATAGATAGCTGGAACACTGGTTCCGCCAAACTGCGCCAAAGTGTAGTTTGGCGGAACCATCAAGAAAAATATAAAAACGATTCAGTCAAGAATAATAGTTCCACCCCACGAAGTTCCATGTCTGTTTCGTCCCAAAAAAAGCAAGTAAAAGAAGTGTAGCAGTTCTAAAAGGCTCTGCCACCTGCTGCCACACATCATGTTTTTATTTTACATCGTCGTACTATTGCGTCACATCCACGCTCCGAGTACATGCGGATCGTCCTGTGTTTTTTTACACAGAAAACCGTTATTTCTACCCGTCGACAACCAGGACGACCAGACGACCCGTGTCCTTGCCCATTCTTCAATCCTCAGTGCTAAAGCAGTACAGAGATCTTCCGTTCCCCTCGCTGCCTCGGCAAGGAATGCTGCGAGGCATGCCCTATCCGGCTAATAGCGAGTGGGGTAGGTCTTTCTGGCGGGTGTAAGGCCGGACTCACCCTCAAGGAGTGATACCTTCTCGCTGCTGCCCATTGCCGCGAGGCTCAGGCGGCAGTAGAGTTGGGTCGTACGTGGTGCGTCAGGCACGGATACCTACGATTCGCGCGTCTTTTTTAGGCAGCTGCGGCAGAGCAGCAATGCTCAATCGGGGTGTCCGTGCGCGGAGGCAGGCGCCACCACAGGCCACACTACGGCACAGTCTATTGCGCCGGTAGGAGGCTGGATTCGACGACGAGGGAGGAGGGAGACTGAGCGTCGACGTGCGGGGAAGAGACGGATTGACCTCCCCCTGCGCGAGAACTTTTATTTTCCAGATCAGAACCGCAAGTGCGAGGAGCATTTTGTTTTTCAGGATGACGGAGAAAGGGAAACGACTGGAAGGGAATGGCAACGAGTGCACGCGCAAAGGAGCGGGTGGATTGGGCCAAGGCGATGATGCGGCCATGAAGAGCGGCAGGAAGACGGTTCATGGAGACCCATGATCTGCGCGCACACTATCATCACGAGAGAAGCAGTCATAGTTTGTTTTTTCCTGGTATTGTTTTTCACGAGGCAGAATAGTATCTACCGGTACTCGTTATAAACGTCGTCACTGCTGGTCTTTGTAGTTTAATGAGTTGTATACCCTTCATGGGGAATAACCTACGCAATTATCAGGGACGTGGTATCATAACTGTGCTGCACCTTTTTGTGTCAGACAGTCCAGGAAGAGATTATGGCGATCGTTGATATTCGTGTGGTAGTAAGGTTCGATTGCTCCTTTTTTCACTGCATATCCGCGAGTCTTCACTCTGACAGCACCCCAGATAGCAGGCAGGTGTGTTCCTCTTTCGTTTTCACGACTACCGTGCGTTTCGTACGGTGCAGGCAGCACTTCAGACAGCATCCGCTGTAGTCAGCAGCCACGAGATGGTTAGTTGTGGGAACGGGGGTACTCTTCTATGTTATAGTTGAGAGGATATACCCGCGGCCATGTTAGTTCAGTTTTGCACAATGGTTTTATCTTGTGTGCGCTTTTTTCGTCTCGTGTATTTTGAGGCAGCCGAATTTTCGATTTTTTTTTGTTTTTCGGATCTTCCTAGGGCTCCAGCACCTTTGTGTGACCACGGACTCCGTCAGAGAGTTAATGTGCGAACAACAACAACACGAGATACAAGCTTTTTGGCTGCTCGCAAAACTAAAGCACAGATATACTACTGCAGTATTTTTATATGCAGAATATTGAGTATAGGCACAGGAATCCCATGTCGTATTGGATACGATATGCACGAAGGGCCGGGCACCACATGAACATTCTACACACCATACGAAAGACCTTAAACAACACGCAACAAAAACACTGCTTCGAAAGGAGAAAATAAATGCACAGTGTCGTACCCCACCGTTGCAGGAAGGGGATATGGAAGACAAAACGGCAACAATATCACTGCATATGAACAGAGACCAAGAGATTCCGAGGGGAGCAACAAGCAAACCGAAGAACAACAAGAGAATAAACGGCACCAATCAGGCAGCCGTAGCAGCTTGATACGAGTACGTAGCATATACTCGTACAGGTTTTGCATGTACTACCCGCAGAACACTCGAAGTCCTTTTAGAACCGCAGTCCCGTTGTGAGGGCAAACCACTCAAATGGTTTTAAAGGGGCACACCCCCTCGGATGATTTTCAAAGCTGGGTTTCTCGACAGCGGGGAGGGCGTACTCAGTACGCCCAGTGGTGCGTCTATGCAACCTTCTCGACGAACAGCGAAGTCTCTCCAAAGCTATACCAGGTACAAAAAGTAGATTACGTGCAATTTTCGTTGGTGTGTGCCCCCCATGTTTTGGGGGAAACCGTTTCTGGAAGTCGTCGCAGGGGGCGTCATCTTGCTGGCGTGTTATACGTACGGTGCGTTAGCCTGTCTGGTACCGGTAACCTTGCTACACTTGTCTGCCGTCTCCGTCCTGCTTTTTCCTTAACCATGCCACACCCCCAAAGTCCCCGGTGGCTTGGTAGGTGGTCCGCGTGCCTATCGAGATCATTTTCGCGGGTTCAAGTCCCACCGAGTGCATGCTCGTAGGGGCTTATTCTTGCATGAAAGAAATTGATTAGCGGAAAGCGCGAGAGCGTGAGTTAGCTGCATTCGATGAAAATCGACGAGCAGTGGGAATGCTGAAGGAACCCTATGCGCGACAAAAAATAAAAGGCACGTACCCGGGGGGGGAAGGGTAGATAGACACCTGTGACCACGGCTTGTCCAGAAGGTCGTCGAGGGTAAAATCTCCTACGAGTTAGGCTGGAAAGATGAAGTGATGATTAAAAAAAAAAAAAAAGAGGGTGCGTCACACAAAACAAAACAAAACAAAGCAGGCTCGCTAACCACCCACGCCATCAGACAGACTCCTTTCACAAGGACAAGAAAAAAAGGAAAAAAAAAGGAAAAAAAGTACTTGTAGTACATTATTATTATTTCTCTTGCCATCCGACAATGATGTGCAGCATGATCTTCAACATGGATAACTCATAACTTTCCCGAAAGAGAAAACCTCGGAAAAAAAAGGAAAACCATGCACCAAGTCTACCTCCCTGCTGTGCCAACGTGGGATCAACCAGAGTGTAACGCGTAAAAGAAAATAAAAACGAAGGGAGTTACACTTCGAACCAGCTGCAGCAGTTGGCCGAACGAGTATTTACAGTAGAATGGACACTTGATATCGACAGCAGCAGTAACGTAGGCCCGTTCATTATCTTCGCACATCTTTTTCTCTCTCTCCTTCCAACTCGTACCTCAGATCCGGGGTCACATAGCAGGCTCTTCTCCCCCCTTCCCGCTACGGTACGTGCCTTCATTTTTATCGCGAGAACATTTCAGCCTTTTCTTCCCTCGTCGACTCGCATCGAATTGTGCCTACCCACGCTGCAAGGCGCTCTCAACAAATTGAATCCTTTTATATTTTTGCAAATAAAGTCAAAGTCCGACCCACCTGGGGCTCGAACCCAGGACTCAAACAAATAGAATTCGAGGTTAACCACTTGAACCACCGGGGCGACCGGCGGACTGCTGATTTAATACCAAGATACGTATGAAAGCGTATGGTTTGTGGGGGTAGTACATACTAATACGTACCGGCATACGTTTCGTCTGTGTGCTATTAATATCAATACTACTACATATTACAGCAGGATTAGTGTGGCTTGTTTGTCCGCAATGAAGAGCATAATTCATAATTCGAATTCGACATTCGTGAACTACAATCTGAATTGTCAACTGAAAATTGAGTGACGCGACGAGCGAATCGAATCGCAACAGGTAACCGGGTACGGGGCTATAGAATATCATGAATCAGAATTACGTACGTACAACAGGTATAAATAATAGTAAACGAGAAAAGGCAGGAGAGTGGCGGCGAGTGGATGCCTTAAAGCAGGTGTAGGAGCGGGAAATAGATAGACGATAATATGTAGCTTGGGTCATGGTTTGCCACCAAAGAAGAGATTGGATCGACGTCGAGGCCTGAACATGATGAGTGGAAATTATAGAGCAGTGTACCTGGTACATGGTAATTTACAGTAGTCAGCAGAAAAACCTGGCTATATGCCCCGTTGTTATTGATATTGATAATATCATCGTATACCTGGAGGTAGTGTGCCGGAGACGTACGTACGTATTGTTCAGCAAATATCAAGCAAAGGACAAAACGTATCACTAATGACGCGACGTGTGTCAGAATCCGTCTGAATGCACACCTACGGGCAGGTCCCACACATGGCCGCAAACCGAGAAAGTGGAAGCAGTGGCCGCGACCAAAAAGGAACAGCGGCATCGAGCACCAAAGACGATATACAGACGGAGAAAGCAAACACTGCTGCTCGATGACTCTTACTATCATTCAATACTGGAAAACGCAAGAAGTCGATCGTTTGATGGCCCGTCCCTTCCGATTGATATATACCTGGTATCATCGTAGAAACAGTTTCGTGTTTCTATTTGAGACCTACGCATCCTAACCAAGCAGTAAAACAGAGTGAGCCAGGAGTGAGCGAGTTTTCAGACATAGAAGCCCGTGAAAACGGCAAACAAGCAGCAGAACAAGCAAGCAGCACAAAAGCACGAGCGCTCACCGGAGAAGGTTCGTGTAGCTGTAGTCCTTGCTGGGAAGTCAAAACCTGACAGAATGTGATGCCTTCCAGCCACACAGCTAGCAGTAGTACCGTACGACTGGGGGTGTGCAGGTGTGGGTGTTTGCGTGCACAGAGATATCGAAGGTAGGAAGCAGGGAAGGAGGAAGGGAGGTGTCGAGTGTGAGGTAATGTGGGCAGGTGTGGCCCAGTGGCGTCACGAACCGCGAAAGGAGGAACCCAACGGACAGCATCGGAGAGACGCGGCCGACTTTCACCTGGAGGCACATCATCTCAACCACAGAGCCAGCCACCACTACGAAATAATCGTAAAAAAAGTTGAAAAAAATCCGTTTTGAGATACCCCGATCCAGCAGACACCAATACGCAACTTCACGAACAGGATGTGCATGTTTGACTATTAATATGAAATACTACTTACTATTGATAGTGTTAACCCTTTTAGAACTCCAGTCCCATTTTGGGGACACACTACTCAAATTCCGAGTAATTTATCCCCAATTGTCCCGAAAATGAGATTGCGGTCCTAAAAGGGTTAATACTGCTGCTGTAAATAATAGGCGGCGCACGATAATTTTATACGAATAGGCACACGGAGAGTTTGAAAAGTAGTGGGTAGTCGCGTCTCCGTCTGAGGGTGTGAGATATCGACTGCCTGCGACAACTATTAATAGTAGTAGTAATGATACTGAGCACTACATACTTATTACCAGGTAATTCGTATTAATATCAAATAGCAAGAAAAGGTAAGACTATTATTAATACTATTATTATAACAAAATATGTATTGTTGTTGTTTGTTTGTTGTTGTTCTCGCATTAACTCACAATGCAATGCAGTCCGTGGTCGCAGGACAGGCTCCAATAACTCTGGAGTGGAAGAAATACCTCAAGTAAAACAGAGGCAAACACAAAAAACAAGCATACGCACTCCACCACTGCGGACACCAGGGAAACAAAAAGGAGACAATTAATAGCAGACAAAAACCTTGAAAAGAAGATGAAGCGCAGCAAAAAAAAACAAACAAAACAAAACAATGTATGAGCCCCCCTTACGAGCTACCAGTATTTTTTAGTATTTTGCTACTTCGGGTACTACTTGCGACATCTCTCTCCACTCTGTGGTCTGGCCTGAGAGGTCGGACGGGGCGAACGACAGGAAAGGAAAATGAATGAAGAAACAAGAGCGCGGGCCAGGACGTTTGGTACCAGGGACAAAGTCTCTTTAGAACCGCAGTCCCGGTTTGGGGACAAATTACTTGACATTTGAGTAATTTTCCCCCAAAGCGGGACTGCAGTTCTAAAAGGGTGAATACCATGCCGTGTTGTTTGTTTTGTCCGCGTCGGTTGTCGTTTTGATTCGACCTCGCTTGCTTTTGATTCGATGTGGATGTCGGCGGGTAGAAAGAACGGTGTTTGATGTGAAGAACGCACATATACAACTTATTCTCGTTTCAGTTTGTTTTTTGCTTCGTTTTGTTTTTCGTATGCAACTACAAATCAGTGCAGCAGTGAGTCTTAATATCTCCGGTAACTTATTGGATTATTTTTAAGGTTTCAAATCGTTAAAGGATTCGAATTTTCCCGGTATGGGTACGTATTATTATCAAAATTGTAGAAGATTGAACGGAGAAAATATAGGGGTTCTGGAGAGGTACTGAATCGTTGACATGCTTGAACAGAAGGGATCGGCAAGAGGTTCATAGAGTTGATGACGGGTGCAGTTGGTTCAAATCAACTACCACCTACCTGGTACCTGGTATATAGGAAGACAGCCTGGGAAGGTTGTTACGTTGACACACAGCAGTAACCAAGTAGTGAGGAGGAAGAAGAAGACTATCTACCCGTAGTACGAGCTAGGGGTTTGATATTCGTCTATCTTAACAAGGAGTGTTTTTTAGGTTTTTTAGGCATTTTCCCGAAATTCGGTATTATCCTATGGGAAAAAAAACATGAGTTTTTTTCTGTATTTTCCCGAAAATTCAGTCTTTTCCTATGGGAAAAACCATGAAATGCCGAATTTCGGGAAAATGCCGAAACAAAACTAAAAAACAGCCCTCGTAAAGATCGACCCTTTTATTAGGAGGTCGGTTGAAAGAAGTTAAAGTATGTGGTTGTTTTTGTTTTTTTGTCGACTACTTGGCTTGGCAATATTATTTTCCTTGCGGTATCCAGGTTTGGAGCCCGCCTGTCCCGTGACCACGGGCTGAATATTTTGGACAGTTTATTAGTGGGAAATGACAACAACAACAACAACAACAACAACAACAACAACAACAACAACGTTTTCTTGTAAATATATTTTCTTAAGTCGTCTACTATTAATCGTAGGTACGCAGTTATGGCATGAAATTAGAAAATGTTGTGTGTGTGTTCTTCACATTAAACCATTGTTCTTACTACCCGTCCACACCCAGCACAACCAGTCTCCGTGCCGATTCTTCAAGTCTTGAAGTAAAGAGCCAATACAAGCTCTATATGTGTGTGTGTTCTTCACATTAAACCGTTCTTTCTACCCGTCGACATCCAGCACAACCAGTGTCCGTGCCGATTCTCCAATCCTAGAAGACATACAAGTTCTGTGGTCACAAAGCTACGCCACAGAGATACTACGCTGCCACGTGTGCAGTACTGCAGTGGGCAATGCAAAGTCATGTCATCATACTAGATACGACAGGCACGACATACACAACGTGCCTTCATTTATATCGCGAGAAGATTTCAGCCTTTTCTTCCCTCGTCGACTCGCATCGAATTGTGCCTACCCACGATGCAAGGCGCTCTCAACAATTGACTCCATTTTTATTTTTGCAAATAAAGTCAAAGTCCGACCCACCTGGGGCTCGAACCCAGGACTCAAACAAGTAGAATTCGAGGTTAACCACTTGAACCACCGGGGCGACCGGCTGGGATTCGTTCATAACAAAAATAATACAACCAACCCCAAACCAACCCTGAGCTTCGTTCATGTTTCATGCCAATGTGTGTGTGTGTTTTTTTTTAATTTTGCGTTGTCTGCATAATTTGTTGACCACGAAGCCACATACATACCTGGTATTCAACAACATAATATATATATCTATTAATACTTTGTTTTTGTTTTCTCTTTGGTTGTTTCTTTTCGTTTCACTATTTCATAGAGAAGAGCCTGCTATGTGACCCCGGATCTGAGTTACTAGTGGGAAGGAGAGAGAGAAGAAGATGTGCGAAGATAATGAATGGGATGAGAAAAAAAAAAAAAAAGTCGTATTCATACTCTTCATACACTCGTCGTACGCAACAATATGTAAATATTTGAACAAATTATACGTCTTTCGACATTGATATTCACGTATGATACGTACTCAGATTTCATGAGTTCCGAATCGGCACGGACACTGGTTGTGCTGGATGTCGACGGGTAGAAAGAACGGTTTCATGTGAAGAACACACACACACGTCACGTCGATTTATGTGCGCGATTTGTGTACCACTACCAACTTTATTGAAAATATTTGTTGGAAGATTAACTTTTGCGTTCCACGAAGAAGTAGGGTGCTCGAAATGGCAATCCGAATCTAGGTCGCAGTCGCCACAAATCTCGTCGTCAACTTTCAGGAAATGGAGTTGGACATTATATCCAACATTGTCGAACATATGTTTAGAATTTCGTATCGCAATGTCGAATTTCATACCAGACGTGTTTTGCCCTTCCATAAATAAAAATACACGATACCAGGGACACAATACACTGATACGTATCTTCCAAGTAATATATCAGGTATACGGCGTCCACGGCAAAGATGTCAAGTGAGACAACCTTTTCACCCATTCATTGACACACGGCAACTAACAATAACTGCTGTGTCTGTGCCTCGACATGCCTCGACTGACACCAAACCACCAGGTTGTTGTCTTGAACACGAAACCACATCCTTGGCAGCGCACGTTTGGCCTTGCTTGGCATGTCTCCTGACATCTTTGGTCTCCGGTGGCTTGGTAGGTGTTCCGCGTGCTCACAATTACTATAGATCAATTTCGTGAGTTCGAGTCTCACGGAGTGCTATTCTTTGCATAAAAAACGAAGCGGGAGGCGCGAGAGCGTGAGTTATTAATGTACGAAGTATAGCAACATTCGAGGAAAGTCGACGAGCAGCTAGTTGTTGTTGTTGTTGTCTTCACATTAAATCGTCCTTTCTACCCAGCTTCATCAGTGCACCCAATGTCCGTCCTGATTCCCTATCCTGGAGAGATACTGATTCTGTGGTCACAGACTGTGAGACAGAGGAAGACAAATAATAAAACTAAATCGCAAATTCAGGTGTCAAGAAAGTGAAGTGTCAGCGTACCGGGTACGAAAACACAACTACACAAGCAAGAAGACCAGAAAAATAAGAGCAAAAGACACAAAAAAAAAACAAAAAACCCAAAATCTGAAATGAAGAAAAAAACAAAAAATGGGGATGCTGAATGAATCCTACGGTATTCGCCACGAGTATACAATAAAAAGAAGGCACATACCCACATACCGGGGCGGGGGGGGGGGGGGGGCGACACCTGTGATCATAGCTTGTCCAGAAAACCGATGAGGGGAAAACCTCCTACGAAGGCAAAAGCAAAGATATAAAAATTACATACCCCGAGTACGCGCGAGTGTTCTTTCCGTGTTTCTTCGACCCGCGGACATCCAGCACCCCACCATGCCCATTCTTCAATCCTATAGAGATACAAGTTATGTAGCTACGAAGATACGCCACAGAGATACGTAAAGTACATTGTTATGCAGCAAGAAGGGTACACAATGCAACGTCATGTCATCATACTGCTGGATACGATAGGCACGAAATACACTACCTGTGAAAAAAAGAGAGAAAAACAAGAAAAAACACTCACACACAAAACACACAAGAAAATACAATTAATTATTGGAAAAACTGCCGTGCCCTCCCCCGCCCGGGGGATGTGGCAAACACTTGAAAAGAAGGAGCTAAAGAAGCATCACCACTCACCACGCCACATAAACAGACTAAAAAGACCAAAAACGAGGGAGAGTAATAGGAAGCCACTTGCACATCACCGACGCAGACAGTCGCCCCCCCCCTCATGCGTCTGGCACGCAACGCCGCCCGGTGGGTCGTACGGCAAGTTTATTGAAATATGAGTCTATTCTCATTTTATGTGCCGCTGCTCATGCGCCCCTGGGTCATGCAGCAACCGCGCGCTAGGTATGCTCGAACGTTTCTATTTGGTGGATCGGTATGAGCATATGCGCCCGGGGGTGGTTACACAACTGCTTGAAGTGCCAAGCACGGAAATCGTCGCGGCAGACGGTCCGTTGCCCCACCTCCACGTTGCCATTGCCAGAAGGGCCCGGCATCGCCGTCAGCGTCGACTACTTTAGTCCTCTCCCGGTGACGCCTCGAGGAGGTATCTACATCTTAATTTTCACTGGTCGTTTTAGCCACCGAGCCGACATGTACGCTGTTGTTGTTGTTGGCACGACTAACATTCTCATCAACCGGTCTCTGAGGATGCTCGCGTAGCATCCTCTCGGATAACGGCCTCCAGGTCTGCTCCAAGCTTTCGCACGCCGTCTATCAGCTTGTCGGGGTTCGGAAAATTTCCACATTTTACCACCCAAACAGCAACGGTAGGGTGAAACATGTAAACCACACGATGGCCCAGATTGCTGGCAATGACGAGCTCCAAACCAACTGGGATGAACCGCTCCATCATGTCGAATTTTTGTACAACAGTTTTCCGCCAGCGCTGCCACGGGTTTGGCTCCCAATGAGGTCCATATGGGTCGGCTGCCACGCCTCCCTCTCACGATCTTCGGACGTGCTGGAGTCGCCAGCCACCAGAGTTTGGCCCGTGACCACCTAGCCTACTGCGACTAGGCGGCAGACCGCCAGCAGCGCGCGCGTACGATATCGATCGCGAAGACCACGCCCTCACTATTGCTGGCGTGAACGACCGCAACTCCGCCCTCTCCGACGCTCTGCGTCCAGTCCCCAAGTTCGCCGTTGGCGGCTGGGCGTGAATGTACAATACGGCAGCCACCATCCACCAGGGCGCGAAGCCTGACACGGACGCCAAGGTTCTCAAGGTCAAACACTCACTCCACTGGACGGGCCCCTACGAAGTCCTCGCAGTTGGCCCCTGCTCCTCAGCGGGCACCGTGGACGGATCTCCTCTTGGGGTCAAGCCCATGTATTTGAATATTCCTTCCGATATGCCCGGCGCTGATGCTCGCCGGCGCGTATCAGTTCAGCACTGCAGGCCCTGTGCCAACCCCCACGACCATGGCGACACGCCGAAGTATTAGTCTGCGGGTTTGACGCAATACGTGCTCAACAACTTCCCCAAGAAATCCCTCTTCAACGACTCGAAGTGGACACGATTACCGAATACCAATCGGTGAGAGGTTGAGGTGGCGTCATCGCGGTGATGAACGAGGCTCACTGGACAGGACTATCTCGACCATCCTGGGGCCGGGAAAGGGACCTTCAGCTTTCTCGCCACGAAAGTTTGCGCTGCTGGGCCGGCACCTCGAACCATCGCCGCCAAACCAATCGCCTGTACCGCAATGGTCCTACAAACACCTGACCGGACAACCCTCGCACCACCGCTCGTCATCGAAGCGGCAGGTCAGAGGTATAAGCAGACGACCCAGTTCTTACACCTAGGCGGCGTTATCCACGAAAACGCTGCGCTCTCGCTCGAAATCGACCGACGGATCCGCCTCATCATGCGAGCATGCCTCAAACGGTTCGGCCCGGAGTTGTATGATAGGACGACCGCCCCCCTTAGCCTTAAAGTCCGAATGCTGAAGGCCGAGGTGATTGAGACCCTGCTGTACGGGTGTGTGACGTGGACCCTCAGAGCGGAACACTTTGCCAAGCTTTGAACGGCTCACCACCAAGTCCTGTTGCGAGTCATTGGCTTCCAGCGCCGACTTCGTACTGACCATGCCACCCTCTCGTACGCGAAGGCCCTCAAGATGACACGTTGCGAGAGCATCGAAGCGACCATTCGTAAACGGCGGCTCTTCTTTGCGGGGGGCGTGGCACGGCAAAGCAAGGAGCGATTACCCAGTCGGGTAATGTTCGGGACGATAACTGGTGGGGAGAACCCGAGACCAGGCGGACAGTGTAAGACTTGGCATAGATGCATAGTCGAAGACCTTAGGGAGTTCCGAGCCACCGAAGGGTCAACGGAAGTTGCCCCCTTGGTGTTTGGAGTTGAGACCGCGTTGTGGTCCACTGCAGCCAAAAAGGCGGGGAAGTGGTACCGGGGGATCCTTGAAGCAGCCGAACGGTTCATGATGAGGTGGCACGAGGCTGAGGCTGAGATGAGTAGGCAGCGCTGCGCATCCGCCGTGGATGGTGCCCAAGGGAACGGGGGGGGGGGGGGCAACAACAGGAGAAGTGGCAGAAAGCCCGACCAAGGGAATGCGGAGAGGGGGGGGAACAGGAGGGGTAGAAGGGAAACGGCGGTAGACGAAAGTAGGAAGGAGATGGCAGACAGGGTAGCGAGGCACCAAGTCGACTAGGAAGTAGAACATGACCGTACTACTAGTGCTACCAACTGGTGCAGCTGGTTCGAACGTGGTCTTCCCTTGTCTTCTCTTTTTGTTGTGGTTTTTTTTTTTTCTTGCGCTGACTCTCCATGATTTTCATATTATTTGTTTCTCTTCCTTTTCTGATTGATAAGCCGTACTGAAAGAGCCGTGTGGCGTGGTTGGATGACGAACCTGCTCTGCTCGTTTCGTATTGTCTGACGCCAAGGGGTTGGGCATAGTTGACGAACGCAGGGCGGAGACGGCAGTCTGGGTAGCAAGGTACCAGGCGGATTAGCAGGGAGAACCTGGCTATACTACTCATACCACAAACTGCTGCCGCCACCTGGAAGGTGCTTTGGGCTTTGGTCTGCCTGTTATTTCCCCTTTGTTATTTTTCCTTGTTACTTTTTTCCTTGGTTCTTTGTCTTACTCTGTTTACAAGCAGTGGTGTTTTTTCTTAATATTTTTCTTACTTTTTTCCCAGCTCGTTATTTTTCAAGTATTGGCCACCTCGCCTGCAGGGGGGGGGGCACGACAGATTGTTTCTCCTAGATTTTGCTTTCATTTTTCTTCTTTTCTCTTTCGATTTGGCTACCTTGTTTTTGTTTTCTCTTTGATTGTTTCTTTTCGTTTCACTATTTCATAGATTGCGTATGTCGTGCCTGTCGTATCTAGTATGATGACATGGCTTTGCATTGCATTGCCCACTGCAGTGCATACTGCACACGTGGCAACGTAGTATCTCTGTGGCGTAGCTTTGTGACCACAGAACTTGTATCTCTTCTAGGATTGAAGAATCGGCACGGACACTGGTTGTGCTGGATGTCGACGGGTAGAAAGAACGGTTTAATGTGAAGAACACACATACACACCGCCGGATGAGAATCGGCGTGACACGACGGGAGATTTCTCGGAGTAATGGCAAGCGGTTTCTGGCACCCGGCTATGGCTGAATATCGCACGCCGATTGGCTTCGCCGATACTGCAACATCGTGCTTCTCAACGGGGCCCACATTTGGCACAAGGGCGACGACGGTATGTGGTAGCTCGGGAAATTCAGCGCTACTACGCCAACGGATGGGGTATATTTGATTCGGTTTTTGGACGACCCGGAACCGATCAAGGTTCCTCTTTCTGCGGCGCGTTACACGACTTCGACGAAAGCTGTACGAGATTATTGGTGTCTGCAAGTACACTTGGCTAGCGTGTTTGCAGAGGGGGTCCAGCGTAACGTAGATGAATCCCGAGGCGCCGCCGTGGATAGCTGAGCTTCGCTTCTCGGTTGTACTCGATTTTTTTCCTTGCCGTTTTCCTGGACTTTGGAGGGCGGTTTCCTACTACTTTTTGACGTTTTCAGAGTTTTCGGGTTGGGGGGTTTTCTGCTCGGTATTTTTTTGGATTATTTTGTGGGCTGGGTTGGGGATGGTTTTTGCGTATTTTGTTCCTCGTACCCCCCCCGTTCTGTGTCGGGGCTGGTCTGGCTAGCCGGGCCACTCATGTGTGGCACTGGGCAGGTTTCCGGAGTTTGTTGCGGGTTGGGTTTAGGTGGTTTTTGGCGCATTCCGTGTCATTCGTTCTTCTCGCCTTACCGTTCGCCCCCACTGGTCGTTAGCTTGGGGTGATCTGGATAACATTGGCATCACCTACCAGGGAACAGGACCGTCTCCTTTTTTGTGTCAACAATTCGCTTTTCCGTAGACCCTTGCTCGCCCTACCCTCGTTGCGGGTGACATGGCGATGGCTTTTGTTGACGATTTATTCCTGCCCCTTCAGACTAGGCCTTCCTTCCTTCCTTCCTTTCTCTGTTTGACGTACCTTCCTTGTCGTTCAGAGGTGTGGGAGCGGCTTTTGAGGAGCCACATCTTCGAGTCATGTTCTAGCTCGTGTAATCGGGGTTTCCACGAATTTCCCATAATTATGCATATAGGGCTCATCAGAGGGGGCTAGTGTTATGGTACTGCTTTGAATGAGGCAGAAAGCCCAGAAATCACCGGGGTTCAGGTATTGACATCGTATTTGTAGTACTTGGGAGGCGTATCTTGGATGGAAAACCAGTGGTTTTCCCGGCGAGGCACGAGCTTGGCTCTCAGTCTCCGCGTGCGCGAAAGGCATCAAGCTACTCTTCTTTTATCTCTAAGCAAACAGCACACGTGAGTACCAGCGAGTTCCGACTTAATAGGCAGACCTGTCCAGAGATCCACAGTGCCGCGGCCTTTGATCCTAACCGTAGCCGCAGCAGATTGTGGTGCGTGTTATGGTACTTTTTTTAACGAGGCTGAAAGCCCGGTAAATACCTGGGTTCAGTTATTGGCATGGTATTTGTAGTACTTGGGAGACGTATCTTAGATGGAGAATTAGGAGTTTCCCCGACGAGGCACGAGCCTTGCTCTCAGTCTCCACGTGCACGAAAGGCATAAAGCTGTTTTTCTTTCATCTCTAGGCAAACAACAGACGTGGGTCGCAACGAGTACCTGATCATAAGGCAAACCGTAAAAGGATATACAAATTGTCCCGACCTTGATCTTATCGAGTGGCGCCTTCGGCTTAGGACTTTCCGATTTTTTGTCGGTACGCGTTGTGTTCACTCATTTTTGGCCGTTTGCTTTTCTGGAGTAAGTTTGTTCCGCACACTCCACGATGGAGAATCAAGAGGTGGGAGGCCTGCTTCCCCTCTTGGTGGCCGAGCTACTGAGGTCCAGGACCCCTCGGTGGCCCCCCGCGAAAGGCTTGCCGATGTGTATCGAGCGCCTTGTACAGCAGACCAACAAGAGGAGAACTAGTCCAAGCAGGAACCCTAAGACGAAGCCCGAGCTGCCCCAAGACACCTACCGTGCCTTCTCGCTCGGCTGAGAGACTTCTGGCGTCCAAGACAACTGGGCGTCCCCGCTCCGTTGAGCGCGTGACCAGCCAGGCTGTGGGTCTTGCAGTATTTGCTCCCCAATCGAACCCTATGCCGTCCAAGACACCTGGGCGCCTCCGCTCCGCTGAGCGCGTAGCCAGCCAAGCCGTGGATTCAGGTGTATTTGCTCAGTATCCGGGCCCTCTGCCTTTCAGCCTAACTTCTTCCGCACCCGCCGGCGAAATGGAGTGGCCCAGAACATTTGGGTCCGTGGCGCCTAGACGAGTCTTCGAAAGGGAGAGCTTGAGGTTGTGTTTGCGCTGGCGTTCGAAGAGGGTTCGTATCGTCTTGACGTGGGCCGTCGAATCAGAGTCGATTACGATCACATCGTCGAGGTAGGCCGCCACCTGTGCCAAACCCTTAATGACCACATTAATCACCTTGATGAACGAGCCGGGCGATGTACTGCTGCCCTGGGGCATGCTGCCCTGGGGCATGACAAACCACCCGTAGAGGCCTGTGGGAGTGCAAACCGCGGTGAGAGGAACGGCGTCCTTATGCGCGGCAATCTGCTGGAACGAGGAGACCAAGTCAAAAAGGTAAAACACCCGTCCCTTCACTAATCAGTCGAGGACTCGGACCACGCGAAAGGCAGCTGGCTGAGGCTGCTAATCTGGTTGGGTTTCTTGTAGTTCACGGTGATCCGCACGCCTCCAGACTTCTTCGGAATGACCACCAGCGGGCTCGAGTACGTAGAGGTCGAGTGCTGGATCAGGCCTGCCGCAAGGTACTAGTCCAAGGTGACCTCTACTTCATTGGCCATGATGGAATTGATGCGGTGCGGCCGGAACGTGACAAGAGCACCTCCTTCCGGGTCCGATCAAGCTTCCTAGCTCGTCGACGATTTGTTCCTGTCCCCAAAGGCTAGGCCTCCCTTTTTGTCTCTTTTTTTACGTGCCTTACAGGCTTCGTTGCCATGCCGTTCAGAGGTGTGGGAGCCGCTTTTGAGGAGCCACATCTTCGACTCATATACTAGCTTGTGGAATCGGGGTTTCCATTAATTTCCCATAATTCTGCATATGCGGCTCATCAGAGTGGGCTAGTGTTATGGTACTGCATTGAATGAGGCTGAAAGCCGGGTAAATACCTGGGTTCAGGTATTGGTATCGTAGTTGTAGCACTTGGGAGGCGTATCTTGGATGGAAAACCAGGGGTTATCCCAGCGAGGTAAGAGTCTTGTTCTCAGTCTCCACGTGCACGAAAGGCATCAAGCTGCTCTTCTTATATCTCTAAGCAAACAACACACGTGAGTCCCAACGATTACCTGCTCAATAGGCAAACCTGTCAAGAGATACAAAGTGTCCCGATCTTGATTGTAACATACGCGTAGCATGGCCAGGTTCTACCTACTAGTCGGCCTGGTACCTTGCTACCCTGTCTGCGGTCTCCGTCCTGCGTTCGTTAACTCTGCCCCACCCCCGGAGAGGATGCGTCAGGAAATACGAAACAAGAAAGCAGGCTCGTCATCCACCCAAGTCACAAGACTCCTGTCATAAGAACGAGAAGAAAAAAAGATAGAAAGTAACAATGAGAAAATCACGGAGGATCAAAGCGCGAAAAGAAAGAAAAACATAGGAAGGAAGACCACACTCGAACCAACTGCAACAGTTGGCGGCACGAGTAGCAAAGACATGTTCCATTTGTAGTCGACATGGTGCCCCGCTACCCTGTCTGTCATCTCCTCCGATTTTCGTCCACCGCGATTTCCCTTCTACTCTCTCTGTTGCCCCCGCTCCCCGCATTCCCTTGGTCGGGTTTCCTTGCACTCCTCCAGTGTTGCCCCCCCTCCCCCCATTGCCTTTGGCACCGCCCACAGCGGATGCACGGCACTGCTTACTTAGTTGTGGATATCAAGCGGGTTTTCCAACATCCACATAGCGCTGTTGTCTGCCTTTAGGCACGCAGGTAGAGACAACGCCGCGTCCATCACCCGCTCGACGCCTCATGGACCATGGAGCCATCGGCAAACGGGTTTGCTGATTGTTTGTCTGGCTTCCACGGGAGCATCCACGCGAGTCGTTCCGCTCCACCTTTTCCGACGATCTCCATCGCGCTCTCCATCGCGTATGCGTCGGTACGGATGGGCCCTCCAACCATCTCCACCCTAACCCCGGTCCGCGATGCGGAAATCAATGCCTTCAAGGAGGGCACTTGCTCCCAGCGTAGGTATGTGCCTCTTCGGAGGCAAGGCGACCGTTTTTTTTTAGTTCACTGTGATGCCGATGTTGGTCAGTTCTCGCTGGAGGAAAGGCACAACCCTTACAGTCCCCAGGTCGGTAAACGCATCGACTCCTCTCGGCTCGAACTCCTGTCGGGTCCGCTTTCGCACCGGCAAGAGCGGCGTGCAAAACGACGCTGATCCTATGGCGTCCCCTTGATGCGCTCCACTGTACCAGTCGATCGTTCGCCTTTCTCCTGAGTCCATTCGCCGAAACACTTGGCATAGAGGTGTGTGAGTACGGGCAAGCACGTGACCACCTCCGTGAGCACCGCCGTCCGCTTGACGGTGTTGAAGGCTTCGGAACAGCCTGTCAAGCTCAGTCAGGTTTTTACCTTGTGGTACACTTTGGCGCGTAATGCTACCTGCTCAAACCCCCCTCGTACCCCTACCCCAAGCTGTCTCACCTCGCGGTTGATCTCCTTCAATCGCGACCGCCACTGCCGCATAGTCCCGGCTGTAAGGAGGCGTCTGCACGCCATTCCTACGCATACGGGGCGACATAGTTCGCCCAAGGCAGTCAGGTGAGATTGCAGGACGAGCGGCCAGAACTTCGGCGGAAAGGCGCCTGGATCGTGGATAATTCGCCGGGCATCAAACTCATCACGCCCGAAGCCAGTCCTCATGATTGACTGTAGGCGCAAAAAGCGCAGACCGTCGCTTCCTAAGGCGAACAGCGCGTTCCGAGATGTTCTCACCTTGGGGACGATCTGAGGGTCGAGCTCGTCCTCCAGACGCCGCTTGGGGTTGGAGACACCTGCTGCTACCGCTGCCATTGCTGCTTCGGAGACAGAGGTCGGATCTTCGTCGGGGAACCTGCTCCCACGTTTTCCTCGCTGCCGGGCCCTCGCGGTTCAGCGAGAAGGCTGCGGGCTGTCACGGCCACATCTCCCGGGTGGCGGCATGCTAATGCTGCCCTCTTGAAATACGCTTCGACTGTCGTTTCGTGGGCTGGGTCACTACGCGTTGTCGATGTCCGACGGGTGTATCCCACCAACCAAGGGAGAGAAAGGGTGATGTCACCGCGTTCAACAGACGCGAACCTCTCACGCCGTTTCATTCGTGAATCCTGTGAGTGCAGCACAGCCGGCAGGATACACCATATTGTTTTATGTCCCTCGGGAGCAAGTACGGCGTCTCCGATTCTCTACTCTGATAATGCTGTCCCGTGGTTTGAGGAGGATAAACACGTGGGTGGACATCTTGGCATGGGCAGCGGCTAGTATAGGCTACGGTTTTACCACCTTGATGAAACGTTGCTCGATATATTCAAGGGGAGCGTCATCAAGCGGGCCTGCTATCCCCAACGTATCTTGGTCCCAGGAATAGCAGAGCCCATGAAGCCGCGACTCCTCGTCATCGTCAGTTCTCGCCCCACGTCCCACTGCTGTAGCGTGCACTCCAGAGTCGGCCTGAACTGCCCCCTCTAGTGCTTCCCGTTTCCCATAGAGGACTGTGCAGCCTCTAGCGCCGCAGGGAAGCGATGCCTGCACTCCCCCTCTCCTAACTGTATAACTGGCTGGTGTCCACACGGTCGCCCCACCACTCGCTGTCCCCGAGCCGCTGTCGCCCGACAACCCCCGCAGGTCGCGCCTTCTTGATTTCAGTCCATGAATGAACGATGTTACCCTGCGCCCCCTATTGCTGCGCGTCCCCCCTCCCTCGTTCCCTCCTCCTTCCCTGCTACGTTCGTGCCTCCCATCGTTGCCCCCCTCTGACCAGGGGCCGGTGGCGGCTCGTGGCGGCCCCGCTTCCAGTACTGGTCGCGCGGGACCCCCTCCTAGATCCGCGTGGTCGCCCTCATCTGCCTCTTGTGGCTGGCGCCCCTTCTTCCGCGCCAGTAGGCGAAGACGCGGTCGCTCCAGGTGTTGCCGAGGCGGCGCTGGACTGCGTGAGGGGAGATCCCGAGCGTCCCCTTGGCGTAACATCCCTACCACCGGCGATCTGGGTGTTCTCCGTAGCTTCACTAGCAGCATCTCCGGATTATATCTGTCCCCGCACCCGTGGGTCGCTCTCCCATGGCAGAGCTTCTCCTTCCGGTAGTGCCACCTCCGCTGCCGGAAACGGAGGCAGCGCCCCGCCTGCACGTAAAGTGCGTTGAACCCCGACAACCCACCTAGTCAGGTGCTCTAACTCAGAATCCAGGCTCACCAGGTACTCCGCGTGCGGTTCAATGTAGAGCCTGCGGTTAGGTAACCAAAGCAAACCTTCCAGCGGTCGTACCCGCCGTGAACAACGTACTGTAACGGCGAACCACTGCTTCTCGTTCCGTTGAGCGGGGAAAGTCTAGGTACGCCGACGAGGGCAGGCTCAGAACGTCACTAAACAGGGGGAGTAAGAGCAACGAAACGTGTAGGGTCGACTCCTCTCGTCTGCTCTCACCAGAATCGGAGGTATTTTGCGAGCCAGTCACCACGTAATTAGCTGGGTCCAGCCGGGCGACATGTTCCTCAAGCAGTTCGGCAAACCTCAAATCACTCCCCACTAATAGCCCCCTCCCTCCCGACTGTGACCTGGACAACCCCTGAGTCAGCTCCGCCGGATGGGGAGGTCGGCTTCTTACCGGTCACTCAGAACGGCACTTGGCGCAAAGCTGCGGGTCAACATGCAGCTGGCGTGCACAAATCCTTCGTGGGGGCACGTAGTGGGTGCACTCGCTTGGCCGCCCCCTTGATCTCCGTAGGAGAAATCTAGATCGGAACCGCCACCCTTCCACCTTGGCCGCCCGCAAACGAGGGGGGTTCGCTGCACCCTGGCCTAGGGCAGGCAGTGCCTCCTGCTCGTGCCGTCTCCTCTTCCCGCACTGGCTGCTCATGGCCTTCTCCCAGATCCTCTTGGCCGACCTCGTCTCCCTCTTGGGGCAGGCTCACCCTCTCCCTGGCCGCTAGGTGTAGACGTTGCCGCCGTGAGTGCTGCAGGGGCGGTACTTGGTGTTGTCCGGGTGGTTCCCACTTGTCCCTTTGACATAGCATTCCTGTTCCCCGCGGCCCGACGGTTCTCTTTGGCACCTCCAGCAGTACCTCCCTGATCGATCTGCCCCCTTGTTAACGGCTCGCTCTCAATCTCCGGTCCCGTGCCCCCCAGCGTGTCTGCCACCGCCGTCGGAAAAGGGGGCAGCACGTCACCTGCCCCCAGGGCATTTCGGAGCCCGAGGGTCCACCTAGTCAGGCGTTATTGAAAACTTCCCGCGTGGAAACGCCTCCATATGCATTGGAAACCCCTAGTTATGTATTTCTTGGTGACTGCCTGGAGTATATACACTATTAATATAGCCGAGGACGTTTTCCTGCACATGTTTTCTGTTTTCTATTCAATGTGCCCTAGTCTGTTGTTTTAGCTTTGTTTTTTTCTTCCATCAACAAGCTCTTTAGGTGTATAGCCTGTTTGCCGACCACGGGCTAAATAGTTGTTTAACGTGAGAACGTCACCATCATCATCATCACCGCCATCATATTCTAGCATAGATTCACGCTCCAGCCTCCTTGATCTGTGAACCCGGCCCCCGTCTATATGTATTTATTATTGCGAGGGACTATCTTAACAGTAATCACAACTCATTACCCAAAATCAAGGTATCCCCCTGTCTATGTTTAAACGCTATACTCGAGGCTTGACACTATTCCATGTGTGTTCCCCCGCAATATATACACTGGTACCTGACACTGTTAGGAGGTATGGTTCGATTATCCTCGTGCAGGTGACACCCGGCAGAAGCTTTTTGGTTGTCAGTAGGAATATCGACGACTTCCCTTGAACGGGGATAATAGGGGATGCACCCTTTCCCCGTGAAAGCCCTGCAAGAATCCACGTAGCGGTAAAGATATTCGGCGAAAATCGGCAATTACCGATACGTCACAGATGACCAAGGTCGGGGCACTCATTAAACGCAGTAGTATCAAAACATCTTGCGGCAACATTCCTGTGTTTTCTTGGGTTGAATGTGTCTGTGGCATTAGGCTAGCAACTAATGCAACTGTAACCCCTTTAGGAACGCAGTCCCGTTTTGGGGACAAATCGCTTGGAATTAGACTAGTTTGTCTCCAAATCGGGACTGGGGTACTAAAGGGGCTAAATTAGCCTGGGCCTCCGGATAAATTGTAATTGGCCAAATGTGGCAGTACGTAGGCAGCGGTTTCAATTGGTTGGCCGTGCCACGCGTGCGACATGTATTATAGCATTATAGCATTATAGCATTATAGCATTATAGCATTATATATACCTGGTAAGTGTTTTGGCAATTGTTCTTGTTTGTCCGTATGTGTTTTTTGCGGTAAGCTGTGCTGTGGTGTTGTGGTGCTGTGGTGCTGTGGTGCTGTGCCTGTGGATGGCATATTACCACCGTTGCTGTTGTTTTTCCGCCCACGCAAGATATGCATCAAGTAAAACTAGGACAGGGTGGGAGGGATATGCTATAGCTAAAAAGAAAGTAAAAGAGATGGTAGATGAAAAGAAGAAAAGAATAGGGAAAGACGTAGTGAAGAAAACGAATGAAGACTTTGAGGGCGGGATGAAGCAGATGTGGGTAGGGATAAAAGGGATACAGGGCAAGCAAGCAGGAGAGGCAGACACGGGAATACCTACAGTACCGTAAGAGCACAGAACGGTAAAATGGCTGGTAGTTCGCAGAGGGAAAGAGAAGTAATATAATAGCATTACCGTAAGCTAGGAACGCCCACAGCCAACGAAACGTTCGACGCAGAATTCGAGAAGGAAATATACGCTTGGGCAGAGGCGAGCGTAGATGCATCAAAAAGGGAAGACAGTGGTTCAGGAGGGTTACAGATAGAGTTCACAAGGGAAGAAGTAAAAAAGTGTTTAGCTAAAACCTAAGAATGGAAAGGCAGCAGGGCCAGACCAAATAGTGAATGAATTTATGAAGTACGGGGGAGAAGGAATGCTTGCCATGATGATTATGCTGTGTGACTGGATATTATGAGAAAGCGAGAACGCACCTAGAAAGTAAGTGGAGAGAAGGAGTAGTAGTAGTAGTAATAGTAGTAGTAGTAGTAGTAGTAGTAGTAGTAGTAGTAGTAGTAGTAGTAGTAGTAGTAGTAGTAGTAGTAGTAGTAGTAGTAGTAGTAGTAGTAGTAGTAGTAGTAGTAGTAGTAGTAGTAGTAGTAGTAGTAGTAGTAGTAGTAGTAGTAGTAGTAGTAGTAGTAGTAGTAGTAGTAGTAGTAGTAGTAGTAGTAGTAGTAGTAGTAGTAGTAGTAGTAGTAGTAGTAGTAGTAGTAGTAGTAGTAGTAGTAGTAGTAGTAGTAGTAGTAGTAGTAGTAGTAGTAGTAGTAGTAGTAGTAGTAGTAGTAGTAGTAGTAGTAGTAGTAGTAGTAGTAGTAGTAGTAGTAGTAGTAGTAGTAGTAGTAGTAGTAGTAGTAGTAGTAGTAGTAGTAGTAGTAGTAGTAGTAGTAGTAGTAGTAGTAGTAGTAGTAGTAGTAGTAGTAGTAGTAGTAGTAGTAGTAGTAGTAGTAGTAGTAGTAGTAGTAGTAGTAGTAGTAGTAGTAGTAGTAGTAGTAGTAGTAGTAGTAGTAGTAGTAGTAGTAGTAGTAGTAGTAGTAGTAGTAGTAGTAGTAGTAGTAGTAGTAGTAGTAGTAGTAGTAGTAGTAGTAGTAGTAGTAGTAGTAGTAGTAGTAGTAGTAGTAGTAGTAGTAGTAGTAGTAGTAGTAGTAGTAGTAGTAGTAGTAGTAGTAGTAGTAGTAGTAGTAGTAGTAGTAGTAGTAGTAGTAGTAGTAGTAGTAGTAGTAGTAGTAGTAGTAGTAGTAGTAGTAGTAGTAGTAGTAGTAGTAGTAGTAGTAGTAGTAGTAGTAGTAGTAGTAGTAGTAGTAGTAGTAGTAGTAGTAGTAGTAGTAGTAGTAGTAGTAGTAGTAGTAGTAGTAGTAGTAGTAGTAGTAGTAGTAGTAGTAGTAGTAGTAGTAGTAGTAGTAGTAGTAGTAGTAGTAGTAGTAGTAGTAGTAGTAGTAGTAGTAGTAGTAGTAGTAGTAGTAGTAGTAGTAGTAGTAGTAGTAGTAGTAGTAGTAGTAGTAGTAGTAGTAGTAGTAGTAGTAGTAGTAGTAGTAGTAGTAGTAGTAGGAGTAGCAGTAGCAGTAGCAGTAGCAGTAGCAGTAGCAGTAGCAGTAGGAGTAGTAGTAGTAGTAGTAGTAGCAGTAGCAGTAGCAGTAGCAGTAGCAGTAGCAGTAGCAGTAGCAGTAGCAGTAGCAGTAGGAGTAGTAGTAGTAGTAGTAGTAGTAGTAGTAGTAGTAGTAGTAGTAGTAGTAGTAGTAGTAGTAGTAGTAGTAGTAGTAGTAGTAGTAGTAGTAGTAGTAGTAGTAGTAGTAGTAGTAGTAGTAGTAGTAGTAGTAGTAGTAGTAGTAGTAGTAGTAGTAGTAGTAGTAGTAGTAGTAGTAGTAGTAGTAGTAGTAGTAGTAGTAGTAGTAGTAGTAGTAGTAGTAGTAGTAGTAGTAGTAGTAGTAGTAGTAGTAGTAGTAGTAGTAGTAGTAGTAGTAGTAGTAGTAGTAGTAGTAGTAGTAGTAGTAGTAGTAGTAGTAGTAGTAGTAGTAGTAGTAGTAGTAGTAGTAGTAGTAGTAGTAGTAGTAGTAGTAGTAGTAGTAGTAGTAGTAGTAGTAGTAGTAGTAGTAGTAGTAGTAGTAGTAGTAGTAGTAGTAGTAGTAGTAGTAGTAGTAGTAGTAGTAGTAGTAGTAGTAGTAGTAGTAGTAGTAGTAGTAGTAGTAGTAGTAGTAGTAGTAGTAGTAGTAGTAGTAGTAGTAGTAGTAGTAGTAGTAGTAGTAGTAGTAGTAGTAGTAGTAGTAGTAGTAGTAGTAGTAGTAGTAGTAGTAGTAGTATTAAATAGTAGTAGTAGTAAACTTATTCAAGAAAATAGATCAGGCTGACCCGGGGAACTATAAAAGGACAATGCTATACTAAGCATAGTGGGCAAAACATTTGGTAAGATTTTTTCAACGACAGAATGGGGACATTAATGGAGAAGGAAGACAAAACAAGCGAAGGGCAAGCAGAGTTTAGGCCCAACCGTAGCTAGCTGCATAGGCCATGTGTACACCTTATTAGGTAAGAAAATCCAAGGTTGGAAAGACGGGGGACTACTGTAACAACGTACTGTTATTTCTTCCTAGATGTACAGAAGGCCTACGGCACAGTATGGAGAAGAAAATTTAAATGGATTGTGGAAAAAAACTACCATATACCAGGTATCAGGTACGGGAAATAGTAATCAATCAGAGGAAAGATGTAGAGGGTGGTGAACAAGTTGACGGAATGTATGTGCGAGAAGTGTTGTGATGCCGGACGGGGAAATATCTAAGTATGTATGTTGATATTTTACAAGGAGTTGCACAGGAATGTACGCTGTCACCTAACCTATTCAAGATCCTGATAGTAGCAGTCGAAGCAGCGGGACAGGGAGTCACGGTAGGGGAAGATACGGTGTCGGGATTGATGTTTGTTTGCGGATGACTTCGTGGGGATATCAGAAAGCACGAAAGATTCCAGAAACAAACAGAGGGCATAGAATACACTACTAGGAAAAAAATGGAGGGTGACGGCGAACGTCAAGAAATGATCAGCAGTTGCTTGTAACGAAGATAAGGTGAACCCAGTAAATTTCAGTTGGAAGTGGGGAGAAGATAAATTGCCGATCGTAGACCAATATACGCACCTTGGTATAATAGAGATATCGAAAGACTGTTCTTGGGATACACATAATAATATATATAGCAAAAGTAATAGGAAAGGGTAAAGCACATGTATGTAGGCAAGATGGATGCGATCCTAACAGACTCGCACCTGGACACTAGGATTAAGATATATATGTATCCTCATGAATGATGTGATGGTACCAACGCTAGAGCACGCAGGAAAACCATGGGAAGGGAACGCGAAGCTGGTAAAACAGTTGGAAACAGTACAGAGGACAGCAGCTAAACAAATCCTAAAATGCTCAAGTACGACTAGAAACACAGTATTAAGAGCACAATTAATTGGGAATGTACCCACTCAGGACAAATAGAGACATTAGAAAGTTGAACTAGAGATATAAAGTAAGGAACATACATGCCAAAAAAGAGTGAGCCAGCCATATAATTATAGTGGAGCTGTATGGGAGAAAGTAACAAAAGGGCGAGCTGGAATAAGGTGGGATAGCGTAGTTGAAAAGTATGGCAGAATATTGGGGGAACCAAGAAGACTTGGTGTCCGCCGGGGGTTTGGGAGGTACAAGGCAGAAAGAAAGGATAAAAAGAAGGGAAAGGCTAGCGCTAAAAAACAAGGTGGAATCGGGAATACACTTGGAGATATATATATATACGGGGGATTGAGAGAAGGAATAGGAATGAAAATTGCGGTCCTTAATTCCAATTATTTATTCGGAACGCATCCAGCTATATATAATTGTCAAGACAAATTCTATTGAAGGACCTCCATCTGGCCCTATTGTCCAGGCAATTTATATTTACAGGCAGTCATATACTGAGGACCTTTAACAACCTGGGAGAAGGGATCTTTAGGTTGGTAGGCTATTCAGGTGTTTTGGACCCTGTTGGGATTCAAGGTACGGGCGAAGACCCAACCCAACCCCTGACTCTAACCCTAACCCTAACCCTAACCCAAACCCTGACCCCAAACCGCAGCCAAAACGGGCCAAAACTCGCCATAAACGCGGCTGCGCCGCGTTTGCATCGAACCAGGAAATTTCTCGGTTGCGGACGACGATTCCGAAGTGCAGACCACGCTACTCATTTTTTTTTCAAGTCAAAAACATTCCTAAAGATCCCTTCTCCCAGACTGCTAAACCTACTCCATATACTACTACTACTGACGTGCCCCACCTGAATCAATTTCTGACTGACGTGCTATAATTCTAGTTTTTGATAATTAATAATAAATCAATTAATTGTCGAATAAATTCCAGAAAATAGACAATCTCCCGAATCAATTGTCCCGAAAAAAATCAACGGCGGTCTCCAAAATCGTTTGTCCGGACTATTTCGATCAGCAGATAGATCGCGTTCTAAGTTGGTTGTCCGGGAAATTCCAATTATAAAAGACTTTATCCAAAATCAAGGGCCCGGACAATTACTAATAATAAGAAATCTCCAAAATAACTTGTCCAGACAATGCTAACTCGTAGACAATCTCCTAAAATCAATTGCGCGTACACTTTAAAAACTAGTATTCATAGTGCGTATACGAACTATTTTGTTTGTGAAAAGTATTGTTTAGTGTTCACATCTATCTGAACGCATGGACTTATTTTTCTTGTTTTTTTCATCACTCTCACTTTCCAGCTTAGCCCCTTTAGGACCGCAGTCACGTTTTGGGGGCACATTACTTGGAAATTGAGTGACTTGTCCCCAAAACGGGACTGCGGTTCTAAAGGGGTTAGGGTCGATCTTAACGAGGAGTGCTTTTCAGTTTTTTTCAGTATTTTCCCGAAAATTTGGTATTTCTTCCTTTATCTTCTTTTTAACGGAAGAAATACCGAAATTTCGGGAAGAAATAGGAAGAAATATAATACCGAAATTTCGGGAAAATGCTGAAAGAAACTGAAAAACACTCCTCGTTAAGATCGACCCTTCCCTTGACAAGTGCAGGAGGTTTTTGCCCTCACAGCGGTCTTCTGGACAACAAGCCGTGGTCGTCACAGGTGTCGTCTCTTCTCCCTCTCGTTACGGGCCTCATTTTTTCAACGCGCATAGGGTTCATCAGCATTACAACTGCTCGTGGTTTTCATCGAATGAATGTAGCTAACTCACGCTTTCGAGATTTCCGCTAATAATCAATTTTTATGCAAGAAAAAGTAATTACTTACGAAAAAGTATTTACGTACGAGTACTCGTATTACCCACGAAATTGATCTTAGTAGGCACGCGGACCACCTACGAAGCCACCGGGACGCTATGCGGTAGGTATCAAAACATCCTACTGGTATGTAGGAACATGCAATACATACCTATAAAGATGATTTGTCCCGCCCTTTCCTGCTTATTTATTCTTTGGGCGTTTAAAAACAAAAACGGGAGTTTTCATTCTATATGGAGGCGTTAATTGCCCGGGGATAGGGGACGTAGAGATTGTTCCTGGTGAAAAAATCAAAAAAATTACCTCGAGCGTATTATTTTCGGGAAATTACCGCTACCGGGAAATACGCATCCCTGAATATTATTAGTAAGTATAATAGTAGAGGTGTCTTCAATCGAACTATCGTTATCAACTTCCCGGACCCTGAGCGTGTCCATTTTAAATTGAACTATTATTGGTTTCGTTTGTCAATTGCAATATAGGGTATTATTAGACAGCAGTCTCCAAGATCATTTGTCTAAACCAGTGCAGTTGCTATCAATAGACAGTCTATAAGAAGATTGCTTGCACGGACAATTCCATGAAAAATGACACAACTATTTCGTAAAAATACACAGTAATAATACAGAGTAGTATGATAGGTCTACTGCTTCGTTTCTCTATTTCATATTATTATGTGTATGTCGTGTCTGTCGTATCTACTGTAGTGCGATGACATGGCATTGCATTGCCTACTGCTGTGCTTACTGCATACCAGGTACGTGGCAACGTAGTATCTATGTGGCGTAGCTTTGTGACCACAGAACTTGTATCTCTTCTATTATAGGATTGTGAAGAATCGGCACGGACACTGGTTGTGCTGGATGTCGACGGGTAGAAAGAACGGTTTAATGTGAAGAACACACACACTGTCTTCTAAATAAAGCTGTGCAGCAGAGCAGAGCGCTACGTAGGCGCCCACAGACAACCGAGAGCTACGCCACACGCAGGACGCAACAGCTGTGTGCCGGTGTGACGAAGTAGTAGCATACTATGGCGTTCAGGCGTAACGCCGTGGTCGGTTTATCCTCTGGCGGGCCCCAGAGCTACGAACAGCATGCGCGCATGAACACTGCCAAGGCGAAGAAGCTCGTCTTTTTTGGGGGCAACTGGAAGATCGTCGCGAAGGACTACGACCCTAGGTCGTTCATCGCCTGGACCCTGACTCAGTGGGGTCAGAAAGTTTTTTTTGGTGATGAAGAGGAAATTGGGAGCTCGGGCTCGGACGGCGATGTTGACTTCGGTTTCTGATTTTTGGATTGGAACCGTTAAATTATTAGGGAAAATGTAGCGCTGCCGATCGTGTTGGGGGGACACATGTGTTGTTTTTCTGACAGGAATAATTGGATGTTATGACGAGCGGAATCATCGAAGGAATGTACTAAAATATTAATGTAATCTTATACCGGTATGGGTTAACATATATATGTGTATATATACATATATATATATATATTCGAATGGAAAGGGTGAACTCGGCGCAGACGCAGCTGGGGCGCTGGGATTTCGTTGAGGCGTCCAGCGTCCGTGTTTACATTCTATATAGTCGCGTATAAGGTCGCGATCGTTACACGCGTACGAAGCAGCGCACTGCTGTAACTGCTCACTTCCTGCTTTGCGCTTTGTGTTTCTGATTTACCTCGCGACGTAAGTAAATTCGTGCGTGAGAGATCGCTATCAGCACTACTACAGTACCCAGTATTAAATGGGTGCAGGACGAAATCAACGAGGACATGAACAAGTGAAAAATCAACTGAAACCGATGAATAGTTTTTACTCGAGCACTTGCTATGTACGCAACTACTACTGCTATTCATACTATTATTGTGCACCTGGTGCAGGTAGTAGAGTGTAGAGTGAAAATGATCGAAAATGACTGTCCAAAGGCCTGAACGAATTTTACACTCGTGCTTAATGTAGTGCATGGACCACCCGGGGATGATAATATGTGTCCCCCCCCCAAAATGACGCCTTTGTATCCTCGAATGAGAGGAAATGGGGGGGGGGAATCGGAAGGCTGAAAAAGGGGCTGTTTCCCGGAAAAATTTGGGTTCCGGGTGAGAAAATACACATCCCTGATCTTAACCCCTTTAGAACCGCAGTCCCGTTTTGGGGACAAATCAGTCAAATTTCAAGTAGCTTGTCCCCAAAACGGGACTGCGGTTCTAAAGGGCTCAATAGTATTACCTGGCCCTGCTATCCACACATTCCAATTCATCGAAAGTCGAAAGGGCCCGAAATCAATTGGACAGATATTTCCAATTTATAGAACGTCTCCCTGATCAATAGTAGTCCAGACAATTCCATTCATTCAAGAAATAAATACAGTTTCCAAAATGTAATGGTCTGGACAATTCCAACAAATAGACCGTCTCCATAATCAATTGTTCGAACATTTCCAATTCATAGACAGACAGTCTCCAAAGTCCTTAGTTCGGTGTTCGGACTATTTTTATTCCACTTACGGCCGGGCCGTTACCTCATCGGAGAGCGTTTTTCCAGAATTTCAACATTTATTTTCGAAAAATTGAAAATACTTATCTTGGACAAGATCCAGATGCATTGCGTCACGATTTGTAAAACTTCTTCAGAAAGGAAAAATATCAGGAAAGTCAAATTTCACATACCAGGTATATATTCGGAACGATAATCAGGAAAATCTGAGAAATGAAAGCTTGCACGAAAAACAACCCTGGAAACTCTGGAAATTCTGGATGGGGAAACTCCGGATAATAACGACCCTTAGTGGTCAATGAACAACGCGTGCTGTTCACCCCTAAAGTGGGCACCTCTCGAACATCAGCATCACACGCAACATAATAAGCTTGTCGAGTTCACGCATAGACAACCACCTCGCTGAGCATCCGTAGCAGCCTGGCCGTCGTGCATCTGGGCGCTCGTATCCCATGGCTGGTGCTTATTATAGCGCTGGCACACGAACTGACAAGGGCAGCGACAAGTGGTCGGCCGACGACATGTACGTTCAAGCTCCTTGCTGCAGGCGGAAAGGCATGTTGCCTACGGATTGACTCGACACTCCCCCCGTTTTCCTATTAATACCTCGTTTTCCTTCGAGCCCTTGTTGTGTTGCAGCGCTACGGGCTTCAGGAGTCGCCGAGGAGGGCGACAGGGTATTCTGGAATGTGCGTCGACTGATCTGACCAGCGACGTATGGAGGGTGCATCGTGTAAGACAGCGATGAAGCCGTAGGATGGTTCGCTGTCATATCGATGTAGGAAAACAATGGCGTGTCCCCGGCGGGGGAGGCCAATGTTTGGGTCATGGAACCCCCGTTTCGGCTTTAGTGGTCGATACAGGTGCTCTGTAGCGCTACCTGGGGTCTAGTCAACCCCACCAAAAACCGAAAGAAACCAGTCAAACCACATCCCGTTCACACGCCGTGCATGAGTATTGCCTACCATTTTCCTGTCTGTTAATCACACGTCGCCTTTGCGGAACAATACCAACAGTCGACTCCGTGGCGTCTGGCCACCTCGTGGCCAGAGAGAATCTAAGAGCGAGATACGGAGGACACCTCCATCAGGACTCTCTCAACGAACGACAGCATCTGGCTATCGAGGTGAGACCGAGCGGATAGCGCCCAGAGGGCAGGCTAAGCTGTAACATGGTGAACCCAGGGAGATCCGAACTCCCAGGCTCGCAGTATGTATGATTTTTACAACATCAATGGATGACGTATATTATGTTATCTGGGTTGTATGTAATTCTACTATAAAAGTGTAGGCCATATGGTAAGATCCCCGGGGGGCCTTGGGTCTATCTATCTTCCCATCTTAACGAGTCATGTCAACGCGCGGAAAAAACACTGCATGGTTGCCCATACGGTATGTAAACATTATGTGAAGACTGGGCTATGCGAGAACGAATCCGGCCAGCAGGTCAAAGCTGAAAAACTACGAGCGTGGGGCAACACCATATTTCGTATAAATATCATGATGTATTCGCACTAGTGATAGTTAATATTCCTTAACTCCTCACACTTAACCGGCTGTAATTAAAATGCATCTCGTTTGGGAGAAACTATTAACTACGAAAGATTGCAGTACCAGTACGTAAGAGAAACGGTACTAACGAGATACCCGAGATATGGTACGCCTCGGATGATCAAGCTCAGCTCGAGGCCAGCATATAGCTGTACCACTCGAGCGAGTCAGCCATCCTAGTCGACGCGAAGTAAGAGATGCATAAGTTTTATTTAGAAGACCAAACACAGAGACAAGAGAGAGACCGCTGCTGGGCAATGTTTCCCAGCAACAAGGACGCAATATCCGTTATACCCCAAGATCTATATCTCTATAGGAAACCCGGGGATGTCCCCCGGATGTCCCCTGACGACCACAGACACCATTAACGTATCCATGCAATAGGCGCACCCGAACACTCAAAACAAAAGGATAAAGAAAGGAAAACTACATCGTACCTGCGGTGTGTGTGAGCAAAAGGGTGCGAAAATGGCGAACCATACACTACGTATTCAGAACAGCGCTTACAATGGCTCACCAACAAGGACCGCAGGCTGCGTGGTACAACGGTCGGTCTGGGCATGAACTGGGGCAGAGTTTTGAGCGTGGCATATACACCCAGCATAGAGCATAGAGCGAGTTGCTGTAGAACTCTGAAACTAAACTTTTCGTGATAATACCTAGGCTTAAGAGGTTGTTCACTCAGATTCAGATAATGAAGAGATACTTGTACTCGTCAGTCTCATAGGAAGTACGTGAGGAGGATAATACCAGGTGTCATAACGTTTAAATAATCAGATGTCCAAAGGGACGAGTATAATATATATGTGCAAGTCGCTACACCACCCACAGGTACACACATTTGTGAGACCCATGACCGAGATGGACCATGACGAGCTTTGGTATGATATGCGCATTCAAACAGAATACCTTGCTATTTGGCACTCCAAGCATACTGGTCCAGTGTTGAAGGAACGAATCGAGAGGTGTAATAGGAATGCCAATAGGTGGTAGGTAGTTTCCGTTCTGGGGGGTGTTTGTCACCACCTTTCTGCAACTGCTTCAAAAAAAACGGTATGCAAGGGGTACGATCTGGATGTGGTTGTGGATGAATGTCGTTTTAGGACTCATGATTGATTTTAGTACGAAAAGTCGCAACAGTGGACAGTGTTCGTGCTGGGGGGGGGGCGTATACGTCAGCACGTTCAAACGACTTACTTAGTCGTAATCAAATATCAACCTTGGCTAGTGCCAGTGAGTCGAAGTGGTGTAAACGTCAGTACCTTCGAACGATTTAGTCTCTCAGAATCGAGTAATACCTTTGGCCAGTGCCAGTAAGCCGAAGTGGTGTAAACGTCAGTACCCTCGGGAGGAACGCCGTTTTGAATCCTGTTCGGCCGCGTCGCGCGGACGAACCTCGACGCTCTCACCCCTGTACTCGACGGCGACTCCTTCCGCACGGGGCTCGACAATTTCGTGGCGGAGAGGCAGCAGACGTTCTTGAGGGATACTCAAGAGGCGGCAGGAGGAGAAGAGCTGCGAGAGGGCGCGGCACAACACGGCAATTAAGAGGAGTTCCTCTGGTGAGCAGACGCGGGTGGAAGACAGGGTCTTGATCAAGGAGGCGGCCAGCAAACTCTGAAGGGAAAGCATCCACGTAAAGCTGGCGCACGAGCATTGGACCGGACCGTGGCGAATCACCTTCATCGAGCAGCCAGGTCTGAGCTATCAAGCGACTATGAGAGGCCACCGGATCAGGGGAAGGGTGGTATCGGCAGCCAACATCAAGATCTTCCATGAGCGGCCGGAGCACATGAGGCACGACTTCGAGAACGAATTCGTGCACCTGGCCTGGGGGGCGGACTTGGGACTGGGAGGCACCTCGACGGTGGCAGTGCCGCTAAACACCCTGACTGATGGGAAGGCAGTTGGGGATCCAGGGGGCGCGTGGGATTGGCACTACAAGGGCCAGTATCAAAGCGGAAACGAAGTCAGAGTAGCTCGAGGAGGAGGAGATCAGGGACAGCTTCACCCCGTTGGACGTTTCCCACGCCCTATGGAAGACGTACAAGGACCCACTCAGACTGTCGGCCGCGGCCGAAGCCGGCACCACTGAAGGGGGAGCGAGACACCGAGTCGCGTGCTCGTGCGCTTCAGGATTTCCCAGTCGGTACGCAGGTGGGGCGGCCGTTTGAAGGCACCGATGGAGTAAGCAGAGTGGCCGTGGGTGAGGTATATGACGCTCAGGTATCATATTGGCGGGTAGGGTACCCAGACGGAGACTGGGAGGAGCTTAGCCGTCGTGAAATGGACACCGGGGTTCTGGAACGACAAACCAACCCATACAAGGGAGGGCCTTCCACTTCGGCAGCGAGCACCCGGAAGAGAGGAGAAGCTGAAGGCGTAGGAGTCGCGTTACTAGAATCGGATAAATCCGTACATGACCGAAGCTAGTTAAGCGTCGAACGGAAAAGGAAGGACGCGGCAGCCGGTTGGTCCGGAAAGGAGGAGGTGCCCACGCTGTCACCGGGTAGTGGCCGGGATACCCGCTGTTCGCCGACGATAGTTATGCGTCGGGCAGGGGGGGTGTTGCAGCGCTACGGGAGTCGCCGAGGAGGGCGGCAGGGTTTTCTATAATGTACGTCGACTGACCTGACCAGTGACGTATGGAGGGTGCATCGTGTAAGACAGCGGCGAAGCCGTAGGATGGCTCGCTGCCATATCGATGTAGAATACAATGGCGTGTCCCCAGCGGGGGAAGCCATTGTCTGGGTCATGGAAAGCCTTAATCGGATTTAGTGGTCGATACGGGTGCTCTGTGGCGCTACCTGGGGTTTAGCCAACCCCACCGAAGAACGAAAGACACCAGTCAAACCACATCCCGTTCACACGCCGTGCATGAGTATTGCTTACCACTTGCCTGTCTGTTAATCACACGTCGCCTTTCCGGAGCAATACCAACACTCGACTCCGTGGCGTCTGGCCACCTCGTGGCCAGAGAGAATCTAGGAGCGAGGTACGGAGGACACCTCCATCAGGACTCTCTCAACGAACGACAACAGCTGGCTATCGAGGTGAGACCGGGCGGATAGCGCCCAGAGGGCAGGCCAAGCTGTACCACTTGCGCCTTGGCTGGTTTCTTGCGTTTTATTTTGTCCCTTCCCCGATAGTCGATTATTTCTTGAGTGAGGCGTCGAAGCCTCACTACGAGGTGTGTGTGCGGTAGATCTATCACCTCATACCTGTGTTAAATAGTCCCATCTTCGACCCCTCTTCCCGATTTTGGGATGATATGGTCGCGATGGAGTAGCACATCCATTGTATAGGAACGCATATACACGTATGCGAATCCTTGTTGTATGGTTGCACCTAGCTCTTTTGGGATACAAGACATACCTGTAGACAAATCTCATATGGTTGTATGTAGTGTCTTAGGAATATATCTGCAGGCGAATCTTATATGGTTACACGTAGCTCTTCGGGGATATTCACCGGAGCCAGACATCCCCTTTGCGAGCAGAACATTCTGTTATAAGGGTCATTCTTATCGGAGAGCTTTTTTTCCGAATGTGTGATTTTTTTGCTTCTGGGGAATTTCACGACTAGTGACAGAACGCCTCGGTATATTGATGCATATCTCCAATTATTTCCAAACTTTGGAAATTATGGAAAAACCGCTCTCCGATAAGAATGAGCCCAAGTCTGGGAATTTTCTGTATGACAAGGTCCCGACAGACTGCATCTACAAAAAGGTTAGTTTTGGTCAATGTCTCGGCTGAGTTGTGTCCCCGACGATGCCCTCCTTACTCACTTGAGTTATCTCCCTTCCTTTCAACTCACTTGAGGAGCATTAATAATAAGAAGTTCATGAACTACAAGCAGCATGCTCTACCCAGCACCGACATCCCTGCGCCTCTTACCAGCTTCGTATCTGCACCCCAATTCACACCAAACCTCAGCTGGAAACTCCGCTTGGGCCCACAGCTGTTCTGCCCAGAGAACTGCCGTATATAGCATGTAACCATGTTCTCTAGGCCGTTTTTGTGGGACGCATACATACGCAACTCATGACGCGAGGAGCCTGGGGAAAGTCGAGTGTTTCCCCTGTATACCGTACGCAGCACGCGTTCAAGCTGCACCGTCGGAGCAATAACCAGAGGCGTTATATGCACACACCGGAATCTTGCCACCGGGGTTCGCTGTCTCCGCCGGTTGCTGTACCTTGCATGGATACACGAACTCGACCGTTGGGTCAAGGCTGTTTTCATGGCCGACTGCACTGCAGCAGCAATGCCGGTAGGCGGTACCTTCCTCACATGGCTCGTGTGCACTTACCTCCGCCTTGGACTCCAATACTGCCAGCCCGAACGCCGTGGACATCTTCACAACAAGTTGACGTTTTCGTTTCCTGCGGGTTGCTTCAGGTGATGGGCTTTCCACCTTACCTACATTCCATACCGAACTGAGAGCTGGCGTATGTGAGTCGATGATGTGTGTGTCCCACCTATCGATGCCCGTCGTGGTATGGACGTCAATCGTTGCCGCGGTAAGGACACTTTGTCGATTGAGGGGGGAAGTGTATGAGTCAAGCCGGGGGTGAGATTTCATGGGGCAGCCCGACGGACTGACGGACGGACAGACAGACGGACAGATAATAATGCCCCGAACCAGAGACTCTATTTGTTTAACATTGAAAACTGAGGAATGACGATACTTTTCTGTCAGTCGCGGGTAACGGGAAAAAACTTACTTTACAATTTGATACCTCTTCGGTGACTACTGCCTTACGTCGACAGGGAGAGGCTTCCATGCGTACGAGTGTCAGTTTCAATACCCGCGGAACCCGTGGAGCAACTTGAGGACGAAGAGCAATGAAACCACTTGGCAAAGTCCCCGTTGGGGTGGAAGGCGCATGCAACCCTACGACGGACTCGACTACCAATAATGGCGAGGTGCGTCTCAGTCCAGCTCTGAATAGGAAACCAATCGCAATGCTGGAGGTCCGTCTCTCGTTCTAATCGATGTTGATTGTACAACAACTTTCCGGTGTTTGTGTCATAAACAGCGGCGCTGATATCACCCCTGGCCACACAGGTTGTTTGCCGTTTTCGTGGTAATGCCACGGCAGTGCCCGCGAGATGGCATGGCAGTGCCCACGTCATGCTACGACATGCCGCGGGATGTCGTGGAAGCCCGCAGCATATGCCGCGGAACGACTGCCGCGGAACGACTGCCGCGGAAACCTTACGGAAACCGTCACGGCACGTCACGGCAAGCCCCACGCTCCATGGCAAGACTCATGGCACGCCAACACACGCGGCAAGGCCCACGGGAAGCCCCCCGGCAAGGGCAAATCCCCGACAAGTTCCACGGAAAACCTGCGTCAAGGCCCAATGAGAATAGGGTGCCAGGTGGGCCTTCGGTAGCTCCTCCGGAGGGCTGAATATACCTCTCTACATTGCTGTTGTAAGCAGGGTGTCGAAGAATGTGATGGGCCCACTGCGAGGGCAAAGTGCCAACTGGGAACAGGGTGCCAGGTGGATGTCTTGCCGTGGACGCTGTGGTGGGGCTTGCGGTGGGTCTTGCCGCGACATTGCCGCCACGGGTATTGCCACGGGTCTTGCACCTTCTGTGTCTTGCTGTGGGACTATGCCGTGGATATTGCCAAGGGGCTTGCCGTGGGATGAGATGACGACCTACCACGGAAATATCTGCGGGCACAACCGTGGCACGTTCTATTGTAGACGGTATCCCGTGGGCCTTGCCGTGGCATGCCATTGAATCGTCAACGACATGCTGGGCATCCGTGGATTTTGCGGGATAGGTGCTAAAGGTGAACCGAGTTAGGACGTCAGGTAGGTTCTGCGGGAAGTTGTCGCTGTTGAGCAGATTGGCACAAGGCCTGCGGTGGGAGGTCACAAATATAAAGGTATAGAGCTAATTAATGCGTTAGAAGTACAGTGCAGTTTCTGCTGGCCGGTATAGTCACCTGATTACTGTAAGTATATTGTTGTAAAACCAGCAAAATATGTATGTTTTCGAGTTCGTAACTTCTAAGCAGTGATCTCCGGGACACTCCGCTCGCCATGGACTAGTATATACAGACAGTGGTACAACAGGAGCACACCATCCTAAACATTGATACTGTCTTCAGCACGCACGCTCGAACCAACCAATCGTATAGGACGCATGTGAGGTTCGGAACCGCGACTCAACCATGGTGAGTTGCATAGCGCTCCCCGCTGGCCTGCAGAGTAACAGAACGCCTACCGGGTTCGCGTCGGAGGGAAAGGGTCGGTTGCCAACATTTTGATTGGTCCAGCCCAATTGAGGGGCAGTTTAAATTCCGAGCGCTTTGGCTGGGGTATCCGTCTTGGCACCTTTTGGCGATTGGTATTTCGCGGTGTTGTACAGCAGCTAGCAGTAGATGAACACCCATCCGCGACGGAGAAGGTGGGGGCTTGCCTGAACGCGTCGGATAGCCTGGGTATTTGGCAGTCTGCACTGGAGACGGTGAGAGCATGTCGGTCGGGCACCACGCCATCTACCAGTGCCGCTAGCAGTCGGCAGCTAATTCGCCGCCCTCCAGCTACGGTTCATGTATCAGACAGTTTAGGGAAAAAAACAAAACTGAACAAACACAATCTCAGGTGCATCGTTGCTCGGGGGCTCCGGACGTCTCGCCGAATTAAAGACGTTGGCGGCTATTTTGTTTTCCGTAGCATCGCCCTTGCTCAGAAAGAGGTCTGGAAATGCAGTGTCCACGCCTGAGCTAGTGAACTGCAAAGGTGTAGAGTGGCGTTGGTCTTGAGAATCCGGACATTTAAAAACTGCTTTGGAAAGGCCAGTGGGCCGGTTCATGTGCACCCCATTGGGGGCCCAGCCGATGGGGGCTGTTGGGGGCTTGATATGAAAAGGTGGGGGCTGGCGTGTCGGCTTAAAAAAAGGTGCAGACCAGCGCACAATGATGGTTTCCGGTGATAAATTTGAGCAAGTATTTTCAGAAAAGACCAGACGACGAACATCCATCGAAGTTATCCAGACGATGTCATGCGCTATTACAAAAACTGTACTCGGCCGGGACCTTATTCATGCAGCCCACCCTGCTAGTACGGGGGGGGCACAATAAATAGGACCTACGGCACATACAAAAACCTATATATTTCGCTATTTTCACTAAAAAAAATGGTCCTATTTACTATGGTCCCCCTTAATAGCTCAGCGGGTCAAGCATGGCGTCGGCGGTACGAGCACGAAGGCGACCAAGGATGCGCTAGGCAATCACCTTTAGCATGTTTTGTTGTTTTCAGTTGGCTCGGAGCCACTCTCGCGCGAGTGGCTTCCTGCTTCATTGCAGCTGGAGTTTTTCGTTGTTGTATTTTTCTGTTTCGGGATACCGTATGAACCGCCATGCAATTGTATAATACGCCGCGCCAATACAACGTGTTCAAGAGCCATCCCAAAGTAGGGGTGCACCAGAAGTTCCTGAACCCCTAACATTAGAAGCTCAATATCTCACCCGATAAAATACTTGGAAGAAATTCGTTCGTGCCACCCGACCGGCACTTGTATGCACTAGTCCTAAAACGAACATACTAGTAAACTTTTCACCCCCACTGACTGGTAGTTCCTCACTTTATTAAGGAAGTCAATTGGTCACAAACCTTCGTCCCACAAAGTGCAACCCCTACCGTGGGGTGATTCTCAAGCGACCCGCCACACGGTAGATGTACCACTTTTTGCCTTCTGAAGCAGTATTTTGTGAGCGGTTGAGCCCCTCAGGGGAACAACTACGGCTTTACTAAACCGGTTATTAGGTTCATTCTTATCGGAGAGCGTTTTTTCCAAAATTTCCAAAGTTTGGAAATAATTGGAGATAAGTATCGATATGCGGAGGCGTTCTGTCACTATTCGTGAAATTCTCCAGAAAGAAGCAAAAATATCAAGTTCGTTAACATTCCAATATTTGGAAGAAAAAAAACAGGAAAATATGGAAGTTTGAAAAATTGCGCGAAAACAATGTCGAAAAATTGGAAAAAAAAAACTCTCCGATAAGAATGACCGAAAAATGACCCTTAGTAGTATGATTGTTTTACCACACACTGTAGTGTACTTGGTTCAGAAAATGCAGCGTACGCGACATGTGGTAGAAAATTCGGAGTTGAGAATTTCAGACTGAGGTTTTCTTGGATTTAAGGACTAACAGCTATTACGGGGGACCATAGTTAACAGGACCTATGGGCCTTGCAGCGTGGGTAGGCACAATTCGATGCGAGTCGACGAGGGAAGAAAATGCTGAAATCTTCTCGCGATAAAAAATGAAAGCACGTACCGTAGCGGGAAGGGGGGAGAAGAGCCTGCTATGTGACCCCGGATCTGAGTTACGAGTTGGAAGGAGAGAGAGAAGAAGATGTGCGAAGATAATGAATGGGATGAAAAAAAAAAAAAAAAAAAAAATGGTATACATAAAAACCTATACCTGGTATATGTTTGACCATTTTTACTAACAATATTTGGTCCTGTTAACTATGGCCCCCCGTAATAAGCATTTGCACTCAAGAGAGGAACGCCCACTCTCAATCCTCCTATAAAATAGTAGTTCAAGGCCTATTATTATATGCTCAACGTTGAGCCTAAGCCTAAACAAAAGACTATTATTATTGACTGCTGTTTTGTAGCACACAGAAACGTTGGCGGATTGGGGCGAACAAACTTATCGTGTTCGTAGATGCTTAGGCCCATGCGAGAGAGGCTTCAAGTATTTGTATTATTGGTCTCCCAACAGGAACGAGGCAAACGACACAGGAGAATGGCAAATGCTCTCGGGGGCGTCATTTCCCCAGCACACAGGCCCAGCAGACAAAATGCGGACCAACCTATAGAAGATTAATAGCCCCAACCGATACGAAGAAACTGCGTGTAACTGCCATACTCAAAAATCCTAATCACCATGTTTGAGGTCATGTTTCGGATGAAACATTGAGCTCCTCATGTGAGGCAGCAAAGGTGTCAGGGGGCATGGCTAGCAACGCCAAGCGTGCGCTGTCACGGGTGTAGGACCGAGTGTTCCACATACATTAAAATCCAGTAGTTTGGTGTCAGTCAAGGCATGCCAAGGCAAATTTGCTGTCTGTCAGAGGGTGAATGACATTGTGCTGTCTCTTGGCATGATATTTGATGCGAGGAGCTCAGAACATAAACCACCACTCCTACCTTGTTTGTGGCATTGCTCTAGTCCGTTTTTGAGCGAGGTACGGGGCCAATCGTAGTAGCCTACTGGTATGCCCGTTACCCTCTCCGTACCTCATATTTGATCAGGCGTGGGTAAAAAACTACAATAGTCCCCCCTAGTCCGTGTGGCGCTTAGTCGCAGCAAGAAAGCGCTGGACACATGAAACGGACTTTGTGCAATGAGCTTCCAAGTTTTTCCCTGATTCAGTTGAGATTTTGATTTCAGGCCAAGTTTTTCCTTGATTCAGTTGAGATTTAGATGTCAAGGGGGGGGGGGGGTAGGGCAACTAGAACGGGTTGTCCAAGGCAAAGTAAATAAGCAGCATTGTTTCCCGGTAGAGTAGAGAACTAAAAGCCTTTCATATGACGACGCGTTCTACGATGATAGAGGTAGCACATTCCGGCTAAACTGTTATCTGAATGACGGGGTTCCTTAGCCCAAAATCGACAGAATTTCAATCTTGTTTCGAAAAATGACGTTTTCGTACATACATACTCGGACCATGGGATTATTCATCGGGATGCAAGTTAAGTTTTGCCGAAGTCAGTTTTCAGGTAGAGGTATGGAGCTCTTTAAGTGAGGGGCCTCAGAAAATTTAGGGTGAACCTCTATTATTGCAGAAAGCCTCTGACGTGCTGCTGTAGACTCTCATGGAACCATTCCGATCGCCACTGCCCGAGAATCCTATCCTCGCGTATACTCGTATCGAGGCGTTCTCGATAGAGGTTCACCCCAAACTTTATGAGGCTCCTCACTTGAGGAGCTCCATACCTCACCCGAAGACTGACTTCAGCAAAACTCAAATTGCATCGCGATGGATAATCCCCATGCCCCAAGTATACAACCACGTCTTCTTCGAAACAAGATTGGCATTGCGACGATTTTGGGTTAAGAAGCCCTGTCGTTCCAGAAAAAAATAACCGGAAACGTGCTACCTCTCTCTATCGTAGAACGCGTCTATCTACAGTAGTAGTAGAAGTAAAATGTTTTGCCCTCATGTCCTGTCGTTTGGCACGGCACAGATCGTGAACACCGATTTTTCTTGCACAGGTCCTCCCAACCCGTTTTCATGCACTCCGGACTGCCCAGAGACTCCTTAACCCCTCCTCTTATATGTATGGCATGTACTGACCCGAATGTCGGTTGCGTTCCTCCTGCCTCTCCCCTTTTTATAAAATTATGAAATATGTCAGCTGTGTTCGGCTGAATAAATAGCCCCTCTCCAGGGTCAGGTCGGGTCAACGTGCCCAAGCGCCAGCAGCAACAACAGCAGCCTGCGCTGCTGTTGCAACGGGAGCTATAGGTTAAATTGACTCAAGACATGAAAACGTGGAAGTAAGTGTGCTTTATAATCACCAATCCGCCGGAGGATAAAAATAAATAAATAGTTGAAACTCAGCTTTGCAAGCTGCGTGATACGCCTCGCCCTTTCTAGAAAACCTTGACGACCTCCATACCACTTCTACGACAAGACGAACCCCATCATGCTACTGCAGCAGTAGGGTGATACGGAGGGGTGCCTATTAATAGAGTCCTTAGGCTCCGGATATTTTGTGTGTATTTCGTTACATATACATCCCATTCAGTTTTTTCGCCCTTCTTCTTTCTCTCCTTCCTACACAGTCGTAACTCAGATCCGGAGTCACAAAGCAGTATGATAGGTTTTTCTTCTTCCTCCTCCCCACTACGGTTCTTGCCTTGGGAGGCATTTTTATCGCGAGAAGACTGCGGTCCTTCCTTCCCTCGTTGATTCGCATCCCTTTTAGTACTGCACTCCCGTTTTGGGGGCAGAGCCTTTGGTATTTGAGTGGATTGTTCCCAGAACGGGACTGCACTTCTAAAAGGGTTAATAACTCGCCCAAAACTGATATGATTTAAGAGAAGCGGTAAGCTTCCCGCAAACAACGAAACGGGCAGTAAAACACGCCAAAAAGAACTTGATTTCAGTATAGGGATGGATGTAAAATGACGTGATTTTTGAGTGGGTTTTTAAAAAGAGTTCATTTTGGTGTTGGGATGCGAAATGACTTGATTTTAGAGTGTTTTTTTAAAAAGAGTTGATGTTAGTGTTGGGATGCGAAATGACTTGATTTTAGAGTGTTTTTTTTCAAGAGTTGCTTGTAGTGTTGGGATGCAAAGTTACTTGAATTTAGTATTGATCCCAAAAATACTTTGAATAGATGCATGCTACGATAGCGGTGTACCCCGAACTTTCCGAGGCTCTGGGATTGAAGACCTGTATACCTGCTGAAGGCCAAACACTGAAGCTGACAGAACTGAAACTGCCACCAAATGGACTATCCCAAGGTCTATTATTTGGTATCGTAAAACACAAATGATTGATTGGTATTCCAGCAGGGAGTTTCTAGGTAAAGTTCCAGAGTTGGAGAGCCTCGTTAGTCAGACGTAAAAAAACGTAGCACGAGTCAACCTGGCTGAAATATATTGGTTCCCCAGTTAGTTGATGACAATGCTCCGTCAGCCAGAAAGGTTTTGTCTCGAAACTACACCCTCCACGGTATGTGGCATGACTCAAAGACTACTGGTACAGATAAGCAATACTCGTACACGAAAGAATCGCCGGCAAGCAAAGCTCAACTCTTGGCGACAAGACCCGCGGCAACACGCAGCGCTAGCCACAAGACGACGCGGATGTAACGCAACAACAAATTGGTGGGATCCACGCACCAACGTGTCTCGGGGGTACGCACACTCTGCTGCCGCCGCTACTATTGATTATGATGATGATGATGATGATGATGATGATGATGATGGTGATGCTTCTGGTGGGGGTTGCCACTGGCTGTGCGGTCGGCCTGATGAATACACACAAACTGCGCCGGGGCCGACCGCTCTATCCTCGGCGACATATCGCAGCTTCCGATAAATGCAACAATCATAGTACAGCACGGACGTGCCGCCACAGGTGCATGGTCTTGCGTACTGCAGCTGCAAGCGTACTACTCTAACGTTGTCGCCACGCCTTTCCTCTCTCCTACATATGAAAGCACTCCTTTGAGCGAACTCTCTCCGCACCCACTAGGGGCGAGAATCTTGGCCAATCACATCCATTAAGCAACTCGCAATGCAACTTATAGCTGTGGTTTTACTGTGCGCATTGGAGGAAGGTTAGGTCTGTGATTGGTTCACTTTTTTGTTGTTTTGCTTGTGAATTATAACTGCTTCCCTTTCGCTTGGCCCGATACCCACTGTACAATTAATGTATTAACACCGACTTGGCGGCTTTGATGTCTCCCCGTGGTAGGCAGGGAGATCAGAGTGTGTATGCTTATTAAGCAACGGTGAGTTGAAGTTCTGGTGAATCGTGAGTTTACGTGTATCTTCCAACGGCATCATCTCGCAGGGCGACTGCAAAAGTAGAGGTGTGACTGCACAGGAATGAAAAGGTTGCAAAATGCCCACCCAATCCATGCCTGGTGCATTTTCCCCGGCGGCGCTCCGTCACAGAAACTACAGCAGATGAATAGTTTAGCAGCTGCCATAATACCCAAACATACGTGTTGTTGAAAAACAAGTACACAGAGAAGCCAATAGATCGGCAGTACGGACAGATTCACTGACGATACAGCGAAAATACTGCGAGCTACTTTGCTGGGCAAAGGGGTTCGCGTGTGTGCGTATACTCGTTGTTTTCGGGCTCCACCTACAGCATATAAATGAGTATCTGCTGTATATACTTTCTCCTTTGCCTGTCTGTTTCTAACTCACACGCCACGCAAATCGACTGGCTGTAATTGCAGTTTACTGTTGAACATGTCGAGCTTGTAGGGTATTGGGAAGTATTACGTAAAATAGAATAAAGCCGAAACTGCGCTCGGTCCTTTCCCTGGCGCAACGCGAAAGCTTCACAACGCAACCGAATGGCATCATCGTAAATTGAAAAAAATACTATTCACAGTGATTAGAGTGTTGATGTTGAGATCCCGAGAGAAGCGCTGGCCAAAGCTACCTTTTCGTGAACAACTACACTTTGTTTCGGGCAGGAGTAGGCAAGAGACGGCCGGCAGCGTTGACAAACATAACACCTTGCCTAGCCAAGCTCACTCATGGCTAGGAAACGGTTCCTATTGAAAGGCGTGCCACCAGATGCTTGTGAACACCTCGAGCGGGATAAAAACAGAACGACGATCTACGCGGCAATGAGCAAAACTGCCCGACCTCGCCTGCAAGCTGCAAACGTGGCCTCACGTCTTTGACCGTGCTGCACACATTCACATTCACATAAGGTCCAGCAAAGTGAGGCAATCACACCGGCTGCTTGAGCAGTGGTCGCTCGGCTTCGACCCGTTCGACGAAGTCCGAAACCGCATTGCACACCTCCGTTGCCACCTCGTGATGGGGACTGTGACCAACGACGCCGTTTGCAATGAAAAGCGAGGGAAGGGAGATGCGAATGCTGAAGTTCCACGTGGAGCATAAGGACTCCACAGAGCGACGAGATTGGAGGTTAGAGACTCCACAACGTAAGCGATTGAAGGTATGAGTGCACTCCAGCGTCGCATTTGCAAGCCACGGACAAAGCAAAGGGATCAAGGGCGACGAAGAGCGAGTGGAAACGAGATAGGGAGCGCTGAAGCGCCGTAAACAGCTTAACGAATCCATAGTTCGTAGCTATTGAAGCTGCCGATATAGAGCTCAAGGGCTCGAGAGAGCTTAACGATTAAAGCTACACACAGAGCATAAGTGCTCACGAGTCTAGCGGCTTGATACGCTGATCTTGGTAAGAGCGACCTTAACAGTGTCAACTTGTGACACTTCGGTGCTCAGCTCTCCACTGGCGGGTCTCGTCGCTCGTAATCGCCATACATTAATAGGCGAAAAAGCGACGGCGACCCGAGGTCTTAGCTGTGATACATGGGGAAAACAATGTCGAACAAGCGCCGAACGAATGACGTCGGCCTGGTGATCTGGAGCCTATATGTCAAACATGTCGCAAAGGTGCTGGAGAGAGCGGCGTATGAATGACGTCAGCCTGAGGCCCTGCGTTGAGCAAACGAGCTGAACAGTGCGGCATGTACTTCGCTGTTTGTATCAAACTAATAGCTCAATTCCAATCGCTGATATTTTGCGTTAAGCGTGCGATGCTCGGCTACTCGCGGCGCGATTGGTCTCACCAGTGCCCGCCATCCACGCGAACGACGTCGACCTGAGGCCCTAACTCTTGGAACAGCGTGGCTCTTCCCTCGGCGTCGTTGAGCGGATCCTTCACGCCCTGCGTCACCAACACTGGCCCCTGCCGTGCATTGCCCACGAACACGTGGCGTCAGAAGCGCGCAGATGATGTGCGCTTACCGCTGTATGTCAATAGTGTCTCGCTTCTGTAGGCAGGAGCGGCCTCTGGTATTCAACGCTGGCAAGTGTTTCGGTGTCAATCGGTGCGGCTTCGGACCCGCACACTAAAACATGCCTACCGGAATGTGTACCAACCAGAACACAACATACGGCGCTCAAGGGTATCCACGGTAACAGCGCATCAACACCATCACAAGGACGGGAGTAAAGGATGAAGGCTTGGATAACTCGAACCTCTACCGTATAATAATGAGGCCGCGTGCGATTATGGTAGGGGTTTATAGTTCTTCATTATTCTGAGGCTCCTAACTTGATTATAGTATAGGAGCTCTCTACCCTCAAGCTGATCAATCCTACGACCTAGGCGCACGACGAAAATGATTGTAAGAGAGAAATGCCTTCCAAGGATGGTGGTTTGTTCTCCGCGCTCCCCGCATGAGGAGCTCAACACGTCACCTGAAACAAGACAATCGAAAAACGCTGGTTGAGGAACCGGGCCAACTTTTCAATGCGCGAGTCCTAACGAAAAATACCACTGAAAGTATCATACCACCTCATCGCTTGCTGCATGGTACCGCACGATTCGCAATGTAGGGTACAACTACATATCCGGTATACATATAGTGGCTCACTTGAGGAGTTCAATCCGTCAGGAGATGTCGTGGGGCGGGACAAAACATGAACGGCATTCCAACGATATTGGATGCATTGGGTAGTTCCTTAGCGCCCTTCGGGAGCGCCGTCAGTCAGAAACCTTTTCTTCGAGAAATGCTCCGAAAAAGTGTTTCGTGCCTCTATCGCAACACGGGTCGCCCGCGCAGTGCTAAGTCCAGGCATGGTACAGCTAGACTGCTCGTTGTTAGGGTGCACATTGTACAAGGCCACAGGGATAACAACACAAGGAAACCGGTCGCCAAAAATATCATGCGTCAAGGCTGAATACCGCTCTCCGCGATGAGGTGCCGCGTTGACTGCCATCGAATCAATGCGTCGGCAGATCGCAGCAGGTAGGCCTTGAGAATAACAAACGGTATATACAAAATACAGCGACGACGGAAAATTAATGCCGAAGCTGGCCGCCATAAATGTCGTGCAGCACGACTGAATACTGAACACCCAAGCAAGACAGCCCAGTTTGTACAAATACCCTCCTAGCCTGATCAGATGTATACCTGATGGTCCAGAAGCAGGCCTCACAACTACCTGGTACTCACCCCAAATTTCCCAAGCATCTCATTGGCCGAGCGCGAGAAAGGAAGCTTGCCCCCGGCAGCGATGACGCCCACAGCCCCGGGATCGCACGAGTCTCTCAGGATGTTTTCTGCGAGTCCCTCGTCCACGATGCCAGGGTTCTGTTCACCGTTCGAAAGAAGTTCGTATACATATTGGAGGCGTGCTAGCATTTAGGTAGCATCATTTTTGTCTGGGGCGCTTCACTTGAGAAGTTTCATACTATTAGTAAGACACAAATGGGATTCCGGTTAGTTACTCAGCTGAGGAGCTCCGTCAGTCACAAATGTTGCCTCACAAGGCAAAAAAAGTGCAACCTCTAGGGTAACGCACGCGTCATTAGTACTTGGACTCACAATAAGACGACTGTATTTGCGGCAACGGATGAGCAGCGCCCGCTGCCGCGGAGTACGGCACATGCATCCGTTTATCGGCGTACCTCTCGCTCGTGACCGTCGGGGTCTCTTTGGCCGGTAGACCGGTGCAAGTCGTATCCTCGTTATCTTCTCAGCACGAGGCTGATAGGCAGAACTCGCGTCAACAATCTAAAAGCTGTGAGCCACATCTACTAATGTGCAGCTTGAAAGATTAATGTGCAGCTTGAAAGATCCTAACATGTAACCAGCAGGAAACGACTTTCAACCATGGTACGCAAGACAACCTGTCCCCTGTGATGACTTGCCGAGCCGGTTTTCTCGAAAACAAGGGGGGTCATGCATGCGCAGACAACAAAAAACGTTATCTTTGAGAAACATTTCGTCGAGATGTTTCCAAAGGCGCATCCCTCGGGAATATCAGCAATATTGGCATTTTTGTAGCATAATTAGCATTATTTAGGAGCACTATTACTAGTGACATTATACTATCGAAATTAGCAGCACATTATTAGCGATAGCATTTTGAGCATCTTCTTTTTGCCCGTTGTGGATAAAAACAGCTTGGAAGCTCGTCCGAAGGGGTGTGCTATCTTATCACCCGTGTGATAATACGGTACACCTTTTTTTGGTGTTATAGGATACACCTTTTTTGGTCATATAGGGCACACTTTTTTAGGGCTTATAAGGTTACACCTCTTTTGGGTGTCTTAGGGTATACCTCTTTTGGGTCTCACAGGGTACACCTTTTTTGTCTTACATTTTACCCTTTTTTTGGGTGTCATAGGGTATACCTCTTTTGGGCCTTACAGGGTACACCTCGGTTTTGGTCATCCTCACCACGGGATACACGTTGCGGCACGTAGCCGCGATGCGACCCTGCAGGAAGGCGAAAAGTCCGGAGCCGAGCACCGTGAGAGCAGCGTTCGGAGGAGCGGAGTAGGCCTCGAGGTTTCCGCCTCGAGTCGCATCTTCGACGCTGAGACCATCGTACTTGACAGTCGCCTCGGTCTGAAACTCTTCCTCCGTTAGAATTCTACCTGTAAGGTTAGGGAAACGTGCAGTTTTGTGGGGGGGGGCGTAGGTTTTCAGCGGCGTTTTGCATAGTGGGGGGGGCGTGTTTTGCGCAGCTGTGCCCGGTACGGCTACCATCCCACTGGTGCACGTGGGTGAACATAATGAGGACGAACTATTATAGCAGAAACATCGCAACAGTCTACAGCAGTATTTCTTGACATCGCAACAGTCTACGGCGGTCTTTCTTGACGGTCGAGTTCCTCCATGCCCGTGGGATACGCGGGTGGAGGACAACATGCACGATGTGGTCAGCAAATCAGACACAGGTATGCACTCCCATACCGCCTGCAGGACCTTTTCTCCGCCCTACCATTCCACGTGTGTAGGACTATTTTCGCCCAGCAGTCGCCGCAACGGTATCTACTACTGCTTCTATCATTACTACAAGCACTGCCCCTATCCAACAAAACGACGGATAGGCATGGGTCAGCGTGAGAGCGGGCAAAACGATGCCCCGTCACACCTGCGCTGTTGACGAGCACGACCCCTCGACACAGCTCCTTGCAGTCCGCCGCAACTCCCATCGAGATGTACCTTCCAGTCACGCAGCGGAGAAAAAAGTCAGCCTACGCCTGCGATAGGCCGAACACGACGCGAATGAATCCCAAATCTACCCACCAACGAAGGAGAGGAGAAAATGTCGAAGATGCAAGTCCCCAACTTCGCGTCACATAGTCATACAAACATCCAAGCCCATACACAATACACGAGAAAAAGCAATTCTTCAGCGGGGTGCGGTGGAGGAGAGAGACAATCATGACACTATCTGCTGCAACAGGACTATGACCAAGGTTGACACGGCATCCAACCGGAACCGCGACTTGCCACGCAGCTTATGTCAGAAAGCGTGCCCTAGGGAGGTCACAATGAAGTCTGCTGCCTTCCATAAAAAAAAAAAAGCCTGGACCATTCAGCACGCGTTTGTCCCGCTTGCATCCAAGTCTTCCATCGTCGGCAAGAGCTAGCGACGGTCCCAGACTCCGCCTCCACTTGAAAAAAAATCTAGAGCAACTATCGGCCCCCCCCTTTTTGCGTTACAGTGGCCACACGCAGCCAAACCATCCGTCACATCTTCTTGTTTCCTCGAACCGTCAACTCTAGAGGTATTCGCCGAGGCCTTGAGCGTTCCAATTGTAGGACTATATGGTTATTCGCGTCAAGGCCCACCAGGTGTAACTGCATGTGGTCTACAGAGATTGCGGCGGGTTTTATGTACGTATACCCGAGTAGGAGGATTTATGGGGTCTCAGATGACTTCTTCATGACAGGGAACGGCAGACCTCCCATGCCGCTTGTTCTACGTTCATCACAGAGTATTGGACACAGGGTTCTCCACTCCTACTCCTGCCTCATGGTGACCCTGGCCTCGAGCTATATACTCCTCCTCGACATCGACCCAACCCCATGCATGAGCTTGTCGAACACCAAGCACTCTCATTCAAAAGCGAGCTCTACTACTAGTGTAGACAAGGGCGTTCTCGCTACTCACCCTCCAATGGAGTTTCCCGCGATAAAGAACGGTCCACCGCCCGCCCGCAGAGCCACGTCTCTTGCGCAGTCTGCCCACGAGTACTGGGAGAACGAGAGCGGAGGTTTGGACGAGTGCCCGAACCCCACCAGATCAAGCGCTACCAGCCTCACCCCTTTCTCTCCGCCATCGGGAGCGGCACCGTCTTTCGATAACGCCTTCGAAGGGGCGAACTCCTCGAAAACGCGATCCCATTGGTCGGAGGAAGCGCCGAAACCGTGCACCAGGAGAACGGCAGGAGCGGAGGGGTCCTGGCTGCCTCCGATGGCGTACCGCACAAGCCAGCCGTGCCAGCGGAGGTACCTCTGCTCCATGGCGCCTGGGTGACGCGCCGGAGGTTTTGACAAGACGGGAGGCCGACAACGAAAGAAGGGGAAAATCACGTGACAGGATGGAAGGCGGTTGGATGAGGGGGGAAGGTGCAGCCGTGTCGGGAGAACGGAAGACGTGCGAAAGCGCGGGACAGCATGGAAGGCGGTTGAATGAGGAGGCAGAAGGGGAGGGGGCTGCAGGCGTATACGAAGTATACTAGATATTGAAAGAACGAAAACGCCTCGAAAGTGGTGAAAGGAAATGCTTGCCCAGGTGTAACGTGGCTGGGGGTGGCAATGTTGGCGGTGGGGAGGGGGGGAGGGGGGGGGGGGCTCCCTCACGCTGAGATCGCAAAAAGGTAAACGAAACCCCGGTCCCGCCTGTTACAAGAAACGTCCAGGCCACAGAAAATGCGTTTCATACAAAAAGCGGCTATCTTATCAGTGCGTTCAAGCATGTGGGCAGTTACACAACGCGAGCCACCGTACCCGTGCGTTCCACCGTGCGAGCGAGCCACGCGTGATTGAAGCCTACCGCTGTACCCACCCGTCCTTCCCCTCTTTATCCAGCAAACCCATGTCGCCTGCGCGTTTCGGCCGCTGCATGTCGAGAACACTTGGGATGCACAGAGTCATTTTATTTTGTCCTGCAGTAGATCCAAAGACCTCCCAAAACCGGGATGGGGCATGATAGGAGGCAAGGACATGACACCTGGCTGTCGCCGCCGATACCAGGACTTGATTAGGTCTACCACATGGTCCGTCTCATGCGAGAGGCCGAGGTAGATCTGGTAGGGCGTAGCAGCACGCGCACGCACGACTCTCGAAACAATTGGAAGACATGGGCAACCAGAGAACCTCGGCACGCGTACGTATGGCTCGCGAAAAAAAACGGGGGAATGCCGATCGTGCGATCGCCGGAGAGAGCCCTTCCCTCGCACACACATACAATAGGTTGGGTACGTTTGGGTGGCATCCGAAGGCACGCTTGGACGCGGCTCGCCCTCCTTCCCACTCACTGTATTCGCTGTTCCCTACGGTGACGTCCCTCTCCGCCAGAAGAGAGTGCCACGACTCTCTCACCGCTAGCTCCCTAGCCCAGCACTTCCTTGGCAGCCGCCGTCGGAAAAAGGCGAAGGGGCTACCCTCCCCTTGCCCCGGCGTGGGAGGAACCGACGGCTTGTAGTCTGGTTGGCGAGCAAGAAACAACCTTTCTCGTGCAGCAAAGGTGGGCAGCGGGTACCAGAGGCATCGATTCGCGGCGTGGGAGTCGTGGGGGGGGGGGCGGGGAGGCCGCACGGGGCGGTGGGTGTGTTCGGTGGGGATGATACTCGGGACTGTCACAGATCGGAATCAGCCGTGGATTATTTCGTCGTACGCAGCTCTCGCTTTTACTTCCCTTGTATGAGGTGTAGTATCTTGTTTTGCTTTCTCTTGAGGTGTTCGTCCACTCCAGAGTTATTGGAGCTTGTCTTGTGGCCACCGACTAGATTTTCGCGATGAGCTAACGTGATATCAGCTGCAGCAAGATCTCCTACTGCTCCCGCAGTGGGAACCCCCAGTCAGGCTATCATACCAGAGAGGCAGGGGCATCCACTACGAGTACCGACAAAAGTGTCATTGGTACTCGAGCTACAGTAGATTAGTTGGCCTAGCCGTGGTGGGTCTCGAGGCGTCAGCCAAGAAAGGGGAGACCGACAAATTTTAGCCGGTTCGAATGGGTGCTTTTTCATCACAATCACAACGAAATAAGGCTGCCGCATACTTTACATGGCAAGCGAAGGTTGTGCGCCGGAACCAAATGAAGCAACCAAACATACCAGAAACACACGAGGGTACACCCAGCCTTCCCAATGGATACATCGATGTACTTAACTGTACCTGGCACAATAATGCGCACGCTACAAACCCGCGACAACGTGTAGGCGCTCCTCGGCCATCTCTGGCCCCACGAATAAAAGTCGATGTACCGCATATGACAGCCGAGAAACTAATCTCTTGCGCCCAGAATGGTGAGTTTCAGCCCTTTCACCCAAATCCAACGGGTACGCAGAAACAAAACAACCCATGGAGAGGTCGCACAATTCCGTGACGGCCCTTGATAGCTTCCAACCATCACCCTGCCGTCGACTGCCTAAACAAACTGCCGAACCTTTCCACTCCTCTTCGCCAGAGCTCAGCAAGGCCTAGGAAAAATTGGGCGTCGCGATCGCGGCGCACCTAAACGCTAAATATGTCTGCAACATTCTGCCTGTCTTCGCAAAACGACCTCCTATGACCTTCACGAGGAACGAACGTCGCAAGCGCAGGACAGGCGCGTCGCGCACCTTGTAGAGCTGAGTTTCGACTGCTCAATCGTCTGAAGTCACAGTTGACGTCTATGGAAAAAACTACACAAACGCACAGACTACGTGAGGCAAAAATATTATTTGCAAACCAGAAGCAGACACGCAGACAAGCAGATAGGCAGGTAAGTACCTTCGCGGCGAGATGCACCCCAGCGCGAGAGCTACCCCTAGCGCCCTCGCCAGCGCTTCTCCCGGGGCCAGCCCCCCGTACCCTCTGGCTTTGACTATTCGCCTCGTCGTGACGGCTTCCAAACCTGTCTGCTCTAGCCCTTCTCCTGATGTGGCTTCGCCTCCTTCCGGCCCGAACATGGTTCTGCCGCCGCACAGGGAAGAGGGTGCTGGTGAGCATATTGTGTTATGACTATATTGATATTGTGGCCGGGGGGGGGTGGGGGTGGGGGGGACGGGAGTGGCGGTGGTGTTCGTAGTCATCGTTGTTGTGGTTGTTGCGATTCGTTATGGTGGTTGTTGTTGTGGTTGTTGCTGTGGTTGTTATGATTGGTGTTGTGGCTGTTAATGTGGCTATTGCTGATACTGATAGAATTAAGCCCTCAGCACAGTGCATGTGTTGACCCGGGGTCGTAAGGCATCCATGTTCTGTTTGTTCGAAGTTTCGAGGCCATCGTCGACCCCAGGCCTACCCCCAGTTCAGCCCCGCCATACAGTACACCTTATCGTTATACTTATTAACAGCATAGGCTACAGTCGTTTGAACTCGCATACTGGGTTTACTCCGCTCAGTAGTCACTCCCCTCCAAACGCTTGCCATACGCAGTTGAGTCGATGATAAGTACTACAGTAATCACGCTACAGTATTCATAAGCGCGCTTCGAAATCCGGCAGGCCTCTTCAAAAAGAAACCCTCCACATGTGCATCCAAACAAATCCAACAATGTTTCCGCCAACACACAAACGTAACCCATCATGACCGAACCTCGGAACTACCCAAAATGGGTGATCGATGCCTTGCGCCCAATAACAGACCACCTAATCGATCCCATAGGAACCTCGCACAGATCATGACCTATACGATCTGTCTACAGCAGATCATCTACACCATCTAGTTCCTGAGCGACCGTTGTGAGAAGTTGGGCAGGATCTGCTTTTTAGATAGGGCAGATCTATCCCAGGAAACATGCGGTAGAGCATACCGACTACCAGGTATTGTGCAGGTCCCACCCGGCGACACGAGCTAGATCATACAAACTCCAGGAGCCGGTCGGTACAGGAAAAAAACGCGGAAATTCCCATCGCCGTTCCTACCGACACTTCAAACCGGTGCACACCCGCCGCGTACCCGAAGAAGCGTGGCACCGTGTCTACTGTAGACGAGGGAGCAGAGCAGCCACCGACAGCCGCCGGCCGTGCCTGACGCGTGATTTGTCTTATAGGGGTAACTGACGTGCTTGTAGCATGAGAGCTCTCTACCTCGCCTAAACGCTGACCACGCGAAACATCAAAATGATGACAAACCACATGGTCCAGGTGTGTTTTTTTTTTCTTGATTTTTTGACAACGAATAAATTTCGTAGGACATGCATGAGATTCTCAATATTGTTGGTTAGTCCCTCCCTTCAGGAGTGTGTTATTACGGGGAACCATAGTGAATAGGACCTACGGTACACACAAAAACCTGTATATTTACCTACTTTTACAAACAGTATTTGGTCCTATTTACTATGGTCCCCCGTAATAGTGGATTAATCCTCTTGGGGTTTCGGAGGGAAACGTTGATAGCAAAACCCTTACAGCAACGGTCCCTGCGTGATTGGGGGGGATGATATTCCTCAACATGGTGTCCGAATTTCAAGGCATGGAGTCGTACGGTACGGCCGCAACATGATCTACCTGTGCAGCTGGGCGCTCGCGCCGCTCGTAGACGATGGACAATACGGGAAGTTATCATTGCTTTGCTCGATATCTCGGGTGGGTGTCCCAGAGAGGTTAGTTAACCCGTCAGCCACACAAAAGGTTTGGCTAGAACTTGCTACCTCTATTGCAGCATGCATCACCTGGCAAAGTCGACGTCGCTCATGGACAGGTAGTTGTCGAGGGTGAGGAGCGCCCGAGACTCCCCGTAGCCTTCCACGCAGAGATCCAGGGAACCGAACGGGGCCTCATCGAGCGACGCAGCCGAGAGCGCCTCCTGCACTCGACCATCTCGGCTGATAGCAAACAAAACAACGTCACGTGTGGCGTGGGCGGAGGACAGCGGGAAAAGGCCCGTTGTCGTTCGCGATTGATTGATAACATTAGCCACCGCCGGAAAGGTCGGGAGCGCACAAGCCGGCGTCGGAAAGGGTGTGCAACTCACCCTTCTGCTGTTTTGATGCCGCCTACCAGGTATTCTTCTAGAGATAAAATACTAGGACCTTCGGGGCGGAATGAGGGATAACCCTCACGACTGTCTGCGGCAGCCGAATACGAGTAGCCGTAACTTTAGTTGGTAAATCGGCTGGCGAGCGCAGCGAACCAAGACAAAAACTCAATCCCGCTCCCCGGCCGGCGGGGCTTCGCCAAATAGTTCCTCGGGAGGCACGCTTTCGCCTCCCAGCGTTTAGTCGATGGGAGTGGTCTATCTCAACGGGCGAAATGTGAATCCCCGAACGACATGCCGCCGGAACAGAAGAGAGGCGGACAGGAGCTACGAGTACAACCTCAGACAGCGCTTCAGATTTGGTAATGCGCACGCCTTGAAAACCTGCCCAAGCAGATCGCCCGGAAGAGCCAATAACACCTACCAGGTACCAGGTAGCATATACGAAAAAAGGCCACCAAACGTGCCTCCAAAACATACGTACTAGGCCGCCCGAAAATTCGAACACCACTGCAGTACGTAGCGCAAAATAATACACGAAAACGTGAATCCGATACATGTCAAGGCAGATCATCTCACAACCATTCTCTTCACCGCACGCAGGTGTGCCCCGACGCGACGAAATAAACCGCCCACGCCAACGACATTCTCCCACCTGCCCACGCGGGAGAGAACCTCCTCTAGACTCGGGAAAGATCCGGCTTCTATATTATCAGGAATCGGCGGCAGGGACGTGGGTTGGGGAAATGCCGCCCGCGCCGGCTCCTCCCGGAAGCTCCGCTCGAAATCGCGGAAGTTCCAGGCTGTTGACGCGTCTTTTTGCTGGGTGCCGGTGAGCTGCGCGGCAGACCATGAGCGGAGGTCAGCGAGAGACGCAGCGGGGCTCTCTTCGTCGGCCCCACTGCGCCTAGAGGACAGGGACGCTCTGACTCGCTCGTGGGACTGGCGCAGCGCGTGCACCGGACTGGTATGGTGAGGAGAAAGGTCGGGACAACAGCAGCCGATCGGGTTGGGGGGGGAGGATGGGTTATATGGCGTGGTCGACCTGCTGGGGTTGTTGCTGCCATTGCTGTCGCTGCTTACTGCTGTCTCTACTGCTTCTGCTGTCGCTGCTACCGTTGTCGGTGCCACTGCTGTCGCTGCTACTGCTGTCGCTACAGCTCCTGCTGCTATTATTCGTGCGAACATCGCTGTTGTTGCTGCTACTATTATAGTCGTGCTACTGCCACTACTGCTCTAGCTGCTGCCGCTACTGCGCAAGGAATGCCGGCATCTGCTGGGAGCGTTTGTGAAGCAAGGACGCAGGCATATATCATATATAATTGATGTACGGTACGCAAGCGATCCGCGGTTAACTTGTGTGCACCATATTCTCGCCCAGTCTACGGTTGGCAGCGGAACGCACAGTACATAAATGTACCACTCATGCTGCTGCAGCTCTCCGCGGGGCACGTGTCGCCGAAAAACCCTTTTATAAAAAAACAAAATGTCGCCAAGCCTTACGCTCCTCTCCGCAGCGGCTTAGCAAGGTCATCCGGCGCCCACCCCAAGGAGACAATCTTAAGTTCCATCACCTGTCGTGGAAAAAGACGTGAGACGCGCCCGCCTGCGCGACAACGTTTTTCACTTCTTCCGCGCAACTCCCGCTTCTGACCACCAGGTCGCTCCCGATACTCCTAAGAGTCTTCCGCAGGTCCTGCACGGCATGAAAAGCGAAGGCCGCGTCCAAGCGACTCTCCGCCGCGAGCTCCTGAACGCGACGCAATGATGAACAGGCAGCGGCGATAGAGGTCAGGAAATACGGGTGGTCGGCCACCGCTGCTGTGCAATACAATTCGCGTGAAAAGCGCGACAAGGACGATGAACAGCGAAGCCGCGACAAGACAACCTCGTGCCATTAACACTACGTTCAACGAAAGATGCCAAGTCGAAGCAGCCCAAATAATGGCTCAGCTGCTATTACGTAAACCCCAGCTCTCCCAGGCAGTCCAGCTCTTTAGGATTTGCACCATCTTGTCAGTTTTCGTAGATCGTACGTGGAGATTTACCGCGACCAAGGTTGGTTGAATGTTGCACTGGGCGAAAAGGCAACAGCCAGCAGCCAAGCGAAAAAGGGCGGCGTCGTGATAAACTGCCTACAACCTCCAAACCATGGTCAAACCACCTCAGCGGTGCGTCGTACGTACGTATCAGTATGTCGTACCGTACATATGCATCACATTGCAGTGAACTAACGTATCACGCATGTGATAAGATAGCACACACCCTCGGATGAATCGCAAAGGAAGCTTTCTCGACCCCCGGTAGCAGAGCTCTCGACCTACACAACAGATCCGGCCGCTTCCTTCGGAGTGTAAGCTACTGATCATGACGCACGTCTGGCACGATTGGCGCCGGATGACAGAGGCCGAAGCCCGAGTCCGCCATGCGTTCTCATAAAATGTTTTGGATTGGGGCATGCGGCAACTCGAGCTGGGGCCCTGACAAAGAGCGCGATTTCAGTTGATTTGCCGATCTACTATAGGTTTCTCTCGTCCCCCACCACGCGGTCAACCCTAAAAATACCACGATTAACCTGAAACGTTATGGCAGTGATTCTCGTACACCAGGTAACGTTTAATTCTCTCCGTGGTGCCCTGTAGCTCCCGATCGCCAGGGCTGGCAAAAACCACCCTCATAAATGCTCTGGCGCTTCGTGCTATCGTTACTCGAGACACGGCTGTTGGGGATCGACAATATTGGCTTACAATCCCCCCGAAACAAAAACAGCATAAAATACGAAAAAAAAAACGGTAAATATATGTTTCACACGTTCGGACCAGGAGAGCGACCAAAGAAATGGTTGGTAACTTTTGTGTTATTAACCGTCTAGGGGCAGCATGAGAACCCCGAGGTACGGGTATGTCCATTTTGCGTCCGTGCCGTACGACCCCTTGTATCAACCATTGTCACTCGAACACCATGTTACAGAATATCACCCCCCAATCACGCAGTGGCCGTCGCTGTAATCATAAGTCACTTTTGTATCGTCTACTTTCCTCCGACTCTAATCCTAACACCTACCGCCTGGGTAAACATCTCGGAAAATTCTGAGTTGATAATCAGGAAAACACCGGAATACCAGGGTATGGTGAGGAGAGTGTTTGTTGACTATCAACCGTTGTGTCGAAAATGGGCCAAATCGTTAACACTACTTAATACCTGGTACCTGGTACGTATATACCTACAATCAATATACTAAGTACCAGGGTATATATTTTTCTTCTCTGCCTTCTAGGCCGCTGTAAGCGAACCCTGAATTTCTGATTTTGTCTTCAACTTTGTCTGGGACTCCGGACGCCTTCGCTTCCCTGCCTTCGTGCTTGCTTTTTCGACCGCTTTCCTCGACGGTCGCGCTCGCCGGCCTCCGACGAGTGTGCTCCCGAGCGCGCGTCTCGGGGTCTCGCGCCGCCGCCGAGCGCGGCGACCTCTAACGCAAGGGAAGTTTGCTGCGGAGAGGACACACGGAGCTTTTATTTTCTGTGGGCCTGGAGACTTTTCCCCCTACTCCTATTGTTCTAAACGGTCCAAGGGTGGCTCGCGTACTCAGGATCTGAACGATTGGAGAGTTCACAATCTGTTCGGAGGATTCTTTATTGGTTTCAACTGACAGTCCCCTTTTCGACCACGAACTCGAAGAATATTAGCTGCGGTGAGGACACACGGAGCTTCCATTCTCAGTTTGAGCGAAGCCTTCGCTTCCGATTTAGTCTTGAACACTGTCTGGGACTCCGGACGCCTTCGCTTCCCTGCCTTCATGCTTGCTTTTTCGACCGCGATCGAAGGGTTCTACGGCCTTCGTGCATGCTTTTTCGACCGCTTCCCTCGAGGGTCGCACTCGCCGGCCTCCGACGGGTGTTCTGCCGTGCGCGCGTCTCGGAGTCCCGCGCCGCCGACGAGCGCGGCGACCCCGAACTCGAAGGATATGTGCTGCGGAGAGGACGCACGGAGATTCTATTTTATGTGGTAATTTATTTTGCTGTTGTTCTAAAAGGTATCTAAGGCTGGCACGTGTGTCAGTCGTGTACTCAGGATCTGAACGATTGCAGGGTTGGTTGATTCTTTGTTCGGAGGATTTTTTATTGGTACGCGCTGACAGTCAGTCCCGTTTTCGTGTGCGAGATCTACACACGCGTGAACTGCAGCCATCAGTCGTGTACTCAGAATCTGAACGATTGAAGAGTTGGTTGATTCTTTGTTCGAAGGGTTTTTTATTGGTACAAACTGGCAGTCCCGTTTTTGTGTGCGATACCTACGTATTGACAGTCTCATGTATTCTTGGGTGCAAGATCTGTAAGAGCTTATTATTTATGCTGCTGTATAAGTGACAGACTTGATCTTATCTCATTTTATCTCCGAGGTCCGATCTCTCGGCCTTGCTGATGCTACCGCTTTCTCCCGACTCCCTTGCTTTGCGGGCCACCATCGGCCTGATCGACCCCCTCGGTCTTGCCTTCTTACTCGTTGGCTGCCTTCCCTTGCCGTTCGCCGGACGACTGCACGCGCCTTCTCGGGGTATCGCACCGTTCTTGGTAGGTCGTTCTATATTCTCCCGGTGATTGCTGTGTTGGTGTTTTATAACTCGGCACGTCTTCTGTATTCGCCGGTGAATATTTTGGGATTCACACTGAGAATGCTGCCCCTGTCAGCAGTAAAACGAAGTAGTACTTTGCGGTTGTTCTGCATTGCCGATCGATGTTCTCAGGATCGAGTGCCATAATGCGTGTACTGCACGCGTCCTGTTCCCGCAGTAATGTCGGTGTATACTGCAGGTTGTTGTCTGCTGCGATGCCGTACGTACCGCTGCTGCTGCTGCTGCTGTCGTGCTGCTGCTGGTGTTGCGGCTGCGGTCTGCACAGCAGCAGCTGCTGCTGCAGCAACCGAACGCAGCAGCAGCGATGCCTGCTACTACTCCTGTTGCTGCTGTTGTTGCTGCTATTTTTGAGGTTGTGCTGCTGGTGCCATCGCTTTTTCGTGTGCGGGAGAGGTCATCTCCTCTGCACAAGCGCCGTTGGAAGTAGGTACAGCTCGCCGTAGAAAGGGGTGATATCGGCGTGGGTATTGGGTACTTGGCAACTGGGCAGCAAAAGGGCAGTAATACTACTATCGTGAACAAAATTGAAGCAATCTCAGTCCTAAGATATATGAGAAACCTCTCGGAACTGATTTCTGCCCCCGCCAGCAGCAACTGAGCTCCAAATTATCGATGATTTCCTGGCCCATAGACGGTTCTGATTTCTGGGCTTCAGGGTAGATGGCTGAAAAAGACAGAAATAGTAACGTCCCAAACAAATGCCGGAAGAGTTGGCCTATAATAATATGAGTGAGACAGACACGAAAACTGAGAATTGGCACTCGGCAGTGCCTTTTCCCTGCACCACTTGGTAGTGCCCTGATCCTGTTCGTAACAAGATCAAATGGCACATTTATGTCACGACTTGGTGCTGAGGTATATTTTCCTATCCGGAGCACGGGCGAGGGCAGGCACCCATGCGGAGCCCTTGTAATAGTATGTACGCACAGCGACCGTCAGCCGTAGCGTTCCCTTTTGCTGTGTACGAATACGTACCTTGTACTTGATGGAGCCCAAACACGAATCGCGACAGATCTCCCGCACAGCATACGATTATTTCCCATTTTTTACGGAGATACTCCTAGAGACATGCGTGTCCCAATTCATACCACAGCAGTACCTCGTACCTGATCATCGAAGACGTACAAGGGTACCACTCCCGCAGCCCCGGCCGAGGCTACTAACGCATCGTGGTCATGCGTCCGTAAATCGCAAGCAGTGAACCACACCACAGCCACGTCAGGATCCTGCAGAAGGGGAAGTTGCAGCACTGACACCTCTTGCTTGCCTGGCCTTGCCCAAAATTCAGAGGACGATGGTGCAGTCTGCTGGGCCGTCGACATCATGAACTCATTGGATGCTGCGCGCCTGCAGCTTCGAGAGGATCGCTGGGTGGACCAAGGCCTTCTACGTTGCAGGGGTGCTTGAGTTCTGCTGGGTGTACGTTGCGGTGTCTCCAGGTTACATGATGTTTTGAATGTTGACGCTTTTTGGGCAAAATTGGAGGGACTGCTGAGCGCGTGATTGATGAATCCTATGTTATGATCAACAGTGGCGTGCACGTATGCGATGGCACACAACAATTCGCCTAGAATGGCAGCAGTCGCCAGTCTCCTTGCCCCCATGATCGCCGCGAGCACGATCACTGAAGGTATGGGGTTTTACAGCAGTGGTGGAGTTTTTCATGTTCTCGCCGCACTTCGGGAGTTCAGCATGACACAGTTGGCGTTACGCACGAACAAGGGGAAAGGGGAGTGAAATATCTAGATCTTGCACCAGGCAGGAGGCAGGAGTACCAGGGGGACCATCGAGGCAGGAAGAGGAATCAGTACACCTCAACGGACAGTACATAAAAAAAGCGCTCGGAGCGATCAGTGCCCGTAGACTGTTCCCTGGGGGAGCAAAAGTGTTTTTTTAGGGCGAGAGGCCGGGTAGCGACGGGAGGCAACACGGAGCGATCGTACTGCTAATCAAGACCTGGTACATCTCAACGGACAACTGTCAGTACATAATAAACTGCTCGGAGTGATCAGTGCCCGTAGGTGGTTCCCTGGGAGAGTAAATGCTTTCTTAGGGCGAGAGGTCGAGGAGCGACGGGAGGCATCACGGAGCGCTCGTACTGCTGTTGTGGTGCCTGGTGCGTTGTACTCGACTATCCGTTCCCCTCGCTGCCTCGGCAAGGAATGCTGCGAGGCATGCCCTATCAGGCTTATAGCGAGTGGGGTAGGTCTTTCTGGCGGGTGTAAGGCCGGACTCACCCTCAAGGAGTGATACCTTCTTGCTGCTGCCTGTGGCCGCGAGGCTCAAGCGGCAGTAGAGTTGGGTCGTACGTGGTGCGTCAGGCACGGAGACCTACGATTCGCGCGTCTTTTTTAGGCAGCTGCGGCAGAGCAGCAATGCTCAATCGGGGTGTCCGTACGCGGAGGCAGGCGCCACCACAGGCCACACTACGGCACAGTCTATTGCGCCGGTAGGAGGCTGGATTCGACGACGAGGGAGGAGGGAGACTGAGCGTCGACGTGCGGGGAAGAGACGGATTGACCTCCCCCTGCGCGAGAATTTTTATTTTTCAGATCAGAACCGCAAGTAAGTGCGAGGATCATTTTGTTTTTCAGGATGACGGAGAAAGGAAATCGACTGGAAGGGAATGGCAACGAGTGCACGCGCAAAGGAGCGGGTGGATTGGGCCAAGGCGATGAGGCGGCCATGAAGAGCGGCAGGAAGACGGTGCACGGAGACCCATGATCTGCGCGCACACCATCATCACGAGAGAAGCGGTCATAGTTTGTTTTTTCCTGGTATTGTTTTTCACGAGGCAGAATAGTATCTACCGGTCAGTACCGGTACTTGTTATCAACGTCGTCACTGCTGGTCTTTGTAATTTAACGAGTTGTATACCCTTCATGGGGAATAACCTACGCAATTATCAGGGGCGTGGTACCATAACTGTGCTGCACCTCTTTGTGTCAGACAGTCTGGGAAGAGATTATGGCGATCGTTGATATTCGTGTGGTAGTAAGGTTCGATTGCTCCTTTTTTCACTGCATATCCGCGAGTCTTCACTCTGACTGCACTCCAGATAGCAGGCAGGTGTGTTCTTCTTTCGTTTTCACGACTACCGTGCGTTTCGTACGGTGCAGGCAGCACTTCAGACAGCATCCGCTGTAGTCAGCAGCCACGAGTCGGTTAGTGGTGGGAACGGGGGTACTCTATGTTATAGTTGAGAGGATATGTTACGGATATACCCGTGGCCATGTTAGTTCAGTTTGCACATTGGTTTTAGCTCGTGTGCGATTTCTTCGTCTCGTGTATTTTGAGGCAGCCGAATTTTCGTTTTTTTTTCGTTTTTCGGATCTTCCTAGGGCTCCAGCACCTTTTGTGTGACCACGGACTCCTTCGTCAGAGAGTTAATGTGAGAACAACAACAACAAACAACATGCTCTGGTACGATACAACAGCTCACATGTTTACAATGGTACCACAATTACACGAGGAGTGCGCGCTGATACTACTGTAATAATAATATTACACGATTCTTCGCTTATCATACGACGAGGACTCGTACATAAATTACGTTAGGGGCTGCCGGGTGACGGAATTACAGTGGGCGCCCCAATATCACGAAACGTCAATTAGTTGTCCAGATTCAAAGCCTTATTTTTCTCCAGCCTTGACCTAACTCTATTGTAAAGGGTTTAGAGTTGGTCCCATTGTTGAGCCGTGGTTGTCGTCGACCCAAATTTCTCAATGTTCGTGCCGATCTAAGCCTATTTTTTGTGAAATAATGGTTCTTGACTGGGGACGTCCACAGTATATAACGGGAGGCCATATTAAATAGGACCAAATATTGTTGGTAAAAATAGGGACCTATATACCTGGTAGGTTTTTGCGTGTACCGTAGGCCCTATTTACTATGGTCCCCCGTAATATGAATCGCACCAGTCCCAGTATGGATCTATGAGACAGATCCCGGAGTCCTCAAAATCTCGACCTCTGCTTCAGAATTTTAGCGGTATACTTAAGTATGAGTTTTGTGGCGACGGAAAACCCAAGAGTTAAATATTCCAAGATTTTCCTACGGGGTGTCGCTCTCCGTTTAGATGCAACCCTCCGCTCATATCATGGCTCGGAGCGGAAATAGGCGGTACGCAAGAGAGCGGGTCGGAGCGAGAAAGTTTTGTAGTCAAGAGGGGTATTTCATGTTTCGGATGCTCCCCCGATTATATGTTGAGTATGACATCGAATCAAGGGAGCCTTTGTTCACAGTATCGCGTACACCCGGTAGAATCAGCACTTACTTTCGGTTGCAAGACATCAGACGATGTCGGCTCACGCGGCATCATGACAAACACCGCATGTTCTACTGCTTGCTGTAGATGTCATCCACATGTGAGGCGTAGACGTTACCCCGTCGCCCACGACAAAAAGGGCAATCCGCGATCATGTTTACCGTTGGCGCCGCAGGTGGTAGGTTCACCCACGCAACACACGAAATAGCCAGGGGCGATCATGTCTGAGAGCTGAAAATCGTGTTGTGTGATCGATTGGTTCATTAGGTATTTATACAAACAAAAAGTAACCCCCTCCCCCCCCCCCCCCAGCTTAAAAACGATTTACAACCCCAAGAAAAGCACCACCACCCAAGACAAACACAAGGGGCGTCGAAAAAGAAAAAAACACCAAGCCACCAAGCGCATCAGCCGTCAAGCCGAACTACAGACAGCAGTAGAAGCCTTACTTTGGATTCCCTGATGCGAATGCAATCAAGGAGCGTGAAAAGAAACGCATGTCGATCGATGGGCATCGGCCTTCACGGCATACCCTTCGTCTGTTGCACCAACACATTGCTTGCGCAGGGTACATCGCTCACTGCCCTCCCCCCCCCCTCCCTCCGATATATATCGCAAAGTGATTGGACAGCTTGTCCTCAACACCGCGAATACCTATCAGGTACCTGTATGATTTTCAAGCCGGTTTGAATAAAACTGAGGAACGCAGCTCCTCCTCCACCACCACGGCACCTTCCAACTTCCGAGAAATTGCCGAGTTCGCTTTGCAGCTACCGAGCGACTAGTTGGGCGCCTACTGATCATCCTCACCGTGGGTTTGATGCTTCCCATCTCGGCGTCTCTTCTAGCAGCGGGACGGACGAACAATAACCAAAACACTTACACTCGGCTTGAAAATAATCACGACTTACAGCACGTTACATAAGCCGACGCCATTCCAAGGATAAGTTTACCATACTCGGTTTGAGAAGCACATATTACAGCACCAGAACCCACACGGACCCCCCCCCCGGCCACATCGGTCATACCGGTATTTCCAAACACTATCGACCAGCTTGAAAAAATACATACCCCCAAACCGAACCGAACCGGACCGAACCGAACCGAACCGAACCAAACCGGACCGAATCGAATTCCCGCCCATTCGGTCAGACTCGGAAAGTTATGTATCTCAGGTGTTGAGCTTGTCGTGAAGCTCGCGGGCGATCTCTTCGTCCGTTTTGTCCCCGCTTCCTCCCCCCGCTTCGCCAGAGGCGGCTGCATCGGGCTTGTCTCCTCCGTTATCGGCTTCGGCGCTTGAGGTTGGTCTGAACGAGAGCAATGCCGTCGGGGGCGGATCCTCTTCCGAGGGGAGCGACTTCATCATCATCACTGGCTCCGGTAAGGGGTCCAGCATGTCAAACTCCGGAACAGGATCGTAATAGATGGAGTTGTTGTCCTAAAACGAGACGCGAGGGGAGACAAACGGCGAATTGTGAGGGGACGGGGGACATGGGATGGGGGGGAAAAACAGGACAGGCGTTATCCAAGGGGTGCCGTTGTGTTATCGTTCGATACGGATGGATTGGACCATCTGATTCTCGAACGTAGCAGCAAATCTACCCAGTCGATACTCAAGCAATTTAGCTGCGGTGACCCTCAGCACTAATCAACTATGCCGGTTGACCGCGATTTGCTGTTTTCATTGGCCAACCACCGCGCAGAACGCGAGACATCCTAGAAGGGGAGCCACCTCTATGACTAACAAAAACAGGCAAGACGCCCACGAGGAGCAACGCAGGCGACCACGAAAGTTCATTTCCTGTATTCCTTCAAGCCCCCGAGAACCATGATGTCGCTGTTTCTACTCCTTCGACTCGCCTATCCCGTCATAGTATAGCCTTCTACCCGATCGGACAAGAAATACATGCGCGGCAGCCCTCTGTGTGTGTGCCCACATACGCTACGCTCTCCTATTCTCACCCCCGCTGCTTTTCCTTCCACGACACTGTGCACACGTCCATCGCCCACCAATGAGAGAGAACACGCGGTTCGTGAGGAGCAACATGTCCCTCCCACCTATTACGGGGGACCATAGTTAACAGGACCTATGGTACACATAAAAACCTATATGTTTAAATAACCATTTTTACTAACAATATTTGGTCCTGTTAACTATGGCCCCCCGTAATAGTCCGTTCTTATGTTCTGGTCTTACTTGTGTTGTTGCGTTCTCGTACCCGGTATGCTGGCATTTCATTTGCTTTACTCACGAATTTGCGATTTTTTTGTGGTTTCGGGCCTTATCTCTGTCTCCACAGAACTACTGCATTAATACCATCTCTCTAGGATGTGGAATCAGGACGGACACTGGGTGTACTGATGAAGCTGGGAAGAAATAACGATGTAATGTGAAGACGACGCTCGCCGCCAACACCACTATAAAGGGCAACTAATGATGAGGCAAACAGTTTGGTCGCATATTGATAGCGAGGGCCCAAACGACGTAGTCGGGCCACTTGATGCCGCCTCTGCGAGCCTCTTCTATACAGGCGCAGGGGCCATAAACACAGGATCAACATAAACAGCATCCCTTCGAAAAACAATCTGAGCAACCAGGACCTAGCAGGCAGCACACCTTTAGATAGCTGTTCCGGAGGTCCCTGAACTCTCCCTGCAGCGAGTGGAGTTCCTGATGGATGTTTCGCAAGGGGCCGGAAAGGGGTGGCAACCCCTGGCTGGCGGCGTCCCGCCTCTCCTCCACGCGCTTGCAGGCCTGACAAAATCGAGCGGGTGTAGCTACGTACGTGAGATGAGATTTTCTATTCGCCGATAAAAGGGGTCTGTTTCCACCAGTTAAAAAAGACCCAACGACGTTGTACTCATAAAAAGTAGGCAAGCAAAGAAAGAAGATAAGGGCCGGCGCATGTTGTTAGAGCTATGATACTGAAAAGGGGTGTTAGAAAGGTAGGTACGGCTTGCAAGATTGACCATGGACTAGCTTGGACGGATTTACAGCTGGCGCATATGCAAAAGAAAGCAGCACAAACAAGCGCCGTGGCGCGCCGTTTCGGAATAAGGCTACGCGAGGGTCTCCCAAACGAGTAACCCCTGAACTGGCCACGTATCATATCACAATCGAGGGAGCAAAGAACTACGAGCGTTACATCTAGCACAAGTCACGGCGAGACACAAGACTACCGTATACCACACGGGTGATAAGACAACAAACCTCCCGGGGCAAACTCAAATCTAGACTTCTAAAACAACGGGGAAAGTGTAAATAAATGCCGAGCGAAGACTCTATGAAAATGTCTTGACGATACTTCGTACCTCTCCAAATCCACTATTGCGGGGGACCATAGTAAATAGTACCAAATATTGTTAGTAAAACGGTTAAATATATAGGTTTTATGTATACCATATATCCGATTAGCTATGGTCTCCCGTAGTATTAATACTTTCGTTTTTTGGAGAAACTAGACTCTGAAATTAGTCCGAAGGGGTGTGTTATCTTCACCCTAGTGTGATATCCTGGGATTGTGATACCAGGTACACGGTAGGAAAGACCTCGAGCAATCAAAGAGGGAGTAAGCCCCTCTAAAACATCCGCACTGCGTACGTAGGGCGTAGAGCCGGCGTGGTTCTCTTGCCTGCGCCATGTACGCCACGCCTATCCCGTACTGGTCCTTCGCCCAAGCGTTTTCGGCCACGAATCGGTACGCGAACGCCTTGAAGATACTCCTGTCACGCGCATCCAGCGGGGGTCCGGGAGGGGGGGGGGTGCACTCATGTCATGCATGGCCGTGGTCGTATGGCCATAGAGCCTCGCATCCCTACAATTCCGGGACGGAGCACGTCGGATTTTCACCGACCAGGCAGATATTGTTTGCATCAAGCGCGAAGCGCCGTGAGGTGTTGGGCGGATCGAATGAAGGATGAGCTGCATCCAACTAAGAACTGCTTGTGAGGTGGACTGTCTTGCATATCGACGACAGTGTAGAACGGACTGCTTTGTATTTTGGAGTGGCCACTTCCAGAGAGGGGGGGGGGCATTGATTTGGGCGGTGTGGTGTTGCTTACAGGCCCCCCTCTGCCACTCACAGATGGGCAAACGCGACCCCACGGGAGTGATCATATTTATTGCGGGGCTCACCAAGGTGAAGCGTTAAGCATAGCAATGTGACAACCTCCCCGATCAAAAACGCGGAGGGTATCCATCTACTAATAGTATAAGCGATCAAAGACGCGGAGCCAAGACACGCAAAACCGAAGCTAAAACAAGCAACCACCTCGCCAATCAACAACGCGAAGCTTACAGGTCTACCCGCTGCGGGACAATTTTAACTGCGGGGAAATTCTCACTGAGATACAACTCCGTATGCGGGACAATGTACTGCGGAATAAAATTATGTGGGGCGACTCACTACAGGACAACTCGCTTCGGGGAAAATATCCCCACGGTGTAACTCGCAGCGGGACAAATCGCCGCGGGACAACTCAACTCACTGCTGAAAGGCGATGTGAACGAGAAACGGCGAGTCGAGCTTTTCGTACGCCGACGACGAGCCTCCTCTCCGCATCGCCGACACGCTGTCCTCGAGCATCCTCACCACGCCACCACAAAGTCGGGCCAGCAGGGTCTTTGGCGTTTTGCCACCCACCAAGGCCTGCGGACGAAAACAGTCGCGCGGACATCATAGTTTTGCATTCGTAAGGCCCGCAAAATAGCAGACCAGGTATACTACTGGAATCGATTGGATGAACGATACAAGGTCCCGAGCATCCCGTACTTGGCAATGTTTGGCCGCCAAAAATACCGTATCACTGTCGGGAAAACGAAGGCAATTTACACAAATTATAGATCGTAGGAAACCGATCAAGCTTCTGATAAGCTTCCGCAAATTGTGACTTAACTTATAATCTACGCCTTCCCATACTTAAAGACTGGTATACAAATGTAGTAGGAAACCAAAACGACATCCCTGGTTTGCACTCGAATCGATCATCAACACGGCCATATACCACCTAGTTAACAGAACAGGAGATTGATCAACCGTCCGTATATCTTAATTCAATCTCCAACACGACTTGAAGAAAAAATGTGAAACGCCTTGGCAAAAAAAAAAGCCACCGGGTACACGCGTCAACATATTTTTGCGGACGAGGGGGAATGGGTGGGAGGACCGTTTTTGACGTCGCGGTGCAACCAGCCTCTGTCGTGGTTGGATCGCCAAGTGCTCCTCTTCCGCGCATACCGCGCATACCTCCCTTCTGCCCGGCTGAGGACTAAAACATCACGGCATCGTCACGCACCAAAAAAGACAAGATCGCTATCGACTACCGAAATCCGGTTAGTGTGCGTAATGATTTACCAAAAAACGGTACAGGTGTGTAACACTTTACCAAAAACCGGTACATGAGTGTAACACTCGTGTCGACCACGTATCGAGTCAGCGTTTTGTAGGTATTACGTTGGTCTTACAGCAGCAGGAGCTATGTGGTATTTGCTGCTGGGGTAGAGGTGTAAAGACAACAAACGAACCTTCCCGATGGCCATTTGCTGCGCTTCGGCGAGACAGAAATTAACGAGGCCTTCGCACACTGTCGGCTCGACCTCCACCAGGCGGGGCGCCTTGGCCGTCTCCCCTACCCATCGTGGGAGTTCCGTCTGCCGCACACAAAACAACATATTAAAGACAGGTATGGGCAGCACGCGAAATGTTCAAGGCTTTCACGCATCGGACAGAATATCCAAATATATCAGTATCCAAATATATCAGATCAGATAAGACCAGATCAGACAGATCGGATACATCAGATAGATCAGATCAGATCACATAGATCAGACAGATCAGTATGTAGGAAGGAGGGGGGGGGGGTGTACCCATGCCATGTAGAGTATCAAGCGGGTCTGCCAGATTGTGGCACTACTACTGGAATAAAAGTACAAAATAAATAATAAAAAAATCGCAAGGGGTCCTGAGTGTACACTATTACGGGGGACCATAATAAATAGGACCAAATATTGTTAGTAAAAATAGGTAAATATATAGTTTTTTGTGTATACCATAGGTCCTTTTAACTATGGCCCCCAGTAATAGGAAAAGGGACAACATATAATTCCAACCCTTTTAGAGCGGAAGACTGCTGTCCCGTTTACGGACAAACTACTTAGACTTTTCCCTAAAAGGCTAACCCTTTTGGGACTCACTGCGTCATTGGGGGGGGGGATACAAGGTGGTGCCCGAGCGACAACGCAAGGAGTCGTACGGCACGGCCGCATGATTAAATCACCTGCGTTGCTGCCGGGCGCTCACGCCGCTCCTTAGACAATGGTTGGGGACACCAAAAGCTACCAACCATTGTGTTCGTCGTCAACTCGGGGCTCCAAGAGGGTAATAACACGCAAGAAACTCCAGCGATACGTATCATCCCTGGCTGACGTAACCCTTTTAGGACTGCAGCCCCGCTTGGGGGGCAAACTACCTATTTCGGAGGTCCATAGTAAATAGGACCAAATACTGTTAGTAATAATAGCGAAGTATATAGGTTTTTGTATGCGCCGTATGTCCTATTTAATATGGCCCCCCGTAATAGAACTCGAGTGGACTGTCCCCAAGACCGGACTGTGGCTCTAAAAGGGTTAAGCGAGCGTCCCGCCCCTACTCTAATCTACGCTCGGCGGGGCTGGGCTGACTTTGGCGATCTGCGGCGCAACGCGCTTGTCACCTCGTGGAGCCGTTGAAACAACCCCGCTGATTTCCTCAGGTGAAGCCCGGCCTCGGTGAACTTGCTGCCCTGGTTATCCTCCAGCATGTTGTACACGGTATCGGCTGGAGAAGCACGGGCGTCGACAGCGAGAGGGCGCGAGGTGGACCATGTGGCGGGTGAAATTCTCGCGGAACCCGCGGACAAAAACGGAAAGCAAAAGACGAAGCAGTAGAGCCAAACACGATGCTGGTGTGATACACAAATCGAGGTATCATATCAAGCTTAAGCTTGCATAGATGATATTTTTTTAGGGAAATTTCGATAGCACAGCTTTGTGCTCGGTTTTTTATTCTTCTCAAATAAAGAGTGCTGTGTGTTTGTCCCTTCTTCTCCGGGGAGGGTGAATTCCATTACAACCGTTAAAACATGAACACCGTACAAAAACAAAAATACTCTGACCAATCACGGAGCGTGGCTTCCGGTACGCATCACGCATACACATCGCACACAGCGGTTGTGATATTACAGCGGACGTATGTCGGCACGAAAAACCAGCGTGCACATCAGCCACTGTTTCGTACCAGATATTATTTTTGTCCCTGAGGTTTTATTTCCAGAGTTTTTTGGAGTCTTGTCTTGTGATCTGTGACTAGATTTTGGCGACGAGACAACGTGTGAATAACAGCAGCAGCAACAACAACAACAACAACAACAACAACAACAACAACAACAACAACAACAACAACAACAACAACAACAACAACAACAACAACAACAATTACAGTACAACAACCACCACCAACAACAACACCACCACCACCACCAACACCACCAACAACAACACCACCAACACCAACAAAACCAACAACAACAGCAATAGCAGCAGTTGTGAATCCATAGAGACAGCGGGTGCAGCCACTCATAACGCCGCGGTACATCCGACGGCAGCAGCATGTGTCGCAGGCTCACCGTAAGACAACGCTTGCGCGGCCAGCACCATGCACTTGTCCCAGACGACCGCTTGGTTAGTGATCCAGTCTTGTCGCGGCTGAAGGGAGGAAAACGACGAGGCGGTCAGGAGCAAGTACCAGGTGTTATAAACCGGTCGCAGGCGGCGAGGGTGTGAAGGAGATTCCATACGCCAACGGCGATCATGAGATGCACACTACTGGCGTCTGGTGTGCATACCCTGAAGTATTGGATATCGTATCCAGGGTTTGGATATATCGAAAGATCGATTTTTTCGATAAATCTTATCAAACGTGCTGTTCCCCCCACCCGCTGGCATCCCCGTCTCTTTCACGCTGGCACTGAACGAAAGCTTCGATGTAGTATCAAACATCGAAATCGTATCGATTACGAAGTTTTTGTTCATCGATACATCAGCGAACTCGATTCCGATATCGATAACCGATATCCGATGTTCAACACTACTGTAATACCCTGACCGAAACCACACCTTCTCGGGCAAATAATACAGGGAAACTCATTCGGTTTAGCACCATAACAGTGCTGGTATGCGCCAGCCGACAACACCGGCACTATAGGCACTATAGCGGCAACCGGCACTAATTACTCCGCACACTTCCACATGAATAAATCCCATACGTACCAATAAATTCCACAGGCACTATAGCGGGCAGTCGGTACTATCGAGGGGCCACTCCTGTACAGAAAGGTGGATGGTTTGGCGCCGTTGTGGGGGGAAAAAAACGCCCCGATGCATGCACACGCATCCTCGGATGCAAGTAGTCAACAGCATTAGTGCCGTACTCTCAAAAATTCAAAAAATTATTTCATGCGCCGGAATTTCCCCGGACATAAATCCCGGGGTCAGGGAGGGTTGGGGCTGGGTGTGGGGTCAGAGTCTAGGGCAGGCAACATGGTACATCAGGAAACAACCGATCTCCTATCTCTGGCCCCACACGAAGGCCGCACCATATTCCCCGTTTTCAACATTTGTAGGTAATTTTCTTGCGTGAGGTAAGTTTGTTGTTGTCCCAAGGCCAATTCTTGTGCAGTCGGAAACGTGGATTAAAAAAAGCCGATTTCCGATCGGTTATTTTTCCGACTGGATTGTGAATGGCTACCCTTCTTGTGGTTCGTCGGATCGAATATACAGTTTTCGTGGCTTTTCTGGAGCGCTTGATGTAAGCGACCATCAATAGCTGGACTACTGCTGTGGCTCTAAAAAAAAAGGGTCGCGGAAGTCGGTTCAAAACTGATTCGCCGTAGTGTTCGTGGGGTCAGAGAGGCTTTCATCTTCCAGCAGCACCTGCGTCCAACCACACACACATAGGCTGATGTCTCGCTTCTTCCTCGAGCAGCGTATGAGCTTCACGCGCGGGGCGTTCTGCTACATCTCGTCCTCGAGGCCATCGCGGCGCTGGAATTCTTCGACAGTCGCCAAATGTGCAGCCGGCGCAGCGGTTGGCAAAAGGTCATTGATACCGCGCACTGCGGCCATCGGGTGCTGACACGTGGTGCTGACGGGCGTAGATAAGGATGTATCACGCTGATTCGCGTCCGTTCATGCATCCCTCGTGTCTCGAGGCACACGCGACGCCTAGGCACGAAAGCGGCGACCGCGCTCCTTGCAACCCCCCCTCTACCCGCCAGCACCCGCTGACACCCGCGACGTTGCCGGGCTCTCCCGCGGTGCCGTACTCGGAGTACACGCACGCACACGAAACGAAAAAAGAAAAAAGGAAGAAAGAACCGAGAGTGCCGAGCAGCAGCACAGGTGGCAGCAGCCAAGCTAGCGTCGCCGATGTTGTCATGTGGAATCGTGTCGTATGTCGTGTTCTTGTGGCGTGGGTGTGTGACACTCGTATGCGGCGGAACTTTCTAACTCTTAGCCCGATGCATGAATCTGACCGGCGTGTTGGATCGAAAATCTCAGTTTTCTCGGCTGTCTTGTCCAGTCGAAAAAAAAAAAATCGAAAAATCTTGGACTGAAATGGCGCTTTTTCAACTGCAATAAGGATCAAATATTTAATCTCCGATCGGAAACCGGCTTTTCCAATCCATGTTTCCGACTGCATATGAACCGGCCTAAAGGCGCCAAGAAACAGCAGCGAGAAAGCAGCGACACAGCTATAGACTCGCCTTTACCCCTAGCCCTGTGGCCCACGTAAAAGACAGCGGCTCCTGCAGGTATACCGCTTCTTCCTGTTGAAATCATGGCATCACGCACGACGGCATCGTGCATCATGTCCGAAAGAAGGAAGGAAGGAAGGAGGAAAGGAAGGAAGGGAAAGGCAACGAGGGCCGGGGAGGGGGCGCGGGTCAAGGAACTCCTGCCTCATACGAGTACTCACACAGATACGTCTTGTACAAAATGTAGCAACGTTTACCGCAATCTACTTCAATTTTTCCCCCAATAGTAGTCGTTCAGTATATCTCACATCAATGCCACTCTGGTACGTAAGTAGTCATGAGTGATTTTGCAGGCAGCGGTAGCAACAGCATTAGCAGCAACAACAGCTGCAACAACAGGCGTGCCTGAGAGTAAACGACGATAATACACCGACGATGAGAACACTCACGATCGACGATGGCATACATGTAGACACACCGGCCTGGTAATACTTGCATCATGCAGTTCAGCTTTCTACCCCTCGAACAGATAGATAATGATCTACTGTACATCATCTGAATCATCTAGATCATCTAGATCATCGTGCAGTAGTTCCCCACCTGCTGATGTGAGAGGTCGTACAGTGTCTGCCTTATAGGGCAAATCCAACCCAGGAAACGAGCGCTACTTGTAGATGATGCGGACTATACGGGTCCCACGCGGCAACATGAGTTGAATCATACAACATCGGGAATAGACCTACGTATCTAATCTACCTTGAAATATCCACAGCAGTAAATCATGTAGTGCGGATGATCTGTACATGATCTATCTGCAGATGATCTCTCGGCGGTGCGCAGATTTCCAAAGGACGACGTGCAGCATAAAAGGTGGCATAGGCATGAGGCTGCTGTACCCTAGTCAACACCATGACATATATTCATGTGTGGAGGACACTGTGGAGGGCAGGTTTTGGGAACGGTACGCAGAATGATCGCCACACATGGTACCATCGTTCGAAGATACAGCAGGCGGGGCAACCCATCTGAGAATATTCCAATCACCCCGACAATGCTCGGTACCTACAGAGGCCGATACTGCTGTATGTCGATGCCCTGGACGGTATCATGACCTCCTCGGCACTCTCTCGCTCCCTCACCGATAAAGTGACGGAGGGTCTCTCCTTGCCATAACCTTTTCAGGACCGCAGTCTCGAGTTGGGGACAAAGTACTTGTACCTTGAGTCGCTTGTCCCCAAAACGGGAATCCTGCCCGAAAAGGGTTAATCGTCCGGAGGAAAACAGCCCCTGGCAGTCGGGTAGGGGTACGCTGCGGCGTCACTTGGGACCTTCTCCTGGAGCAGGGGGCTTCATAAAAGCGTTCGTGATTCACAGTAGACCATTTGCTGAAGTAATAATACTTCGACTACAAACGTCTGCCCGCCATATCACCCCCAGCTTCGGCGCTGAATTCAATGAGCGGCGCGTGGCGGCCAAAGCGGCAGCGCTCACGGCATATTTGTCCCTGAGTATAAGGAACTTTTTGGTACTAAGATTCAATAAGCATGGTCGTTGTATTGTACCAGGTATTTAGGGACAGAGTGATGGAAGGTACCAGGTATATCTCACCGCTTTCTCGAGGGACCGCAACACGTGCGCGATGAGCGGGCAGTACCGAGCCGCCCCCGCCACAGCATTCGTGTAGTTGGGAGTGCCGGACGCCAGCTCTAGGGCGAGGTCCTCCCGCGCTTGCTCCATGGAGCTGTCGAGCGGCCAGGCGCCGAGGCATCGAGGGATCGGTGTGGTAAGTAAAGGAAGGGTTGGATTGTGCTCGGCTGATCGCGGGCGACGAAAGTCTGAAGCAGCGTTACAGCCGTATCCGATAATGCCCAGGAATATGTTATGTGAGTCACGACGTCCGACAGCAGCGCTTATGTAGCGTTTATTTCGGGCAATGCGAAGACAACACACACCAGCACGTATAAGAGCAGTACTCCACTATTACCGGGGACCACATTAAATAGGACCTACGGTGCATAGAAAAACCTATATACTTCGCTATTTTTACGAACAATATTTGGTCCTATTTACTATGGCCCCCCGTAATACGAGCAACCACATAATTATTCGTAACTACCAGATACAGGGTCTTGTGTGCACGCTGCACGCCTGCACGTAGACGCAATCCCTCCGCAATTTCGATTGTTAAATCCTATGTGCACGTGTGCATGCATGCCTGCGCGGGGGCCATCAGCAGTGAGCGAATCGACACCGACTGTTGTCGCCTGGTGCAGCTTGCCTCCCATGTCACGAGCAGGAACACTTTTTTGAAGCTGTAAAGGCGATCAACAAGGTATTCATAGTTTCAGGCGAGGCTTGTCGGTTGTCACCCCAACAGCCAGTATCATCTGCTCTCTTCCATCCCAAAAATCGCGTGGCAATGCGGCACGCGTCAACTGCTGTCATTCAACTACTGTCAACAACGAGGGGTTCCAGGTTCAACAGACCGACGTCTGCTGTGACGCTAAGACTGACCGCTAATTGTTTTTACGAGTACTCGTATAAAAAACTAAAAGAGTACCAGGTACCTGGTAGGTCAGCTGTGAGTTCCACCGATCGGCAGATCGAATTGTAAAATTAAAATTTCAAACAGAATGCAAAAAGAAATGCCGGCACAATCGGCCGACTATTTTTAGTTTTTTACTTTCTCGATCCCATTTATTACCCTCGCCATACTACGAGTATCCTCTCTGCCTCCAGGTCCAGGTCGTAACTCAGATCCGGGGCCACATAGCAGGCAGGCTCTCCTCCCCCCTCCCCCCTACGGGGATTCATGCCTACCATTTTCATCGCGGGAAGACTTTTAACCCTTTTTGTACTGCAGTCCCGTTTTGGGTACAAATCACTTGGAATTAACGTGGTTTGTCCCCAAAGTGGGACTGCAGTACTAAACTTTCTTCCCTCGTCACCTCGAGTCGATCGGAAATATCTGTCTACGTAAACGCTAAACGGCGCTTGAACCTCTGAACGTTCCGGCAAATATACGAAAACGCGCTGGCAAAACCGGCAATGAACGAACTCGCCAACAGGGCATATATCGACAAGCGCAGCAGCCAATGGGCAATGATGGAGAACCTTCTACTGCTGTTGGCGCATGCCGCAACTAACGAACCCAGTGCAGCCTTGGCTCGCTTCCTACGAAGCGCTGGTGCTTGGCTGCTTCTTCGGCGCGTCGTCGTTGTAACACCCGCGGTTACATGAGAAATGTAGCAGGTAGATACGTTGGGACAGAAATAAAATGGTACGTTTGCAGTTGGTCCGTACTCGAGACCTCCTCAACAGAGTTATTTTACTCTCGCCCATTGGCAGAGTCAGTCTAGACAGCTGGGCTGCCTCGCGGACGAAAGAGACAGTCCAATAGCCCGATATGATCGCATCCGAATCATGGGTTGCCCACAGCCGGAGTCTCTATATACCTGTACCGGAAAAGACGAAAGGCGGTGAAATGCAACTTCTCTCACCTGATCGTCTTCGAGGTCTCATCAGCGCCGAGGTTGTCAGCAAAGCACTTCGTGAAAGCGATCACCTTGGTTGCAGGCAGGGGAAAGCGATAGATGTGCGTGACCACCTTGAGCAGAGCGGGAGACAGCTCCGAGTCCGTAGCCGACGCCATGGCAGCCATGATGTTTGGGTCAGGCGTGTGTTCTTCTCCTTCTTCCTCGATTTTCTCCCAAAAGGGGCTTCACAAATCCTGAAGGCTTGTTTTATGGGGGATGGGGAACATGCTTTAATTCCACCGCGCTGACTCGATGCCGGTGCATCGTCATCTCTCGTCGACAACCAACAACACCTACCTCGCCAGGGAACACCAAAGTGAGCGATCCTAAGAGGCCAGCTTCTTGGCTGTCGCACCCATACAGCCATGCATTTTTCCTCCTTGGCCGTGGCAACAGCGGCGCTCATGCCCCTGTGTTCCCGGACACAAGCATTCGTTGGTGTTCCTTCTGCCTCTGCAGCTGCTGCCGGTCCGCGAGGACGGTCGGCGTTGAGCATGGCAGAGAAGCCAGACCAACTGCCGGCGCAAGCCAAGCGCTACTACGTGCGCCCGGACAGGATACTAGACGTACTGACGTCCGCTCCCCAGCTTTTGCTCAGGCTTGGCAGTGGAGCACTGGTAGATGGATATCAATGTGAGAGAGTGGTGCTGCTGTGGTTCTCGTACGTGTTCTCGTTCGATTTTCGCCGCATGCGACATGTAAAGCCCAAGCTGTCTAAAAACGACACGTTTTTGGCAAAATATTTGCCAAAATAGCAAGTTTTTGGAAATTTGGATTAGCCTAAGGCTGGGTCTTATTATGCAAAAAAAAAGTAGTGATTGAAAAAGGCAGGAAGTCGGATTTTCCACCGGCAAAAAGCCACATCAGATCGGTGCGCCATGTGCCGTCTTATCGTGATTTTGGTTTTATTTCATGGGAGAACTAAAAAAACAGAACACAACCGACATTTTGAACTCCACGTGGACCACGACACGAACGAGAGTCGCTCACGCCGGGTTGGGCGATCAACCTTCACCACCAGCTCCTCGAAGGAAGCAGCGGAATGTGGAACCCCCTGGGGAGCTGCGTAAGGGGTTTGCTAGCCGCTGGACCAGCAAGGAGCTCTCGCCTTCGCGGAGCATGAGCTGCTTGCGGCGGTCGTAGTCAGAAAAATACCGTTTGATTGTTTTTATACTGCTGCTGTAGTCTCGTCCTATTCGTTTCCAAATTTGTTTTGCCTAATAGAGCAGCTGCAGTTGGGCAGCCGCAAGGGACACGATGGTGGCCAAGGTACTGATGCCCTCCCTCTCCGTGGTGGCCGATGCACAAGTGTTGGAGCCCAGCTGTGTACGAGCGTAACCAAGCATGTAGCGTCGTGACCCGTCATGAACCCAGTCTATAACCTAGACAAAATTGTATAATGCCACCGAGGTCTAGTGCAAAGCCAAATTTTATCACTTTCAGAGTTGATCAGAAAAGGCTGCCAAAAAAAATCATTTCATGGAATTTCAGGAGTGATAAAATCTCGGAGGAACATTTTTTCCACCAAACAGGCCCCATAAGACGTGATTTTGATAAAATCTGATCAGATATGGGACCAGATACCCCGAAGCCTCCGTAAACAGTCATATAATCACCTCAAAAAAATTGCATAAGATCCGGCCTAAATAGCAAGTTTTTTGCCAAACTTTTTAAAGGATATTCCCCACCCCCTTCGTTGGCAAGTTTTCGGAAATTTGGACTTGCGATTTCATTTGGCAGGTGTCTAGCAAGACTTGAAAGCCCAAATTTCCAAAAAGTTACTATTTTGGCAAGTTTTCACAGTGAAGTAAAAGTTGTAAAGGTGCCCATGGGCCATGGGCCATCACCCCATCTCATCTTATGCTGGCGCCGACTCTGAAGAATGCCACGCGCCCGGCCATATTTGCCAATACGTTTACACTGTTGATTTGGCGTGCCGATGTTTGCTTTAAGGAGGAACAGAAGGCGTTCTCGCTGCAAACTGCTACTGTTGTGGGTATCGTGGCATCACATGCCGGTATCTACGAAGCCGGCAGTTGTATAATCCGTACATGCCCTACCTCACATGATATCTCAGACACGTCCTCCAGGTATGACTACTAAAAGTGCATCGGGTTTAGTGTACGGATCCCTACGGAAGCGCCAAGATTGGACGCGTGCCGCGGGAGTGGGACCGAGGGATAAACGTGTACTTGTTGCTCAAGAGCTGTATGGCGAGGGGCGTCGTTTTCTCCAGTGGTCAACTTAACTACCTGGTACTGTCCTTGGTGCGCTCTCCGATGTCGCATACTGCTGTTCGTTGTCGCTTGTTGACTGGTCTTTAGTCAAGGTGTCCAAGCAGGAGGAGGGAGACGAGGGCGAATATGCTGTCGTCCGCGCGCTGGGACTGAAGGTGTGTGTTACTCTGTTATGTTCTCTTGCATGCTTCGTGTTCAACGTATCCATATCACTGCTACCTGGTACCTGGTATGTTATAAGGATTACTGTGGGCTGGGTAATCGATTGCACTTTTACCCCTGTAGCTCAGTATGTAACACCTTCACATTTGGCGTCGTCGAGGGCACGGGTTCGAATATCACTTCGATCGTTTCTTTTATTGAAACGCTTGCTCCTGTGGTCCCTAAAAACATGTCTCCCTGGTTCCACTGGTTTTAAAACGAAGCGGGTAGGTTAGCGTGCGGTCGTATACGGTACCGACGCCCCAAAGATCCCGCCGTTCAAACGGGGGGAGAGTGTTATAACGATAACCCTGGGCTGGGTAATCGATCGGTATTTCACCCCTATAGCCCAGTAGGTAATGCCTTCACAACCACGTAACGGTTCATGTTGCCGACACCGCGTACAAACCTGACACGCGCCGAATAGTTTTTTTCCCTCCGTATCGTGGTACTGTAGGCTCCTGATGTAGCAATAGTCTATCGACAGCAACACAACACGCGTTCTGGTAGCCATGATCGCTCGAGTGTCACAAGCATTATTACTGTCACCAGTCCTTCGGCTGGTGTGTCCCCTTTTGCGTACCAAGCAACATTACGTGGCACGATTCTTGCCAAGGGAGGAAGCTCCCACTACGGTTGGAATACCTTCGTTTCGCAGCAGCGACAGCAGCAGCACCAGAAACAATAGCAGTGTTTTCGTTGTCGAACGCACGCGCTTTTCCGCAACGCCCGTTTCGCTTGCTTCAATGATGAGTGCCTGGGACATGATATGGGAAGGATCGAATCCTACAGAAAAGGGGGCATTCGCGGAGGTTGGTAGGTTGAATGTGCGTAAGTATTGATCTTGCTCTAGCTCTCACGCTTGTGCCGCTGTCCGATGTGCCCGTCGGCCTTTTTTCTCGATGCAATGCGCCGGTCCATGTTTTTCTTTCTCGGAGCAAGGTGACCGAAAGAGGAAACACGTGGGACAGAGCGCAGCCCCGAAAACCCATCGAGATCTACGAGTTCGAGGGCTGCCCATTTTGCCGCAAAGTGAGGGAAGCGGTCAACATCCTCGACCTGGACGTGGTGTTCTACCCTTGCCCCCAGGGTGAGAGCGCGAAGCCGGCAGCACCCTCTACCATGCACACCCATACCGCACGTATGGATGCAACTACCGTGCGAGTAGCGCTCCTATGCCGTGTGTCCGACAAACACAAATATTATCAAATCGGAAACTCGCGCCGCTGTATCGCACATTTGTGATAACAAAATGATGATTGGATAATCCCTGGTCCAGGTTTCGATCTACTATTCATCTTGTAGTACGGTAGCAGTGTTGGTTCGTCGAAAAATCAGAAATGCGACGTTGCTTTTTTTTTCTCGGTGTTTGCCAAAGCCACTTATTTAGCTGCGCATGACGAACGTACAGTACTAGACTACTATTACGGGGGACCATAGTTAATAGGACCAAATATTGTTCGTAAAAATGGTTAAATATAGAGGTTTTTATCTATTATGCCATAGGTCCTATTAACTATGGTCCCCCGAAATAATACACATTTCAGGGTCGCCGCCACCCTTCACGCTTCATCCTCCCCACTTTCTGACCTATTTTTCGCCTTTTACCTGTGCATGGTGCCCGTGCGCCGTCATCACGATCAACTAAACCTTGACTGAGCAGACGGGCCAACGTTCCGACCAAAGGCAAACATGTTGGGTGGCTCGAAGCAGTTCCCGTACATGGTGGACCCCAACTCGAAGACCTCCATGTATGAGAGCGACGACATCATCAACTACCTCTTCGAAACGTACGGCGAGGGGTCCAAGGTGTGCTGCTGCACGTGTCGAAAAAAGGAAAACGTTCTGTTTGTCTCAAGCACGCAATACCGGGATAATCTCTACTATTACGGGGGACCATAATAAATAGAACCTACGTATGGTAGACACAAAAAACTATATATTTCGCTATTTTCGCCAACAAAATTTGATCCTATTTACTATGGTCCCCCGCAATATTATTAGTAGGATTATTGTGCCACAAGGTGATTTGAGGAGCCCTCGGCGTATATCGTCTGTCCGGAGGACCAGGCGTGAAGCTGCCCGAAAACACCGTCGATATGCCGTCGAATCGTGCTTCTTTTGCCTCCGTCACACTCACCTTCCCTGCAAGACTCAGTCATATTCTGCCCTTGAATGATTCCTTGTTCTGTTTCGCAGGCTAGCCCGTTAAACGCCACCTCTCCGTCTCGAAAGGGATGCGTGGTCAATGGTCAAAGGACTGAGGCATGCAACAAATGAGTGCGCCCCCCCCCCCCCCCCCCCCTCCCCCCCGACCCTCGACTACGGCCATCCATCACATCAGTACCCCCCGCCCCCTTCACCGACGTCCAGGTTCCGTTCCAGCTGTCGCTCGGACCTCTGACCACAATCACCGCGGGTCTTGGCATGCTTCCGCGAGCCCTCAAGGGATCGAAGTACACGCCGGTAAGTGTTGTCGTGTAACCGATCGCTCCATGATGGTATGGTCTGCCTGTCGCAAGATAGATTTTGGTCTGCCACCGCTCCGTTTGTATCTGACAGTGTCGAAACACTTTGACCTGTTTTACGTATTGGCGTTGGGAGGAGCGCGTAGCTACATGTCGGAGTGCGGTTCTGTATCACCGATGGACATCGGTCAAGTAGAAACGGCGTGGGCAGCTGTTGGACTGATCCGGAATGATGGTTCATCGGTCAGATGCATGACGGACCAGGCTCTTTCAAAAATGTGTCAGTCGATAGATTCAACAGGCGCCCCCTGGTCCACGCATACTGCAGAAATAAACGCGGCGAGTATCATGAGAGAAAGACGAGAGAGAGACGATCTGGGATCCCCTAGAGATATGTTAATGTCAGATGTGCGGTCCGTCCAAAATGTAACGCCAAACATAGACAAAGCGTACGGCACAAGTTACGCTGCTCGATACTTCTATCGATTGGGTAACAAAACTGAAATTGCTAGATAACGACCATCGATACATATCTCACGGAGTACCTATTTTTAACCCTGTATTATTGTCACTATTTTTTTTTATCGGGTTGCCTCTCTTACCCCGCCACCTGGCTTTTCGAGGACGGGGGGAGGTTATTGTTCAAGGGGGCGGGGCGCTTATTTTCTGTTTTTTTTTTCTTCTGATGCAGTGACTCCTTTTAGGTTATCAACAGCGTTGGAGGAAGCACTTATTAGTTGACGATTCCCTCGCTCATTCCACAGTCTTGTCTCATCGGCGCAGGGGGGGGTCGACTTTACGAGGCGGACGCTCGCCCATTAACTCGTGAATCGTTATACATACGTCGGCTGTTTGTGAGCTGTGTGGACAGCCTCGGAAGAAGTCCTTGTCCATTCACGCGCCTTCCATGACCTACGTTTCTCCTGGAAAAAAATCCACCGCTCTCTCTTGTCGCCGAGCTGAACGCGTGCACTTTGCCTGCTCGCTCTCCGTCTCATTTGTTCGGGTCAGGCCAAGATGCCCAAGAAGCCTCTGGAGTTGTGGGGATACGAGTCCTCACCTTTCACGAAGGTGAAACGTAATTTTGAACTCTCTGTTTGTTCGTTGTTGTAGTACATTAGCTGATATTCGTTGCTGAAATTGACGTTTATTGTTACATTGCGTTTGAGCGTTAAAGTCGCTATCTTCCTTGTTTGAAGGTTATCCTTTCTTCTTTGGCGTTGGAGATACTGCTTCCGTTCTTTTGAAGTTGCTGATTGTGCGTTTTTAAGTTTGTACATGCTTGTTCCTCGGTGGCTTGGTAGCTGGTCCGCGTGCCTGTTAAGATCAATTTCGTGGGTTCGAGTCCCACCGAGTGGATACTCGCAAGGACTTTCTCGTGCATAAAAATTGATTAGCGGAAAGCGCGAAAGCGTGAGTTAGCTACACTGGATGAAAATCGACGAGCAGTAGAAATGCTGAACCCTATGCGCGATAAAAATGAAGACGTGTACTGGGGGGGAGAAGGGATGACACCTGTGACCACAGCTTGTCCAGAAGATCGCTGAGGGTAAAACCTCCTACGACTTGGTGATGATTGAAAACATAAAACGCGTTATCCTCCTTTCCTAATTCACAAAAACGACGACCCTTCGTCTCGAGAGTAGTTGCACGCACAGCACAGCAGCACCGCACTGCTCCACAGAAGCGGCCCGAAGTGCATGCGTACCCCGGAGCTAAAGGCATGCGACTGAAGCCATGCGTACCTCGGTGATATCTGGCGCCAACCCCGACTGCCTCCGCCCCCTGCCGCTCGTTTTCGATAAATAGGTTGTGCGCGAAAAGCTGTGCGAGCTGGAGATCCCGCACAAGTTCGTTGCGGCCGCACGCGGAAGCCCCAAGGTGAGACAAGCTGTCGTAGTATTTCCGGCGGTCGTTCCGTCGGTTATTCCGACGTTCATTCCGTCATTTATTCCGTGCGTTATTCAGTCGACCATTTTGTCGCTATTCTGATGGGTAGTTCCATCGGCAATTCCGTCGGTAATTCGTCGAGGCGTAGAGGAACGCACCTCGTGTGGGTGTGGGTGTGTAGAGTGTAGAGGAGGGGTGGTGATTGCCAACTGCTCCGACGTTGCGACCCTTGCCCGAAAGCGAAAAAAACAAATGCATTGTTACATGGTACCAGGTGTGGGTGTAGCAAGAGATATGCCCGGAAAAAACGATCAGATAGGTTGATCTTTTGATGTAGAACAAGGAGTGATCGAACGAAGCCGTACGGAACGAAGCCGTATCTGAGACTCGGAAAGAGCATCAACCAGAATCCCAGCATAGTAGCAGCATTTTGAGTATTTGTGATGGTCTGTCTGTCACGCTCGATTACCATGCAGTACTTGAGTGCCAGGCTCAAATGCCGATGTCATCGACTCGCCCTGTTCGGTTCAAAGTATCGACACTGCTTTCGATTACGCTGCGTAGCACCATGCTCTAATATCGGTGCTATCGATTGCTCTACGAGCACTATGTATGTTGTCGATGTAATCGTAGTATCAATGTGATTTCACCACGGCCGGTATTCTTCAAAGATATGTGAGTTTTTAACCATGAGATGCGCTGTTTGTACGTTTTCGATATGATGGCAGCGCCAACGGTTGTTCGAGATGGCTGGGGCTGGCCAGACGCCGTACCTGATCGACCCCAACACCGGCGCCAAGGGCTACGAGAGCTCTGAGATCGTCGATTACCTCGTCGATACGTACGCGCTTTAGGCCTTCTCAGCACAATATGACAGCGAGTTACTAAGCTGAAGCATGGAGATCATGATGTTGCTTGATGTTCCGTAAACGGGACTGGTATGCTTGGGTGCAATATTCGTCAGATAACACTGGCATGTGGCTTATCTTGCTGCTTGCAGTAACGCCCGTCTCCTTTGCACTTATCTCGTGAACTCCTCGGAGAAGGTTGCCTTGATTGCATTTACCTTGGTCGTAGCTAGCGTGTGTCGCAAACGATTACATTTTTTCCTGGGTGCTGGTTGCTGAGGTAGTGCAAGTCTTCAATTTTGGTTGTCAGAGCGAGGAACGAAGGTGCTTCGAAATTGTAGAAACTCTTGATTTTTGTGTGTCTTGTTTCCCCCCGCGCCCAGGAGGGATTTTAGCGTCAAACGGGTTTGCAATGTTTTAATTTTTAATGCTGAATTGTTAACGCGTACGCGGGTACAGTGTAGTATAGCGCTATTTATAGGGATGCAGGGCGAGGTTTTGAGGCGATGGTGTTTGTTGGCAAGAAACTCTTTTCAGGTGCTGACCGCACCGACAACATATTTTTATGAAACGATAACGTTTGTGTCGGGCAATCTGATTTATTCTCGCTGCAGCACATAGCAAACCAGAACGTAGACCCGTGTATTACGGCAGTTGCCGCCACCATGCATTGATAGTCACGCTATCCTTTTCCAAGCGTCATGCCGCTGAGCGTCGCACGTCTACAGGATGGCCCTGTCTCGCGACCACACACTGCAGTAGATTCAGGCGAGAAATAAATGTGAGACGGTGTGACAATGCTAACAACAACGACACATTTTCGTCGGCGAAGGGCAAATTCTCCCGTACGCAAGTGTTTTGGCCACAGCCTGGCATTCATTTGCATGTCCAACCCGGTGTTCCAACGATATTGGGTTGTCGAGCCGGTCCAGTCAGTGTTTTTTTTACCTAAAAGTGCTACCGTTATGGTAGCACGCCTCGCATGCCATGTAGTGCCCCCACCACATCCTCCACGTCGGGGTATGTATGGTGCTATCTTCGTCAGTAATGTGCGGATGGGTGTGCTGCGGTCCCGTAATATAAAAGGAGGGAAGTGGCAGTGGGCGCTACACCCGCAGAAAAGAAACATTATGTTGAGAAAAATAGGTTCAGATATGCTCAAACAATAAGAAAATTGGGTTAAGAAACGCAACTCAACAGAGGGACCAGCTCTGAATTCTTTATTCTTGGGTTGGATCAAGTTCGGAAAGAAAATGAGACATTGAGCCTGGACACCAAATTGACTTTTCTTAACACCGGGCGCCCACTGTATTTAGTAAGCGGAAACCTGCAGTGTATATTACAATAACAACCATATCATTCGAGGGGGAGTTGTTATGGCATCCCCTCTACCCTGTTGCGGCGTTATGGTTTGTACCAGTCGTCCCCTCATCGTACCTGGCAGGCGCTGTTGCCTGCTTTTTTTATGAGCGCCTCGCCCCTTCGTTCAGAAGACATTTGGTGAGGCAAGCAGCAACTAGTAAAATAACTTATAGCATCTAACATCGTCAAGCACGTCGTGTGAGTGACCAGTGCAGGGCCAAAGGCACCAATCTGCTAGCAGTAGTCGGTCCCTAGGTCCATACTGCCTTACACTCAACATAATATCGATGTTTGGGTGTCTATATCCGAGGCCGGACACTATAAGACTGGGGCCGAGACAAGCGGGTGGACCACCTTCAGGGACAGCAAAGCCATGCTGGCGTTCATAGTTTGGTCCATACATATCATACATACACTGAATGTGTACTTACCTGGGTATGTAGGTTGAGGCAATAACTCACAGGCTCTTCTTGTGGGTAACGAACGGTCAGTGTCAAGGTCGGGCGTGAACGTTCTTCGACTTTCTACTCGGAGTCGATCTGGATAGCAGCTGAGATGCTTCCGTGACTTCATCGAATCATTCGTACGAATGCAGCCAGCAGCAGTTTCCAAGCACAAGTACGTACTGTAGAAGGTCGCGTGTTACTGCGATTACTGGAACAAGCGTAGAAGCATGCCCCTATCTGCTTTAACGCTATGCGAGGGTGACCTTGAACAGCTTGTAAGAGCAGATTTCGTCAGGACTAAGGCCGCTGTCCGTTGCCCACCAAATTTATTCCACTGCAAGTAGAGACAGCACCGACCAACTCTACGAACTCATCGGAGACGACTCTCATCGTCCGTGCCGGTACATACCTGGTATTATTTATGCACGACCGGGCGAGGAACAGGTCGACGTGGAACGAACGTCACATGTATTCATTTGTTGCTGTGTATTACATCTTACATTTTTTACAACCTCCGCATTCCATCCCAGGTTCGACCCCAATAGTGCGAGGCGACTATCCTCCGAACTCGTAGCATTCGTGTCCAGATGTGCATTGTCCGTCGCTACCAGAGCTGCCAAAATCCCATCGGGAGCAACCCATCTTGACTTCAACATTTGAATTGTATGCTGAAGCACCCCGCTGTGTAAATTTTGGGCATATCTCATAGAAACCCATGGACGCAAAACCATCGAGCATCCAATGTCGACGACTATCCCAAGTTCTCCGTACAACCTACCCCTCGGATAGAAGAGACGATGACTGCTCGCGCTTTCCTGCGTCTGTCCGAAGGTCTCCGTGAAGCCTTTGCCTCGGCCCAGGACGACGAAACGTTGCGCTACTTGCGCGTGGAAGTTGTCGACGGGGACTGCCTCGAGGCGGTGGGTTCGAAACAGAAGGGGGATCTGGAGACCGACTTCGATGTTCTCGCTCAGGCAAGTGAGAAGCAAGCATCAAGGCGAGCGTCTAAGCAAGCATGCAATGCGAGGCCACGAGGGGGTTTCGCCGTGCTGTTGTTGCGCATGGCGAGTTACACTGTTATCATGCCGCGGAAGCTGTGCTGGAGACGCGCGTTTTGGTCACAAAAGGCTGTTCTGTTCTGTTCTGTTCTGTTCTGTTCTGTATTCTTCATTCAGCAGTTTACTCGTAGTCCAGCAGTACGTACCAGTACTGCTGTAGAATTATACCACAGGACCAGGTACGAGTAAGAGCTCATACTCAGGCTATGATATTATACCAGCACACCACCACAGGGACACCAGACGTTATGCGTATGAACGACAGATACTGCTGTCAATATCGGTAAGGCAGGCCGAAAAAAAAAAAGGCTTCAACATCATGGTGGATATGCGTTGGTGCATGGATACATGGGTGCATGGGTGCGTGGGTGGGCTCTCTGGAAGCCATGTTTATGATATTATCAGATGATCAGACGGCATCGCTCTCCGTGTGTGCAACCAAGAGGCGAGGGAGCTCCTTGATGCGCCAGCATGGAAAAGCAACGGTATCGCAGCCCAGCCAGCATTGCTGTTGGAGGTTGGCCTGGTATGTTTGCAGGCTGGCAAGGCAGCAGATCACCTCCTCGACAAACACCGGGCGATCGTTCGAAGTTCGCTGTGGTTTGTGGCAGATTCATAGCTGATAGATATTTACGGCTGTATCATACAGTACTATTAATAATCAGTCGGTACGGAATACCAAAATACTGCTGCCGTGACTATCAATTCGAGCGCGCGGCACGTAGCTTTCAGATGTTGAAAGTCTTCCTAGCGTAGGGATGCAAAGCGGTTGGAGCCGTAGGACTAGGGTTTCTAGTAGTTTCTTTGACCCTCGATTCAAATGCACCATTGCTCCTACCGTAGTAGCACGTTCACTGGACCACACGGGGGAACGGGGGGCGGCACACAGCATGATCATTCTGTACTCCATCCTAGGAGCTCCAGGGGCTGGTATGTTGGGTCCAAAGGGTGTGACAACACGGACGCAACCCGCACCATTTTCGGCCCTCAAAGTTCTTCGGCAACTCTGGTCCCGCCGATGCTGACATGTTCTCGTGACAGGCGCGCCGCCTGCATCTGATGCATCTTAATTTTCATGTATCTCCTTCCGTCTTTCTGTAGTTATCTCTCTCTCTCTCTCTTTCTCTCCGTTTTTCTTTTTCTCGCTCTCCGTCTCTCCGCGTACCTCTCTCTTTTTCTCTCTCTCAATATGTATTTCTCTTGCTTCGTACCGTTGCCTTTCTCTCAATGTCTCATATGTATGTCTGTTTTTCCCCCTCCACCTCTCTTTTTATCTTTCAGGAAGTGGAGGAGAAGACACCGTGCCTGTTCCTGCTCGCGCTCGACGCCGATGAGCTCAAAGTCGTCACTGGTCGGGGAGGGGGAGTTCCAGCTGCGGTAGGCGGTGGCGGTGGCCGTGGCGGTGGTGGTGGTGCAGCGGCGCCTCGTCTGTGGCTGCTGGTCGCTTGGATCCCCGACGATGCGAAGGTGGGCGCACTGAGTTTTATTATGTACCATTGCGTTCCTCCGGTTGGTTGACTGTCGATTGATCTCTCTGCAATACAATTTTGTGTCTTCATCAATCTTTTGAGCTGAGAATTGGATTTGATTGGTTGAAGCCTCCTGCCCTAGCCGGTGGCCCTACCCTTCGTTTACTCTCTTTTTGTACTCCCTGTTGATCACTGGACTGGGGTCCCATAACTTCCCCCTGTCGGCTGCCTCACCCAAAGTTGGTGTGCCTCGCTCTTCCGACGCGCAATCATGCAAAGGCGAACACGATGTGGCCGCGGAGTGCGTGCGGCAAAGCCTTCGTGTGTGCAGGAATATCGAAGAAAAAACCGAACCTTTCTCGTGATCAAAATGAAAGGTGCGGGCCGTGGTAGTCGGGGGGAACGTGTACTCATTTTGCCATGCATGGCCGTAGTCGTATGGCCATAGGCCCGTACCGTAGTCGGAGGGGGGGGTGTACTCCATGGAAGAGATGTGCTCGATATCATGCATGGACGTAGTCGTATGACCATAGACTCTCGCGTCCCTACAGTGGTGCCGTCGGGTTTTCACCGACCAGGCAGACATTGCTTGCACCAAGCGCGTAGCGCTGTGAAGTGTTCTGCGAGTCGCATGAAGGGCGAGCTGCGTCCTCGCTCGCAGCTGATATTTTTTTGTGTAATTTGTCTCAATCAGAGGAGCGATAAAGCAATTGAGATGTGTAGTGTTACTGTTAATAGGGCTAGCGTGCAGAGCACGATTGTACATAGTGCATGCTAAGCGCGTGTCATACAACTGAACTCCCTGCACTGGAATACGACATTATTGAAACCGTCATCCCCTAACCCAGCAGCCCGCTTGACTTCTTGTGGTGGGGGATGTACTATTATAGTCAGTGGTGTTTTGCCATTTTTCTCTCTGGAGTCCCCAACCTATTAACCCTTTTAGAGCAAACTATTTATGGGGGACAATAGTAAGTAGGACCGTATAGTGTTGGTCAAAATAGGTAAATATGTAGTCTTTTGTGTTCACCGTAGGTCCTATATACTGTGGTCCCCCGTAATACAGTCCCGTTTTCGGGACAAACCGCTCAAAAGCGAAGTAGTTTGTTCCCATGACTGACTGCAGTTTGCCCTAAAGGGGCGACTAGGTTGGTGGCGAACGTAGGGAGGCGTGTGCTGGGATAGGGGTGGCCCTTTTTGACCAAGATATTTGAGACTTGACCATTTTCAGACTCACCAATCAAGAAACTACCCGGCATGGTATATAAATATGTTGTACTTGTGTCGTATACCTGGTATATATATATACCATTTTGTGTTGCACAATATTGGAATTATTCGTTACACGCCTATTAATAGGCTCATCTAACCCTAACCCTAACCCGGGCAAGAACGCCTTCGGTTTGGGTGACTTAATAATAGTAACAATTATTATTCCAGTAGGAGTATGGATCTCCAAGTGACGTGGCTCAGAAAAAAAGTTGCTACATACAGTAGGCTATGTATAGGCTATTCATTGGGGTGAAATACAGCTGCAGACTGTTGATAGTAGTGGGAGAGTATTACAACTGCAGTAGACTATGGATAGGGGTGAAATTCAGCTGCAGTAGGCTATTAATACTAACCCCTTTGAGACTGCAGTCTCGTTTTGGGGACAAACCAGCCAAATTCTAAGTAATTCGCCCCCAAACGGGACTGCAGTACCTAAAGGGCTAACACGGTTGTACTTACGTTTGCAGCTGCAGTTACTACGTACATACCAGTAGCATGAAGAGTCCTGCGACTAATCAATGCAAAATCTCGATAGACCATTGGCCTCTATTAATACTATTAAAATATTAATACAACATCACACTATTACGGGGGACCATAGTCAATAGGATCAAATATTGTTGATAAATTGGTTAAATATATACCTGGTAATAGGTTTTTATGTATGCCACAGGTCCTATTAACTATGGTCCCCCCGTAATAATACTATCATTTTGAGGACAGAGTTGCCGAGAATTTACTGACTAGGGTAGGCCATTGTTTACAATTGTTATACCACAATACAGTACTGAACGCGTCTGAGCACAGGCTTCTTTTGACCTGTTCAAACTAATGTCAAATTATTTCGTTAACCTTCTCTCACGTATTTTGGCGTACTTTGGTCTGTTTCGGCTTATAGTGATGCAAGAGAGGTGCGCGACTAAATGCTGTACTCGCCGGAGAAACAAGACCTGCGCCGGGATAATTTTAACGCTTTTGCTATTAATCGCACTCTCCTACGTATTTTGACGTGTACTTCGATTATGTACTTGGACGAATGTGGACGCGATAAAAAGGTGCGGGACAAGATGCTGTACTCGTCATCGAAACAGGACCTGCGTCAGGGTCTCGGTTTGGGCTTCTTCGAGGGGGACTACTACGCCAACGTAAAGGACGACTTGAGGTTCGACAGCCTGGTCGCCAGCAGGCGAGGCGGCCGAGGCGATCAGCTCCTGAGCGACGCAGAGTGAGACAAGAAAAAAAAAACGAGTTAGAAGAGTAACTGGTGGCTTAACATCCTGAAAATATTTTGCTGCTATTACGGGGGACCATAGTTAATAGTGTTAATAGGACCTATGGTATACATAAAAACCTACCAGGTACCATGTATTTAACCATTTTGTATTAACAATATTTGGTCCTATTACGGGGGACCATAGTTAACAGGACCTATGGTATACATAAAAACCTATATATTTAACCATTTTTACTAACAATATTTGGTCCTATTAACTATGGCCCCCCGTAATAGTTAATAGTGTTAATAGGACCTATGGTATACATAAAAACCTACCATGTATTTAACCATTTTGTATTAACAATATTTGATCCTATCAACTATGGTCCCCCGTAATATGTGTGTGGGGGTGGTGATGACAACGATGTCGCAGTGGGTCTTCACGACTCTCCCGGTTCCGGTATGCCCCGCGGGGAACCGGCTCTGCCCCGCTGGCGTAGTACGAGTAGCGGTCGTACCACCTTTTTATAGAACCAGGCACACCGGTACATACAGTATACATATATCCTTCACGAGGTCATGAAAAACCCTCTCTATTGCGGGGGACCATAGTTAATAGGACCTGTGGTATACATAAAAACCTATATATTTAACCATTTCTACGAACAATATTTGGTCCTATTTAATATGGTCCCCCGTAATAATACTACGCGTGATCGAAGTATCACTGCAATAGTATCACACACACAGCTTGCAACGATGAGTTTCGACGAAACCCTCGATCCCAATGCTGATTTTCTTTTTCTTTTACTGTATATCGGTATATCATATGCATGTACGAAATACCACAGCGGATGCACTACTACAGTAGTAGGGGCGAGGCGGCAGAGGTTGCTACAGGCGGGCACTGCACGCAGGGTTGATTGGCCGTCTCGCTAGGATTGCTGTCATAATTAATAGGGTGCATGCAAGTCGAGCACGTTGTGGCTGCCTTACCTTTGACGGCAGGCCTGACATGTGACATGTGACCTATGTTCGCACCAACAACAAAGGTAAAGGGAACTACGCACTATTCGGAGGGACAATAGGAAATAGGACCTATGGTACAGACTAAAACCTATATATTTACCTATTTTTACTAGCAATATTTTGTCCTACCAGGTATTTACTATGGTCCCCCGTAATAGTGCATATTTATGAATGGTACTTGTACCCTGTAGATATTTTCCATGACACTATTGGTACGATACAATTTTTAGACAGTCCTCCTCACCCATCAACACATACTATTACTATTACGGGGGGTCATAGTTAACAGGACCAAATATTGTTAGTAAAAATGGTTAAACATATAGGTTTTTATGTATACCATAGGTCCTGTTAACTATGGTCCCCCGTAATAGTACAGTTTTAAGCCCACAAATAACCAAACTCCCTGCAGTATTAATATGAAGAACAGAAGGCTCACTTTTTAGGGGATGCTACGCAGATGAGAAATATGATTAGGGATCGGGAACCGATATGACAATAATCTGCTGTTTGCTGTTGTAGAGAGAATATAGGCGTTAAGGTTCGTATACTTTGGCTGAGTACGTATCAGTCGTACGTAGCTCACTTCGAATTGGACTATTAATAGTAATAGTAATCGTGCTCAGAAGCGAGCACCATACGACCTTCCTATAAAGTAGCCTACGCTTATGGTTGTCCAAGGATATTGTCACCGTAAGGTTACCTTTAGTGCTGCAGTCCCGTTTCGGTGACAAACCACTCAAATGCTAAGTAGTTTGTTCCAAAAACGGGGCTGCAGCACTGGAAGGGTTAAGGCATGTAAAAATGGTCAGAAGAGTTGTTTCTTGTGGGCGGTCCCATAATGTAATCAACTAATATCAAGAAAACGTTGGTTCGGTGAAAAAAAAAAACACGCCTCGGACATACCAGATGGAAATTTCAAGGCAGATAGATCCCTGATATGTATGGTTTTTATGTTGGCGGGTGGAAGCCGTATGGTATGCATGATTTACGAGCTTATTATGTTGGCGGGTGGAAGCCGTATAGTCTGGATGATTCAATATAGCACAGGCGTCCCCAGTGGCTTTGTATGTGGTCCGCGTGCCTATCAAGATAATTTCGTGGGTTCAAGTATCACCGAGAGCATGCTCGTAGGGACTTTTTCTTGCATAAAAAAAATGATGAAAGCGCGAGAGCGTGAGTTGGCTACATTCGATGAAAATCGACGAGCAGTGGGAATGCTGAACCCTATGCGCGACAAAAAATAAAGGCACGTACCGGGGGGAAGGGACGACACCTGTGACCACGGCTTGTCCAGAAGATCGCTGAGGGTAAAACCTCCTACGAGTTAGGCTGGAAAGTAAAGGTGATGACTGAAAAAAAACAAAATGTGACCTCTGTTGGATCTGTACTATTAGTATGCAGATCCTGCACAACCTCTCCCAACGGCAGCTGAAGAACTACAACGTAGAGGATGTAGTAGACCATGGTCTGTCCAAAAGACCTCTCCGAGGGTTAATGTATCCCGGATCTGTATGATATTATCTTGACGGGTGGAAACCGCATGATCGGCATGATCTACATCAGCACATGTGACCTGGGTTGGATCTGTGTGCTATTACGGGGGACCATAGTAAATAGGACCTACGGTACACACAAAAACCTCTATATTTTCATATTTTTACTAACAATGTTTGGTTCTATTTACTTTGGTCCCCCGTAATAGTATATACGAGTATACAGATCCTGCACATCCTTTCAAAACGGCAGGCAAGGAACTAGATGGTCTATCTGTAGATGATCTATATGTAGATGATCTATCTGATCTGTCGATGATCCGTGCGAGGTGTGAGAATTTCCAAAGGTATGTTCTGCAAGGGACATACCCTGGTACAAAAAAACATACCCGAAGTGAACTTTCCCTCTTCTGTTGTTGCTCTGTTTTTTTTAACGCGGCAAGGCTGCTGAAGCGAGAGCTGAACAAGCAGGAGAGGGCTAGTGACACCGGCATGAAGTCGGCCGCCATGGGGGTCATCCCCTTCACCATCAACCCGGATCTCAGGGACGAGCTGGAGGCGTTCGGCAAGGGAGGAGGGGACATCAACTGGATTGAGATGGTGCGGCTTGAAAAAAAACAAAACATATCAGATCAGTACGAACAAGCACGCGACGCCACTTTAGAACGGCCCCACGTTTCGGGCAGGAGATCAATCACTTGGAATTAGTAGGACGAAATATTTTTCGCAGGCATCTAACGGTTTAAGACACTTTCATTTTGAGCCCGGCTCAAATTGTTTATGTGTGACAGGTTGTGTCCCACGCTAATTTTAGACAACTAATTTTGATGTACACAATCGGTTTTTTTTTACGTTTCGTGCAAACACCCACGCTCTTAGGTGCTGGCGCGTACAGGGTGCTGTCCTTTATCAAATCGTTACCAATATGTCAGCTGTGAGTTCGACCGATTCAGTGGTTGATACTCAATTTTGAAACCTGCGAGATACACCGGGCGCCCTTGTTCTATGTTACCTCTATGACATGGCGTTATCTAGTGCCGTAGGTCCGGTGTCCCGGCCTGCCAGCGGACGCCCGTAGCTCGCTCTGCGCTGATGCTGCTCTGCACCACTGTTTGCTACGAGTTGCCCATCCTCCTTGATGTTCTTGATGGGTCCTCTTATGAGTACGCTGTTTCGCTTGCGTTCTACCGCGATGGTTCTGTGCCAAAACCCATTATGTTTTCTCCTCGCCGTTGCTGTCGTGTCTGCTTGCTTGCCGGGCGCTGCTGCTGCCGCTGCTGCTGCTGCTGCTGCTGCTGCTATTGCTGCTGCTGTAGCGCATGGACGGCGAGAGTATTGCGCTCGCAGGAGCTAAGACTGTGGGGGAATCGGACAGCCTGGAAGACTTGGTGACCGAGGTGCGATGCGTCTAAGGGCAAAGGCGACAACGAGGGGAGGGGTGTCACCGGAAGCGGTGTCTTTTGTTTTTTTTTACATGTTTCTTCCTTCTTGTCTTTAATGGCAAGAGTTTTGTGGCGTGGATGGTCCAGGAGCGACTTCACAGTTCTGTGCGGACGGACTACGTGCTGGTGGGCTTTAACTTTCCGTTGTGCTATTTTTTTTACTACACTAATTCCAAGTAGTTTGGCCCAAAAACGAGGGTGCAGTTATGGATAGTAATATCAACACATTAAAGGCTGCAGTCCCCTTGTGGGGATGAAAACACTCGGAATTGAAGTAATAAATAGGTGCATGTACGGTGCGGCACTACACGAGGTGAAGTTGAAAGTGAATAATCGGCTTGATCTTATACCGTTTCCGGAGCGTCGAAAGACACGGCGAATGTGCCCGTCGCTCGACTGGTATGGTTTGCGGCTGGTAGTTCGCGGAAGCTTAGGCGACTTCCGTGAAATTCCTATCGAGCGGTTCTACCGCCTGGTCTACAGTACTACAATAGTGGGTTTTCTATTACTTAGATGGGCGTAACGGAGGACCGAGTGGCAGTTTACGGAAACCCAGGCGACTCTGGTGAGTTCCTATCTAGCAATTCCACCGCCTGGCCTAGAGTAGCAGGGTTTCATATTACTTGCATGGGTGTAATGGAATTACAGAAGGTGAGCACGAATCGCCGCAGGCCAGCCGCCCTCTCCTGACTGTTGTCGTTATGTCGGACGACAAGTCTCTATACGCGGCTTCCTTGTGCTCCACCCGCACGTTCCTTTTTTTTTTCGTGAGTGGGTACGTACGATGGATGCCTTCTCTTTTTATGTTTTGGTGTTGTAAGTGATATGCGAGGGATATATACCACAGCTCGTGAGTACCGCTCCCTTGCGTATTGACACTGCTGTGGTGCAACTATTAATTTGTACTGGTTTGATTTCTTCCATCAAGACGCTTTTTTTTGTTTAGGTAATATAGCCTGTTTTTGTAACCACCGCCTAGGTTTCTCAAAAAATGAACGAAATTGAGGTAATATCTTGTTACGATAAGGGCTACATGTTTTTTTTTTGGCCAAAATATGTCACTGGGACTGACCGGGATCCTCATCCTTTTTAGGACTGCAGTCCCGCTGTGGGGACCAACCAGTCAAATTCCAAGTGATTTGTCCCCAAAACGGAACTGCAGGCGTAAAAGGGTTATAAACCAATATCGTTAGAACGGCGTTAGCGTTGCACGATACTCTTCCGCGGCCTCCTTGTGCTCTTTTCGTAGGTACCTTTCTCTCTTTTCGTGTGTGCATACCATGGGTATGTAATCTTTTGTGTGTTTTGTTGTTGCAAGTGATGAGGGCATGGTACACCAAAGCTCGTTTTGTGCTGCTTTCTTGCGAACGGAACGGGTATACAACGTGCTGCGGGACAAACAAGTATTTTGGGCTTGTTTTTTCTCTTCCATCGAGACGCTTGTTTGTGTGAGCATGGAATAGTTTGTTTGTTTTTTCAGGGAAGTGAGGTAGAGCTATTCAGACGGATGCTGCGATAGGGATACTATTAACAATGACTCGTAATGATATACTTCGAAGTAATGTTCTATTAATAATCTACTGTAGTGGCATTTGGGGGCCAGAATAGGTCTGGCTGGCCGGACTCCTCGGCGCAATATCGATGAAAGACCATCATTAACGATAGCGTTATACTACTGTTACATTTGTGTTACATTTGTGTCACATTCATGTTTGTGTCACATTCATGTTACATACCTGGTATGTGTTACATTGTTGTTAAGTTAGTGTTAAGTTAGTGTCACATTAGTGTTACACACAATACTACTCGTTGTGTATACAGTAGTATTCATATAGGCTATAGAACATAGGCTTTGGAAAAGTTCGTCGGGTTACGTTTTTTCGTTTTCTAAAAATGCAGTTTCTGGGTGACTTGCTACAGACTTACTATTAGCGTTGAGACCCTTAAGGTCAAGTGAGAAACCTCAGAAAAAAACGGCGATGTCCCTATCGTAGCCCGTGCCATCCTCATCATCATCATCATCATCATGATCACCCGATCAATCCTCATTAAACAATAAATCATCATCATCCGATCGAGCGTCATTAACCAATCAATCGTCATCATCATGATCACCCGATCAATCCTCATTGGCCAATCAATCATCCGATCGATCATCAGCATCCGATCTCATCATTGTCATCCGATCAATCATCATCGCCATAATCACCCGATCAATCGTCACATTACCCAATCAATCGTCCTCATCATCCGATCAATCATCAACCAATCAATCATCATCATCGTCATCCAATCAATCCTCATCGTCATCATCCGATCAATCATCATCGCCATAATCACCCGATCAATCGTCACATTTCCCACTCAATCGTCCTCATCATCCGATCAATCATCAACCAATCAATCATCATCATCGTCATCCAATCAATCCTCATCGTCATCATCCGACCAACCATCATTAACCAATCAATCATCATCATCGCCATCAAATCAATCCTCATCGTTGCCGTGTGCCCCAACTCGGCTCCTCGAACCGTCGCAGGAGGAGCCGCGGTTCATTCTCCTCCGGCAAGATAACTCTAAATGTGAGAGCATGGGCGGCGACCGCGCGTATAGGCTAGGAGGTCGCTCCCTCCCTCTTACCAGTAGCTTTGTGAAAGGAATGGGAGCAGCATTTTTTTTTCTTGTCCTCCGTCGGATTGGTAAAAAGAAAGCTTAAGCTCACCACACTTCCACGTGCCAAAATCGTGTCGTGTGTCAATCTAACCTATAGCTCCCATTGCAACGTCAGCACAGGCTGCTGTTGCTATGGGAGCAGCAAGTGCGGATAGTAGATAGAATAGAAGGTTGCTACCCCTTCTGCCGTAACACTGCTGTGAGTTAAATAGTATTAGTAATATTACGGGGGACCACAGTAAATAGGACCTACGGTGCACACAAAAAACTACATATTTCTCTATTTTTACCAACAACATTTGGTCCTAATTACTATGGTCCCCCGTAATAGTAGCGCGGAAGGTAAATTAAACGTTAAAATGCAGCTGTATTCTTCGAGTTGTACTCTGGTAGCTTTAAGAGGGAGCGGATGTCTGGCATAGCCACGTATAATTTGAGCGGCTTGCCTTTCTTCGCGAGGCATATAACGCCTTCCTGGGATTGATGCGTCCTGTAACAGTGTAAGGTGGACACCCATCGGCGTGCATCTCATTTCTATCTGACAGGATGGGAGCGTACTCATTTGTTGCTTGTCATATAGTCATGTGACCATTGACCGCGCATCCTTTTCGAGATGGATTCACTCTGTACATGCTCCTAATAGAGACACCTCCAACATTTGGGCGCTCGTTGCGCGTTTTCACCGCGCATCCTTTTCGAGATGGATTCACTCTGTACATGCTCCTAATAGAGACACCTCCAACATTTGGGCGCTCGTTGCGCGTTTTCACCGCGCATCCTTTTCGAGATGGATTCACTCTGTACATGCTCCTAATAGAGACACCTCCAACATTTGGGCGCTCGTTGCGCGTTTTCACCGCGCATCCTTTTCGAGATGGATTCACTCTGTACATGCTCCTAATAGAGACACCTCCAACATTTGGGCGCTCGTTGCGCGTTTTCACCGCGCGTCCTTTTCGAGATGGATTCACTCTGTACATGCTCCTAATAGAGACACCTCCAACATTTGGGCGCTCGTTGCGCGTTTTCCGTATGGTTGACGAAAAGGGTTTGGCTGTCTTGGAGAGGAGGAGTGTACTCATGTTATGCCATGCATGGCCGAAGTCGTATGACCGAGGCGTTTTACGATAGAGGTTCACCCTAAATGTTCTGAGGCTCCTCGCTTGAGAAGCTCCATACTATTAGTAAGTCACCCGAAATCCCTAAAACCTAACCGCTCGTGGGTGCCTTACCATCTACACACTACGTGATACGATCACAGGCGGGCGGGTTGTAGTCGATATTATGGGGGGGGGTGGGGGGTAAAGTTATGCTTCCTTCTTGATTGTGTGTTCGTTGCGCACACATGCCCTTGTGTACCTTCTCTGGCAGTTCTTGTGTACAGCTGCCCGGAGGAGTCCGCGGTGCGGCTTAAGATGACCTACTCCTCGAGCAAAGCCAGCGTTGTCGCCGCGGCCGCGGAAGTGGGCACAACGGTCGATCACATGGTGAGGGTTCAGCATTGTTATTGCGTTCGCTGCAGTAAGCCAGCCCCCTACCAAATCTCGCCTGCCAATATCGTACCTGGTACATTTTTAGCAGATGATTCCCCTGATCTCGTGTCCCCGACTTTCGGGAATTAAAAAAATTATCTCTATTATCAGGCTCATTCTTATCGGAGAGCGTTTTTTCCAAAATTTCCAAAGTTTGGAAATAATTGGACATATGTATCGATATACGGAGGCGTTCTGTCACTATTCGTGAAATTCTCTAGAAGCAAAAATATCAAGTTCGTTAGCATTCCAATATTTGGGAAAAAAAAAACAAGAAAATATGGAAGATTGAAAAATTGCGCGAAAAAAATGTCGAAAATTTGGAAAAAAAAAAAAGCTCTCCGATAAGAATGACCCTCAGAAGGTTCTGTTTTTTTTTTTTTTTTTCTAGTTTAGGTAATTGAGTGTTTATGTGTTTCATTGTGCTGGAGGAACCCTCGACGCCAGCGAAACGCGGCGAGGACGAAATAGCTCGACGCCCGAATGAACACGCTTGTACTTCAACGATAACGACAGCAGCAACAATACGATGACAAAACAACAAAAGTGATGAACGACGACGGCCTTTTTTGTCGGTGCCGGGTGCTCGCTGACGAAACAAGCTCTGCCGTTCGCCCGCATGCGCACCAGTAAGCTGCTGTCCTCATACCGTATATCGCACGTGTGATAAGATAACACCCCCCCCTATAATTAGAACGAAGTCTTGGAGCGGCTTTCTCCGGTACACGAAACCACACTAATGGCTTTGAAAACATCTCGTCCAAACCTTTTTATAGATACAGTAGAGTTGCCCCGTTTTTTTCTATGGCTCCTCACTTGAGGAGCTCCACACCTCACCCGAAAACTGACGTTAGCAAAAATCAAGCCGCATCCCGACGAAAAATTACATGGCCCCCAAGTATAAAAAAATCGTCATTTTTTGGTTAAGGTGCCCCGTCATTCAGAAACAAAAAATTAGCCGAAATGTGCTACCTCTATCGTAGAACGCGTCATTTGTATGTAGGCGTTTGCGCTTTCCCCGTTTGTCGATAAAAATAGCTTCGAGAGTGCGTCCGGGCGGGTGTGCTATCATGCTATCACCCGTGTGGTGTCAAGATGCCCATTCAGATGAATTTCCGTAGTTGTGCCCGAATCGTACATGGAGCATTTCCAGGCACGAACACCAGCTGGTTCGCCAATCCAGCCAAGCAGGCCTCTGGTTAGACCTAGGGTTAGGGTTAGAGTTCCGGGTCGGGGTGGTGGCCGCCGCTAGCCGAAGGCGGAAACAAAATCACCGTCGGGGGAAAGTGCCGTGCAGTTTTGTGACAAAAACCTTACCTCATGAGAATAGCATCATTTTATTCGGGCACGTCTGAGGAAGCTCGCCTTGACGGGCAGATTTACGCCAGCTGGTGTTATCTTGCGTGTTCTGCATGCGGTATACACTCCGGCCTATAGCCGCGTGCATTTCTCTCTGTACATGCTTGCCCATCCTCAGCAACACTCAACGACCCACTCGTATGTACAAAATATATACAACAAGTTATTAATCATTGGCCAAGCTTGGTGATTTTTGGAGGGGTACGAGGGGAAAGTGAGCCGAACGCCACTCAAGGTGCGAATACGAACAGCTTGTAGAGGGGGTTAATGTGGATACCACCAGGTCCTATCCCCCGAATCGTACCGCCTCGCTTCCACTACAAACCTTCAATGCCACCCTGGCTACCCGGGGGCGCTCTGAGATTACCTCTACTGATGATGGATTAGCTCTATTGCTGACCTGACTCCCGAGACTGTGGCAAGTGGCAACATCACTCTAGCCACCTTCCCTCGATGTGTCCCAGCACCCTAAGAGAATAAAATGATTTACCTGCGGGACTACCGCCCCACGTCAATAACAAAACCATAGCAACCCACAACACCCACAGCGACTGCAACAACCCGTGTGGTTCACCAGGTGGAGATTCGGGCCGCCGACGAGATCGACGAGGCCGTGGCGCACGCTGCCAGAGACGCTGCAGACCAAACCGCGGGGGGGGGAGGGGCAGGCGGGGGCGGAGGGGGTACGTTTGGAGGCGAGCGTGCGACGATAGTTTCTCCGGTTCCTGCCGTGTCCAGGCCGAGCAGACCAGGCCGCGGACGAGCCAGGCTGACCAAGCGAGCTTAAATCGTATGTACGTTGGATCGCATCTTGGATCGTATCTTAGATGGCATCTTAGATCGTAGCTTGGATCATAGCTTGGATCGTATCTTGGATAGCATCTTGGATCGTATCTTAGACGTAGCCAGAGATGGCGGTTTCCGTGTGTCCTTGTCTCTCCGTGCCTATGGTATTTTTTGTCGACGAGCTGTCAAATGGGGGGTTCGGCGGTGGAAGCGGCGGTAGAGTTAGCGCGGCTTTCCTTTCTGGTTGGTGATCTGTTTGAGGGGGTTCGAGTTTATGTGTAACGGGTGACTCGGCAGTTTCTTGGGTGGGGATGGGCGAGTGGGTCGGTGCTGTTGGTTTGTCGCCGGTGATATTAATACCAAATGGACCTGCTCATAGGACGACGGCACGGCTTGGCGGTCTTTTGGTTCGGCGATGGATCGCCGTGTTTGTTGTCGAGCGATTGCATGCTTGCCGCGTGTTTTCTCCGCATTTTTGAGGTTAGTCAAGCGGTACTGGTACGTATTTGTTTTGCGCGGGGTTTTGGTGACCTGCTTGAAGGTATGGAGCCATCGAATCGACGGATCACAGAATAACGCGACTGGCACGGGCGTTCCATCCTATCATACCAGACCGATAGGAGCAACACGAAGTAGTTCTTGTGGAGTAGTTGCTCACCGGGTGGTGCATATCTGGTACAGATCATACCCAATGGTATGGATGATCGTCCACAGGTCCGTGGGCACGCCGATGCGATCAAGGGGTTAACTACCGCACTTTTTTATTAATCTGTTGAGGGTATGGATGGACACCACAGCTGCCTACTGCCGTACGTATTTACACCTCGCAACAACTACAGTACGTCCTGGTAAGGATCAGCCACAACATCTGGTACTGGAGGCAGTACGTACGTACGTTCTGCAAAAACGGTCCAACTTACGGTTTGAAGTACGGGTACAGCCGTAGTAGTTTGGTCCCGAAACGTGCGATCGTATGCAGCACAGCAAGGAAGGGTCCACCTGTCTGTGGTGACGGCATGCGCCAGCCAAGAAATAATACTGACACAAATGTATAGCGGTAACCGACACTACTCCGCACACTGCCCATCTGTGTCAAGCGATTTCACGGGAACCACTACTACTGTGATTATGAATGAAGGTTACAACAGCCTCCTTCGTCGGCGCACATACATACGTACATGAAAAGTACCTGGTACATACAAGAAGTAGTCGTAGTAGTAGTAGTAGTAGTAGTAGTAGTAGTAGTAGTAGTAGTATAGTAGTAGTAGTAGTAGTAGTAGTAGTAGTAGTGGTAGTAGTAGTAGTAGTAGTAGTAGTAGTAGTAGCAGTAGTAGTAGTAGTAGTAGTAGTAGTAGTAGTAGTGGTAGTCGTAGTAGTAGCGCAGAAAGAGGGCCATGTGGACGTTCTAACGTTAGAATATACCAGTACTATTACGGGGGACCATAGTTAATAAGACCAAATATTGTTATTACGGGGGACCATAGTTAATAGGACCTATGGTATACATAAAAGCCTATACATTTAACCATTTTTACTAACAATATTTGGTCCTATTAACTATGGTCCCCCGTAATAGTAAAAATTGTTAAATGTATAGGTTTTTATGTATACGGTAGGTCCTATTAACTATGGTCCCCCGTAATAATACACCAATTCATACACCGCAACCGACCGGCACAACCTGTTCTTTTCGGTGTACATGTGTATGTTTAGTTAACCCCTTTAGAACCGCAGTCCCGTTTGGGGACAAAACTACTTGAAATTTGACTGGTTTGTCCCCAGAACGGGACTGCGGTTCTAAAAGGGTTAAAAACCCCCCCGAAAATGTGCTGTGCACCACATAACAATGTTACGCACGTACGAGTATAAGTACACCTCGAACGACCACCCAAGTACTGCTGATTCAAGGAATGTAGGCCATCACCCTATGCCCTACTGCTGTAGGGGGGTCAAGGATGCGAACAAGGAATGCATACTATCCACTTCGCAACAACTGCCAAGTACAACCCGAACAGAGGTACTGGTGTCATGTGTACGAGAGCGCGCATGCAACTCGTGGGTCGGAAAAAAAAAATCGAAGAATAGTCGACCCCTGACCCCGTTTGGCGAAGTACCGCCTCCGCAGTGCCAGCGCAGTACCAGCAACTGCCGTAGCAGGCGAGATCATCACGTCAAGCCTAAACAAACCTGCCATACGAGATAGTTCCGAGCCACCCACACGCGTGGGCCCATCCACGCTAGGGACGTATTGGAGGGAGGGTGCACGTTGCAAGCGCTGGACTGCCGGAGCCGGCCTTTGGGCCCTGACGTCTGAATGAAAAGGCAACGAGTCAACACTGTTTCTCTGGTGCTAGTGCTGGCGATGCTGTGCGCCGTTAGAGGGAAGGGTCTTCGGACAAGCAGGTAGGCAGCCACGCAAGGCCGCACGGAGTTGTCGCGTTGCAGGGTGCGCGTGGTCTGTAGGGAAATGCTGAGGTCTCCCTCCTCGTTTGTTTCATGTTGGTCTTGGTGGACTGCTTGTTGCTCATATCGAGCCAGCAGACTGTTGTCGTGGGTTTCCTCCCTGATGCCATATGGCGGCGCACATCAATATATAGCCCTGATACGAAAGGATAGGCGTGCGCGAGCTGTGCTGCTACTAGCGCAGTTCCCGGGTCGATGCGGTTGCTGTGCCCGCAATCAGCTCGCCTTTGCGAGACTCCACTAAGCGTTCTAGACCGCTGCGGGTCCAGCGAACTTGGTGTGTGAGCAGTGTGCAGCTGGGAAAGGACGGGAGCACAGGAACAATCCTGCATGTTGTTGTGCTCTTCGACCCAAAGGCACAAGGTGATGTTGAGGTGTCATTTACTATTAATATGTGATGTACGATTATTATGTACCATGGTATGGTGTTTTGTGTGTCTTTATAGGTTTCAATGTACCTTCTCCAAGCGGCACCGCTTCGCTGCTGGTGCTGTATTGCGTTATTGCTTGACCTGCGTTGCCTCTGCATTCGCCGACGAACGGGCTTAGTAGTACCTGATACGACGGTATGCTACACTGAATAAGTTACCTCCTGAATCTTGTGAATCGGTAATATGTAATATATACCTGGTGCCTGGGTAGTATGGGTAGTTTGGGGTTTCGATTTGTGAGCGTGATGCTTCGATCATGAGGCATGAATGCTGAGGGATGTGCGCCCACTACTGCTGTAGTAGTATCGGCACCTATAATGGCAGTATCAGCAGGCAGGACGGCCTATAATTATACCGATACGTGAAGGTCATGGCATCATTGACGTGCATGGTCGTGCTACAAACAGCTGGGGCTGGGGTTGCCGTTGTCGGGATGCCAGCCGTATCTGTACGGGGGGGTGGGGGCACTGGGTGTCGTGCAGGCCTCGTTTTTTTTTTTACGAACTCACACGACTCGCTGCTGTTACTCTGCGTACTGGTACACACGGCATTGAGCATACGCAAAGGTTTCACGTTTCAGCAGTATAGACCTGCTCGTCGAGTCGTCGGCCAACAAGCTTCAAGCCCGTGAATCAAGGAGCATGCCGACATCGGGCACACAACTGCTGCATGAATAGTACTACAGCACTCGTATTATTTACGGGGGACCTGGTAGTTAATAGGACCAAATATTGTTAGTAAAAATGGTTAAATATATAGGTTTTTATGTATACCATAGGTCCTATTAACTATGACCCCCCGTAAAATAGTAGACCACATCACCGTGGTATTAATAGTGCTGTACCCTGGCCACATCACCGTGGTATTAATAGTCCTGTACCCTGGTTCATGTATGTAAAGCGACGAGGGTTGCAATTGCTGTTCGTAGGGCTCTACACAGCAGTGCGTGAAGCTTCGTGAGCACTGCAGATAGTGAGCACGTGTCTCGTCACTCGGTGCTGTAACTGGTGCTATGTGACACGCTTGGGGTTGGTGCTCTCTGTCATTTGCTGCGCAGCTAACAGCTACCTGGTACTTCGGAGTATGTACCGCTCCCTCTCTCATAATATCTCATAATATAATCACCGGTGTGACACAAATTATTAATCCAAAAGGTTCTTATATTTCGGGACGGAGTGGTACCTGGTACGAGCCCTTTTGGCACCCAGCTGTGGGGGCGGCGGCGCCTATTTGCAACCCGCAGGTTGCAAATATTATTTGCAACCTAAAGCTGAAAGAGCCGAGATACGCGCTCTATCTGAGGACCTTTAACAATCTGGGAGAAGGGATCTTTAGGTTGGTAGGCTGTTCGGGTGTTTTGGTTCCTGTTGGGATCAAGATACGGGCGAAGACCCAACCAAACCCCTGACTAACCCTAACCCTAACCCCGAACCGCAGCCAAAACGGGCCACAACTCGCCATAAACGCGGCACAGCCGCGTTTGCATCGAACCAGGAAATTTCTCATTTGCGTACGACGATTCCGAAGTGCAGACCACGCTACGCATTTTTCAAGTCAAAAACATCCCTAAAGATCCCCTCTGCCAGATTGCTAAACCTACTCCTCTATCTTGCAAACATTGATTTGCAACCCACAGCTGAAAGAGAGAGCCGAGATACGCGCGGTAACCCTGTTATCTAGGGCTGAACACGGAAACAGTATGTACTTACAGTAGTAATCTACTGATCGACCTGGCAAGTGTATTCACCAGTCAATACGTAGTAGTTTTTTACCGCACGTACGCCCAAGTAGCAACACGCCATACTATATTACGAAAGCCCACCAGTTGTGTTTCCGGAAGAGGGAACAGGGAGGGGGGAGACATACTGATTGTAGTATTAATAGTGTGCTTCTGCAATCCAGTATACTTCTCTTGATAGATTTTGACGACAGCAGTCTTGTCGCTACTGACTTGACTCAGCAGCCAGTGCTCAGCTGGACTATCAATACTGTGGATACTATCCTGCAGTACAGTAATAACGAGTAACCCTCTTGGGTCTAGAGGGGTGACAGTTGACGCTCAAAAGTGGCCTACTCCTTGATTGAGGGTAGCAGGGGAGCCAGCTAAGCTTGGGAGCACGCGGATCCGAATCCCAGACGTCACGCTCCCAGAAAAAGGCCAACTTGAGGGAGGAACAAATCGGAGCGTTGAGATTTCTGTTCGAATCGATCAAATGAGATTTCTGTACGAATCGATCAAATGAGTTATTTTTGGCAAGTTGTGTTCTACTTGGTTTTCGTATACCGCCCTGTCAATGGAGGTTGTGTGTTTTCGTGCTTCCCTGGGGTGGTGATAGTATATACCGGTGTACGAAGCAAAATAAGCCAGGCCCAAAGGCACCGAGGCATCCCACTTTGGTACGTGCGTACGTATCGAGAACTTCTGCGTGAATCGAAAAAACTGCCTTGTGCGAAACATGCGGTTGATGATAGGCTTTCCATCGATGCTACAATACCTAGGCATTCTTCAGGAATACACTCTGGGAAGCCTCTCCTCTCCTCTCCTCTCACTTTGGGCCAATATATTCGGGGACACCGCGATAGTGCTGTAATTGGTGTCCGAGAGTTGCAATGCCTTGAGGCGTGAGGGCACGCGCCCCACGTCATCTTATCGGTCCTGCTCGGCGCTCCCGCGGCTCGTACGAGTAGATGGTTGATATCACGAAAGTTACCAACCATTGTCGGGCGAGTGATAAATACATACCAGGTATATACAAGGAGTGTTCGAATCGGAAGCCAAAAATAAAGCGTGCACGCCTTCTGCTCGACGAGTCAACCCACCTGCTTTTCGGCAAAGATGTCAGGAGACAGCGCTCTCACCCCTCGACCGACAGCACCTGTTGCCTACACTTGCCTTGGCTGACACCAAAGTGCTACCTGGCAGGTTTTAGTCTGGAACGCTCTGCCCTACATACACCCCTGACGGCGCACGTTTTGCCTTGGTTGGCATGTTTCTTAACATATTTGACAAAAAGGTTATGATACTGCTGTACCCTTAATAGCAAGGATGCTATTAATAGTACGGGGGACCATATTAAATAGGGCCCACTGTACATACAAAAAACTACCAGTATATATTTTGCTATTTTTACTAATACGGGGGGCCATAGTTAACAGGACCAAATATTGTTAGTAAAAATGGTTAAATATGTAGGTGTTTATGTATACTACAGGTCCTGTTAATTACGGTCCCCCGTAATAACAACATTTGGCCCTATTTACTATGGTCCCCCGTAATAGTAAGCCCTAACCCTATGCTCTGCCTCTACTCTAGCCCTACCCATGACTGCAGTATATCAACACAGAATCGTAACCCAAATACACTATTTCTACCACTAACGCTCAGACAGAGGACCTTTAACAACCTGGGAGAAGGGAGCTTTAGGTTGGTAGGCTGTTCAGGTGTTTTGGTTCCTGTTGGGATCAAGGCACGGGCGAAGACCCAACCCAACCCCTGACTCTAACCCTAACCCTAACCCCAAACCGCAGCCAAAACGGGCCACAACTCGCCATAAACGCGGCACAGCCGCGTTTGCATCGAACCAGGAAATTTCTCATTCGCGTACGACGATTCCGAAGTGCAGACCACGCTACTCATTTTTCAAGTCAAAAACATCCCTAAAGATCCCTTCTCCCAGATTGCTAAACCTACTCCTCAGATATGCGCTGAGTTAGCTGGCATGCGCTCAGATAGCTGCCATGCTACCATGCCCTCAGATAGCTCTGCCATGCCGCCATGCCCTCAGATGTCTGCATATCGTAGGGGACATCTCCGTTGAGCTTGAGGTTGATCTTTCAAAGTCGCGAACAGGAGCATGAGCTCCCTCCCCGAATATGGCGACCTAAAAAGCTACCAGGTACCTGGTACCTGGTACCGTATACCAGGTACCTGGTATATTATTACCGGGGACCATAGTTAATACCTGGTAGAACCTACGGTACACACAAAAACCTATATATTTCCCTTATTTTACTCACAATATTTGGTCTTGTTTACTATGGTCCCCCGTAACAGTACAGCTGTTGATGTGCATATGATGTTGTGCACCTACATAGATGGATCATCCACAGATCATGTACAGATCATGTTCCTGCTCGATGATACTGCTGTATACGAGATTTCCAGGACAGATTGATCTGTATGGTTTGTACGTAACATGTACGATCTAGCTCATGTTGCTGGGTGGGAGCTGTACAACCGGCATGATCCAGGACATGCTTCCTGGGTTCGGATCTGTACTCACACAGATCCTGCAAATCATGTCGTTACGGTGGGTTAGGATCTAGATGATCTGTTTGTCCGCCGGGTGGAAAATCCAACTTCAACTTCAACTTCAACTTCAGGATCCTGCAACGGAGTAACATGCTGTTGTTGTTTCTTGCCGACGTCTTTGCGAACGTATCGTTCCTTCCTTTCGGCCGCTTTTTCAAGCCCGACCAATCCCCGAAAATCTCCATACCTCCGTGCGCGAACCTTGTTTTCAATGGTAACACCTACCAGCAGGGAACGAAAGGGCAACGCTTGCCCTGCTTTACAATAAATTATAGTATGCAGTAATTACACCCGTAGATGGTGCGTAAACATACGGTGTAATATTACGGGGGACCATAGTAAATAGGACCAAATATTGTTGGTAAATATGTAAATATAGAGGTTTTTGTCTGTACCAAAGGCCCTATTTAATATGGTCCCTCGTAAATAGTAAGGGTATACATTAGTGTTGAGTCCACCGTAAAAAATATAATTACTACCAGGTATGTATCACTAGGTAATAGTGTGCTCCTCGTTATATACGAGTAGTAGGCCGGGCCCTGCTTGTTGTAGGCGATGCTGTAGGCACAGCAGCAGTAATTCAACGGTGCTCTGTACGAACTCCCTCTGAAATCTCTTTGTTGGGTCATATGTACGACGTCAGCCATGCATGACAACGAGTACGCTCCCCGCCCCCCATCCCGCCTCCCATCCCACGCGCACCCCACACCACCCCCCAGCGCATTCGTGGTGTCGGTATGGCGGCCGCGAGTGAGAGGCGCCAAGCGCTCGTTGGCGCTTGGCGCAGCCCTAGGCGATAGGTACGGAGCCTTGACCACAGCACACACCACGACGCACACGGCACACACGGCACGCTGGCGGCAGAGCACGGTTAGGCCCGCGGCGGGTCTGGGAGGCTTGGGAGGCTTGGGAGGGACGCAGCTGCCGCTGCCCACGCAGTCGTTATTGCCGTTGTCAACGCTGGACCGCCTCGGCTCGGCCTTCAGGTGACTGGGGTGGTGGAGAGTGTTGGTGTTCGTCGCGGGGTCGGTGCTCTTTGTCTTTGCTGATGGTGGTGGTGGTGGTGGTGGTCGTTTAGTTTATTACGGGGGACCATAGTTAATAGGACCTATGATATAATAAAAACCTATATATTAAACCATTTTTACTCACAATATTCGGTCCTGTTAACTATTGTCCCCCGTAATAGTTGGTGCCGCTGTTCATGTTGCTATTGCTGGTTGTTTTTGTTGTTGTGATCGAAGTTCGTCACTATATCGTGGCCCGCACATAGATGCTTCACACAGTATGGTACTATTAATACCACTATAGTACGGGGGGGGCTATGGTAAATAGGACCTACGGTACACACAAAAGCCTATATGTTTCCCTATCTTTACCGTCAATGTTTGGTCCTATTTAATATGGCCCCCCGTAACGCTGCTGTACCAGATTCTACTATTTAATATATTTATAGTTGGTGCATTTGGTGTGCACGGCGTCCGCCGGAGCTGCTTTGCCATCCGCCTCGTTTACGTATTCTCTGATTTCTGGCACGCCCCTACCTTTACTCCAGTTGTTGGTGGATATATTTATTTTGCGGAAAATGCCGGGAAGTTTCGCCGCCCGAAACTGCTCCAGGCTGGTCCCATCCCTACTGTCACAATGATCAAGGACATACCTACAATGGCTCGCTCTTCTTCGCCCGGCCTTGATGGCCATGGTGACCTTTCTCACTTGTTGACTTTCGTTGCAGTATTACGGGGGAACATGGTTAATAGGACCAAATATTGTTATTACGGGGGACCATAGTTAACAGGACCTATGGTATACATAAAAACCTATATGTTTAACCATTTTTACTAGCAATATTTGGTCCTGTTAACTATGGCCCCCCGTAATAGTAAAAATAATGAAATATATAGGTTTTTATGTATACCATGGGTTCTATTAACTATGGTCCCCCGTAATAATAGTACTGGGTTAGTAAGTATAATAGTATTTCAGGAAGTTTTGCGGCCGAAGCTGCTGCCGGCTGTTTTTTTTTCGTCATTGTTGATTTACCCTCCGGCGGATTGGTAAAAATTTGGCTTTTGAACTTTCCTCACTATTGCTACCACTTTTAGAATACGTGTCGTGTGTCCCGGCTGATTATATCACTAATGTGGGATGGGTTTATCAAGTACGTCCGCCCTCACAGCCGTGGTACTATTGTTGAGGCTATCTACTCTAGTCCTCCCTCGCCTGGCCTTGCTCTATCTAGTCCTCCCTCCGCCTGGCCTTGCTGGCTTTGCTGGCCTTGGCGACCTAGTGATTTTCATTTCCATGATGATAGTTGCGCTCTTAGCAATGGGTTAATCATCCATCACTAATTCCAAGTGATTTGGGCAAAAACGCGGGGTGCCATCTTGAAAGGGTCTAAATCTCAATCAGGCTTCAAAAATGGGCGGGGGGGGGAGGGGAGGGTGCTCGATGCCATGCGTGGCCGTAGTCGTATGACCAGAGACCCTCGTGTCCCTACAATGCCGGGACGGAGCACGTCGGGTTTTCACCGACCGGGCAGGCATTGCTTGAACCAAGCGCGGGGGGAATTGTCATACATGAAATCCACTCTGTTCCATAATATAAGCACCGTTTGTACAGTAATATTTCAACCAAAAAGTGGTTATATTTCGGGGCAGAGTGGTATTACCACCCCAGGCGTGAGTAAAGGATCGCTTGGTCTTCATTACATTCATATTTTTTCCCCGAGTTGTACGAGGTATGTATTACAGCACAGATGGCAGCCCGAGTTGCCGCTGCGGAGGTAGGTCGTGTGTCCTATGAATAAGCGCAGTGTAAGCAGCTGTGTCACACCACGCGCACGCAAGCAACATGGTTATACTCCTACGAAAACCGCCGCACGGTCTTGCCCTCCCCTTGTCGCCTTTATTTGTCGCTACTCCTCGGTTCCGGTTGTCGCTACTCCTCGGTTCCGGAAGGGTTGGTAGCTATAGCGGCCTCGACGAGTTGATGGCCTTTATTTCATGGGCTTTTGCTGTAGTGACCTCGATTTACTCGATGGCTTCGGGTGACCCTTGATTGCATAGATGGCTTTCATCACTCTTGACTACATTGATGGCTTCGACTACCGTGAACGACTTGATGGCGTTTCACATCATCGAGGGAATTGATAGCCTCCATCCTGTAGGCATTGACGACCTTTGGTGTCCTCGAGGCGACGACCTGGTGACTTTGGTGCTTTGATTGCTTTTGCTGCGTTGATGACCTCCTTTTTTTTTTTTTTGGACGAGTTCATTACGTTCGTCACCTTGATGCCTTGATTACCTTCGTCACTGTCATTACTCTTATGGCCTTCATGACCTTTCATGGCCTTTCATGACTTCACGTCTCGCACATATCATGTACAGGTCAGTTCCACTTCATTCACCCATCTAGATATGTATGAAGTGTATGATGTGTAGGATGTGTATGATGTGTATGATCTAGCTCATGTTGCCGGGTGGGAACCGTATATTCTATGTGAATCTGTGATCTTTTTCCTGAGTTGGATCGGTACTATGAAGATCCTGCACAACTTATGATATCGGCTGGTGCGGAACTAAGTGATCTATCTGTAGGCAGATCAGATAGATCATGATCATGACCTGTCTGAAGTGTGACATGTTTAATGACCTTCGTTACCATGATGGGTGACCTCGATTACCTCTGACGATCGTCCGGCAGCCCTCAGCATCCCCATGAGCCCGACCTGATGCCGATCACGAGGAGCCCCGGTGGGCACCTTCGAACGGACGTCAAGGTTAAGCTGACAAAGGCCGAGGCCAAGCTTTTCGCAACGCTTTTAGAGGTATGTTTTACACCAGTGACATTAACATTACCATAAACATTAACAGCAGATGTTGGAAGTGGGTAGGGTAGGGTAGGGTAGGGTAGGGTAATATATTGTATGTTGCGGCGTACCTGGTATTTGGTTTGGGGAAGCCAACAAAGGCGGAGGGCAAGTGTTGGAGATATGTTTTTACACGATCAATAGGAGATATTGTCGTCGTGATGGGGTGGAATAGGGTAGGGTGTTGTATGTTGTAGCGTACCTGGTTTGGCGTTTGTTTTGGTCAAGCCGACAGCGGCGGAGGGCAAGTGTTGCAGGTGTTTTACACGATCAGTAGAAGATATTGGCAGTGGGTAGGGTAATCTGTGTTGTGGCGTACCCTGGCATCTATCTTGTTTTGTTCAAGCTGCTGCTGAAGGCAGAAGGTTCACATTTTCTTTTCGCCACGCTTATGGAGGTATGTCCTATTGCTGTACTTTTAATATTAATAGTATTCAGAACCTAACTATTACGAGAAACCACAGTAATCAGGGCGCCCATCATATATCTTCCAGTATTTTTTTACGAATCATTTTGAGTTCGAATTATTAAATAGTTTATTCCCCGGTAGTATCATTGATAATAGTAGAGTGTTTGCGATAGAGGTAAAAAAAAAAAAAACTTTACTTGCGCTAAAAAAAGTGAATTTCCTTCCCTTCCTGATTTCGGTGTGTTTGCGAGTGAGGTAAATCAAATCCTGCAGGCGACGCCTCCGAAAATAAGAAGGGAAGGGGGGAGGTGAGGCAAACGCGCCAAAAAAAAAGAACGAAAAACTAAAAAACAGCTTGGGAGTAGCAACGGCGGCCCAGCAACGTTTCGGCGGCAGAGTTGGCAGCGGTGCCACCACTGCCAGCCCACGACTGCAAGCAGCAGCACAGCAAGCGGCAGCTAGCAAGCGCTGGCCGCAGCTAGAGGCAGCTTGAGCAACAAAAATAAGCAGCGTCATCACCAGCACCAGCAAGCACCAGCACCAGCCAGCTTCCCTTTTTGGATTGCCTGCTGCTGCTGCTGCTGCTGCTGCTGCTGCTGCTGCTGCTGCTGCTGCTGCTGCTGCTGCTGCTGCGCTCAGCCTACGCACGCCACAGCGCCGGCGGGCTCCGCTCCGCCGCCACTGTCGCGGCCACTGCTGCCGCCGCCGCTGCTGCTGCTGCTGCTGCTGCTGCTGCAGTGTGGTGGAATCGAAATGATACACGAGCTGTCGCGCTCTGTGCGAGCACGAGTACGAGTACGAGTGTGATGCGAGTCCTTTTTTGGAACGAAGCATCCTCCACGTCGTCACCAAGTAGGCGAAAGCGAGTACCCTACGTAGCAGCGGCGGCGGCCCGCTGGCACAATCCAACGCCGCTCGTGCGCGCGGTACTCAAGCTACACCTCTCGAGCCTCTGTGCTCCCACAGCGGTTGTCGTGATGCGTACAGCAAGCAGCATGGTGGCATGGAAGATGCTCGATGTTTTGATCCTTCGAGATTTGAGATGATGCGTTTTGCGTCGGGATGATGCTCGGTGCGTGTAGGCCAATGAGACAGAGAGCAAAAGTTACCGTAACTTTTGATGAAATCCTGACTTCGCTGAAGTACTTTTTCGCGTTTTTTTCAGAAATTTACCTCAAAAAGTTACCTCGGGAGAATTTTTGGAGATGTAAAAGTAAAAAAAAAAAAAATCGCAAACACTCAAGTAATCAGTAAACATACAGTAGTTTTTGTTGGTCTGCCTGTTGCGGTACTAACTGTGCAGTTAGTCGTTGGTGTTGGAATTGGGCAGAGTAGGGTTTTGCATGCTGTGCCTTGCTTGTTTTCTTTTAGCTCAGTTCGCAACGTGGGAGGGCAAGCTCGGGTTTCCATAATTTTTCATGTTTTTTCACGCAACTTTTCAATATTCCAATTTTGTCAGTTTTTTTCCTTCCAAATATGTGAAATTTTAACAAACTTGATTTTCTTGCTTATGGAGAATTTCACGAATAGCGACCGAACGCCTCCGTATCTTGATACATATCTCCAATTATTTCCAAACTTTAATGGAAGTTCTGGAAAATAAGCTCTCCGACAAGACTTGACCCTTGGTAGATGTTGGAGGCCTGTTTTGGCGGAGGGTGCGGTATCAGTGTGGGGGGGGGCGTTGTAGAGATGTTGTGGCATGTTTGGTTTCTCTTTGTATTTCCGCCCCGAGTGGGGCTACGTTGGGTAGGGTACGGTATCCGCGGGGGAGGGTGTTGGATGTTATTATGGCATGTCTGTTTTGGACTACAGTAGTAAAATAAACTAAAACTATGCAAAACCCGAAACGCACGGACCAAAACCAAAACCAACACCCGAATCAAAAACCGATACACAGATGGTGGAGCAAGAGAAGATGGGCACGACGCTGCGAGTGGCCGGAGGCTGGGTCCGAGACAAGCTCGTTGGGCAGGAGCAGGGGTTTCATCAGCGCCACCTGTCCAAGGTCGACAAAATGGACATCGACATCGCGCTTGACAACTGTATGGGCGGGGACTTCGCTACGAAACTGAGCCGCTATCTTTCGAAGGTAGATGCAGTACCTGTCGTCGCTCGGCGTTGCGACGCTGGCTCTGTTCCTTTGGGGAGGGGTGTAGGGAAGGGGTCGAGAGCAATTGTTGGGGGGCGAGGGGGTGGGGGGGTGTGCTCGATATCATGCATGGCCGTAGTCGTATGCTTGACCATAGACCCTCGCATGCCTACAATGCTGGGACGGAGCATGTCGGGTTTTCACCGACCAAGCAGATGTTGCTTGCACCAAGCTATGCGAAGCGCCGTGAAGTGGCCGGCGAGTCACATGAAAGGGCAGCTGCATCCTACTACGAAGAACCGCCTGTGTGACGGACTTGCGTAAATGGGTGACAGTTTCAATGAGTTGACTTATTTCACGGTGTAGCTGGCCACTTCCAGAGACAGCGGTGGGGGTGCTGTGTAACTGCCTCGTAGGTGTCTTACCTTGAACACTACGTGATTGGGTTTTCACCGACCTGGCAAACATTGATTGCACCAACTGGCGATCTCACTTGTTGCCCCAGTTTCTTCATTTGACCAAAATTGACCACGCATCCCTTTCTTACTCCTAGCTATGCAGTAGAAACACCTCCAACATTTAGGCCCTCATAAACTTTTCCTCATGTACGCATAACCCCTCTCCTCTTCCCCCGCTCCCCTCTATTTTTCCCGGCCTCCAATTGACCCCCCCCCCCCCCCCCCCTCCCTACCTCTGAGTCCCACCCCGACCCCCCACCCCCCTGTCCGCTTTCGATTCTGAACTGGAACTCCAGAGGAAAGGCAGGTCGAGGATGAGCAAGGTTGCTCTGATCGCTTCGAACCCTGAGAAGTCGAAGCACCTGGAGACGGCCACTCTCCGGATCGACAAGTTCTGGGTGGACTTCGTAAACCTTCGGACGGAGTCGTACCTCCAGGACAGCCGCATCCCGAGCATCAACATTGGAACTCCCATGGAGGATGCTTTCCGCAGGTTGGGGAAGAGGGGATGGGGGCGTAGGGGTATGATGGCGGAAGTACGCACACGGTGGATAGTGGATATCGAGATTGGGAACCGCTTGCCATACGCCGGTGTTAGAAGTAGGAACTCCGTGAGTCATTTATCGATGATCGGTGGTCGGTAGCAATGGCCGTTATCCTATCGACGCGCATATCGAGCGGCGTAGCTTGTACATTATGGTTGCCTATGGTTGTAGATTATGGTTGCCTGTGGTTGCCTATTCCAGAAACCTGACCCTCCCACCCTCCCCCCCCCTGACCCCTCTTCATGTTCCCTTCCTTACAACAGAGACCTGACGATTAACTCCCTGTTCTACAACGTGAACACCGGCACGATAGAAGACTACACTGGCAAGGGGACCTCGGACCTCCGTTTGGGGCTCGTCCGCACCCCCCTTCCCGCCTGCGAGACTCTCCTTGATGACCCTCTGCGCGTGCTCAGGGCGGTGCGATTCGCTAGCCGGCTGGGGTTCAAGGTACACCCGGAGCTGATGAACGCTGGGACGGACCCCAGGGTGCATGAAGCCCTGTGCACCAAGGTGAGACGAGGTGGAGGGGGGTAGGTGAGGGAGGTGGATGGGCGGGAGGGGAGGGGGGAGGAGGTAATGTTTTGTTTTGTTTTGTTGTTGTATATTTTTTTCAATCGATGTAGGGGGCTTGTCGGGAAAAAAGTCCGGAAGCGGGTTTTTTGTTGTGTTTGTGGTTGTTTCGAAAATGAAATGAAGCTCCTCCCTCAATCTTGTAAGGTGCTCCAATAGCGTTGTATTTGAATAGCGGAAGGGGACCGAAAAATAGTAGGATTTCTACGTGTTGATTGATCGAACAAACAAAAAAACGTGCACAATCGGCGTCCCTTCCTTCCTTCCTGCTTGCATAGGACAGTAGCACTAGGCCCCTCCCCTGTCTGACATGCAAACCTCCCTCCGTCCTGCGTGCAAAACCCCGTTTCCTCTTGTGTGCAGGAGCTCCAATATCAGTAGTATACCCCTATCCTCTGTTTATTTCACGCTCCCGTTTCTACTCCATGTAAGACGGTTTGCATCATACCATTGGATTGTACCGTTGTGTGAGTCCGTTGGATCATGCCGTATCATACAACCGTCGTATCGTACCGTTGGATATTATTTCAAACGCCAACCGCCATGTTTTTTTTTTTTTCGTGTATTGTCTCGTTCTCGTTCCGTTGCGAGCAAAGGTCAGCCGGGAGCGCGTGGGGTGCGAGTTGGACCAGATGGTTCGATCGGCTGCGCCTTTGCGCGCGTTCCAGCTGATGGACGACATGAACCTCCTCCCCATCGTATTTCCCTTGCCGGACAAGTTCGTGCTTCCGACGGACGACGACGCCCCCCGCGCATACGAGTTCGGCATGGTCTACCTCAAGGTGAGATCTCTTGATCGTGATTCATTCGTGTCTTTTCCTTTTTTAGAGAGGAAGTACGATTACGGGGGACCATAGTTAATAGGACCAAATATTGGTAGTAAAGATGGTTAAATATATAGGTTTTTGTGTATACCATAGGTCCTATTAACTATGGCCCCCCGGAATAGCAATATTAAGCGGTGGTGCCTGGTATGATACTAACAGGAGTACCTTATTAATTACGTATATATGGATGAAGACTCGCGAATTTGTCACAGTTTTGTTTTTGTTGTTGTTCTCACGTTAACTCATCGGCATAATACAATGCAGTCCGGGGTCGCAGGACAGGCTCTAATAACTCTGGAGTGGAAGAAATACCTCGGTAAAAATAAAACAAGCAAATAATATATATATTGTTGTTGTTGTTCTCACATTAACTCACAATTCAATGCAGTCCGTGGTCGCAGGACAGGCTCCAATAACTCTGGAGTGGAAGAAATACCTCGAGTAAAAACAGAGGCAAAAAAACAAAAAACAAGCATACGCACTCCACCACTGCGGACACCAGGGAAGCAAAAAGGAGACTATTAATAGCAGACAAAAACCTAAAAAAAGAAGATGAAGCTAAGCTAAGCAAAACAAAAACAAAAACAAAACTAAAACAGACGCAGATAGCAAAACGCGAAAAAAAAGGCAAAACGGACCATACTAACAAAGACACAAAGAGGTACAAACGGGAATGAAAGAAAAATGAAAAAAAAGAAGGGACAAAAAAGCGATAATCACGGGCGGGGGGGAAAGAAAATACCAAAGGCAGGCACTGGAGCATACAGACACGCAAAGTTGCCCAGATGGCACCATGCTAGTTACTTGGGTCCCAAAGAAAGGAGTGCATCATGACGATGATGGCCATAACCGGGCTTCAGTCTGTTGGGCAGACCGCCTCCCCTCCCCCCCCCCCGCCATTCCCCCTCGTCCCCCTTTCGCCCCCCCCCTCTTCCCTGCCATTCTGCACACTCGCGTTGGCGTCAACGGCTGTGGTCGTGGTTGCAGCTATTCTATGCCGTTCTGCCGATGCCTCCTTCTCATCTGTATGCCTTTTCCGCATGAAGGCCTCCGCCCCTTCCTCGACCCGTTGGAACCATCTGCCGGCTTTCTGTGCTGCCCCGCGCCACCCTTCGAGCTTGATGCCGAACTCCTTGAGGTCCTCCTCAAGGTACCTCATCCAGTCCCACTCCTGTCCTCCGGAGTAACCCTTACCCCCAACCATCTCCCCAAACATCACCCTCTTCAGCAGACGCTCCTCTCCCATTCGTGTCACAAAGCCCGCAAACAAGAGCCTACGTCTGCGTACCGTCGTCTCAACGCTTTCAGATGTTGTCCTGAGAAGCGCGCTAGCATAGGATAGAATGTGGTCTTCGCGCTTTCGTTTTCGCCACCCGATGCATCGGAGGAGCATCTTGTGGTGGACCTCCCGTAGCCTACCGTAATCAGTCTTGCTCGGGCTCCAAGTAACGCAACCGTAGAGCAACGTTTCGATCACCTCGGCTCTCAGCATTCGCACCTTCAGGCGTAGGCGCACACCCGGGCGGTCATAAATTTCCATCTTATACCGTCCGAAGCATGCCCATGCCCTCTGGAGTCGACGCGTTACCTCGACACTCCTGCCCGTCCAATCTGCGCTGATAGCCCCGCCCAGATACACAAACTCGGTCGTTTGTTTGTACACTTGGCCGGCGGCGGTGACGGTGAACGGCACGTTCCCCCCATCTTTCGTTTGCAGACACATTATCTCCGTCTTGGCCTCCGAGACCGTCAGGCCGAAAGCGGCACATGCAGACACGATCACCGTCATCATCCTCTCCAGGCCGTTGGGTGATCTCGATACTATGCCTGCATCGTCGGCATAGAGCATAGCCCACAGTGTCTGGGCCTCTTTATCATTCCCCTGTCCGTCGGCGTGCCCGACCCGTGCCTTCCCCCTCTTCTTTTTCTTCTTCTCCTGCTTTTGTTGGAGTTGCACCAAGCTGTCCGTGATGGCTTTATCAGCAGCGAAACGTTTCTCCGCCACACGCAGCACCGCTGTAAAAAACATGTTGAACAACAATGGCGCGAGCACACACCCTTGCCGTAGGCCCTGTTTCACGTCGAACATATCTGAGCACTCGCCGTCATCCAGCCGCACGCATGCTCGCATGCCGTCGTGGAGTTGGCGGATAACGGTGAGCATTCTAGGTGGCACCCCAAAGCGAGCCAAGACAGCCCACATATATACCGGTAGTCTACCTTCAGGTGGCTCTTGATCGTGATTCATGTGTACCTTACCTTATTTTTGGAGAAGTGGTATTAATAAGCAGTGATAATATGTGTACATTATGTATACACGTGCATAGACTCGCGATTTTGTTAACCCTTTTAGGACCGCAGTCCCATTTTGGGGACAAACCACTCAAATTTCAAGTAGTTTGTCCCCAAAACGGGACTGCGGTTTTAAAGGGGCTAAAGAGCATATCTGGTACCTGGTATACCGGTAGTCTATTAATACCTGAAGGTGGCTCTTGATTCATTCGCAGATTTTTCACAGATATATCATCTACAGATTGATCAACTGCAGATGTATCATCTACAGATAGATCACCGAGTTCCTCACCTGCCTTACAGGGCAGATCCAATCTCGTAAATACGATGTAGGTCGTACAGATTTTCTACGGGTCCCACCCGGTAACATGTGCTACTGTAGAACATACAAGACCGGCAGTCGGTTTGTCTTGGAAGACGTATATCTATCATCAAGTAGGAATAGATTATATTCTGACGGTTTTTCCGAGGTGTGATCCATTCCTCTGCGCTTTGTCTTCTGTCCGCGACAGCCAGCATGTTGAAAGTCTTGGGGGGGGGGGGGCATCGAAGCCACGGCTTCTTAGCTCGGGTCAAACCGCACGGGTAACATCGGGCCGGGTCAAAGGGTGACCCGACCCGACACGACACGACCCGGCCATTGAGAGGTGAAAAGCTTCCTGTCCTGACCCGGCCAATGAGAGGTAAAAGGCTTCCTGACCCGGCCAATGAGAGGTAAAAGGTTTCCTGACCCGGCCAATGAGAGGTAGAAAGCTTCCTGTCCTGACCAATTAGAGGTAAAACCTCTCTGACGCGGCCATTGAGAGGTAAAAAGCTTCCTGTCCTGACCCGGCCAATGAGAGGTAAAAGGCTTCCTGACCCGGCCAATGAGAGGTAAAAGGTTTCCTGACCCGGCCAATGAGAGGTAAAAGGTTTCCTGACCCGGCCAATGAGAGGTAAAAGGTTTCCTGACCCGGCCAATGAGAGGTAAAAGGTTTCCTGACCCGGCCAATGAGAGGTAGAAAGCTTCCTGACCCGGCCAATGAGAGGCACATGAAAAAAAGTCACTACCCGTGAAAAACCATTTGCAGACAAACGTTGCTAGGGTTAGGGTTAGAACATATCGAGAAATACCGAAATTTTGGGGAAATACTGAAAAAAAAACTATTGTAGTAAACAGCCCTCGTTAAGATCGACCCTAATTCCAAGTATTAATATTAGTAGTATGAACCCTCTCCAGAACCGGAGCGGGTGTGTCAGGGGTCACGTGACCAAAAGCGAGAAGCGCGAGCGCAAGAAAAAACGAAAAATCAAGCTGGCGGTCAGTACGGAAGCCTGCTTGCGTGCGAGCCTGCTTGCGTGCGAGCCTGCTTGCTTGCGAGCAGGCTGGCGACCTCGCCGTTGCATGGCCTCGGGCGGCCACTGCTGTGCAGGCAGCCCATGTATACTTGCACGCCTCGGACGGACAGATGGTCTACTGCACCTACTTCGTTATCTAGGTCGTTCAGGGCAGATGCATCTTATACCCCTGAACTGTATGATCTGTATGATCTACTAGCTCATGTTGGCGGGTGGGAGCCGTGTCGCCTGCATGACCAGATGCATCTTATATCTCTGAACTGTATGATCTGTACGATCTGTATGATCTACTAGCTCGTGTGGGCGGGTGGGATGGCGGTTTGTGTGTGTGCCATACCAAGCGATGTCAGCCTCCCTTGAACCCGCGTCACTCCTAAAACGAATTTTCTTCGAATTTTCTTTAAACCGTGGCGCACCCTTCGTAAAATATGTTTCCGCCGCGTTTTTTTACGTTACCCCCACCGCCGCTCGGCGATGGGGGTACTGGCGACGTCACTCGCTGGTGATGCTATTACGGGGGACCGTAGTTAATAGGACCAAATATTGTTAGTAAAAATGGTTAAATATATAGTTTTTTTTATGAATATCATAGGTCCTATTAACTACTGTGGCCCCCCGTAATAACTGACGATGCTACTACTGATGGTGTTACTGGTGTTGTTTGCAGAACATGTACCACTTGCTGGACCGCGAGCAGCTAGAGCTGGACGGATTCAACCCGTTCAGCCCAAGCGCAGACGAGGCAGGGAGAGCGGGGGCAGAGGCGGTGCCAGCAGCAGCACCAGCACCAGCAGCGGCACCAGCAGCAGGGGGGGCAGTACTGTCGAACGGGGATGTCAAGAAGGATGTTGGCGGGGGGGTCGCGGCTATCAGGGCGAAGGTCAAGGCTAAGGTCGGGAAGGGCGGTATGAAGAGGGAGGTTACTGCTGCGAAGGCAGTGACAAAAGGGAAGGGTAAAGGCGGGGGGGGCGGGGAGCAGGGAGGGGGGAATCGAGGGGTAGGGGGGGGGGTGGAAGCGGTCGACGAGGAGGAGATGCGACGGTTGGGGATCTACGCGGCGTTTTTGTTGCCTTTGGCGAACAGCATGTGCGCCGACCAGAAGCGGGCGGCAAAAAATGTGAGCAGGGGGCTGTAAGGTAAAACTATTCAGATCAATTGAAGAACAGCAGGGCTGTAGACAGGGTGTGAGGGCTAGCTACTACCTGGTCTCTCGGAGGGCCATAGTAAGTAGGACCTACGGTACACACGAAAACCTATATATTTCGCTATTTTTACTAAAAATATTTGGTCCTTTTTACCATGGTCCCCCCGTAATTACAGCATAGGGTAATTATTGTAGTGGGGGTGAGGGCTAGATTGTCGTGTGGGGGGGAAGAGGCTTGAGAGGAGCTGGTTTTCGCGTTGGGATGCTTGCTGTTCCTCGGGATGGAGCGGGGGAAGACGTGAGCGAGGGTAAGGCTAAGGCGATGGAGGGGGTATCTATACCTATATATACCCCCTCCATCGCCTTAGCCTTACCCTCGCTCACGTAAGGGTAAGGGCGAGACTACAAGGTAAGGGTTTCGAGGTTCCGCTTGGGAGGCATTCGGAGGTAGGGTGACGCAAGGAAAAATCCGATGACGTGTTTTGCGGCTGATACAAACATGGGAGCGAAAGCGCCACTGGCCGTTCTCAGTATTTGAAAAAAAACGAAAGATATACCTGGTAGTGCACATCAAAATAGACAGATCATCTACAGATCGTCTACAGATTTTATTCCTGCTTGATGATTTGGATTTTTCAGGGCAGATAGAGAATATATCTGGGTGATCTGTGTGATTTGTGTGCTCTGTATGATGATCTAGGTCTTTTTGCCGGGTGGGAGCCGTGGCATTAGCATGATCTACGAAGCACATTTTCCCTGCGTTAGATCTAGGCTAGTGGACGTATCCTAACGGTAGGCTAGGCTCTACAGATGATCTACAGATGATCTACAGATGATCTACCGCTGTACATGATCTGACGGGATTAGTTTGCGTCGTTCTAATCAGTCTCGTGTGTACCCCCCCCGCCCCCTCTCGCTCATGCACAACTGCAGTAACGCCTCATTCGTGCGCTGAACCGAACTGCAAGTGTCGTGTCTATTTTGAAGGTCCAGTGGGATTTACAGATGATCTACTGCTGTAGATAGATAGATCGCGATCTGCCTAAGGGTCGAACCACTGCTTCCCCTAATGCTCTAGATGTATTAATGCCTGGTACAGCATACTTCTGTTTTTTTCTTTTTTTCTTTTTCTCTTTCGATTTGTCTTTGTTTTTGTTTTTTCTTTGTTTCCCTTCGTTTATGTATTTCATAGAATGTGTATGTCGTGCATGTCGTATCCAGTATGATGACGTGTGGCATTGCATCGCCCACTGCTGTGCTTACTGCATACATACGTGGCAACGTAGTATCTCTGTGGCGTAGCTTTGTGACCACAGAACTTGTATCTCTTCTAGGATTGTGAAGAATCGGCACGGACACTGGTTGTGCTGGATGTCGACGGGTAGATAGAACGGTTTAATGTGAAGAACACACACACCGATACTGCTCCCGGCAATGCCCTACCCGGTGGCCATTGGACTTTCGCAGCATTAGAGGCCATCCGTCCGCTTCTTCGACCTGTCCCTCCCTTTCCGCGACCCTTGTATTAAAAATGTGCGCACGCCACAAAATGGCGGGGAAATATATGTACCCTTTTACGCGGCCCCTCCCCGCATTTCGGGAGCTCTGCGATATACATGGTACCAGGTACATTATATCTCACCCCAAAAACTGTCTTGAAAAGGCAACCCGTGGTGACCTACAGTAGATATAGACGTCAGTTCGAATGCAACCCGGAAGTGAGAAAAGTTTTGGTGGAAAAATGCTGCGAGTACTCGTGTGTATAATAATACTGTATATTTTCAATATTTCTACTGTGAATGTAGACACACATACTCCCTGAAATCTTCAGCGTCTGATTTTGTCCTGCTCATATACGGGATGCATGTCCTGCATGAGGCCGCATACAAAGTATCACTATTAATAACGTGTATTGACATTACGGGGGGCCATAGTAAATAGGACCTATGGTACACACAAAAACCTACATATTCACCTATTTTTACCGACATTATTTGGTCCTATTTACTATGGTCCCCCGTAATAGTACATACGCGCGATGGAAGTATCACAAGTATCACACACAACGTGTAAAGATGGGTTTCGACGAAAACCTCGATCTCATAGCTGTTGTTTTGTAATTTTTTAAATGCCTCCAGCGTAGCAGGCGTCAGGTTTGTATTAATGGCGAGGCGCTTCTAGAATGGGAAACCAGGGGTTTGAAAAGAGCGAGGCAACGAGCCCCTGGTAGGGGGGGTCTGTTGCAGGTCCTTTGCTTTCGCCCGCTTAACCCCTTCAGAACTCCAGTCCCGTTTTGGGGACAATCCACTCAAATTCCAAGTATTTTTTCCCCAATTGTCCCCGAAACGAGACTACAGCCCTAAAAGGGTTGAGACCCACTCGACTCGGCCAGTTTACGTACCCCATATGTTATCGTGTGTATAGAAACCTGGCAAGTATAAACTCGTTTGAGCTGGCCGGTCGGTGTTGCTTGCCTGTTCACCTGCCACCGGTGGCTACTTATTTCGTATTTACCTGTATGTTCTTCGTTCTTCGCACGAACGCCTCCTGTGTCGTCTCTCCCTTTTCAGCCTGCGACACAAGCGAAGATTTCAAGTCAACCATATTCCCGAGGGGGAGCCTTGTATATATATTATATGTACGAGTATATGTAAGGTGTATGTGTAATGCCACCTTTGTAGTCACCTTTTTATCCTATACCTTCTTTCTATTCCTATACCGTGTTTTTGTTTTTTTTTCTCGTGAATCGCCAACCTTATTGTCATCGTAATATTGGTGGATGATGGTGACAGGTGCCGATGATCCACGTGATGATGTCGGACTGTCTGAAGCTGAGGGCCAAGGACCCCGAACGGGTGATCCAGCTGCTCAGGTAAGCAAGCCCTCTCTACGAAACCCTTGACACTTGTAACCCTGACCACCCCTGTTACCGTAGCCGGTGATTCAGTTGCTCCCGTGTGGCAACGCACAATTTTATTCGCCAGTAGAGCTTCCCGCTTTTTTTAGATTCGATCATCGAATTGGCTTGGGGTCAGGGTTAGGATTGCTCTGATTGGCTTAGCTTATTACAGTAGGTCCAGGTTTAGTTCTATTCGTCTCCTACACAGTGTGTGTCAACCATTTCTACGAGGCTCCTCGTTCTACAGCAGTGGTAATAATTAGCCACCACGCCGCCAATTTCATCAAAACTTGATGCATACCGACCGTGTCCAATTTTGATAGTACACAATTCAGTTGACTTGATTCACTGTTACGGGGGACCATATTAAATAGGACCTACGGTACTCACAAAAACCTACAGCAGTATATGTTTCGCTATTTTCACTGACAATATTCGGTTCTATTTACTGTGGTCCCCCGCAATATAGCCTGTTGTACATCTGTGTCGTGGTTTTGTGACCACAGCGCTTGGACTTGTCTAGGATTCGTGGAAGAATCGGCACGGACACTGGTTGTGCTGGGTGTAGACGTGTAGAAAGAACGGTTTCATGTGAAGAAAACACACACGCAGCTCAAGCTCAAGTACTGTAGACTACACGTATATAGAGGAGTAGTTGTTTTGACCCACCCCTACTGTAAGTGTATTGCGTCCATGTTATGTGCCGAGTTTATTCGCCCAGATCTCACAGTTGCCTTTGAGGAATATGGAGCGTCTGCTCTTGAGCGATGGGCTCCCTGCTTTGAATAGAGGCGCGTGACAACAAACCTAAAGCTACTGTCTGTACGAGCGCTCCGAGGCTCGAGATTCCTCGAAGGGAAGGATACTGCTAGGATAGCCCATTCAGATCATCTAGATCGTCTATTAATGGATCAACTAGATCATCTAGATCATTTATATCAACTAGAGCATCTAGGCCATTTAGATCATCTAGACCATCTAGATCATCTAGACCATCTAGATCTAGAGCATTTAGATCATCTAGATATTTTAGATCCTCTATTGAACAGATCATCTATTAATAGACCATCTAGATGATCGACGACCATCTAGACCATCAAAATCATCTAGATTCTAAAGTGCCACAATGTGTGTATTATGTACCTGGTATGTACGCTGGTTAGATCATCAAGACCATTTAGACCAACCATCTAGATCATTCAGGTATAGACTATCTGCATCATCTAGATTCTATATATCTAGATTCTAGCGTGCCGCAATGAGATGCCGTGTAGGATCTGTCTACACGTCATTCGAGTACAGATCAGGAATCTAGCTGCCATATTCAGATTACACGGCTCCCACCCGACAACATGAGCTAGATCGTACAGATCATACAGATCAGAAATCTATCTGCCGTGAAATTAAATAGGTCATGAATGTGGTGGTAGGATCAAAGGCGTGCTGCACATACAGCTCGTATTACATGTACCTGGTATGAAATATGGCTGGTATTATTCGTACAGCTGCGAATTGTTGTGCACGAAAACTCTCTGATTTTGTAGACCACTCTCAAACCTATATATATATATATATGTAAACCTACGCTCCCCGTAGATGGCACGCTTTCATTTTGCTGTTATTGCGGGGGACCATAGTAAATAGGACCAAATGTTGTTAATAAAAATAGCAAAATATAATAGATTTTTGTGTGTGCCGTAGGTCCTATTAAATATGGCCCCCGTAAGAGTATTACTATAAACATGAGTATCATAGAATCACTATGAATAGCATCACACGCAGCTTGCAAATGTCCATTTTGAGGAAAGTTTCGATCTCACACCTTTATTTTTTTTAATATGCTGCTGCATGTGCTGCCTGCACACAGCGCGGCGATGGATTTCCAGAGCCTCGTGCGAAAGCCTGTGCGAGGGCCTTTGACGCGGACGAACAAGACCATATCGCTGCCACGCCTTGCGCCGGGACTGACGCTGAGAGCTGTGAGTGCCTTCGCTCCAGGATTACGCTTTTCGTGCTGGGGTAACTGTCGCTTCTGATGTTTCTGATGTTTCTGATGTTTCTGAGTACGTCTGAATCCCGCTGTTCCTGTTGTTCCTTTTGGTCGTGCTGCTGTTCCTTTTGGTACTAATGGCTGTTTCGGCTGTCGTTCCTTTTGGTAGTAGTAGTTGTTTCGGCTGTTCCTTGTGGTATTAATACTAGTTGTTTCGGCTGTTCCTTGTGGTATTAATAGTTGCTTTTCATGGTGGAGTTGTGGTATTAATAGTTGCTTTTCGTGGTGGAGTTGTCGAATCCTGTTGTTTCTGTCGTTCCTTTTGGTACTTGTGTGTGTGTGTTTTTGTTGTTCTGAACTTGTGTGCTGAGTGCTGAAGTTTGACACGGAATTCGTATCTGGCATCGCAAACAATACCCAAATGTTTGCACGTTGATGAGCGGCATGCCGAATCGTCGTGAAAACTTGCTCAGACACGCAAAGATAGGTTTCGAATCACTGTATTATTGGTCTCCCAACAGGAACGAGGCAAACGACACCGGAGAACGGCAAATGCTCTCGGGGGCGTCATTTCCCCAGCACACAAGCCCAGCAGACAAAATGCGGACCAACCTATAGAAGATTGATAGCCCCAACCTATACGAAACTGCGTGTAACTGCCATATTGAAAAATCCTTGTTACCATGTTTGAGGTCATGTTTCGTTTGAAGCATTGAGCTCGTCGTGTGAGGCAGCAAAGATGATGTCAGGAGACATGGCCATCAACGCAGAGCGTGCGCTGTTGAGGGTGTAGGGCCGAGTGTTTCACACTTAAACCTAGTAGTTTGGGGTCTGTGAAGGCATGTCAAGGCAAACTTGCGAGACTTTCTACGATAGATGTCAAGGCAAACATGCGAGACTTTCTACGATAGACCTAAAATTTCTGAGGCTCCTCACCTAAGGAGCTCCATACCTCTCTGCCCGAACACTGACTTCAGCAAAAATCAAATTGTATCGCGATGAGTAATCCCATGGTCCAAGTATACAAAAGCGTCATTTTTCGAAGCAAGATTGATATCCTGACGATTTTGGGCTAAAGAACCCCGTCATTCAGAAAACAGTTTAGCCGGAATATGTTTCCTATGTCGTAGAACGCATCTTGCTGTCTGCCAAGGAGTGGAAGTGCTGTCTCCTGACACCTCTGCCGACAAGCAGAGGGCTCTTGACACGAGCAGAAGGTGTGCACGCTTCACCTCTATTAACCCCTTTAAAACTCCAGTGCCGGTGTGGGGACAAACCAGTCAAATTCCAAGTAATTTGTCCCCAATTGCCCCCAAAACGAGACTGCAGTCCTAAAAGGGTTAAGAGCTTCCAACTCGAACATGTCTGGTATACACGAGTCGTGCGTACATGGCCTGGCAGTACATCATCGCTGTCGTGTTTTTTTGCTTGCTTGCTTGCTTGCTTGCTTGCTTGCTCGGCTTCAGGTTGGCCCTATGTGGCGAATCGCATTGGTCCTTGGTTTGACGGGCGACCTGGGGACGAGGCACATCCTGTCGAATAGCGCCAGGTATGAGGAACCGTGTGCATGCGGACTTTGGGAACGAGAGGGGGCTGTAATCGATAGGAGAGATGCACTCGATCTCATGCATGACCGTAGTCGTATGACCATAGACCCTCGCATCCCTAGAATGCCGGGCCGGAGCATGTCGGGTTTTCAACGACGACATGACCGTAGTCGTATGACCATAGACCCTCGCATCCCTACAATGCCGGGCCGGAGTATGTCGGGTTTTCAACGACGAGGTAGACATTGCTTGCATCAAGCTTTGTGAAGCGCCGTCAGGTGTTGGGCGAGTCGCATGAAGGGTGAGCTGCATCCTACTAAGAACCGCTTTTGAGGCGGATACTCTTGCACATGGAGGACAGTGTCAAGGGCCTGATTCAATTTATGGTGTGTCCACTTTCAGAGACAGCAATGGGTTTACTATGTTACTGCCTCGTGGGTGCCTTACCATATACCCACTACGTTGGGGAGGGGGGGGGGGGGGGGGATACACGCTTTCTTCCAATAATATATATATATAATCGTCACGGCCTCTTTAGTGTGTATGTGAGTGTGTTTGGGGGGTGCGTGGGTCAGCATCAGCAACAGCAGCAGCAGCAGTAGCTATGTAACGCATACCTCGAAGTCAGGCGTATGAAATAGCGCTGAATGGCACCGCTAACGATTCGACCGACCGGGCACTCGGACGACCGATATTTCCGAGAAATTTCCCACGCGGTTGGGGTTGTATGTAAGGGGGGAACATACAGTAGTAATCAGGACCAGAAGTACTCCACAAAAATACTGCAGTATGATGGGTCGTGATCACGATGGCCCTCCGTTATAGTGTCCTCACGTACAGTATTTTTTTTTTAACCATCTTTGTCGAAATTGGCCCCCACGGTCTGTTTCTACCGTTCAGCCCTCGCCCACCCCCCGCGCCGCCTCTCAACCTCCTCCCCTCCGTATTTTGTTGTTGCTGCTGTTTTTCCCTGCAGGGGGCGCGCCGATAGAGACCAAGATGCGGCCATCATCAAGGCCTACGTCACCATGGCGCGCGAGATCGAGTCCATGGGGCTGGAGGGGGTCTGGAACCTGAAGCCCATGTTTAACGGGGGGGAGATTAAGTCCATACTTCCCCGAATCCCAAGGGGACCAGCTTTCTCCGACGTTATGAACGTGAGCGGCGTCGCCATCCTGGGGACGGGGGCTGGTATATAATATATACCTGGTATGCAGTATTACGGGGGACCATAGTAAATAGTACCAAATATTGTGAGTACAAATAGGGAAACATCTAGGTTTTTGTGTGTACCGTAGGTCCTACCGTAGGTCCTACCAGGTATTAAATAGGGAAACATACCAGGTATAGGTTTTTGTGTGTGTGTGTGTACCGTAGGTCCTACCTGGTATTAAGTATGGTCCCCCGTAATACAGGGTGAATTGGAGGTAGGCGTGTATGGGGTGGGGTGGAGTTGTTGCAGTAAGTTATGCGTGACGTTATTTTTGGGAATAGGCGTGTTTGGGGAGGAGTGGGGGTTGTTGCTGTAGTACTTTTTGGAGTGAGTTTGAAGCACGCCGTGTGTGGGGTGGCGGGGGGGGGGCTCCCACGTAGGAGCTCGAGGGAGCCCGTGGAATGCCGCCGGGGTTCTCATGGTAGCCCTAGGATCCCCACGGGATGCCATAGGATGCCACGGGATGCCGCGGGGCCCCGTGGTGCCTCCGATGGGATACCGCGGGAGTTCCCGGCACGGGATTTCCAGCTTGAAGTCCCGCGGGAGTTTTTTCGGGCGCACCTTATGGGATGGGTGGTTTCTGCAGTACTTTTGGGGTGATTTTGAAGTAGGCGTGAGAAGGGAGGGCGGGATTGCGATTGCCTGTTTTTTGTGTAGAAAGGAGGAAGTAGTCCAGTCTTTCCCTTCCCAGTCCCTCCACCACACACACCAGTGTATTTACTGTAGTACCACGTATCATCTTATAGTCTACCTCCCTACCGTTGCCCCTCCCTCCCTCCCTCCCTCCCTCCCTCCCTCCCTCCCTCCCTCCCTCCCTCCCTCCCTCCCTCCCTCCCTCCCTCCCTCCCTCCCTCCCTCCCTCCCTCCCTCCCTCCCTCCCTCCCTCCCTCCCTCCCTCCCTCCCTCTTTCCACCTTTTTGGTACACCTCCCCTGTCGGCGTTGTTGACATCGCTTGCTTGTGTGTGCTTACACGTCTTGTCTGTTTTGTTTTTTTTCCCTGCATGCACGTTTCAGGAACAAATTTCGTGGATGATCGACAACCCGGGCGCGAGCAAGGAGGAAGGACGACAATTCGTCCAGACAAGGTTCGAGCAGTTCTGCTGAGCTCCTCTACCCCCCCCCCCCCCCCCCCCCCCCCTCCCCGCGCTATCCCCTCCTCACCATCATCAACGCCTGTGCTGTCACGAGGGATGAGGCGGAGATATCGATAAAATACTTAGTTTCCGGTTGATTCGTTGGTTTGTTGGTTGAGCGAATGTAACGACCGGACGCTGTCGGGTGTAACGGCTGGACGCTGTCGGGTGGAAGAGGGAGACGATAGGGTGCGGTGGAAGAGAGAGAGAGGCGATCCCCAGAACGTTCGTCGGGTCAGTCACTGCTGTTGGTGCGTGTCGAGTCGTGCCGGGTTTCCTTCGTTTTTTGCTCGTTTTGTCCTATGCCCTGTTACCTGGTACCACGGTATACGATACAGGATGGATCCGATAGCTTTAAGATGGCTGGCGGCGGTTTGATTATACCACCCTACGATACTCCACCCTCTCCATCCCGGCGGGTCAATTCAAGAGACGAACGGCGTCAATACCGCGGGTGTCGCTGTTGCTGTTGCTGTAGATGCTGGAACCGTGGTTGCGGCTCTAGCGGTGGGCAGACCCTTGTGTTGTGTTGGTTGCCCCGTTTGGGGGTGGTGCAAATTTTTCAACACGAGTTATTTTTATTTTTATTTTCGAAAACGTACACCCAGTTCTAAAGGGATTGAGGACGCCGATGTCATGGGTACACGCTTAGAGGTAGGCCGCGGTGTTACGGGAGGAGGCAAAAGAGGCGTGTGCAGGACAGGGGTCGCGATTTTTGCGGATGACGACCACTACTGGACGATGCCGCAACTTGGATAAATTGGTCATCGAGGACTGGAGTACTTGATGAGCTACAGCAGTATCAGTGGTAGCAGTAGTAGTAGACCTTCCTGGTCTGTGTTATCTGGCTTATGTTGCCCGGCGGGAGGCGTGTAGTCTGCGTGTTCCACAGCGGGGCGTGTTTCCTGGGGTGGATCTGTGCATACCTACAGACCCTGCACAGCCTCTCGTAAGGGCAGGCGAGGAGGGAGATGGCCTACTGCTACTACGACTGCTGTGTGTGTAGATCATGACCAGTCCAAGGAGGTGTGGGCGATGTCTATTTCGGCGATTGACGTTCTGTCTGTATGCTTCCGTCTGCTTCGCCAAGACTTACGCGCCCCGGACGGCTGAGCGTTTTTCATTACTGTAAAAAAGGGCTTGTGGCGGTTTCAACGGCTCTCTCCGTTTTGTAAACCGTTGTGTGACCGTTCCTGCCGGCTATCGGGGCTTGCTTTTTGGGGGTGGGCGTACTGTACTAGCACAAGAGCCGTTGGATTCCTTCCGCACTGCTCCGCAGCAGACTAGTCAACTGTACAAATTATGTTTCTTGTTTTTTTTAGATACATAGAGGAGTTCGTAATCCGCGGAAGGCCGTGCACAACAAAGGGTGCGGGGGCAAGGGGAGAGATCGACTTGCACTGCTTGCTGCCGTGCGCACTCTTCTAGGTTGAATATGAAAATGATTTGGCCGATGGAAGCTTTTATTTAGGGAGAGATCAGTGTGAGTACTGACCAATAGATGTCACAGACAACAAGTCGGTATTATTGATGCTAATTAATGCTGTATACCGCCGGTCGGTTCTGCCTTGGAATTGAAATTTGAGCTACCGGTCAGTTATGCGTTTGGCTTGTGTCGCCTTTCATGTGCGCACCCTGCGGGCAAACAGGGTTTGCACGTTAGTTTGTACCGGCGTTTTCTTTGCGTGCGTGCCCTTGGGGCAACTTGATCACAATGACAAAAAAAACTGTAGCAACACATACATTGCATGCGTGCAACTGAAGCCAAGAATAACAATAGGTGAAGCCCAACGTCAGTACCCATAGAGTGGTTGGTGTTGTTGTGTGCCTTATTTCGGCCAATCAATGATGGGTAGACACGATTGGGCCCTGGCCAGTCAGAGAAGGGCCCAGGCAGAGCCTTTTCCCGAGTGCAACATTTTGTGTGCTCAAAAGTCATCTGGGTATACGTACGTAGGAAAGTACGTATTTTTGGCCGTTGCACATATATTTGTTATACTACCACCAGGTACGCGTACTGGTATCTCCTCTGTTCTCGTGACAGTTTCGTCTCTTTTTCTTTTTCTTTCAACGTAAAAAAATGAAGAGAGTGAAACCGTCGCTTTCAAACCGGCACGCACGCGCTGTGCAAGATTCCATTCTCCTTATTATGAACCCACTGGGTGCGAACCGAGGTCGGCCTGCATCTATTATCAATAGTTGTTGTCGTCTGCGTCCACCTATCGAGGCATGGTCAAGGCAACCGGGTGAAACATGAGAGTCGAAGTGCGACAACGAGTCGTGGCAAACCCTCAAGGGGCGGCGTCCGCCGCCAGCGGCAGCAATAATCATCGCCCAGCTGGTACGAGTACTTGCAGTCCGATCAGCAACAATGGCGTCGTCGAGGCGTATCAGGACAGCTGCTTCGAGAGCCCGACAAGATTTTACACCGTTGCTCCGGAACACCCCAAGCTCGGGAAGTGGGCCACGCCGAGCACGCTCAAGTACAGCCAGCCGACGCAAGCAACAACAAGGCAGCAAGCCCTCGTCGCCACGCACCGCCTCGACGTCGAGGCCTCCATCTCTCCCGCCGCGACTCGCTCGAGGCAGCAGCCGCGTCCGGCAAGCTCTTCCCCCGTCGAGGGTCCCAGCGGTGATGGCAAGCAGTGTGCCAGAGGACCACATCATAGAGCGGAGTCAAAGAAGACTGTTTCTTCCGCTGCTGCTGGTGGAGGTGGTGGTGGAGGAGGTGTTGATGGTAATAATAGGAGGCCGATATCGCCAGCGGGGGCGCCGCGTTGGGGAGGGTCCGGAAGTCCTCCGCTGTCCCCATCTCGGGGTCGGCGTTCGGTGCCTCGAATCCACACGCCCGTTTCAGGACGAGTGAGTTTGCCGCTGATCACTGCCCTCTGAAGTTGAACTGCTGTGTTATGACCTGATGATGATCAAACTACACATTCATTCCTTCCTTGTTTGTGCAGGTATGACGATGATATTACTGCTGCTGTTGTTTTGTTTTGTTTGTGCTACTTGCAAACAAACGTAACCGACAAAAAAAGTAACCGACAGATGAACCGGTAGTACGGTAGTCCGTTGTAACACTGTCTGTTTACAGTTACAGCGTTACAGCTAGCAGTCCTCCAATAGAAAAATAGTCGATGTGGCTCTCTCCGGCATGCAGTTTCCAGATGTGTTTGTACGACCATTGTATGCATGGAACATATGTGTACATGTACGTATGTGTTCGCAACTATGTTTGCATGTTTTTTCGCAGGTTTTAATGTTTGCATGGTCGGCATGCTTGAATGTTCGCAGTGTTTGCATCGTGATTGCCGTTGTTTGCATATATATTTGAAAATTTGCATGCGTTTGGTGTGTTTCCGTGATCGCATGGTGGGCTCAACCCGGGCTGGCTCGGCGTAGTAGGTGGCGCCTTTGCACCAGCGAGGCTTCCAGGTGTCCTATCGCCCGTCTTCGCCTACCCTTCGTGGAACGTTCGACGGATCGTTCAGCGGATCGTTCCACCACCAACCTCAACAACAACGGAACAACCTGTCGGCCACCGCTACTTCTAGTAGCAGCACGTCAACATATTATCCACAAAATGGCGCTTGGGTGCCCATGGTCGACCGGGAGGGAGGGACTGACACTGGGTTTCCCACCGCTTTGAAGGCGAGGGGTGTAGAGAGGGCGGACTTGAAGGACGTCGGGTTTTTTCGATCCGAATGCGAGCCCGAGGACGAGGAGGAGAGGGGGGGGGGGGTGCCGGAGGTCCGATACCGTGTCAGATTCACAGACGCTTCGCTTGGCCCGAGCGCAAAAGAAGGGAGTGCCTCGTCGCTGCTACCTGGGCGCATCATTGATCAAGCGGCACATGAATCGCCCCCCGTCCATGTGAGAATTAAACAAGCCCAGAAACACATTAGCCGAACACACGCCTCGCCATTCTCTCTCACGACGGACGGAGGATTCGTTCTCGGTTCGGTTTCCAATCTCTCGATTGGCACACCCCTTCTCTCCGTTACTGTAGGTATTTATTTATTGGTCGGAACCTGTACCAGGTTTCGCGTACGAGTAGGATTCAGCAGCACTCCCGCTGCTCGTCGATTATCTACCTGTTGCTTTATTATCATTATTATTATTATTTTATTATTATTATTATTATTATTATTATTATTATTGTTATTATTGTTATTATTGTTATTATTGTTATTATTATTATTATTATTATTATTATTATTATTATTATTATTATTATTATTATTATTTGCCTTCTGACAATGTGCAGGGCGTTATTCATTGAAAAAGCTGACATAATTCATCGAGTACCACTAACTTCATCTAACCAATTCTCCTTCCCTGCGTATACTCACCTGAATATGCACCCCCACCGTTTACCGAGATATTTTACCTACTATGTATCTATACGCCATGCATCCTACTCCGCATCTACATTCCACCCCCACGCCATGGGAAGTAGTCCTCCCTCCTCCTCCCTTCTCCCCCTGGCGGCCTGGCGGTCTCGCAGGGCGAGCTTATATCGGTGTACTCTGCGCGAGATCGCGACCTGGGTAGTCACCGATATTACCTGGAAAAGGTACTCCTTACATACCCCTTTTCTTTCTATAGATCCCTCGTCCGTTCCTCCAACGATGCTCGCCGCCAGCTGGTCGATGAAATCGCTACCTTCCTTCCCGAGGCGTCCAAAGCTTTCCACCGTGAGGGTGACAAGTTTATGGCTGCGCTCGTCGAAGGACACTTGTCCTGCACGAGCGGAGTGGTTGCGCTTTCGCGCCTCAGAAGTGGAGGCTGCTGATCCGTCTCGATCAGCGCTGCCAGCCCGCGTGTGGACCCTCGCTTGGGGGTCTGCATGCGTGATGTCGAGGATTGTCGCCTTGTTGCGGTACTCTGACGACGTAGCGTCTTGGAGGCCTCCCCTCTCGATCACTATATCCATGCGGAGGTTTCTGTCGGCGTTGAAGGGTGCTCCGCTTTCCATTTGATGGCCGATGGACAACCGCTTAAAGGTGCGAGACAGCGCGTGGACTAGCGGCTGATGCTGGTTAACCTGTGCGCCTGCTCGGTGGCATGTGCGCGCGTGACGTGTGGTGACATCCGTCGCTTCGCAGCAGGGGCACCTCGCAGCTATGGGCTCCTCCATTCCTAGGAAGCGCCGTCTCATAGACACGAAGTCAGAAGCCGGTATGATACGTGCCGTGTCCACAGGCCTTGCACGCAAACAGGCGACAGCGCCTGGTCCCGATAGGTTCCGTTGCCGAGCCTTGGCAAGACCTCTGGTTTCCGTCCCCCCGAACACGTCGTCCCGATTCGACGGGCCTGCTACCTCAGAGAGCTGGTCCAGAGAAGCAACGTACCGTTGGTACCGTACCCGGTTGATCTGCTGCCCCAGCTTGTACTGCGCCTTGTGGGAGCTGACCGTTAGGGCGTCATGCGCCGGCAGTACCTCCACATCATACTGTTCTGTCCCTCATTCCTCGTTTGCGCGGAACGCCCTGTTCCACCAACTTTCCGGGATTACGTTTGCCATTGCCTCCTCCGATACCCCATGGATATCGCGAAGGTCCCTGACGCTGCTCCATATGCGGCGAACGAGGTCCGAATTGGGCAACTCCCTTCGGGCTTTTTCCCCTATTGGACCGGAGAGGCCAGCGAGGACCTCTGGCACCGTCTCCACTAAGCTCCCGATGGACGCTGACATTCTCCTTGATTCAGCCGACGACAGTCCAAACCCCCCGGCCCCTGTGGCGAGGCTCGCCTGCGCTTTCTGGTGGGGCTGTAACGTCAACCGGTTCGCCGGGCATCCGTCCGCAAAGAACGGCGATTCGTCCGCTGTCCCTGGAAGCTCGAGAAGGCGCTCGAGCATCCGCATTGCGCTAGTAGTGTCTGCCCGCTGACACGCGGGTAGTGGCAGCTCCGGGTCCATTACCCGCTCAATGTAGGAGGTCCGCTGCACCATTGAACTGGTGGCGATGAGATTCGCCGACTGTTTGTCCCGCATGCGCGGCAGGATGCGCGCGAGTTGCTCTGCTCCCCCATCTCGGACTATCTCCACGGCGCTGTTCACCGCTTGTGCATCAGTGCCTATGGGCACGCCAACCACCTTTACCTCACCCCCTTCCGCAATGCGAACACCGATGCCCCTCAGAAGTGCTATCTCTTCCGACGTAGGCACATGCCCTTTTGGAGGCAAAGCAACCGTCTTTCTGGGGTTAATGGCAAAGCCTATTTCGCACAGCTCGTGCTGGAGAAAGGGCACTACTCTCACCGTGGCCGGTGTGATCTCTGACATACCGATGCTGATGTCATCGAGGTAGGCAAAATGCTTCAACACCCCGGGGTTCGAACTCCTCACGGACCCGCTTGAGTATTGGCAGCAGTGGCATGCGGAACAGCGTCGGGCCCATGGCATCCCCTTGCTGCACTCCACCGGAACAGTCAATTTTACGCCGCTCCCCCGAATCCATCTGGAAGAACGTAGGTGCGGGCCTCTTGCCGTAGCATTTAGCAATGAACGGCATGAGCGCGGGCACGCAAGTGGCCGCCTCGGCAAGTACTGCCGTCCGCTTTACAGTATTGAAGGCGTTGGAACAGTCAGTTAGGATGAGCCAGTTTCTTACCTCATGGTGCACCCGGGCGCGTAGAGCTAACTGCTCCACCCCCCCTCGAACCCCTACCCCAAACTGCCTTGCCTCACGATTAATCTCTTCCAGCCGTGGCCGCCACTGCCGCATCGTCCCAGCTGCGAGAAGACGTCTCCATGTCATACCTACACATACATACGGGGCGACATTTCCCCCCCAAAGCAGTGAGGTTGGACTGCAAGAAGAGCTGCCAAAATTCCGGCGGGAATGCACCGAGGTCGTCGAAGATCCGCCTCCAAAGGGCCGCGATGCTAGCTCCAAAATTTCTCGCGACCGAAGCCGGTCCTGATGATCGACTGCAGGTGTGAGAAGCGTAGACCGTCACTCCCCGCGCCTGATAACGCATTTATTTCGGGAGTTAGTTGATGACGTCGAGGGCCACCTGCGAATCGAACTCTTGCTCTGGACGCCAGTTGGAAACACTCCCTTCCTCCGGTTCCGTGGAGCTTGCTGTCACCGCTGCCACTGCCGACTCGGAGATGGAGGCACGTTCTTCCCCCGGGAATTTGGCTTTCACCCGCTCCCATGTCACCTCGTCGCCGGGCGCTCGAGCTTCCGCGAGAAGACCGCGTGCTGCCACTGACGACGCTCTCTCGTACTTAGCCGTGTCTGTGGCTTCGTAGGTTGGGCCCCTGCGCCGTGTCGATGCTCGACTGGTGTACTCCATCAACCACGGGAGAATAAGCGTGATGTCACCACGTTCGACGGACGCGAATCTCTCGCGTCGCTTCACGCGGCTGTCCTGCGAGTGTAGCAGTGCTGGCACTATGTATGTACCACAGCTTGATGGCCCTCAGAAGCGAACTCGGCGTCTCGGAGTGTCTGTTTGGCCGATGCGCTCCGAGGGCGTGGTTCAGGAGACCGAGCACGTGGGTGAGAAGCTTGGCGTGGGCAGTAGCTAGCCCCGGCTGCACCTTAACAACGGTGATGAAACGTTGTTGGAGATGCTCGAGAGAAACATCATCGAGTGGCCCTGCTATTCCTAACGAATTCTGGTCCCACGGGTAGCAAAGGTCTTCCCCCCCGTTCATCGTAGTTGTTGTCCGGCCTTCCTCCAAGTCCTGCGACGGTAACACGGAGTCCAGGATAAGCCTGAAGTGCTGCCTCCAGTGATGCCCGTCTCCCATGGCGGGCCGTGCACCCTCGTGTAGCGCAAATGAGTTGTGCGTGTGACCCACTCCTTCGAATAGCTTCCACCACACACCGCGCGTGCATAACGTGCTGGTTTCCACACGGCAGCCCTACCACTCGGTGCCCCCGAGCAACAACTGCCGCTCGGCATCCCCCGCACATCACGCCGTCTTGACTGGTGCCAATGGATGCACGGAGTCGCCCTACGCCCCCCGATGCTGATCCTCCCCCCTCGCTACCTTCTCCTTCCCTGGGGAGTTCTCTCTCTTCGCCACCTCCCCCTCTCGATCCAGGCGTCGGGAGCGACTATTATTATTATCATTATTATTATTATTATTATTATTATTATTATTGTTATTATTGTTATTTTTTTTATTATTATTATTATTATTATTATTATTATTATTATTATTATTATTATTATTATTATTATTATTATTATTATTATTTCTCTTGCCATCCGACAATGTGCAGCATGATCTTCAACATGGATCACTCATAACTTTCCCGAAAGAAGAAAACCTCGGAAACAAAAGGAAACCCATGCACCAAGTCTACCTCCCTTCCGTGCCAACTTTCAGCTTGTCTACTCTATTTGCTGTATTTGCTCCTTCCTTCTCATTACGTTGTATCCTTAAATCCTAAACTGCATCCAAGCTCCATCCCCACGCCATCGATTATTATTATTATTATTATTTTTATTTTTATTATTATTATTCTCATTATTCTTATTTTTTTTAATTATTATTATTCTTATTTTTTTTTATTATGCTTGTCATCCGACAATGTGTAGTGTTGTTCTAAAAAAGTCTAAAAGGAACAGAAGGGAGGTAGACTTGGTGCATGGGTTTCCTTTTGTTTCCGAGGTTTTCTTCTTTCGGGAAAGTTATGAGTGATCAATGTTGAAGATCATGCTGCACATGGTCGGATGGCAAGGGAAATAATGAAATAATAAAAGGAGCAGAAAGTGAAGAACTCTCCTGAACAAAAGCGCGGCAGGCAGTGTCACGACAGAAGATCTAAACCGATGTGACCCACATATAAAGACTAACAGCACCAATTTATATATTTCATGTCGTCTCTCTTGTTCGTCCTACATACAGCTGTCGCGTCCACAGTAAGTAGTATTACGGGGGGCCATAGTTAATAGGACCAAATATTGTTAGTAAAAATGGTTAAATGTATAGGTTTTTATGTATACCATAGGTCCTGTTAACTATGGTCCACCGTAATAGTAGGGCTAAATATTAATAATAGGGCAAAATCTTGTTGGTGAAAATAGCGAAATATATACCTGGTACTGGTAGGTTTTTGTGTGTACCGTAGGTCGGTCCCCCGTAATACAGTTGCCGTCCTGTCATAATGTCCTAACTATATACCAGGTGCTGTGTACACGTCCGTAAGTATACTGTACCTGGTACTGTCCTCCCTACTGCAACTACTGCATACCGTCCTAATTGCGGTGTACTGTCCCAACTACTGTACGTACTGCTCGTGCTGTCTGTGGACGACTGCAACCTCCTTCCATTAATTAAGCAGGACGTCACTGTACCCGGAGCAGTTTCAATGCCTGCCCCGTGCCCTGACGTGGGCTCGCCTTCTCTACCCCAGGAAAGAGGGCAGAGTGTTGTTGGTATTGCATCGAGTGGGGGAAGGGTAGCAGCATCAACTGTTACAACAACAGCAGCAGCAGCAGCAGCAGCAGCGCAACCACCAGAGGAAAGAGGGCAGAGTGTTGTTGGTATTGCATCGAGTGGGGGAAGGGTAGCAGCATCAACAGCAGCAGCAGCAGCAGCAGCAGCAGCAGCATCATCAACAGCAGCAGCAGCATCAACAGCAGCAGCAGCAGCAGCGCAACCACCAGCAGGAGCAACAAGCGAGGGTAGCGGGAGCGACGTCTTCGTAGTAGATCGATGGGTATCTTCGGAAGTAGACCCGTTTCTCTCAGCAGTGCGGCGAAGACTCTTGCGGGATAGGCCGGCCGACATTTCTGCGTACGTCTCAAAATTTTGTAACGGCTGGCGGGGGGGGGGGTAAAACGATAGCACGATAGCGCAGCTATTACTGTAGCAGGGGCACACATTGTTATGATACTGCTTTGTATGAGGCTGAAAGCCCGGCAATTACCTGGGTTCTGGCACTGGAACGTATTTGTAGTACCTGGAAGGCGTATCTTAGGTGGAAAACCAGGGGTTTTCCAGATAGGCACGAGCGTGGCCCCAGTCTCTGTCGTGCACGAAAGGAATGAAGTGGCTCTTCTATCTCTAAGCGAACATCATCGAGAGTACCAATGAGTACCGGCTTAATAGGCAGACCTGTCAAGGGATACAAAGTGTCCCGCTGTCCATGATCTTAACAAGTGGCGTCGTCGGCAGGACCTGCCCAGGGATACAAAGTGTCCCCCTGTCCATGATCTTAACAACATGCTACTCCCTCGCGGAAAACCAGGGGCCAGGGGTTCACGAAAAAAAATATATAGCCACACCCCACTAATAGTTTACAGCCGGTCGCCCCGGCGGTTCAAGTGGTTAACCTCGAATTCTACTTGTTTGAGTCCTGGGTTCGAGCCCCAGGTGGGTCGGACTTTGACTTTATTTGCAAAAATAAAAAAAATAAAAAAAGGATTCAATTGTTGAGAGCGCCTTGCAGCGTGGGTAGGCACAATTCGATGCGAGTCGACGAGGAAAGAAAAAGGCTGAAATCTTCTCGCGATAAAAACGAAGGCACGTACGTACCGTAGCGGGAAGGGGGGAGAAGAGCCTGCTATGTGACCCCGGATCTGAGTTAGTTACGAGTGGGAAGGAGATAGAGAAGAAGATGTATGTGCGAAGATAATGAATGGGATAATGAGCAAAACGAAAAAATAAATAGAAAAAATAGACACACCCCACCACTTATTTTCGAGACCCAGACAGACGGGGGTATGCTAGAACCAAGTGAAATAATACAGATGATCTGAAAAGAAAACGCTTTTCGTAGTTTCGTCCAATAAAAGTTGGCACGGAAGGGAGGTAGACTTGGTGCATGGGTTTCTTTTTGTTTCCGAGGTTTTCTTCTTTCGGGAAAGTTATGAGTGATCCATGTTGTTGAAGATCATGCTGCACATTGTCAGATGGCAAGAGGAATAATAATAATAAAGCTCAACGCACTAACTTTTGTTCTTCATTTTGACGCTGAGAAGGAGTGTACTGGTAGGTCGTTTTCTCTTTTCGCCGAGTACCCACGAGGAGATAGATCCCGCTTGTTTTGCGCGTCCAGGCCTAATAGGAGTAGGTTTAGCAGTCTGGGAGAAGGGATCTTTAGGGATGTTTTTTACTCGAAAAATGTGTAGCGTGGTCTGCACTTCGGAATCGTCCTCCGCATCTGAGAATTTTCCTGGTTCGATGCAAACTCGGCGTAAGCCTCGTTTATGGCGAGTTTTGGCCCGTTTCGGCTGCGGTTTGGGGTCAGGGTTAGGGTTAGGGTTAGGGTTAGAGTCAGGGGTTGGGTTGGGTCTTCGCCCGTGCCTTGTTCCCAACAGGAACCAAAACATCCGAACAGCCTACCAACCTAAAGATCCCTTCTCCCAGATTGTTAAAGGTCCTCCCTAATAGTATGATACCTTGGTTCAGGAAAAACCCTCACGTAACGAAAGGAACGCTTTTTCTCGTGGACTACGGTACCTTCCCGGACGCCCGCCACGCGCCCCTTGCCCGCCATTTTTTACGGAGTACCACCGGATGCTCGCCTGATTCCGAAGTTTCGACCGTCATTTTGCGAGCGAGCGTGCAACATTTCCCTCCGGCTCCCCAACTAACTGCGTTGCTAGCTCCCCGAATCGAATTATCGAGTAACCGAGCCGTTTCGGGCGGCGAGGCCATCCTGCTAAGACACCGAAGACGAAGACGTCTACATCGGGAAACCGTGTACAGTAGTAGTAGTAGGCGTCTCCCATTTCGGTCGGCCAAGGCTAGTAGCGGCTATAGATCGGGAGCATACAGTTCATGAGGTCTAGAGTCAAGATGAGGCAAGCAGCTCAGGCATGAGATGAGCCAATTCAAAGGATCGCCGTTTACAGTCCGCATCATCAGATGGAATAATAGGATTACAACAACACTTGCCTTCAATACGCAAATAAAAGAGAACACAAGACCAACCTCAAGTAAGTCTGGCCACGATCCAACCAAGCCGAGGCGTGGCGCTCGCACGTGTTCCAGAGAGGTAGAGCGTGCTTCTGACGCTAGGGAGAAGGTCTCCCAGGTATGTAGATGGTAAATGGATTGCTTTGCACCCAGGCCGATAGCGATGCTATGTAGATGGCAAATGGATGACCAAGGCAACATGTAGCACCACCGAGAGGGGGAGGAAGAGAAGAGGAGAGGAGTGGCACTCCACAAATTGGGGAGGGGCCGTAAATGACGCGGCCCCTACCGATACGAAAACGCATGTCGTCGTAACTCCTGAAACGGTCCTGAACCGTAACACCTACTTACCAGGTATGCAGTTTTATGCTACTTGAGTATTACATACCAGGTAGGATTTAGAGTGCCGTTTCTCGCTGATCAAAAATGCATATTAATAGCTCCAAATTCTCAATTTCAAAAGAAGTCAGCCTGAGATTCCCAAGTAACAAAATATGAATACATGTCGCGTACTGCTGTAGTAGCGGCAAAACATAAATATCAGCTGGAACCCCCAGGAAAGCATTTTTTAGAGGCCGCGGGGATCCCCGTCCTCCCTAAAAAAACAGTAAGGTATTTTTTTTCGATTGTTCCGGGAAAAAAAGTGGGGCACGAGAAGCAAAGAACGTGAAGAAAGCAAGGATCGTAGAAGCGACAAAAAATCGTGGGAGACTCGCTGAGCGTGAGGCAGGTGCTTATAATCAAGTGATTTTAGGAAAAGGGTAAAAGTAATAATGTTTATATATACATATATATATACCACTCATCATTCAGCACGAGAATATTTCTTCAGAGTCATTTACTATTACGGGGGACCATTGTTAATAGGACCAAATATTGTTGGTAAAAGTAGCGAAGTATATAGGTGTTTGTGTGCACCTTAGGTCCTATTTAATATGGTCCCCCGTAGTAGGAGCGTACCCCACTGTTGATGCACAGAAAGCAACAGCGGCTCGCAGAGACCCCGACCCTCTCACCACAGGGTGTGTTCAGCACACCACAAAGCTACAGCGGTGTGGTCCGAGGAGGAACCCAGACCTCCTCGCGGACGGTAGAACCCAGAAAAACAAGGCGGAAATCGTCCAGCACATACGCCGATAAACAACACCGCGATTGAACACCTCCTGTGGAAACCCGAGTTGGATTTTCGGATTGGACACCATGTTACGGACAAAATCTGTGCGCGGTAGAACCCAGAAAACTAAGGCAGAAATCGAAAGCACGTACGTACCCAGGTACACAACACCTCGAAATAACACCTCCTCCTGTGGAATCCCGAGTTGGATTCCTGGACTGGACACCATGAATACGAACGAGAGCTGTGCGCGGATCATGTGTATCGTAGAGGCCACTCACGAGCCTATGGTATCAATAATGTTATTGAACACCAGTAGTACCTGGTCGTTTTTTTCCAGATTCCAAGGTTCTCACCGGCGAAGTTTTGTTCGTTCAATCATATTCATCTGCAAGAGGTGCAGGACGTTTTGCGCGTAGAGTCACCCCAGGGTAGGGGTTGCACCTTGTGGGACAAAGGTTTCTGACCAATTGAGTTCCATAAGTGAGGAACTACCAGTGAGGATGAAATTTTTACTCCTACATTCGTTTTAGGACTAGCGCATACAAGCGCCGGTCGGGTGGCACGAACGAATTTCTTCCGAGTATTTTATCGGGTGAGATATTGAGCTCCTACTGTGAGGGGCTCAGGAACCTTTGGTGCACCCCGACTGTGGGATGGCTCCGTATGGAGCTGCACCCATCTGCATGAAAGCATACTGTAGGTGTTTTGTTCGCAGCAGTCCGGTTATGCTATGCGATGTATCATAAGATAATATATCGCCATCGAAACATGGCTTTTGCTGAAACAACTGCCTTATACGAACGCATTTGTTCATCATGGGAAATTGTGTTTTTCTTTGCCACGGTTCAACCACGATAGTACGGATCAGCTTGCGGCAGCTTGCACAGGCTATACTAGCTTACATTGTGTACACCAGTTGTAGCTTACATATGATACAAAAACCCTGGAAAGCACACAGCAGTTGCATACGCAGGGTACAACGGCAGTAGGTGACTAAACTATACCAGGTACAAAGCTAGCTTACTCACGATACAGAGCACATACAGTAGCTCTACATTACCAATAGCTTAGCGTAGTTGACACAGGTTACAGCAGTAGCTTATATGGCATATAGTAGGAGTACCTTGTCCAATGCGAATCGAACGTAAACATGCCGCTTTCCACTCTCCACTCCAATTAATAGCAGCCCGACCGCGGGATCGAGCTAAAACGAAACGGCCACCCTGGCCAATCAATATCCGTTAGCCGACGAGTATGCCGCTACAGCCTGCCTCTAAAATACCAGGGTACACCTATTTCTGGCAATGTAAGGATTGTTAGTGGGTACATATTTAGATCGATACCCCCAAATGGTTGTCACGTTCCGACTAATACCCAAACAAATCCCTGGCATTTCCGGATTGAGTGGTATCAACGTACTACATGTACATTGGCAGCAGTGGTCCCTCTATAGTGTCGGCTGAGTAGTGCCATCTACCATCTGCCTCTGCAGTGCCTGTGAAATCCCTTGGCACAGGCGGGATCAACCATTGTGGCAGTGTGCGGAGTAAATAGTGCCGGTTGCCGCTACTTATAGTCCCGGTGTTGTTGGCTGGCGCATACCAGCACTGCTGTAGAGGGTATATATTACTGTGTTGCTAGACCAACGTACCGATGATTCTTGCTCCCTGCCACAGCAATCTCCGCTAACTATTGCGTCTCCCTGTCCACAGCCCCCCCTCCCACACAACCACCATCCTCCACGCCATCACCCACATCCGATGCCGCCACCGAGGGAGTACCGGCAACATAGCAGTAAGACGCGTGCAGCGCGGCCGAAGAGGAAATGGTAGCGATGCTCGCGGTGTACGCCCCCATCCGGGAGAAGTACAGCCAGTCGCCCGGCGCGAGCCACCTGGGGAGACGCTTCCTAGCGACCACGTCGGTCGGCATTCCAGACGGTCCCATTACCATCGCGTCTTCCTCCGCCTCCTCTATCGCTGTCGGCAGTTGCTGCCCCCCGAATCCGACATCTTCCACGTCGAGAAGAGTCGGGGACGACGAAGCTTCATTTCGAAAGGGCTGCTTCGGCAATACGGGACAAGGCTCGTAGTTGACATCGCAGAGCACCCTGTCCTTGAAGCAGCCGTGCACACCCTCTCCGATGAAGTAGGCCGTTGTCCGAGGCTGTCTGTCACCGCTAGTGCCTCCAGCCTCGACTGTGCTGCTAGCCCCCTCAGACTCTGCAAAAGTAATTAATTTGGCGATTAGGTGTTCGCCAAACCAAGTCGAGGGTGGGGGGGGTCGGCGTTGAGGGGGGGGGGGTGAGTGTGCGCGCGGGGAAATTCTCTGTACAGCAGCGAGAAAAATTGAAGACGTGCGGGCTTGCTGCGGTGGTGTGATGGAACCTGTAATGCAACAACAGACACGCAGAGGGGTGTGCGTGTGAATGAACACCCAAGTAATGAGGGGATACCAAAAATAAGCGTTAAACCCTTCTACTGTAGTGCCAATTAATGTATTCGACTCTAATTCCAGGCAATACGACATATCCCCAAAACCAGAGTGCCGTCCCTGTGGCCTAAGGGGGTTGCTTGTGATACAAAAAACAAAATGAGATATATCCGGAAGCACGTGGGGCACCTCGCAGAGTCAGGCGTCTCTTGGCGTAGATGCGCGCGAAGAGGACGTGGCTCGCCTCCACAAAGTACCGCCCAGGTTCCGCTATCACCTGCGCCCACACATCGGCGAAGAAAAGGGGGGGCGGGAGAGGCCGTCGTAAGGCCGCGGGGAGTTCTCCCCGGATTACAACTGGTGGCGACATGGTAATTACACCCTGCCACTCGCAAGGGTGTCGTTCCTCTGAAGTGTTCGGGGTTTTGAAGGTGACGCGGTGGCTTCGATGAGGCAAAGGCTTCATGCAGCGCCGGGAGCGTAGGCGCCTAAACGCCCGAATGCAACCAAGGGAGAAAACATATTTTTGGGCAACACTGTGATTATTTACTAAAATCGAAAAAAAGGTACTATTACGGGGGGGCATATTAAATAGGACCTACGGTACACACAAACACCTATACGTTTCGCTATTTTTACGAACAATGTTTGGTCCTATTTACTATGGTCCCCCGAAATACCAGGTACTACTACACCTGCTGGACTACCATTAGTATCAGCGAATGCGACGTTCAACCTTGCACGGCGCCGACCAAATAGCCTCGGGACTCCTGCCGAGAGGGCTGAAGCGACCGACTAATCGACCGACCGAGATACAACGGACAAACCTTAATGACAGGTACAACTCTCCTGCTGCGCGACTCCCTAGCAACAGCTATATACCACTGATGGTCAGCGCTGACCGTTGCTGAATACAGGCAATCTCTTCATACTGCATGAAGAAAACACCACAGCCGGCAGCGTGGCGGCGGGGAGACGCTTCGTGTCTACCCCCCCCAGCCTAGAGGGTTCACGCCAGCGTCACCACGGCACGGGCAACCGATCGACAAGCCAACCCTCTGTTCCTCCGTGTACATGTGCGTTCGTTCGCTCGTTCATGCCATTCACTCATTTCGTCCTTTCGCTCGTCTCATTCGTTCGTTGGTTCATTCATGAATCCACCCATCCATTCATCCTCTCATCCACTCATCCACCCATCCATCCATCCATCCACACATCCATCATGCATCCATCCATCCATCGATCCATCCACCCATTAATCCATCCATCCATCCATCCATCCATCCATCCATCCATCCATGCATTAACTATTCAACTCAATAGTTCGTTCACTCGTTCATTCATCCATCCATCCATCCATCCATTAATCCATCCATCCATTAATCCATCCATCCATTAATCCATCCATCCATTAATCCATCCATCCATCCATCCATCCATGCATTAATTATTCAACTCAATAGTTCGTTCACTCGTTCATTCATCCATTCATCCATCCATCCATCTATCCATGCATTAATTATTCAACTCAATAGTTCGTTCATTCATCCATCCATCCATCCATCCATCCATCCATCCATCCATCTATCTATGCATTAATTATTCAACTCAATAGTTCGTTCATTCATCCATCCATCCATCCATCCATCCATCCATCCATCCATCCATCCATCCATCCATCCATCCAATAACTCACCTTCACCCCGCTGCTGTGAGGAAATAAACTGTCCAAAACAGGCACCGTAACCTCCGCCACTTGCGCAAGCGACAAAGGCGCCACCGCCGCCGCCGCCGCTATGTAGCCACCAACACCACTACCATCATCACGCTCCGCTTCTCGCATCGGCGAGCCGCTATTATCAATAGGCGAGCTAACCCCAATAGCTGCCGCGTTTGAGGGTGGGTGGTAGACAAATTCCGAGCCATCCCACCCTGGGAAGCCGCCCCCAATGTCGAGCAAGGTGAGCTGAAGCCCTTGTTGAGAGGCGAGGTCGAAGACGGCTCTCGCCATCACAAGCGCGGAAGGGTAGGCTTGCGCGTCCTCGCAGCCGCTGCCGCAGTGGAAACTGGTCGACATGGCCAAGGCACCAATCGAGCAATCAGCGTTACGATGGTTCGAGGTTCGCGAGGGAAAGGGGGGTCAAGGGGCATGAATGCAACGCGAGCGTGGGGACGGTGGCGAGGGGAGGGTACTCATGTCATGCATGGCCGTAGTCATCAGACCATGCGGAGGGGGGGGGGGGGGGGGGGTACTCGATAGGAGATATGTACTCGATCTCATGCATGCCCGTAGTCGTATGACCATAGACCCTCGCATCCCTACAATGCCGGGGCGGAGCATGTCGGGTTTTCACCGAACAGGCAGACATTGCTTGCACCAAGCGCGAAACGCCGTGAGGTGTCTGGCGAGTCATATGAAGGGTGGGGGTGGGGGTACTTGATACCATGCATGGCCGTAGTCATATGTCCATAGACCCTCGTGTCCCTACGATGCCGGGAAGGAGCACGTCGCGTATTCAACGACCAGGCAGAGAGAGTAGATATTAGAGGGGGAGGAACCGCCGCGATGTTCTCCTATTGAAAGTTTCCGCGAATTGCCAAGCCTCTCGTCAGGCAGTGGCGCAGGGTTCGTACAACTTCCTATGCATCAAGGGTGCAAGACAAGCTCAAGTATTTCATAGCCGGGGATAGGGGGACAGATCTCGGTGCGGTATGCACCGGATGTCGTCAGCATCGCAAGGGAAACCCTCAAAGCAAACCTCCAAAGCTTGTGCCCAAGGCTGTCAAGGTCACGCGGGGATTTCTCAAGCAATATCCTCTCGGTGTGTTGTTTGGCCGGTGCCTGGTAGCTCTAAGTGCACACGCATCGAACACACGGCTCTCCTTGAAACATTCGACGCTGTCATCCACATGCAAGAATGTACGCCTCAAGGACGGTTCTTAGTAGGATGCAGCTCACCCTTCACGCGACTCGCCCAACACCAGACGGCGCTACGCATAGCGTGGTGCAAGCAATATCTGCCTGGTCGGTGAACACCCGACGTGGTCCGTCTCGGCATTGTAGGGATGCGAGGGTCTACGGTCATACGACTACGGCCATGCATGAGATCGAGTACATCTCCCCCTCCTACTGCCACATGTACTCTCTCATAAGAACCCTCTCGGTGCGGTAGAAACAAAGCAAAACAACAGACACTACAAATACAGCACACACACGAAACAAAACACAACACAACAAAACATGGAGCCAGCTGTTGATTGTACGAGCATCTCACCTAACCCCGACAAGAGGAAGACGAAGGTTGATCGCGAGAGCTATCTGCGAACGACCGTAAGGAGACCGAACGGAACCGCATGAAACGCGGCGGCGTTAGCATCGGCATGCAACACAGAACATAGCGAAGAGCGAAGAGGCGGGAGGGAGGGAGAGAGGGGGGGGAGGAAGGAAGGATGGAGGAGGCGTTGCACTTTCTGGTCGAACACTGTCTGGCTGGCAGGTCTCCTTAGCGGCACTGAGCTGCCTATTTGTAAAACCGTAAATGTGAGATAGGTGTATCTCAGGTTCGACCTGGGTCTGCAGCAAGCTTCTCTTCGTCTAGGGTGTAGCGTGTAGGACACGCCAGGTGTCGGTGATGCTTGGCACGGCAAGCCGAGCAGAAGCGATCATGAGACGAGACACAAGTCATCTTACACCGACGATTATGACAGCTGTCGTCCGCAATTACTTGGTGGCGGAGGTTGGGAACTCCCCGCCTCAACTATCATCAGATCTACGAAGATCTGTGGCCACTTTTAGTACAAGAATCAATATCCACGATAGCGGACGAATGGCTTCCGTCCATGCACGATCTTGCATGACAGATACAGCCAACTGACAGTAGAGTAATGACCTGAGACTCACATAAAGAGCGCTGAATTCGCACAGGACTGCAAGAGTTGCGATCGTTTTTCAGAGCTACGTACGTAAAGTCGAACATTCTGTCTTCGGAAGGCTCTCGACCAGGAATTTCCAAAACACCTTAATGCTGTTCCGTATAGCAGAAATATAAACAGCCTTCCCCTTCTGGCAAAACCGAGCGCTGGGAAACAACCCCGCCCACCCTGTGCGAACTTAACGCTCATTCCATTGCGGTACTCCACATCTGTGGGACCCCTTGGTGTGTTCAACGAAAAAAACGTTATTTGTATAGGCCGTGGGAAGGTTTATTGGGTTAAGCGTATACGCGATGCTCCATAAAATCGTTTTTGGGGTGAGCTTTAGAGCTCCTCTAGAGAGGAGATCAGAGGGGAGGGTGTACCGTAAACATGCTGGCGTGGGAGGGGGGGGGGGGTACTCGATAGGAGATATGTACTCGATCTCATGCATGGCCGTAGTCGTATGACCAAAGACCCTCGCATCCCTACAATGCCGGGACGGAGCATGTCGGGTTTTCACCGACCAGGCAGACATTGCTTGCACCAAGCGCGAAGCACCGTGAGGTGTCGGGCGAGTCGCATGAAGGGTGAGCTGCATCCTACTAAGAACCGCTTGTGAGGTGGACTTGCATATGGATGACAGCTTCAATAAGATGATTTAATTTCCGGTGTAGGCACTTAGGCACTTCCAGAGACAGCAATGGGGGTACTATGTAACTGCCTCTTGGGTGCCTTACCATACACCCTGGTACACACTACGTGATACGATCATTCCCACTTGTGCGAAGTAAAGGTTTTTTACCTCGCACAAATAATCTAACTCGACTACCAGCTGTGGGCGGCCACCAAAAAAAAAAGGGGGGGTGTATTCGTGCCAAGCAACGTCATGCATGGCCATAGTTGTATGGTCATAGACCTTCATAGACCTCGCGTCGCTACAATGCCGGGACGGAACACGTCGGGCTTTCACCAGCCAGGCAAACAGTGCTTGCACCAAGCGCGAAGCGCCGTGAGATGTCCGGCGAGTTGCATGAAGGGTGAGCTGCATCCTACTCCGTAAGAACCGCCTGTGAGGCGGACTTTCTTGCATGTGGATGACAGCGTCGGGTTGGCTGATTGTTTTCTGGTGTAGTCACTCACTTTCAGAGTCAGAAACGGGCATACTACGCGGTAGGGGGGGAGGGAGGGGGAGGGAGGGAGGGAGGAGGTGTAACCGCAAGAAAGGGCGTCCATCATCTCTCGCATGAAAAAAATGGCAACTACGGAGCTGTACGTACGTACGTACTGCATGCCCTGTGGGGCTAAGGATGGTAGAATGCCGCGTAGACCAGAGGCAATGCCATACGTGATACGCGCTGTCGGGGCCCGCCACAGCAACGGGAAACAGGGACAACATGCTGATTTTTTCACCAATAGTTACCAGATATAGCAGATGCAGCGAGTTTCGTTCATGGCAGGCGGTAGACGGTTACAATGTCAATCTGGGGTGGGAGCACCTAGGGGATGGCAAGCAACTGTACCAAAACAAAAAACACGTGGCACATAGATAGTGTCTCCGTATCTTGGCTCTTTTGCTATTTTGCTATTTACTCCATGTCTTGGTTGGCGGTTCTGCGATTTTTCTACTTCATGGAAATAAACGGCACGGCAATGCAATCCAAGCCCTCTACATGCGCGGAGAAACCCACCAGCCCGCTGCAGTCCTGCTCGATGGCACCGTACTTCTCTCCGAGAGGGCAATTGGAGTGGTCGTCGGGTACGCGCAGCCTCAAGACCATCTGCACCTGTTCCACCTTGCCCCCGTCTGACCTTCGCACCTACTCCAAACCAAGAGGGAGGGAGGGAGGGAAGCAGGGCGGGGGAGGGGGGGGCGTGCTCATTTGATGTTTTGCTTTAGTCATTGGGCCATTAACCACTCACCCCTTTGCAGATGGAGCACTGTCCGTACTCCTAATAGAGGCACCTCCAACATTTGTGCGCTCACTATATTTTTTCCCCTGTTACATAGAATATTTTAATATTATCTTATCCCTTTCCTGTTTCCCCGTCTGAGCACGGGAGTGAAGGAGGTTCACGATGAGCGCGGGAAGCCCATTTGCGACTAAGCGCTTCCAAATAGCAACGGGTATATTGCAAGGGAGGAATTGCATGCAGTTCCTCACGCGTTGACCGTCGTCGAGTCGCTCTCGCGCGGGGCAGGCAACAGGTAAGGGCTGCTTGGCATATATGTTTTCGACTTAAAAGGTGTCGAGAGTTCTCTCGCCTTGTCCCGAGCATCCAGCTGCCGCCTGATCTTGTGCAGCTCGTCCTTACTATCGAATGTCATCGTCACGATCCCGGCTGCTCACGGTCCAAGAAGACACACCGAAAACGAAAGGGGGGCAGGAGACAGCATCGAATCGGGAGGGAAGGGGGGGGGGGGGGGGGGGTCAGGCAGGAGTGGTACCGTGAAGAAGACGCTGTCGAGATTATGGAGCCACCATCCGTCATACCTGGGAGCGGATGCCATACCGGTACAGCAGAGCAGACACACCGCAGCAGCACGACAGTGACAGCAGTGTTGCAGGAGTTGGAATATACGACAGCCGCCGACCGTGCTTTGGTACCACGTACGTGCAGGCGCTGACGTATGTTAAGACACTGACGTTCGTTGCCTGTAGAACATGACTACTAGCAATCCATGCCAGCAGGTACAATCTGCAGCGGGGCGTGCGAGACAACGCACCGCCGCCGTGAGCCAATCTACTGCTGTCAACGCATGCGGCTGTCTGCTCTGCTGCTGGCCTCTCTACTACTGTCTACCCTACTGATGTCTACTCTATCTGCTCTCAGTATAGTCCTGTCTTCTACCGCTGAAATATTGGTACTGCTGTTTACTCTTCTGCTGTCTACTTTACCTTTGTCTACTCTACTGCTATCTACTCTGCTGCTCTCTATTATACTGCTGTCTACTAGCTCTCCTCTGCTGTCTAATATACGGTTGTCTACCCTACTCCTGTCTACCCTAATGGTACTGGCGTTTACTCTACTGCTGTTACTGCTGTCTAGTCTACCGCTGCATGTACCCTGCACGAAGATGCTCACCCGAAAGAGCGTGGTCAAGGGCAGCCACGTCCTTGCAGGGGTTGGCGTAGATCAGCCGGGATGGGTCGACGCCGCAGTCAAGGACCTGGTCCATCTCAGCCGAACTGGCCACGTCGAACCCGCAACCGGGGTTCATCGCCAACGCCCTGACAATAGCACGGTTAGGGTTGCACTTCACGGCTGCACGGAGAGAGGACGGGCGGGGGGGCGCGGGCAGAGGGCCGAGAAGGCGGGGCGTAGTCATTTGTTTGCTTGACGTAGTCATTAGGCCATCGACCACGCATCTCTTTTGAGACGGAGCACAGAGGAGGGGGGGGGTACTCATTTGTTGCTTGCCTCAGTCATTTTGCCATTGACCACGCATCACTTGTGAGACGGAGCACCGTTCCTACTCCAAATGGAGACACTTCCAACAATTGGGCGCTCATGACGTCGTTTCCATATATTACATAGAAACTTTTAGCAGATACTATCCCCTTCCTCTTTGGCCATCTATCTCCTAGGATAGCGATCGTTCTCTCGCTGCTATCTAGTGTATCAAACTCCTCCACGTCACAATCGTCTACTCCCCTCATATCTTTTTCTAGCACATCCCGTTCCTCCTTGTATATTACACATTTTCCTACTATGTGAGTTCTACTCTCCATTGCTTTGCCACACGGACACATCTGTGCATCTACTCCCTCCTCCTCCCAGAGGAGGGGAGGGGGCGGGTAATCATGTCATACATGACCGTAGTCGTATGAACACAAACCCTCGCATCTCTATCATATAAAGCCGGGACGGAGCAAGTCGGGTTTCCACTTACCAGGCACACACTGCTTGCACCAAGCGCGAAGCGCCGTGAGAGGGGCGGTGGGGGCGGTAGCGGTTAGGCTAGACAGGAGGGGGGGGTGCATTGCTCGCTGCTGGCACCCTTATCCTTGTCACAAGCCGGGGGCTGCGGTTAGAAGACAGTCGGAAGCGGAGGTTCACGAGAGAACACTCCCGAGCGAGGGTGTTGTGTGCTTGCGTGTTTGTACTGCTACTGCTACTGCTTCTGCATCTGCTACTGCTCCTGTTACTGCTGCTGCTACTGCTGCTACTGCTATTTAGTATTATTAATACTACTGCTGCTGCTTCTGCTCCTCTGCTACGACTTCTAACTACTACTAGTAACTACTGCTACTACTACTATTACTACTACTACTACTACTACTACTACTACTACTATTACTACTACCCCTTCTGCTACTGCTTCTGTTTCTGCTTCTGCTGTCGCTGCTGCCGATTCAAGACTCGTGGCAGCATATTCTCACCGTAAAACGGCTTGACTCGAGGAAAACACTCGTGCCACCTGCGATACTTGTGCAGCACGCACTCCACGTCCACAGCGAAAAACGCCTCCCAGGCACTATGACCCTCGCCACCACTGCTACCACCGTCACTCCCGAAGGCGCTATGATGGGTGCCCTCGTTCGCCGATTCTCGCATAAGAGCCTGCTTGGATTATTCGAACAGGCCGCAGTACCAATCACACGTCAGTTGGCTGAGCGATGCCGTGGCTTTTGGTCTCCGTTGTTCGCTTTTCACCGCAGACACTATGGACAGGAATACGAAAGTGAAGACGGCTGGGAATATGAAAAAAACACTGAAGAAGAACGTGAAAATGAGCAGAAACGCTAAAATGAGCAAGGAATTAATATAACAACGCGACCGCGTGGATATAATCGTAGTCGAAGGCAACCACTAAATACGAGCGAAGGTGAGTTTCCATTTTCCACCGCGCTAAGAAACAGGGACCGTGGAAGGAACTACGACGACTGCACTCCCCCGAGCTCGACGAACAGGCGAACCAGCAACAAAACCAGCAACAGCAGCAGCGACGGCCCTTCGAGAGGTGGGGAGTAGGGGGATGCGTGACCCCTTACGAGCTGGCTGAAGCCGGCATCTACGACCGACCGAGGTTCTACAACTACCGATCGAGATTCATATATAGATTTTATCCTACAGGTAGGATCTCTTAAATTCTTCACACCTCAGACAGGTCAACGATTCTCACTTGCTAACCTACAGCAGTAGCTCTTGTACCATGCAGATCCTGCAAAAACCTCTCACAACCGCAGGTGAGGAACTGCATGATCTAGATCAATGCATGATCTAGATCACGATCTCTCTTTCCTTAGGTAGGTGTGGAATTAGAATTCTCCAAACCAACCAAAGAAAGCACAGGGATTCATTGGTTCACTGGCGCATTTTTACTCGCCTCCTGCGGAACGTGCGGTGGAACCGAAAGGCGATGATGCGGCAAGGCGCACTACTGGCCTCCGATGCAACAAACATGATGTGCGCCAGCGCAAGAACGCAACACCTAGGAGTTTTATACCCACGTACTAAAATTGCTTTTCACGGGTCATGAACCGACCCGCGGATCCGGTCAGAAAGTTTTCGAAATATCGTGGGTTGGGTTGGGTCGGGTCGGGTCAGCAGGTTTTAAACTCTCACGGATCGGGTAAGACCCGGCCCGACCCGACCCGACCCGACCCGACCCGCCCCGACCTGCGAGGTTTGACCCGACCCTTGAACTGCCCCGAAATTTTCGATCGTCCGGATCCCCGCTATTATTAACTAATACCTGGTATTAATAGTATTATTGAAAAGCCGTATTTGGTCTTTAATTTTAGAGTAGATATAAATACCAGGTATTACATTTGACCAACCATTGTCTCAGCTGGGCAATTTCTTCCATAAAACCCTCTTTGCTATTGTAAAAAATGGGATATAGACGAGACGTATTAGGCCACTTCTTATGCAGTCGGATTTGCAGTCAGTTGGAAATGGTGCTATCAGCGCCTTCGCTTCGCACGAGCTTTTGCCCCGAAAAGGTACGAAACTGCTGTTTCTCGCCTCAGAATGACTCGGATTTTTCTCCAAAACCTATCTAGAGCTGTTTCCAGCTTCTCCAGGTGCCCAGTTGCAGGAAATCACCTCCGGTACTTTTCCAATCCAACTGGGTCAAATACGATTACGATTAGGGATCGGATCGGAAAAAAACGCACGAGCCTTTGTCCCGAAAAGGTGCGAAACTGCTGTTTCTCGCCTCAGAATGACTTGGACTTTTCTCCAAGACCTATTTAGATCTGTTTCCCGCTTCTCCAGGTGCCGAGTTGCAGGAAATCATGGAGAAAAGTCCAAGTCATTCTTAGGCGAGAAACGGCAGTTTCGCACCTTTTTCGGGGCAAAAGCCCGTGCGAACGTGCCGATAGCACCATTTCCAACTGACTGCAAATCCGACTGCATAAGAAGTGGCCCTACGCAGTTTGCAAAGCTGAGTATTAATTATTTAATCAGTCGAACTCACAGCTGGCAGCTGGCGTATTTAATCATTTTATTAAATAATTACAAGGGCTCCGCATGGATGCCTGCCGGCACCCATGCTCCGGATAGGAAAACATACCTCAGTGCCAAAAGTCGTGTGATCATTATATAATATGTTCAAGCAAGTTGACATAAGTACAACATTCGACCTTGTTGCGAGCGGGATCAGGGCAATGCCAAGTGGTGCAGGGAAAAGGCAATGCAGAGTGTCACTTCTCATTTTTTGTATCTCTCACTCGCATAATAGACCAACTTTTATAGCATTTGTTTGGGACGTTATTAGACCTATCTATGCCAATGGGAAAGCGAGGTATCAATAAAAAGTTTGAATTTCAAAGATACCCTCCAAATATTTTAAGAACACGCTTCCTATGGGCAGGATAAGAAGAAAAAAAAGTTCCTAATAACTTTTGGAGAAGCCCGAAAAAAGCAAATCTGCGGCCGATGTTGGGCCAACATCAGCTTGAGAAAAATTCAGGCCGATCTATAATTATGGGACAGGAAATGATCGATAATTTGGAGCCCAGATGCTGCTGGCGGGGGCAGAAATCAGCTCAGTTCTGAGAGGTCTCTCTTATGCTCTCAGAACTGAGATTGCTTTGATGATGTTGTTTACGATAGTAGTATTGTTGCCCGTTTTCTGCCCAGTTGCCAAGTACTCAATACTCACGCCGATATCACACCCCTATCGACGACGAGCTGTACCTACTTCCAACGGCGCTTGTGCAGAAGAGAGGGTATCTCCCGCACATGAAAGCGATAGCAGCAGCAGCAGCACAACGTGCAAAATGGCAGCAACAGAAGCAGCAGGAGTAGTAGCAGGCATCGCTGCTGCTGCGGTTGGTTGCTGCAGCTGCTGCTGTGCAGACCCAGCCCCAACACCAGCTGCAGCACAGCAGCAGCACAACAGCAGCAGCAGCGGTACGAATCATACGTAATCGCAGAAGACACCAACTAGCAGTATACGCCCAAATTACTGCGAGAACAGGACGCGTACTGTATGCGCATTATCGCACTCAATCCTGAGAAAAGGCAGTAATCGAGGTACTGCGAGTATGAGCAGTATCGAACACCTGATAACTGATACCTGATATCGATCGCAATACAGAACAACTGCAAAGTACGGCCGACATGGGCAGTATTCTCATAGCGTGAATACCGAAATAGTCATGTTGGATATAGTATTACGTGTAGCACAAGCAGCAGTATACGTACAGCAGCACAAAACTCCGACATACTGCGAGTACTTGCAGTTTGAGCAAGCAGTCTCCAACCCTCGACTACTTCAAGTAGTGCTCGCCGAAACAACTGGGCGCGTTTTTCAACAGGGAATGGTAACCAGCCGAACAACATATCTTACACCTGGAGCGAAGGATCGTATCTTTAAAGCGGGCCCGTATCTCCCATTTATTACTAGTAAATAAAGACCTCGCATCTGGACTGGATATGATTTTTTTCTCAAAGTGAAAAACGTCTGCTGTGTATGATATCCTCCGATGCGATTGGTCGGTTTTTCTTATCGAACTCACAGCACCCGGCCGACTTGCCAACAACCTTCATTCAACTCGCCCGGCGAAAGCAAAGCTTTGTACGTACATATTCGAAGTAGAACACCTCTGAACTACCGTACTGCTGCTGCTGTAGTTGTTAGTACTGGTATGTCAACGCGCCTCACTCAGCAGTAGTAGTAGTGGAAAAATTCCGAGCATGTACGGCCACCTGTACGATACCCTCCGATGTGATTGGTTGTTTTTTCTTATCGAACTAACAACACTCGGCCGAATTCATACTCCCCAACAACCTTCATTCCATTCTACCGGCGACCACAGAAGACGTGCCGAGTTATCAAAATTATTTAAAAAAAACACCAACAAAGCAAAATCACGGGGATATGCCACGACCTGGTACCAAGAACGGCGCGATACGCCGAGAAGGCGCGTGTAGTCGTCCGGCGAAGAGAGAGGGGCAAGGGAAGACAGCCACCGAGAAGGCAGGACCGAGGGGTTCGAACAGGCCGATGGCGGCGGCCCGCAAAGCAAGGCAGTCGGTAGAAAGCGGTAGCATCAGCAAGACCGAGAGATCGAACCTCCGGGAGAAAAAAAACTACTATTAATACTGTAAGATGAAGCCTGTCACAAGAAGCTCTTCGCGGAGCAACAGCACCTCAACAAATTTCCAGGACCACAAAAAATAGAACGCCCGTGTCTCCTTTTCCCAGCAAATATCCCTCAAGTTCGGGGTCGCCGGGCTCGTCGGTGGCGCGAGACTCCGAGACGCGCGCACGGGAGAACACCCGTCGGAGGCCGGCTCGCGCGACCCTCGAGGAAAGCGGTCGAAAAAGCAAGCACGAAGGCAGGGAAGCGAAGGCGTCCGGAGTCCCAGACTAAGTTGAAGATAACATCGGAATTTTAGGGTTCGCTCACTGCGGCCGAGATGCAGGAGAAGGAAAATACATATATCTACAAGGGCTCCGCATGGGTGCCTGCCGGCACCCATGCTCCGGATAGGAAAATATACCCCAGGGCCAAGTCGTGTGATTACTTTTAAGGAAGTTGACATAAATGTACCATTCGATCTTGTTACGAACGGGATCAGGGCACTGCCAAGTGATGCAGGGACAAGGCACTGCCGAGTGTCAGTTCTCAGTTTTCGTATCTGTCTCACTCGAATTTTATAGACCAACTTTTATAGCGCATTTGTTTGGGACGTTATTATTATTTTTGTCTTTTTCAGCCATGTACTGTGAAGCCCGGAAATCACAACCATCTATTATTTCATATGGGCCAGGATATCATCGATAATTTGGAGCTCAGTTGCTGCTGTCGGGGGCAGAAATCAGCTCAGTTCCGAGGGGTTTCTCACAGGACTGAGATTGCTTGAATTTTGTGCACGATGATAGTATACTGCTGTAGTTTTGCTGCCCTTTTGCTGCCCAGTTGCCAAGTACCCAAAACCCACGCCTATATCACCCCTCTCTAAGGCGAGCTGTATACCTACTTCCAACGGCGCTTGTGCAGAGGAGATGACCTCTCCCGCACACGAAAGCGATAGCAGCTGCAGCGCTACAGCATAACATAAAAGATAACAGCAACAGCAGCAGCAAGAGTAGTAGCAGGCATCGCTGCTGCTGCGGTCGGTTGCTGCAGCTGCTGCTGCTGTGCAGACCCAGCCGCAGCACCAGCAGCAGCACAACAACAACAGCAGCAGCAGCAGTATGTACGGCATCGCAGCAGACAGCGAGTTGCAGTATACGCATAAATTACTGCGAGAACAGGACGCGTACTGTACGTGCATTATCGTACTTAATCCTGAGAACAGCAGGCAGCAATCGAGATACTGCAAGTATGATGAACAGTATCGAGCACCTACCGGATCTCTGATACCTGATATCGATCGGCAATACAGAACAACCGCAAAGTACTCGTACTATTAATGTTACTGCTGGCGACATGGGTAGTATTCTCAGTCTGAATCCCGGCGAAAACAGAAGGAGTGCCGAGTTCTAAAACACCAACACAGCAATCACCGGGAGAATACACAACGATCTACCAAGAACGGTGCGATACCCCGAGAAGGCGCGTGCAGTCGTCCGTCGAAGAGAGAGGGGCAATGGAAGGCAGCCAACGAGTAAGGCAAGACCGAGGTGGTCGATCAGGCCGATGGTGGCCCGCAAAGCAAGGGAGTCGGGAGAAAGCGGTAGCATCAGCAAGGCCGAGAGATCGAACGTCGGAGAGAAAATGAGATAAGATCAAGTCTGTCACGTATACAGTATACCAGGTAAATAATATGCTTTTATAGATATCGCACCCAAGAATACATGAGACTGTCATTACGTATCGAAGTCGAAAAAGCACGCATGAAGGCAGGGAGGCGAAGGCGTCCGGAATCTCCGACAAAGTTCAAGACTAAATCGATAGCGAAGGCTTCGCGCAAACTGAAGGTAGAGCTCCGTGTCTCCTTCACGCAGCAAAATATTCTTCGAGTTCGTGGTCGAGAACGGGACTGTCAATTTGAACCAATAGAAAATCCTCCGCAAAAATTATGAACCCTTCAATCGTTCGCATCCTGAGTACACGAGCAACTCGTGTACCTTTTCGAACAATACGTAGTAGTGGTAGTAGGGGAAAAAGAGAAGATGTGTCGAATTATCAAAAATTGACTGAAAAAAAAACAACAAAGCAAAATCACCGGGATATGCAACGATCCGGTACCGAGAACTGCGCCATACGCCGAGAAGGCGCGTGTAGTCGTCCGGCGAAGAGACAGGGGCAAGGGAAGGGAGTCACCGAGAAAGACAGGACCGAGGGGTTCGAACAGGCCGATGGCGGCGGCCCGCAAAGTAAGGCAGCCGGTAGAAAGCGGTAGCATCAGCAAGATCGAGAGATCGAACCTCGGAGAGTAAAAAGCTACTACTACTGTAAGATGAAGCCTGTCACGAGAAGCTCTTCGCGGAGCAACAACACCTAAACAAATTTCCAGGACCACAGAAAATAGAATGTCCGGGTCTCCTTTTCCCAGCACACATCCCTCAAGTTCGGGGTCGCCGGGCTCGTCGGTGGCGCGAGACTCCGAGACGCGTGCACGGGAGAACACCCGTCGGAGGCCGGCTCGCGGGACCCTCGAGGAAAGCGGTCGAAAAAGCAAGCACTAAGGCAGGGGAGCGAAGACGTCCGGAGTCCCAGACAAAGTTGAAGATAAAATCGGAATTTTAAGGTTCGCTCACAGCGGCCGAGATTCATTATATATATATCTATATTGCTGCACCTGGTATGATACACGACGAAACATCACATACGGGGACCAATCAAATCCGACCACATTACATAATACATTGTGCAATGGTCTTCTTGTGGTCGCTTTTATGAAGCGACGCAGGTCGGCTCAGAAACCTTATCCAAGTACGAAGTACCAGGTACCTGGGTTTCTATATATACTTCCGTTCCCCTCGCTGCCTCGGCAAGGAATGCTGCGAGGCATGCCCTATCAGCCTAATAGCGAGTGGGGTAGGTCTTTCTGGCGGGTGTAAGGCCGGACTCACCCTCAAGGAGTGATACCTTCTTGCTGCTGCCTGTCGCCGCGAGGCTCAGGCGGCAGTAGAGTTGGGTCGTACGTGGTGCGTCAGGCACGGAGACCTACGATTCGCGCGTCTTTTTTAGGCAGCTGCGGCAGAGCAGCAATGCTCAATCGGGGTGTCCGTGCGCGGAGGCAGGCGCCACCACAGGCCACACTACGGCACAGTCTATTGCGCCGGTAGGAGGCTGGATTCGGCGACGAGGGAGGAGGGAGACTGAGCGTCGACGTGCGGGGAAGAGACGGATTGACCTCCACCTGCGCGAGAATTTTTATTTTTCAGATCAGAACCGCAAGTGCGAGGAGCATTTTGTTTTTCAGGATGACGGCGAAAGGGAATCGACTGGAAGGGAATGGCGACGAGTGCACGCGCGAAGGAGCGGGTGGATTGGGCCAAGGCGATGAGGCGGCCATGAAGAGCGGCAGGAAGGCGGTGCACGGAGACCCATGATCTGCGCGCACACTATCATCACCATGTCACGAGAGAAGTAGTCATAGTTTGTTTTTTCCTGGTATTGTTTTTCACGAGGCAGAATAGTATCTACCGGTACTTGTTATAAACGTCGTCACTGGATTTGTAGTTTAACGAGTTGTATACCCTTCATGGGGAATACCCTACGCAATTATCAGGGACGTGGTATCATAACTGTGCTCCACCTTTTTGTGTCAGACAGTCTGGGAAGAGATGGCGATCGTTGATATTCGTGTGGTAGTAAGGTTCGATTGCTCCTTTTTTCACTGCATATCGGCGAGTCTTCACTCTGACAGCAGTCCAGATAGCTGGCAGGTGTGTTCCTCTTTCGTATTCACGACTACCGTGCATTTCGTACGGTGCAGGCAGCACTTCAGACAGCATCCGCTGTAGTCAGCAGCCACGAGTTGGTTAGTGGTGGGAACGGGGGGGGTACTCTATGTTATACCAGGTAGTTGAGAGGATATACCCGCGGCCGTGTTAGTTCAGTTTGCACATTGGTTTTAGCTCGTGTGCGCTTTCTTCGTCTCGTGTATGTTGAGGCAGCCGAATTTTCGATTTTTTTTGTTTTTCGGATCTTCCTAGGGCTCCAGCACCTTTGTGTGACCACGGACTCCTTCATCAGAGAGTTTATGTGAGAACAACAACAACGACAACAGACCGTACGTATCGTACGTACCTCTTTTCTGCCCACGTCGACCATGCTTGGCAGCCAACCCTTAGATCCGGCCACCGGCACAACGGGCAGAGTGCTGCTGCTGCTGCTGCTGCTGCTGCCGCTGCTGTTGCTACTCGTGTCGGTCCTCCCAGGCCTGCGGGTGACCTCGGGTAGCACCGACATTGCCGTGAAGTCGACAGTACTATCCACGGTAGTGTCGAGCAGAAGCACCTCATGCTCCTCCTCCCGCGCCTCCTGCGCCGGTCTGGGTGCCCCCATACCGGGCTGATTTTTTTATTTTTTTTTTATCCTCCGGCGGATTGGTAAAATAAAGCTTAAGCTCACCACACTTCCACGTTCGTGTCGTGTGTCAATGGCTGACGAGATGGCGGATGCTGATGCAGGGGAGAAGCTGCAATCGATAGAGCAGCAAGCAGCACTATACCCCGGATTTCACGCCCATGGGTCAAAGAGCAGCAGTGGTTACGGCCCAACAGAGTTTTCTGGCAGGGGACGTGGGAGGGTGAAGTAGTTGCTGCTGCGTTTCTGCTGTCTGTCACGGTCAGCTTGAGCGAGAGGCGGCGAGACTACTGCTGTGTTGCCGGAATGTGCGGCTACAAATTGAATAAACGAATAATCCGTTTTTTAAAACTCAAAATTGCAGGAAATATCTGGAAAAAACAAAAAAACATCTTCGCAAAGACAGGACGGGACGATTTTTAACCCTTTCACCAGAACTGCAACACTTTTCTCGCAGCTCGCAGCACAGTCTTTTTCAGATGAAAGCCTGGGCGGGATGGAAACTAAATTACCTCTACTCGTACGTACGTAGAAACGAAAAACTAATCGAAAACGAAAATCTGGAAAAATATACATGAAAACCTTCAAGTTACGTACGAGCATCAATACACACGTTGCTACCAGCAGTGATTATGGGTCGGAATCGTCCTCTTATGTATTCAATCGTCCCACCAACCCTAGACCGTGGCCGTATCCAGGGAGGCTCTGGCCTGCATCCTTCTCACGAGGTACACAGAGCACGCGCGACCCCCGCATCGCCCAACTTCTCGTACCAAGATTGATTAAAAAATGGGCACGGCCGAGGTTGCGCCGCGTTTTTCGGGAGAAGACTGCACCGCCTGTATCGCCTGTGTTCGCTTATCTCATCATCGGGTAGCATAGCAGCATAGCAGTAGTACGTCACAAGCACGGCAGCAGTGCCCCTGCAAGAGAAGCCCCTCACAACTCGTATTGTCCCCTGTGAAAAAAGCTGGCGTGTGTGTGAAGATGAGCCTCGCGAAGCGCAACAGTGAGGCAGCGAAGGCGTGGGCTGCGAAGCGTCGTGAATCTCAGGAGCGAGCTCTCCTTCAAGAACGTACATCTTCCTCCTCCTCCTCCTCCTTCCGCCCCCACCCCACCACCCTCTCCGCCAAGCCGCGACGACCTGTCCGCCGTGAGGCAGCGAAGCCGCCGAAGTTTGCCGCTTCTGCATCACACGAAGCTAACACGGCATACATGGACGAGTTTCGAGAAAATATGCATACCATGTATTTGACGTTGGAAGGGCCGAGCGGCGGCCGTGGAGATGACTGCGTCGTCCCGAAAGCGCAAGGTGGCGTTAGTAACGCTCACTCCTCGGCTGGACGGGGTGCTGCTTCGCTCGAGGGTCGGCACGACGAGGGTAGTCGACATCCCGGGGGGAAAGGACGGTGTTTTGAGAATAGGCCGGGGGGGGGGTTGCTCGGGGGTGAACGGAAGAAAGATACGGCTGGTGGCGTGGCGAGCGGCTGGCGTCGCGGCCCGGTGGATCCTGCAGGACATGTGAGCCGCACCCCTTGACACCTTGACTCGATGATTTTCACAACGGCGTTTAGCCATTGTACGATTCATCTACGTTCCTGGTACATAATGAGTATCATCTCCATGGTCTCTAGCTCAGCACGTGTTTCGTTCTTTGCTTACGCTGTCCCCTGTGTAGAGACGTATGCAGGGTGCGAAACAGACGAGGCTGAAACAGAGACGCAATCGTATCTCGTCGCAATCGATTGTATCTCTTGGTCGGATATCTTGTTTTCGTGAAGGACATATATCTACAGTCTACTGCTGGTGTAGCTTCTTTTTTTTTTCTGCCCCTGAGAGCGAGAGGAAACCCCTGTCCACACTTATTTCTCAAGTTTTCGTGTACCGGTTCGAACCAGGTTCGTTGCTGGTGTAGCTTAGATCTTGGAACACGCGCGCACGGAAGAACCGGAACGAAAGATCCTACCAGAAGATCTCGGGTCGCTTGCGGTCTCCAGCCTCTGGCGGGGTTGACCCGTCCTCGGGTCAATCTACTCGTATAGTAGGTGCGTTCTTCTCAGGGTCCGACTCGTAACTTTTACGTACAAGAAGTCTACATACGGTACATACCAGTACCAGGTACCTGGTATAATATTTGGCATCTCCTTATTGTCACATTTGGTGGAAGAAACTTCGCTCGGTTCACGTCTGACGTAAAGACGCCTACCCGGGAACACCGCTCCAGGGATCCATTTACAGAGCAGGCGACACCTTCGCGACTTCATCACCTCCGGGACAAGGCTAGGCTTCATTTTTTATGTTGCTGATAACATGTGCCCATTCTAGCCGTTAATATATTTCCCGTATTATATTGACTTCAGTATTAAATGGGAAGTTATATTTCACAGCAGCTGTGGTACTGTGTAGCGGTTACACGAAAAGTTATTGGTCGCACACACTTATGTACTCTTGAGCAGTACCAACATATACTACCCTGTAGTTTTACTTTACGTGTACTCATGTAAAGGCTGGAAATCGCCGAACTCAGTAGTTTTTTTTCATTACGCGAAAACCCCCCGTCCGTGTGGAACCGTACGGACGGGCGAGCTGCTGCTATATGTTGCGGCAGACATTTTTTCAGCATTACTTGCAGCTGCCCAAGCGACCTTACCTTACGGAAGACGCATAACTACGACCTGACGACAGCTGTCGACGTAAAGTCGACTAGCTGAACGTTTTTCAGCCGATCGTGCGCACTAGAAACACCACCAGATCTACCAGATCTCTGTTAGAGACACCAAACACACGTAACAATCCCGAGGGCAATTTTCTACACCCGAAGCAGTAAACCAAACGCACTCCGTCGGAGTTGGGAGGAATCAACTAACGGGCCTCCCTCATATACACCTGCAAGGCCGGCTTGGATCGTTCGTCAACGATCACGTTCCTTGTTCTGGGATAGGCATCGATGTCCGATTTTGGCTCCAAGCAAGCTGCTATAGCGACCGTACCTCAATCGACCAACCATGTGGAAATATTAGGTTCTGAACCTTTATTAGCGTACAGCATGGGCCCACGAGCAAAGCCCAACCCCATAAGAAGCTGAGGCTTTTTTGCGGACGCTAAGAAAGTTTGATTAAGAGACCATGCTCACCGATGGACGGTACACTACATACGGCCTACCAGGCATAAAATAACTTGTTCTCAATTTGGTGTCCCAACAAGGTTGAGGATTCATTCAGCCTCGCTCGGAGAAGGTGTTTTTTGTCCTTGGCGCCTATCTTGCATCCGCCATCACGCCGCAACGATAAGGTGTTCCCCAAACTACCCCGCTTTCCCCCCCCCCGCCCCCCCTGCGTCTCTGCGCCTATTCCCCTCCCTTTGTCGGTACCGCCGCCATGTCTTCTTATAACGGCGCCAGCTCGTCGACCTGAGCGACCGCAACATCCTCTGCTCCAGCGTCTCCGGCGATGAAGCAGTCTTCGGCTGCGCCGACCACGCCCTCTACTGCGTCGATCTCTCTCGACGGATCAAAACCCGACAACTGTACGGCTCTCGGGCGAAGCCTGATGTCGGGCACAAGGAGTGGGTGTCCGCCGTTGCCCATACCGCGCTTGGGGACATCGTCTCAGCAGGGATGGACGGTAAGCTCTGTCTATGGCCTCGCGGCAGCGGCGGCGGCGGCGGCGGCGGCGGCGGCGGCGGCGGCGGTGGTTCCCCGGGGGGGGTCCAGGCGCACGCGGGGTCAATATCTGCACTGAAAGCGGACAGCGAGGGTAGGGTCGCGACGAGCGGTTACGGGGGGGCGTTGCGGGTGTGGGACTGTCGGAACGGCGGCCGCGGCGCTTCGGCGCCTCGGCTGTGCGCCGAGCTATCCGACCGCGCATTGCCTTCACCTTGCATGGACTTCGCGTGGAGCGGGTGTCGACTCATGACGGGGCACCGCGACGGCCGCGTCGGTGTGTACGACCTCGAGACCGGCGCATTGCTGTGCGGTGGTGGTGGCAGCGGCAGCGGGAGGGGAGAGCCGGCCCACCGCGGACACGTTACGACCGTAAACGCGCTGGCTGGCGACGACAACGAAGGGTTGTCAGGATTCTTCGTCACCGGGGGGCAGGACGGGTTTGTGCGTGTCTGGGATCACCGCGTGGGTGATTGGGGAGGCGAAGCAAGAGGTGGTAGTCGGTCAGCGGTGGTGATGGAAGCGCCAGCGCATCGCGGGACAAGCGGGATAGGTGCTGTCGGAGGCGTCATCGCGGCGGGGAGAGGGGGCAACCGGCTGGCGTCCTTCGGGGCTGACAGACGCGTGTGCATTCTGGAGGTACGCGGGGGGAGCGGAGGGACTAGCGGCGGCGGTGGCGGCGGCAGCGGCGGCCACCGTTCGCGCAGCAGCTGGGAGGAAGGACTGTCATCGCGTTCTTCGACTTTGACAATCGAACACACCTTCGAGGAACACCGTGATTTCATCTACTGTGCGGATTTTATCCCCGCTGCTACTGGCTGGGATAGTGCAACGGGGGGAGGGGGGGGGCAAGAAGGCATCCTTGTTACGGGAGGGGGGGACGGCATGTTGCTCGTTCACGACCTCGGCTCTATGCGATTGCTGTACGGCCTGGGTTGCTGTAGCGCCGGGGCGGTGCGTTGCGTGGTGGCGGGGGGGAGGAGGCTAACAGTCGGAGGAGACGATGGCAACGCTATGCTTTACAACTTTGATGGCGAGAGGAGCGGAAAAGAGGGCAGGGGGGGGCGGGGTTAGTATTGATAGGATGCGCATCTACGATTTGGTCGTCGTGCTAACCTTAGAAAATGCGCGCCAGCTACTAACCGTTTTAGTTATGATGTTACATACCAGGTAGAGTACACTATATATGCAACTGTACGAGTAGCTTTAATGGAGGTATAGACGTGCGTGAGCCGGTCTGTGAGAGATATCTACTTGAGATGGTTAGGTTTAGTGGTATATACCTGGGTATGGAGCATATATATACTGTACGTGGAATATATACTGTACAGCAGTACAGCTGACATGAAAACTGTGCGAGTACTCTTTTCTTTTTTCGGAATGCCGAGACTCTATTTGTAAAGTCTCCATGTAAAGGGAGTGCAGGTGAGGGATTCCTCAATACTAATTTCACAGCATTCGCGTTAATTATGTGACGACTTTGCCGCTACAGAAGGTAGAAGCGTTAAGGGAGCATCAGAACTCTAACAACGGTTAATACCAGTACGTAGCAGAACATTTTGTTTCTTTCGTTTCTTATCCAGTTTGTCCTTGAACAGCAGCAGCACCACCCGTGGACAAAGAGCACAAAAAAAATAAGACATCTGCCCCCCAGCGACAGCAGTAAGCCGTGTATTGAAGGGAAACATCATCGTAAATCGCCCCGTCGTGGCCTGGCCACCCTGTACGCGGCACACTCGACGTCGAACCTTGACCATGCATATATACACACGGTTTTTCCTCTTTTTTTGCCCGTGGGTACTGCCGAGCGTGGCAAGCTTCCTGGTCAATTCGTGTTTGGCAAGTAGAGACCGTGGTGATGTGATGCCCGAAAGCAGAATAAGACCAGGTCCGCACCGGCACGCATAATGTGCCTCGAGATACATTCGCATAAAAACAGCTTTTGAGTAGCTGTAATACAATCTCGCGAGAATATGGTATGTTTTTTAGCAGGACAGCTCGTTACTTGAATATTAGTCGTAGTCAAACGTTTTACGATACTGCAGAGAGGCGGGTTAAGCGACTACCGATAGTTGAAGGTTGCTGACCCGAGCACTATCCGTCAGTTAATTATTGACGTTACGCCGGCGGCTATCGTTTCCGGTGTGCTTATGTAGTAGTCTTCTCTATACTACAGTATTTCCCCTAGGTAAACACCGCGTACAACACTTAATTACTGTTATTTTGTTTCCGTTAAAACGTTTCCGTTAAAACGTTTGCGATGGAGGAGCGGGGTGGGGTTCAATTCAACATACGGGAGAGACCTAACGGTCACGAAAATAAAAGTACCGAAACCGTCACCACTCACTGCGGTTATCAGGATAATAAACTCGGCGCGGTGTATTGATAGGTTTGGAAAAATGCAAAATTGATGTGGATTCTACACGTCATCCCGTCAGAAATACCTTCAAGAAAAAAATCTGGGTGGAGAAGAGTGTATTTTACATGGTGGAAAAACCTGGCGCGCTTGTGTCTTTCAGTACAATACGTCACGTCGGTAGTACCAGTACAGCCAGTAGTTCCCGTCCAAGGATTGGCCTGGTTCATTTAGGTTCGAGTGCATGTCAATGAATAACCTACCTGGTACTGGGGTAAAAAAAGCGTGCAACCGGAACGGTTCCATGTTTATTTAGAACCGCACGAAAAAGAACATAAATATGTTTTTGTCCTAGATAGGGGCAACGTTTCGCCCGCCCGATACATTACAAAACCGATGATCAAGGTCCCATCTCCGATCATGTGGTGGTTGAAAGCTCCTTTTACGTACTACTGGTGTGTCGTACCAGCCAGTGTATCAGGTATACCTGGTACGCTTTAATATATTTGGTGCGGGTTTCGCCCATGCTTCGAAGGTCACTAAAAATTACTGCGAGTAATTGGTCAAGGATTCTGGCCTGGTTTCATGTAACTACTGGGTGATAGCGTACGATCACCTGTATCGTTCATGTTTTAAGCTACACGAGAAAGAGAAAAGCAGGTTTTTGCATCCGAATTTGTCTCCGTCAAGTGCATACTGCTGTAGATGCAGCGTCTCGGGGTGCCTGTTAGCAACAAAATAAATCCACCCATCAACCCCAACAACATCAGGGGACAGGGGTCAAGATTTCGTCTCCATCCATGGTGGTTGAAACCCCCTCTTATTGCTGCTGTAGCATCATACCAGTCGGTGTAACAGGTAGGTTACAAGTATAACTTGTTTGGAACAGGCTTGTGACCCATCCTTCAAAAATCAACAAAAAAAGCGCACGCCCAAACGACAACAAGAAGGCAGGAGTGAACGAAAACAAACAATCGCGCCCTGCGTGAGCAAAAGCTCTTAAAGTCCATGCCGCCTGCTGCGTCAAAGCGCCAGTATGACAAGTAAGACAAAGGTAAGCCAAGTACATACCAAAGGAAGCATTGGATTGGTTAACTGCACTGCCGATGGCCTCTACCAACCTCGTGCCGAGGCTGAAGAGATCACCGATCAACATCGTTGAGGTGGCATGACGGCTGTCACGTCCTTAGACCGTTCCGAGCCCCCTCCCCACGCACCCAACAAGCCATCATGACTGATGAAACCCTCCAATGCTTGACGCCGTGGGCAGTTCAAGTCGAGCCCAATCAAGCATACTGCCTAAAGTTGGCGGCGGGATGGAGGGAGGAGGGGGGGGGGGGCTGCCTGCCTGGTAAAAAAACGAAAATCCACCACCAGTGACAAAAATTACAACTGCCTATCCCATCCCATCCCATCCCTTCTCCGCCATAATCCCCGTGGTGAGAAGAGCTACCGAATTGTGATGGCAGGCCGACCGACACCCCGCCCCCCCTGCCGCAAAATGCCGAGGGCTGCCAGCAACTCCTCAGCAATATTCGGGGTCTGGTCCTCCTCCGCCCTTTCCGAGCCTAAGAAGAATTTTGTGTTTGTTGTCTACGGCAACAAAAATGTTTACCGCCTCTGGTCGTACTCCGAGAAGAAGTCGCCCTCCGGCTGTAGGAAAAGCGTGGCAAAGGAAGGAGGAAGCAGGCATAGAAGCGCGGGGGGGGGGGAGGCTACGGTCAAAGGTGGATCGAAAACGGCAGCGGGTGACGGATGTGATTGTTCTCGCCCTCTTGAAGCCAGCGCGATACAGGGTGCCGCCGCACACGTTATCCCCTTCGAGAGCTCCTTTTGAGGCAGAAATTAGGAGGGATAGCGACCGGAAAAATAGTTGGTAACTTACTGGTGGTGTTCATTAACCGAGTACGAGCAGCGTTAGCGCCGTGCAGTACATACGTCTATAGTAGGGCCATGCCATGCCCGAGCAGTACGACTACTTGCATTCAACCATAGTAACTCGAAAAGCAAGCTGATTCACCCCCCAATCACGCAGTTGCGATTTTCGCCAAAGTCGTCGCCATTTATCGTCAGCTTTGCTCTCGGGCGTCTCAACAGGGTGAAGCAGCTCCAGTTCAGCCTAATATATTTTACACGTTGGGGCTATATAGATGCGAGGGTCCATTGTCAGATTGATGTCTACTGCCACCTCGCTGGCGCCCTTGACAACCTTCAACTTGCTGTACCTACCTCAAGCTTTAAAATAATGGGGAATAGTGGCATGTACTCGATACGTTCTCTAAAGACGTAACGGCAATCGGTAGTCGAGAGAAAAGCGGCAACGTCCACTCGTGCTCGCTCCTTAACGGTCTTATACCAGGTAAAAAGTACCCCTGGTGCCTTGCGAGTGCCATCATACGTGGCAGCAACTCGTTTGCCATGAGGGACCAAAGCGAGAACAAATTTGCCGGTCAAAAAACAAGTGGGCAGATCGTTGCGTTGGACGTGGCAGAGACGGAGATGATGTCGTCCAAGATCTTGAAACAAGTTTGTGCTTTGGTATATCGAACACCCGGTCGTGGGTGGGTGCGTAGATGGGTTGGTGGGAGTGGGTGTCTGGCCGTGTTGAGTGCGAGCCGTGGCCGTACAGGTACCGCCCCCGCTGAAATTAACCTTTTCGTACAGGTACCGGCCCCGCTGAATTCACCTTTTTAGAACTGCAGTCCCATTTTGGGGACAAACCACTCAAATTTCAAGTAGTCTGTCCCCAAAACGGGACTCCGGTCCTAAAATGGGGACTCCGGTCCTAAAATGGGTTAAGAGGAGTCGTTGAAAACCATTACACACTTCAAAATCAAAACGCCATTTCTCCAGAGCGTCAGAGCATTGTCTTCGTCCGCAAAAACGTGATCAGTTGTCAAGCTCAGCTTGGGTACACCGATGAAGAGAATACCTTACGACACTACTGAGATCATCACACGTATGATAGGATAGCACCCCCCCTCAAAACACGTGTGGTAGGATAACACACCCCCTCCGTAGAATTCCAGAGGGGACTTTCTCGACAATCGAGAGAGAGTGCAAACGCAGAACGATGTGTTTATAGCGTCTACTGGTAGGGAAAGATCATCTCGACGCGTGATCAATATTCACAAATCATCCCTACTTTGGACTAAATCGGCACTGAAATTCGTCACTATTATTAATAATAGGGGTGGGTGTGATATACTATTACGGGGGACCATAGTTAATAGGACCTATGGTATACATAAAAACCTATATATTTAACCATTTTTACTAACAATATTTAGTCCTATTAACTATGGCCCCCCGTAATAGTGCATGTTTCAAGTATAATGCGGTACCCCATTATCCAAACAACTCTGTCAGGGAGGGCTCATGGGTAATCAGGACCCATCACATAACAGGTATACAAAAGACAAAACGTCCCAGTATTTTTAGTAAGCATGTTTGGTTCTGATCACTATTAATAATACGGGGGACCATACTAAAAAGGACCTACGGTACACACAAAAACCTGTATGTTTCCATATTTTATTTACAATACTTGGTCCTATTTACGATGCCCCCCCTGTACATTAGATTCCCCCGTGATGACAAACCCTACCCACTCCGTGGAACGCGCGATCGAAGTAAATCAAACCAAGCTTGCACAAAAATGAGTTCTGAGTAGTTGTTATATCTCACAGATTAATTTGTTCTTTAATTAGGAGTAACTTCGATGTGATAGTTTAACCCCTTTGGGACCGCAGTCCCGTTTTGGGGACAAACTAGTTATAATTTGACTGCTTTGTCCCCACATATGGGAGTGCGGTGCTATAAGGGTTGAAGGCCGCGACTGACTGACTGACTGACGCATCGCATCGGCAAGAAACAAGGTGCAGCTGCTGACGCATTTCGTGAGAATGGATAAAAAGGGAGAGAATTTGGTGCACTCCCAAACAGCATGCTGACTTGCTCCGATTCAACGTTGCAACTGTTCGTTCATCTGTCGGCTGAAGCGATCGGTTGTGCTCCCGCCAGGACCAATGCCTTCGTTGCCCGTACAGGGAAAAACGCACCATAAAACTAACAAAAACCAAAATATGGATATCTAGCTATACTCGTGTATTGCGGGAAGGGGGGAGAAGAGCCTGCTATGTGACCCCGGATCTGAGTTACGAGTTGGAAGGAGAGAGAGAAGAAGATGAGCGAAGATAATGGATGGGATGAGAAAAAATAAAAAAATAAAAATTGCTGCAGTAGGGTCTCTTGAGGACCGTTTGAGTATTCGTACTATTAGTAGTGTTGGTATCACGACGGTGCTGGCATTTAGGACATAGCATAAGTGTTCTGCGCCACCCGCTAACTTCAACTTTTACAACTGCACGACACCACGACACCCATCTTTCGGGGAGAAAAGCACTCTGAGGTACACTGGGATCAATATTGCAGTGTGCATGATATCGGTATTCATGTGCGGGAAATGCACAAAGGTTCGAAATGATATTTGTTATCAAGATCAATATTTCCGTATATACCATGTGCCTGCAAAGCCCGTAGCGGCGTAGCGGCACACGAGTCAGCTCCCACCTCTTACCGCACCAAAGGACTATTAAAGATGCATTAGACGTTAGTGTATCTCACCTGGTCCTTGGCCCAGTTGTTGAAGAGCAGGTTGATGCTGACGAGGAAGAACAGCGGGATGATGAGGCCCTTCGTCTCTTCGATTCCGAGCGGCTGCATCATCACGAAGAGCATATCGAACAGACGGACGTGGCCATAAGCAATGCTGTTACTACTATTACTACCTGATACATCCGTATGAAACGAGTCAAGCAACACAAATCACACCTCGGATACATTCTCCATTTCCACTTCATCATCTAGATCTTTCGAAGGCGGGTGAATGTGCAGTGTCCCGATCTTGTACAGAGGGACCTAAAAATAGCGGGCCGGGCGGGACCCATGCAATCTGATCAGCATGATCTATTCGTAGCACAATGCTCCTGGGTTGAATCTGTACTATTAATATTACTATGAAGATAGATCCTGCACAACCTCTCACAACGGCAGGTATGAGGAGCTAGACGATATATCTGTGAACAGATCAGATAGATGGATCAGCATCTGTCTGTAAGAGCTGTGGCACCAGCTGAAAAGTAAATCCACAGCTGTTCGTCACCAATATACCACTATTTCGTGAAAGCCGCCGACGCAGAGGGAGCACCCAACATCTCCCTACGAGTATAAAACAACAAGATAAAACAAAGACATCGTGGGCCGAACTTCCGAGCCGAGTTTTTGCAACGCGAGGGGGGGCAAACGCGTCGAAAAGCATGGGTTTGGAAACGTCTTGCCGAGATCTTTCCACATACCCATCGCTCGGCGTTTGCATCTTCCTTGCTGTTGAGGTTGTGTGTCATCATGCGTGTTCTTCTAGGCCGATGAGATCGCTCACAGGGGGATACCAGATACCAGGTACCTGGTATACCATATATCCTCAACGTCTCATTATTGTGGCCATCGAGTGATGTCAATCGCAGCCGCAGCAGGGGGAGGGGGGGGGGGGGGAGGCGACAAAGCCGAACCCGAAACTATCAACTCGGATCAGCAGGAAGCTCAAGCCCATACCAGGAAAAACTGGCAACACAAGTATGAATATGAATGTTACGATGGTACGATCGAGAGTACTATTAATAGCTAGCTGTGGACTACAGAGCAGCAGCCTGATACCGGTATACCTGTAGGTACTCGGTGCAGACACAGAGTGTACTGGTATTAGTGGTAGACCAGTTACAGCTGTGCAAGGACGTTCGTAGGTACAAGCGTACAAACAACCTGGTGACTTCGGACGTGGATACGAACGTATTCTGTCTCCTACGACTATTCTCACGTACTCGTACGAGTCTACTACGAGTATTAAAACGAGTAACACTCGGTTGTACTGCCCCAAAAACGTCGTGGTACATGGTACATGAAGCAGTCGACTCTGACTCTGCAGGGAATCGACTCATTCGAGTACGCACCAAACGTAATACCTCTGTGAAACAGGGGCACAAACGTTGAAACCAATGCCTACAGTACGTGCCAACCACAGGTATGGCAGTACTGCTGCTGCTGCTGCTGCTTTACTGCTGTGTACCTGGTAGGTTCTAGGGTATCGAAACGTGAGACCCTGGAGAGAGCATTTGGTATCTGCTGGTCAGACGGTACGTATGGTGGTGTGAAAAACATACGACAATCCGCAGCAGAACGCACGCATGCTCAGGTAGTTTCGTCGTCGAGGGTATCTCCAATTTTATGCCCGCATGGACGAGGCAAGGACGAACATCGTCAAATACTTGGGTTGTACAAGTATTGTTGCGTGGCGTGATCGCTGCAAGCACACATCGCATACATGAGCATTGAGCACCCTCACAGCCGTCAGCAGTTCGTACGTACACGTTGTAATATACCAGGTACAGTATGGTAGTCAACACCAGTATGACACGGAGCCGTGTGCTATCCGATTAAACTTTCTACCAGGTACACTACAAGGTGCAATCACGTGCGACAAGCAGAGGCAAACGACACGCGAGCTCCTCTCGATTCCTTCAAGGCGGCTCCGTGTGTTCAGCCCGCCTACCTCTCGGGACCATGAATCTCAGCATGCTTTTCTTTCTCTGCCTGGTGCCGGCGATAAAGGTCGCCCATCTGCAGCTAATTCGATAACACCACCACCCCACGACAACACACAGGGGCAGCAGCAGCAGCAGCAGCAGCAGCTTCAAGCGGCTCGTAATATGACTCATGACCTCATGACCCCAGCCTTGCAACTAAACATGAGCCGCATTTTCCTTGGAACAACAACCGAAAGTCCCCGAGAAACAACGCACGCCGCCTATAGCGCACCTCTCCGGTCCCCTCCGTGGCCAACGCGGGCGCCGCTGAGAGAAGCGCGATCGATGCGCCGGTGGCTGCCTTCTGGAAGTCGTCCTTGAGGCCCATGCGCATGGCTGTGGATGCGGTCGCCGGGCGAACGACGGAAGACACCCGGGGTGCGGGCACAACGAATCCGCTGACAGCCGTCAGGCACAGCACAAGGACGCCGAAGAACTTCATAGTTTCGATATGGGGTGGTGAAGTTGCTGCTGGGTAGCGTTGAGAGAGAGCAAGTCGTTAGTCGCGCCGTGAGAATTCGAGCTATACAGGGGTAGGTGAGGGCGAGGATCCCAACACTCAAGTTATGGATGTTTGGGGGAGGGGATGCTCATTATGTGTCCCCACATAATATGGCAACAAGTTTCATACGACTCGCTTCGATGGCGAATCTCTTCGTGGAGATCTCCGTCGAGCCCAAGATGCGTCTGACAACGAACTGACTGCTGCTGCGCTGTGTATATCACGTTATCACGTTACCCTCCCCTGAACCAATGACCTTGGTGCTTGGAACAGAGAACCAACAGTAGCCCGCGGGCGTAGTTGGCTGTAGCAGATGACCCAATGGATGCGTGGAGCGGCGCAGCTCCTTCGTCGACGAGGAACTGCTCCGTTGATGCTGCTGAAGTCAGCAGCAGCAGTTGATCGAGGCTCATTACGTCGAGGCAGCACGATCGTCGGAGACCGCTCTACTAGAGCAAGCAGCACCCAAGCAGTGAGCATGCTGCCTGCCGAGCAGTGGAAGGTGGTGTACCGAGCGTTTCTGCTCCACGTACACCCGGACTTCTTCCACCACCAGCCTGAACAGCGCGCTATCAACGAAAGGAATCTCAAGACGTTCCAGCAACACCTCCAGCAGCTCGAGCACACAAGAGGTCAAACAGCAGCAGCGGCAGCAGCAGCAGCGTACCAGCAGCAAAGAGGAAGAGGCGCACTGGCTTCGGGCAGCGCACGTCTTGTTTTCTTCCTCAAGCCAGGGATGGCCCACAAAGACCCTCCCAGCACCATTCACGACGACGATGCCGACAACGGTCACAGCAACAACAGCAGCAGCAGCAGCAGCAGCAGCAGCAGCAACGGCAACAGCAGAAAAATCAGCAACAGCAACATCGGAAACCAAAGCAATAAATCAAGCGGCCTAGCCCGAAAGCTCATACTGCCTTTAGAGTCCCACCGCACCATGGCGACCCTGCTTCACGAGGCCGGTATCACGTCAACCCACATCCCACCGCCCCCTGGTCGAGCACAGCCCCCAACGGCAACGGGGAGCCACTCATCAAACCAAAAAGACGATGGGTCGGAGTGGGAGGACTGGACCGAAGATTTGTTCGGGAGAGCCTCGGCAAGCCGAGCACGGGACGAGGCGGAGAGCAGGGATCGCAGGTCAAGGCGTTACGCTGCTAGCGACAACGTCGAAGGCGCTTTCGGGGAAGGGCGGCAGAAGACCACCGAGTGGGGAGCGGCATCCGAGGAATTCGAGTACAGGGGGCACGACGCTTCGAGACTGGGGTACGTTTTGGCCACTGATGCGGGAAAGACGATGGTGAGGGAGCGACGGTCGAGCGCGCTCAACGTGCGAGAGTTGGTGGGCCAGCTCCAGGGGCAGTACGGCTTCGGAGATTTCACGTTCAGGCAAGCTTATCGTATCGTCATCATGATGCCCTCTTGTTTGTGTCGTCGAGAGAGTCGTCGAACCATCGTCGTAGACATGCGTATATACCCTGGTATGTATACCATATGCCCCCGATGTGTACCAGGTATCAGGCATTTCCTTTGCGGTCTACACTACAGTAGGTTAGTACTGTACCAGGTACTTATTAATAGTTGCTGTAGCACAAGAAGTGTTCTTCATCATATAATAGTAGCAGTGTGGAGCTGTAGCAGTACAAATAGTGTGACGCGTACGTCATCATCTACCACTCCTGTGCTGCTGCTGTTGTTTACCATCGCCTATGATGGTCAGTCAGATCAGTCGTTCATCAATTTACCTTTTATAGCGTACGTTTTACCTTGCGTATATTTTCGATATACTTACAGGTATCAGTATATGTATCAGTACATGAGGGCGTAACCAGCACCGGTAAAGTATACGTACCTGGTACGTCTGACGTACGGTCTGTTCTGTTTGCACGATAATCCACACTGCTATGCGCCGCCGCGTTCCGATTACGAGTTCGTATAGCTTTCGATAGTATCATAAGACACTACAGCTGTTGTACATACAAGTATGATAGAATATTTTCGAAGGCTCGACCGCGCGCGCGCATGCATGACACATACACCTCTAACGCGTAACTGGCACCACCAGGTACCGGTGCGTAACTTTTAGAACCGCAGTCCCGTTCTGTGGACAAACCAGTCAAATTTCAAGTGGTTTTGTCCCCAAACGGGACTGCGGTTCTAAAGGGGTTAAGCAAGCTTTACATACTGTAGTTTCTCCTTTCCTTGGTCAATGCGGTCATCCCAGTTTCACCCATGCAGAGTGTGTCGCACCTCTCCCCATTACTGCACCATTGCTGCACCATTTACTCCAATTCCAAGTGATTTGTCCCGAAAACGGGAGTGAGTGCCAGTCCCAAACGAGAAACTGACTGTAGGTATGAATATGATACGATGTGTGTCACTCATATGAATACCAGCATTAAATACCAGGTATAATAGTATGATAGATGGTGCACCAGTATTGCATCGGTATTGCACCACGATCGTATTAACCCCTTTAGAACCGCAGTCCTGTTTAGGGGACAAACTACTTGAAACTAGAGTTGTTTGTCCCCAAAACGGGACTGCGGTTCTAAAAGGGTTAACAGCATATACCAGGTAGTCGTCAACCGACCGGCGGTTGTACGGTATCGACCGGAAGCTTTGGGTTCAGCATCTGTCCATGTCCATCAAGCAATATCCATACGCACGCGTTCACCAAATCAAGATTGCACAGCGCACCTGTGAGTCAGCACGACGTGTCGAATCGGGAAGAGGTAACAGCTAAAGACTGAACAGGTATATGTAGTGTGCCTACCTGCCTGTGTTTCAGCTTGCGGACAAGTTGGGGATGTCCAGTTGACCGCGCTGAACTATTGATGTAACAGGTACCTGGAAGTTCCACAGTCAGGTCTATCAAAATCACATACCAGGTATATTTATGTAACGGTTGGAATCCTACATTTTTGGAGTACTTATAGGTGAGTATACAGCTCAAGTGTGGCTTAGCACATACATACCCAGTTTACCAAATACCTGTTTTTATTCTCCTCCTTCTTGTGTCCATCCCATCTATTCCCTAACCCTAACCCTAACCCTATCCGGTCGCCCCGGTGGTTCAAGTGGTTAACCTCGAATTCTACTTGTTTGAGTCCTGGGTTCGAGCCCTAGGAGGGTCGGACTTTGACTTTATTTGCAAAAATAAAAAAAGGGATTCAATTGTTGAGAGCGCCTTGCAGCGTGGGTAGGCACAATTCGATGCGAGTCGACGAGGGAAGAAAAGGCTGAAATCTTCTCGCGATAAAAAATGAAGGCACGTACCGTAGCGGGAAGGGGGGAGAAGAGCCTGCTATATGACCCCGTATCTGAGTTACGAGTTGGAAGGAGAGAGAGAAGAAGATGTGCGAAGATAATGAATGGGATGGAAAAAAAAAAAAAAAAAAAAAATTACGGGGAGCCTTAGTAAATAGGACCTACGGTATACACAAAAAACATATACATTCCCGTGTTTTTATCAACAATATTTGTTCCTATTTACTACGGATGACCCCCGTAGTATTATATTCGCCCTTCATTCTCCTGCTCCCTCCCTATTAATCGTCGGAACTCAGATCCGGGGTCACATAGCACCCCCCCCCCTCCCCCCGCCCCGCCTACTCAGGATCTTCTCCCCCCACCTTATTACGGTGCGCGTCTTGCATTTCCATCCCGAGAAGAGTTCTTCACTCGTTGCCTCGCGTCTAATCTCTACATACCTACATTCTCCTATAAAATGTGATAGCACACGTAATAGTGTAGTCCGAACTGGATTTCTTCGGGGCGTGGAGGGTGTTTGCCTTAACCCCTCTAGGACTACAGTCCCGTTTTGGTGACAATCTACTTATAATTTGACTGGTTTGTTCTCAAAGCGGGACTGCGTTCTAAAAGGGGAATATCGTAAAGACCGTTGGCTTTGCACAGGGGTGTGTATGATTGTTTTTCAGCGCTCGGTTTTGCCAGAAGGGGAAGGCTGCTTGTAATACTGCTGTACCGAACAAGCTTAAGGTGTCTCCGAAATGATCTGCCCAAGAGCCTTCGGAAGATTGAAGAATGTTCGACTTTACGTAGCACCCCGTTAGTTAGTTGCTTACCGTTGTCAAGGAAATAAACCATGAAGAACGATCGCATCCATCTCTGCCTGCCTGTGCGAAGGAACTCTACGCTATGTACTCTTTACTCTTTACGGTATGTACCCAACAGAAGTGACGATTGCGGCGTCGGCTATGCCACCCACACCTACAATATAAGCAGACCACAAACAGTCACTATGTTCTCGGTCAGGGTGGGATTTCTAAGGCGGCCAGGGTTGCTCGTGTAGGGGATAGGGGATGTACCCGAGCTAGAATACAAGGTTATCTCCGACACGTTGATGCTATAGTACCGCCGTATCACACTATCACACGGGTGATAAGATAAACACACCTCCACACCTGGGACGAATTTTCGGGTCAGTTTTTTCAAACCATGCTTTAAGCCTATTAGGACTGCACTCCTTTGTTGGGGGCTACTTACTTAGAATTCGACTGGTTTGTTCCTAAAACGGGACTTCGGTTTGCCCTGAAAGGGTCAGGGGCATGCACGCACTCCAATGGCTTTGGAAAGTTTCACACCTTGGATAGATCATCTACAGGTGGAGCATCTACAGATAGATCATCTACAGTCATATCATCTACAGATAGATCTCGTTTACAGATAGATCATCTACAGATAGATCGTCTACAGGTAGATCGTCTACAGATAGATCGTCTACAAATAGATCATCTACAGGTAGATCATCTACAGGTAGATTATCTACAGGTAGATTATCTAGTTCGTCACACCAGCCATTGTGAGAGTTTGTGCAGGATCTGCATATTAATAGTACAGATCCAACCCAGGAAACATGTGCTACGAATAGATCATGCATATCAGATTATATGGGTCCCGCCCAGGCAACATGAGCTAGATCCTACTGGGTCGGAGATATTTTATCTATCTGCCCTGGAAGATCTAGATGATCAAGTGGAAATTATCTGTAGATGGTCTGTAGATGATCTATCTGCAGATGATCTGTTCGAGGTGTGGAAAAATCTCGACCAGACATTTCCGTAGACACATGGCTCCTCACCTTCCCCCAACCAGCTTCGAAATTCATCTGGTGGGGGGTGTTATCTTCTCTCTGATCAAACGTGTTACACGTGTTATGCAACGCTGGTCGGTAGGACTGCTTCGCGCTCTCTTCAACTCCTTAGTCTGCATGACATGGTCGTAGCAGTAGTTGACTCCTGTGTGCTCTCCCTTCGCGGCTGCTGACACTGCACCTGCTATACTATGCACTTTAAAGTACAGTAGTTTTGCTCCCCACCCTTGGCTGGGCCCCGCTGTAAGTTTGTGCCATTTAGGACCACAGTTCCGGCTAGGGGACAAACCACTCAAACTCCAAGTAGTCTGCCCGAAAAACGGGACTGCAGTCTTGAAAAGGTTTGACGCCGAGGTAACGAACACAACAATGATTGGTAACATTTTGTGTAATCAACCGTGTATGTATCATACGGGCACAGAGCGTGAAGGCGTTCGAGCATAAGTCACTCGGACGCCGATGACAGCAGCATCATCCCGCCATCACGCAGTGGCTGTCGCTTTCATTTTCACATTATATCGCCAATCCTCCCCCTTACCGCGAGTCCCCAGGAGGATTACGTTGCATCGAAGGGGGGGGAGCCTGGGTTGTGAGTTTCTTTTTTATATTTTTCAAATGTGGTCTACCCGTGTGCCCGTACCTGTAGTCACCGTTGCGTTGCTTACTCGACTTGTGCATAGGCAGTCACTGATATCAGTGCTATATAGAACTGTTATTATGCACTGTAGTCACAACCACTATGTGTAGTAGTACCAGGCACGTATTCCTGCTGTTTAGCTACAGCACCACTGCAGCTGTAAAAACACATGCGCCGGGAGCCTGGCATTTCGTCCTTGCATCATCGCAAAGGTCTGGGCACAGCGTTTGTTGATATTGCTGTCCTGTTTCAAACAGGTGCGGGTGGAGCATGTCCAACCTCTACGTGGCGCTGAAGTCTCTCCTGGAGACGTGCGATGCCCATCGACACGTGTTCCAAGTGCCCGACTTCCGTGGGATGGAAGTGGTGTTCAGAAAGGACCCATCAGAGCTACACAAAGGTATTACAAGTACAGCAGTACAGTTTAACAATGTACGTTAACGACCTCGCGCGAAGTTGTTGTTGTTTTTTCATCCCATTTACTATTTCGCCCCTCCTGTTTATAGTGGTATCTCAGATCCGAGGTCACACCGTAGGCTCTTCTTCTCCCTACCCACTACGATAACGTTCGTGCCTTGGCAGGCATTTTTATCGCGAGAAGACTCTCAGCCCTTTCTTCCCCAGTCAACTCTCAGTCCTTTATTCATCAGATATTGCCATTGGATGATTATGTCCGGGGGGGCTGCTTGTTGATATATAATATGTTGTTCTATTAATAGAATAGCATTATCTCATCGCCAAAGTCTAGTCCGTAGACACACGACTGGCTCGAAAAATCTCTGGAGTGGAGGAATCCCCTGTCACTATAGGCCCACGACTCAGAAATGAGAAGGCTCGCCTTTTGGGGGACTAAGAGAATACGATTGAGCCATCCCCAGCACCCAGCAACCAGCAGGTGGGATAGGTGTCACGGTATCACCTACTGAGCTCTGGGGGTTAAAGTACCGATCGATTTCCCAGCCCAGGGTAATCCGTGTAACACCCTCCCCCCCTCAAAATGGCGGGGTCTTTGGGGCGTCGGAACCGTATACGTCCGTTCGCTGACCTACAGTATGTACCCGCTTCGGTTCAGTACCTGGGAAGCCAGGGAGATGTATGTGTTCAGGGACGCACGCGCAAGCGTTTCTATGAAAGAAACGCTCGAAGTGAGTTTCGAACCCGCGTCCTCGACGACGTCAATTGTGAAGGTGTTCTCTACTATTAACCCTTTTAGAACCGCAGTCCCGTTTTGGGGACAATCCAGTCAATTTATAAGTAGTTTGTCCCCAAAACGGGACTGCGGTCCTAAAAGGGTTAAGATATAGTGGTAAAAGATCGATCGATTACCCAGTCCAGGGTAATCCATATAAAGCATACAGTAGGTGTTCTACTCGTATAGGGTGGCGCTATGTGGGGTGCGGTGGTCGGATGGTGTCCACACTATTATCATAATAATTGAGTCTACGATAGGCAAGGTTAAGGTTCGGTGTGTTCTTACACTCTTACAGTCCACAGTACCTTCATCTATCTGCTTGTGCACCGAATCTTTACCGGCCGATATCATTCTACCCTCAGCAGTCGCTCTTTCTTGCACTGCCCTCCCCCCCACTGTAGTGCTGGGTATACGAAACCGACATCAGCAATAAAAAACTACAAATCGTACTCGATACGGTTTCGATGGGTTTTAAATACATGGAAGTGTTCGTTCAATGTATGCATTATAAAGACGGGGATGCGAGGGATAGAAGGGCTAAACACGTTCGATGGGTTTGATACATAAGGGAAAAATCGACATTTTGAATACGGATATCATGCCCGACACCATCACAATTATTATTAACAATCACTATTCTCATTATAGTAAGGTTAACAACCGTTCTGCTCTCGCACCTTCCCAGGAGAGATCCGACTCTGTCCGGCCGACGTTCCACTGGAGTGGATATCGGTGTTGCAGAGCGTCACACCTGCGATCCTGTCTAGTGTGGAAAAACGAGCGCGTGAGGTGCTTGCGCGAGAGAAAGAGGCGTCCCTCATTTTGCGGGGAGCCCGCCTCAGGAGGGGCCTGTCGTGCTCCAAGACCAGGTGGGCTGTGTTTGTGTTAGCGCAAGAGCCTTCTCCTCCCCCGCTTGACCCCGTGACGTGCATGCGGTTTCAGCACACGGTGTAGAAACCCGGTGTGGGTGCATTTCGCCCGACACAGACGCGTTTCTTCGTGCAACGACACCTTCTCATCGCCTCGCACGGGTGCTCCTTTTTTTTATTCCTTTGTTTTGTCACATTTTGTTTATTCTGATTTGGTTTTCCTTTTTTTTTCACTATTTGTTTTTGTCCACGTCCGCCTTGTAAAAAAAAAAAAATATAATCCCCCTTCCCCTTTCCCTAAAAAAAACAAAATCGCGATTCGTGATATTTTTGTCGTGAATCGTGTTTTTTTTGTCGTGATTTTCACGACAAAAAAAACACGATTCATGACGCCATTTTTTTTAGGTTTTCCCTAAAAAAAAAACAAAATCACGATTCGTGACGTTTGTCGTGTCTCCAATCACGCCTGATCAAGGCACTACGCAACCCACGCGCACCAACGGTATCCGAAGGTCGGTGTAGGGGCATGGTAGTCTCTGCTTCGTACGCCGCTTGTGGGCACCGGACGGCTACCCAAACACACCACTGGGCGCGGGCTAACGAGCAGGTTGTGGCCTCCAAATTTCAAGGAGGAGGAGCCACAGCTTGAAGACAAACGCGAAAATGACGTGAAGATGTCACAGACCAGGCCGGACAGAGACACCCTGCGAGATGGGATGTCGCGAACCGGGCTTGGCCGACGGTCGGTGAAATAGGAATCTCGCAGGTTCGGTCAGGCTTCGGCCCGTGATTCGAATATGCCACGGGCCGGGCCAGGCGTGGTCTCGGCCTGGCCGCGCCCCACTCGAAAGAGTTGGCTCTACCCGCACAAACCGTTGGGTTTGAAATATCGGATTTTTTACAATTTGAAAATATCACGAAACGTGACGTTTTTCGGCCTTTTTCGTTAGAACTGAAATGTCACGGATCGTGATCTTTTGGCATGCCAAAAAGTAACGAATCGTGTTTTTTTGTCAGTTCGTTAGGAACGGCCCTTATTTGGTATTACGTAATGCGTACGTCTTTCTCTTCGTTCCTTATCGCGTCTGTGCTCGAAGATATTTTGATTTCTTAGGAGACGTGTGCGTGGCGGGGGCTGAGGTGGTGGGGGAAGCGTCGTCGACCGACTTGTTGGAAGGCGACTGGTCTGTCTTGGAATGCAAGGTCGAAGAGGGCTTCGCACGTGTGTCCAAGGTGCTCGAGGACGGGACCATCCAGGTAAGGCTTGGAAACCCTTCCCATACCCCCCCAAACCCGAACCCCATCCAGCGTAGCGAGAAAACGACTGCTGTTATCCATAGCCGAGGAGATGGAGATAGATGGTGGCCACAGACGACGAAACGGGAAGGAGATAAGACAAGGGATCATTTTCTATGTAAAAGTTGGAAGAAATCGTGTTGAGCTCCCAGACGTTGGAGGTGTCTCTATCAATAGTAGGAGTATAAATGGTGCTGCTCTGTCTCGAAAGAGATGCGTGTTCAATGGGTAAGTGACTAAGGCAAGCAACACACAAGTACCCCCCCCCCCCCGCCCCCCCCAACAGACACCCGCCTCCCTCGGGAACTGATACTGATCGAAGGCCTGTCCTGTCCTTGCTCTCTCTTTTTGCTCCTGGATGTCGATCGTCCGCCTTCGTCTTCGCGGGAAATACTCGTGCCAATGGTTGATTATCTTAGCGTGCGCAACACGAATTTTGAACCGAGCAGGACCCAGAATTTTCGTTATACTTTTTGTATGCGATTTCTTGGGAGGGGTCGATGTAGGTACTTTACTTGGCACAGGCACCTACGTACTACTGTAGCAAGCTCAAACTCTAGCATTTCGAGGAGTGTTTTCGCGGCATGTTGAAGTGTCTTGAAAGACGTACTCTTAAGTTACTTTTTGACATTGATTCAAAAGAACACTCTGGACGAATAAGTCGCGACCCAGAGAGGGGTAGCAGGAGCCCTACTGTCGTTATGGAAACGTATCATACGAGTATGTCTGGGGACTGCATCAATAAGACACACCAGGTATGCCCAAAACGCGTCCGGTCTATGAATTCGAATAATCCGTTCAAATTTAAAAACAGACTAATTTGAGGAAATGTCTGCAGCCACCCTATTCATTTGTTTTTTTACTGCAATGAAGGTTCCAGTAATGACAGATTACTCCACACACGGCACGAGTTTTGGATGATGGCGTTTGACAGGCAGGTTTAACAGGTAGAAAGAAAGCCCAGGGCTTGTTATTTACGATTCTTTTTTTTCTCGCAGTTGCTACTTTTCGTCTAACCGACTGGAAATATTGCGGGAAAACCTGATTCTTTTTTTGTTCTATTCTTACCTTTCTTTTTTCGGGAGAAATATTCGACACGGATAGAGAAGCAATACGTCCCCCTAGGCTATCAATAGGAGTTTGTTTGCGCGCACTCCGGAGCAATCCGCTCTTTGAATCCTTCCAGTAGCGGACAAGGAAGCCCAAACAAAAAATGTCCCTCACAACGAGTACATTCTCCAAAGCGATAACCAAAAAAAAGAAGTTGTCTTCGACGTGCCTGGCGAACGGTGTCAGACGTGGGCGTGGCCGTACGCCGAGCGATTGCCATCTCACGTTGGGGCTATGGCGGTGGCAGAGGGCATCTGTGATAGAGCCTTGCACCAGCTGGAAGCTATATATTACGTAGTCTTGCCGACTGCAGAGAGTATCATGCATCACCCAGGAGCTGTCCCATCCCAAGCTCATCCCATGAAAAAGCTCCATACCTGGTATTTGCTTCACCACTCTGTCCGAAAATATATGAATCGTTCGGGGTTATCAATATTATCGACTAAAATATCCTTATATTTCCGAACAAAGTGGTACTTTACGCTCGTGTGATCGGTATGCCATAACGCTAGAAGGTGTGTGGCTGGGTCTATTTAACCGGTGATAAAGTCTTGGTTACCAATCGCCGATTCCGATATAAACCACCTCCATTCTTATCCCTAACACCATTACTTCGTTTATTTCGTGGTCTCTTTTGAACGGGTGCGTTGACCCTTCGTTGCGCTCGACCAGATCGGTTCCAGCATGCCTCTCGGGATCCTCAGGCACTGCCTGGGGCGCGACTTCGCAAGCTCTTCCGCCGTAGCCGCCGAATCCGCCCGACTAGCCGCCGCAGCCGCCACCGCCGCCGACCGCTGCCGCCGGAGCCTCGGGCTCGACAACATCGAACGCGCTCGCACCGTCAGCTTTGCGCAGATGGGCGTGGCATGCGAGGCGCTCACCAGGCTCGGTGAGAGCGACAGCGAGGGGATGGAGCCCGACGTCGTTGCTGCTCGGCGGCGGCTACGTGGACACTGCGTCAGGGTCGTCGGGAGTCGGCTGGGGGTGTTCGACGGACTCACGGAAGACGGGGAGATCGCTATCCCTTGGAACTGGGCGGGAGAGGGGACGCTGGAAGCGTCCGAGGGGGGCGGCTTTCCGGCTCCTTTCCGATGAATATTACGACCTTTCGTATCCGATATTTTTTCCCCCATAGTTTTTCCTTTAATACCGGGGAGGGGGTTTTCGCGTTTTTTTTTGTTTTCCAGATGTTCCTGGGTTTATTATTTTCCTAAAATGTGAAATTTAATTTTCCTGATATTTTTGCTTCTGAAGAACGTCACAAATTGTGACAGAACGCCTGCTTATTTTTGAAAGAATTTTCCAATTTATTTTCTGTCTTTGGAAAATCTTGACTCAAAAAGCTCTCCGACAGGAACGCTCCTCAGATGTTGTTGCTTTGTTTTTGCTTTTACACCATTGCTGGTGTGTGTTTGTTTACACCTTTCGAGTCTGTTGGCGAGTGTTCGGGTCTGTGTGGCGCCCTACCATAATATAGTTACAGTAGTACTTGGGGTGTGGTCTGCTTGGGGTAGGGAAGCAACCGTGGGTATGACACGCGGTGCCGTATACCAGTACAAGGCGATAGCGGGTGAGTGCGCTTCGGCAAGCGGTTGCCTGTGGATTTTGCTACCTAGGCGGCGTTTTTTGGGCGGGTTCTCTGCCAACGAGGAAGTGCTACAGTAGTATTAATGTTACGGGGGGCCATAGTTAATATACCAGGTAGGACCTATGGTATACGTAAAAACCTACCGGTATATATTTAACCATTTTTTTACCTACAATATTTGGTGCTATTAACTATGGTCCCCCGTAATAGTATAGATTGCTCGTGCATCGTACTACCTTTTCTGGAGAGCGTTTGTTCGATTTGTGATATATGTCTCTGTATGATAGATAGATAGTGGCCACCAAGTTTTTTGTTGTTGTTGTGTGTTGTCATCCGTTTTTTGGCCTGACCCTATCTATGCTGTAACCGTTGCTCTTTTTTCGGCCTGTCTTGGTCCCCCCCCCCCCCCCTCCCACCCCTCCGCTACCGCCATCGTACTGGTACTACAGTAGAACGGGCACGGGTACCGGTACTGGTACCGATACTGGGACTGGTACTGGGAATTGTGCTGGTGCTGGTACTGGTGTTTTGTTTTTATCTCGCCATGGTGTCAGCACTTTTTTCTCCCCTTCGATTAACGTCGAATATCGCTTTCTCGCGTCGTAGGAATCATGGGCAGGCTTCTATCACACCTACTGTACTGTAACAGAGGCAAGAAGGAAACAAGGCATGCTGAGACAGTCCAAGAAATATTCCCACACGCTTTCGGAGGGGCTCGACGGCTTGATTATTATCTCGATTAGAATATTTTGAGTGAAAGTCGGTAACAACATTTCCCATGTGTCTGCGGAATTGATACTTCGTATGGCATTTAACCGTGAGGCCTGTCGGTCATATCCGTTTGTTGTGGTCGTACCCATGTCTGATTGTTTGATTGGGCAGGTACGTGTGATTTGTGCAACTGCAATTCATCTACGGAGGTTAGGGCGATATTTATGTTTTCCTGAAGGAGTTGGTAGAGGTAGGAGCATATGACTCCCTTTTACGAGGTCCTGAGACGAAGGGATGAAAGCACCCTTCGCTCACTTTAAAACTGAGACCATTCTCTATCTGCTATCCCGCCTCATGACAGGCTTCCCAGTATTTCCCCACTGCCCCTTTCATGGGATGATCGCCTAATTCTGCCTGTGTTTCCACGGTGTTTTGGTTGCACGCGGCCTGAATTTCACCCAATAAGGTTCGTTCATTTTTTGTTCATGTATGTTTGGGTTTGATATTTTTTCGAGCGATTACTATTACGGGGGACCATAGTTAATAGGACCAAATATTGTTAGGAAAAAATGGTGAATATATAGGTTTTAGTGTGTACCATAGGCCCTATTTACTATGGCCGGTTCACTGGTGATGGCATGGGTATGAAGTTTGTTTCGGTGGAATGGGCGGAGTTGACATGATACCGCAAGGAAACCCGCTCTTTTCTATTCAATGACATGGTGATGCCGCCTCAGGTTTTTCTTCATTTTTCGTTCTATCAGTGGTAGTAGAGCGGTTTCGGGTGCGGAAAACGTCGACACCAAACCAGTGCTGAGAAGTGAAACTTGATTACGACTCTACCATGCAACATATGAGATCAGATAACACACCAACACACCCCCAAAAGAAGAATTTCAAGGGTGATCATCATCTTATCCACAGCGCGCAGAGGGCAAACAAACGCAGAGCGATGTAACAGTCTATCGAAATACCTTGGCGAGATCTTCCCAAAGCCGTCATTTTCGTCGTGTGCGCCCCCCTTAAGACATGGTTTGGGGGAATATCGGCTCTGAAATTCATACCGCATACTATAATCAAGATAACACACACCCTGGGACATATTTCAGGGCCGGTTTCCTCCTGAACATGGGGGGCACACGCGACGAAAATGGTGGCTTCGGAAATACTTCGTCGAGAAGGTTGTATAAATGCGTCGCTCGTCGTATTGAGTACGCCCTCAACGTTGTCGAGAAACCCTGCTTTGGAAATCGTCCGAGGGGGGTGTGCTATATTATCCCCCTAGTGTGATATTTTACACGGCAGTGGGCCCGTGCTGGAGGGCACGATGAGGCAAAGTGGAGCCGGTGTCTTCGTGTATACCGTGAGTGAGTGGCGCGTCTAACATTGCTCGGCATGAAGATAGATAAGACTATGACACTACGAGCTGGTTCAGGTTATAAGACAAAAATTATCCCCCCCACGAATGCCTGCAGCAGTATCTACTCGAATGGCACATACATGTTTGATATCGTGTTGACCGCCATGAACAGCGAGGAAGAGGGTGACATGGCCGTTTTTTTAGTTTGAGGTCCTAGGCCTGGCGCTAGTGTTGTAGTGGCCAAGATGCGTCCCGACCAACCCTGGGGCCTTGAATGCGGTCACTATTAATAGTCAGCAACAGGCAGGCCCATAGCAAGAAGATACGTTTATTTAAACCAACAAGATTTTTAATACACTAGTGAGCGCCCTCTCGAGATATCATACAAAACAACCCAGATATATCTCTCGCATCGACATCTTCTATTTTTGTTGTTTGTTTTGTTGTTGTTGTTCTCACATTAACTCACAATTCAATGCAGTCCGTGGTCGCAGGACAGGCTCCAATAACTCTGGAGTGGAAGAAATACCTCAAGTAAAAACAGAGGCAAAAAACAAAAAACAAGCATACGCACTCCACCACTGCGGACACCAGGGAAGCAAAAAGGAGACTATTAATAGCAGACAAAAACCTAAAAAAAAAGAAGATGAAGCTAAGCAAAAGAAAAACAAAAACAAAACTGAAACAGAAGCAGATAGCAAAACGCAAAAAAAAGGCAAAACGGACCATACTAACAAAGACACAAAGAGGTACAAACGGGAATGAAAGAAAAATGAAAGGGACAAAAAAGCGATAATCACGGGCGGGGGGGAAAGAAAATACCAAAGGCAGGCACTGGAGCATACAGACACGCAAAGTTGCCCAGAATCTAGTTTCAGATGGCACCATGCTAGTTACTTGGGTCCCAAAGAAAGGAGTGCATCATGACGATGATGGCCATAACCAGGCTTCAGTCTGTTGGGCAGACCGCCTCCCCTCCCCCCCCCCGCCATTCCCCCTCGTCCCCCCCTTTCGCCCCCCCCCTCTTCCCTGCCATTCTGCACACTCGCGTTGGCGTCAACGGCTGTGGTCGTGGTTGCAGCTATTCTATGCCGTTCTGCCGATGCCTCCTTCTCATCTGTATGCCATTTCCGCATGAAGGCCTCCGCCCCTTCCTCGACCCGTCGGAACCATCTGCCGGCTTTCTGTGCTGCCTCGCGCCACCCTTCGAGCTTGATGCCGAACTCCTTGAGGTCCTCCTCAAGGTACCTCATCCAGTCCCACTCCTGTCCTCCGGAGTAACCCTTACCCCCAACCATCTCCCCAAACATCACCCTCTTCGGCAGACGCTCCTCTCCCATTCGTGTCACAAAGCCCGCAAACAAGAGCCTACGTCTGCGTACCGTCGTCTCAACGCTTTCAGATGTTGTCCTGAGAAGCGCGCTAGCATAGGATAGAATGTGGTCTTCGCGCTTTCGTTTTCGCCACCCGATGCATCGGAGGAGCATCTTGTGGTGGACCTCCCGTAGCCTACCGTAATCAGTCTTGCTCGGGCTCCAAGTAACGCAACCGTAGAGCAACGTTTCGATCACCTCGGCTCTCAGCATTCGCACCTTCAGGCGTAGGCGCACACCCGGGCGGTCATAAATTTCCATCTTATACCGTCCGAAGCATGCCCATGCCCTCTGGAGTCGACGCGTTACCTCGACACTTCTGCCCGTCCAATCTGCGCTGATAGCCCCGCCCAGATACACAAACTCGGTCGTTTGTTTGTACACTTGGCCGGCGGCGGTGACGGTGAACGGCACGTTCCCCCCATCTTTCGTTTGCAGATACATTATCTCCGTCTTGGCCTCCGAGACCGTCAGGCCGAAAGCGGCACATGCAGACACGATCACCGTCATCATCCTCTCCACAGGCCGTTGGGTGATCTCGATACTATGCCTGCATCGTCGGCATAGAGCATAGCCCACAGTGTCTGGGCCTCTTTATCATTCCCCTGTCCGTCGGCGTGCCCGACCCGTGCCTTCCCCCTCTTCTTTTTCTTCTTCTCCTGCTTTTGTTAGAGTTGCACCAAGCTGTCCGTGATGGCTTTATCAGCAGCGAAACGTTTCTCCGCCACACGCAGCACCGCTGTAAAAAACATGTTGAACAACAATGGTGCGAGCACACACCCTTGCCGTAGGCCCTGTTTCACGTCGAACATATCTGAGCATTCGCCGTCATCCAGCCGCACGCATGCTCGCATGCCGTCGTGGAATTGGCGGATAACGGTGAGCATTCTAGGTGGCACCCCAAAGCGAGCCAAGACAGCCCACAGGAGGGTTCGGTCGACGGAGTCATAGGCTTTGGTGAGGTCGACAAAGCACATGAAGAGCGGAGTGTCCTTCTTCCTTGCCAATTCCTGCAAGCGTCGCACCACGAACATCATGTCGACCGTCGATCGTTCGGGCCTAAAGCCACACTGCTCCTCCGGCAGGATGCCTTCCCGTTCGCAATAGTCGCTGAGTCGGCGCGCGATGACTTTGAGGAGCACTTTGCCGGCATGCGCGACTAGGGAAATGCCACGATAGTTACCACACTCCGTCCTGTCTTTCTTCTTGTGCAGCACCTTAATCGTTGCATCCTTCCATTGCTGCGGCACGACCCCTCCCCTCCACACAGCGACGATAATCTCGTAGAAGCTTCCCAAGGTGTCCGAGTCTCCCTCGTCGGCCAGGACCTTCAGAAGTTCAGCTGGGAGACCATCAGGCCCAACCTATTATACCTTGTACCAGGTATGTATCTCGTTCCGAGTGTGCATGTTCCTCCTACCTACTGATACGTATCAGATGTATAATACGTGCTGCCAGGTAAACCTTCACAGCAAGGCGAGCAGTAGTCTTACAGTCTGTTCCGTGCTGTACAGCAGTACGAGTATGGTCTGCTGTGGCCTTACGAGTACAACGGAAAAGATCGAAATATATCTCGTACCGGTATCACAAAAAAAATCTTGGGAAAATAATGGAAGAAAGTCCCCGACTTTTTCGTTGTTGTTGCCCCGAGAATTTGGTTGTGGTTCCAGTCTTCGTTCTACTAATATACATGAAACGGCGGTTTTCGTCGGCCCGAGTCACGACATCTCGCGACAAAATTTCCAACGTTTTTCTCCCACCACGCAACTTCAACGCACATCTACAACATTGCTGCGTGCATGCTATATTAGCGAACCAGCCAGCTACGCGTTTGCCTTGACAACAGGCTTACCGTTGTGATTACGTGGTGATCACGTGCTGTGTCTCTCGCGTGATACCTAGAGCTGTGTGCCGCCGAGCAGCGTGAGGCATCATGTCGGGAAAGGACAAGGCCTCTGCCGAGGACTTGCACGTGATGGACACGGTGGAGCAGTACGAAACCTACGAAGACTACCTCGATTCGCAGGCAAGTCTAAATAGGGCTACTACTGTACAGTATCTGTGTCCGTATGTACGGCCCGTACTTGAGTTTGCTCGGGTTAGCGGAGGGTCACGATGGTGGGGTGCCTGCCGTGATCTTAGCTGAATGCGAGAAAAACGTCGGTCAGGCAGACGGGATAGATAGCGGATTGCACGACGTACGCATCATACGCATCACACAAAAAGTGGGTTGAACGGTCGAACGTTCAGGTCCCGTTGGGCTTTAGGATTGCACGTACGTAGAGCAGTTGACAGCTGCTGCTGTAATGTAGCTTGCCAATGGGAGCTGCTTACGTAGGGGCTCAACCAATTAAGCGAATGGCACAGCGGCAATGTTTGTAGAGGTCATACCTAACATACATAGCGAACGCACATTCTACTGCTGTTCTTCACCCCTGATTTGCTGGCGCTGCTGTCCGAGCGATCGCAGCAGACGCCTGGAGCTGCTACAGCAACAGTGCTTGGGCAGTACTGCAGTCAGTATCTACTACAAGTACTAGAGAAGTACTACGTGTCGTACGAGAATCGAAGATATTGTTCTATTCATACTGTAGACATTGGTCGAACTGTTGTGTGTCCGTACATCCGTACCTGGTACATAAATTCGACCTTGCTTGGACGAAAACGCCGGTCAAACAGTGCGATTGTGTGCGGTCCGATTACCCGGCCCAGGGTAAACGCCTTAAAACAGCAGTAGTATTAATAGTTGCCTGACAAATGGCCCTTCCTGCTTTCCCTCCTATATATCAGCTCCATAGGTAATGCTGTGGCATGCCGCGGTGTCGAGCGCACATGCGTGCGCAGTTGTGATCAGATGAGATTGCCTTTCACCTCTCATAATATAATGTTAGTCTTCTAGCAGTATCATATGCCAGGTAGGCATTATTAGTATAATATCCATCGGCTTCTGAGAGAGCTCCATTTAGGAGCTCGGAAAAAACTCCGCTTGTCGTGCCTTTGTCCCACGTGTCTTCGAAATTACTTCCTTTTTAGATATTGCACTTGAGGTTCTGCCCCTTCCAATTTTTTCATCAACCAGCAGGATTTGCGATCTCGAAAAAAAACTCATGTCGCTATCCTGCATTCGATAGAGCGCTACCGTACAACTAGACGCCGGGTGCCTCGCCTAGCGAGCCACACGGGCCCCCATCTAGAGGGTCACACGCGCCTTCCTTCATTACTTCGCTGCTCTGTTTTGGGGCAGGGTCTGCATCGGGCAGGCTCTATTTCGCCCACGATACTTTACAGATTAGGCCGCATGTAAAACCGTCATAAAAACCGAAGAGAGTGGCGTATGATGCGCGTGTTAAATGTAAGGCAGTATGGACCTAGGGGGCGACTACTGCTAGCAGGTTGGTGCCTTTGGCTCTGCTCTGGTCACTCACACGAGGTGCTTGACGGTGTTATATGATACATATAAGCTCTTGTATCAGTTACTGCTTGCCTCGCCAAATGTCTTCTGAACGAAGGGGCGAGGTGCTCCTCAAAAAAGCTGGCGATAACGCCTGCGAGGTATGATGAGGGGACGACTACTACTAACCATAACGCCGCAACAGGGGAGAGGGGATATCATATCACTAGCCCACCCTGAAGGGCCGTATGTGTAGATTAATAGAAAACTCAGCCACGAACCAAACCAATCCGGATAATTCGGAGAATGGATCGAAGATGCGGGACTTCACAACCCACTCCCACACCTTTAACTTGCAAGGCTGTAGCCGATTACTCGTGGGCACTGGTCCTGCGTGAGGACCTCGGGCGGAGCACCTGTGTTGTTTTCGAGGGTCTTGTGTTCCCGTACCCGCACCTCAAGGCGACTCCCACATCCTGGTTACCCGCACCTCAAGGCGACTCTTACATCCTGGGAGTCACTCCTGGACATGATGGTTGCCTAAAAAGATGAAGTCGGGGAAGACGCACGCGGAAATTTAAGACTACTGTAGTGACGTTTACGCGGGGACCAGGAGTGCCTGGCTCTCCTGGTGCTCGCGGCGGAGAGGCTACGGCGGCAATCATGCACTCGTCTTCGCCAGGACCAGGAGCAACAAGCACGCCTGGTGCCGGCGGGGAAGAGCCTACGGCAGCAGAAAGGCGACCGCCTTCGTGGCGACCCGGGGCGGTACGCATACCTGGTGCCGGCGGAGATGAGCGTGCGGTACCTACAGTCTCAACCAGGGGACCGTCTTCGCGAGGACCAGGAGCGGTACGCACACCTGGTGCAGGCAGTGAAGTGGCAACGCTGTCGCTGGGGGGGCGACGGTCAGTGCCTGGGTCACACGTGCTTCCCGTGAGCGCTATCGGCGGGATGATAAGTTCAAATGCACCGCCGTTGGGCAGTTAATTGATGCGGAAGGTCCCTGGCTGACGTCCATTAGGGTGGGGATCAGCGGCACATCCGTGGCGCACACCCGGCGCCTGAGGGCAAGTAGAAAACGCCGGGGGAGCGCTGTGCTGGGGTTGGCAAACAGTCAGCGAAGTGACCGTTTGGCCACCGCTTTCAGCGCCTCCAGCATTACCTTGTTGTTGCGCGCCACCGTGACGAGACTGACCAGAGTTGGAGTGCCCGTTATTGTAACAGCGGTTGTTGCCGTAGCGACGCGGCGAGTTTTTGTGGTGATGCGACGAAGGCGATGAGCGTGTGTTTTCGCCGCCAACGTGGGTGGGACGGCGGTATGACTGCATGCGGCGCTACCAACGGCGGTAAGTTTCACCGCTATCACCAAGTCGGCCCAGCTCGGGGTTGAGACAGTGACTAGAGCAGGTGAAGGGGGTAGCGCAGGTCTTAAATGGGTGACCCGTGCCATGGCAGTAGAGGCAGTGGCCCTTGATCTCCCTAAAGACTTGGCGCCATCCTTCGGGAGTGGTAAAGGGCGTCCATAATGGAATGCCATTTGTTGAGAAGGATTCGGCTGCTTGAAATAGCTTGTCTCAATCAGTCGAATTAGCAGGTCATTCGGCCGCGGACGACTTGAACATATGAGGGGAACGCGCTGATGCTGCGACATTCTTCACGAAAGGGTTGCGAGATGATCCCGATGAGCCTTTGAAGGACTGCGGTGCGACCGATCGGCCTTATGTACGACCGCTTGCATGCGGGTGCAAAGAAAGACCGGCGAGGAGAGGAAGAGTGTTTTTGTTTTCGCTGTTGATGGCGGGAGTCTTATTTGTGGAAAGTCCACCAAGCGCAAACCGCATTTATTTCGCCGATAAACGCAAAAGGCTTCGACGCCGTCGCGAAGTCTCCCGGGTACAAAATCGCCCCGAGGCTCGAGCACTGCTCGCTAACGCTGTTACGAACAACCTCTAGCACAACCTCAACGCCTGGTGCCAGGACCTGGTCACTGTCCGTGATGGGCGCTATCAACAAGGGGGGAACCCGAGAATAGCCCGCGAAAGGCGTCTTAGTGGCTACCCCACACTAATGGAGCTTGGCCATGGCTGCACTTCGGAGCAAGGGGGGGTGGAGAGAGGGGCAGACCCCCGGGGCTGGTCCAGTAGCAACCCCCTGCTAACATCCGTAAACCTGAGTCAAACTCCATCCCCAACTGGCGACGTCGATCTTCGGTCGCCGTGGTCGAAGTGGGAGATGATGAGGCGGAGTAGCAGCTTGAAGGCGTCCGGGCCGCTTGGCTCCATTCAGGAGACTCCGTTCCACCTGTCGGGAAAAATCGTCGAAGGTGTTAGTGAGGTCGAAGGTGGAAGGTTTGTCGGGTGTGATGGCTCTCTGAACGCATTTGCGAAGCGGGAGTTCCCACCCCGGAGACCCAAGACTTGGAGCCTAGCCCGTAGAAGCATTTGTCGTCACATTGTACTAGTATGTCTGCCGCTGCGAGTTTGACACTACGTGCCAACTGGTGTGCTGCGTCGGTTTTGTCGAGAGCTGCGTGAAACGGCATAGGTGTGACACGTTCGATTTTTTGGGCGTTGATGTTGGCATAAGCACGCTTTACCGCTGCATCGTGGGCTGCGTCACCCTCTGCTGCGATAGCTGTGACGGTAGCCTGACGCACGTGTACTGTCGTCGAGGACAACGGTAGCGCACGGTCGTCCGTGGCCGGTTCGCTGCGTGACAGTCGGTGGAGACCAGCACCGGAAGAAACATCGAGGAGTGAAGGAACCACTTGCCTGAGAGTTTTCAGCTGAGCGACGCCCCAGTCGGTGTTGTTGGCCGTTGCTTTGGCGGAGGCCGAGCGCTGGCGAGGGCCCTTGTCCAGTTTGCGTGACTTGGTCTCGTCGAGAACGAAGCTCTACGCGAAGAAGAGCCGCGAGAGGAGGAGGCGCCACCGCTGTGGTCGGAAACCCATTGTTATTTCACGCGCAGGTTCGAGTCCTGCCGACGACGCCAGTGTTAAGTGTAAGGCAGTATGGACTCAGAGACCGACTACTGCTAGCATGTTGATGCCTTTGGCTCTGCTCTGGTCACTCACACGAGGTGCTTGACGATGTCAAATGTTATAAGCCCTTGTAGTATTTGCTGCTTGCCTCGCCAGATGTCTTCTGAACGAAGGGGCGAGGCGCATATAAGAAAAGCAGGCGATAACGCCTGCCGGGTATGATGAGGGGACGATTGCTACGAACCTTAATGCCGCAACAGGGGAGAGTGGATACCATAACACTGTCAGCTCGCTTCGCCAGCCGACTTGCGGACTGAAATCGGCGACTGTGTTAGGTATTGGAGTCTAACGACTATTAATAGTTACTATTACTATTCATATTTGTAAATTCCCCCCAACTTACAGCTCTAGAAAAGTTGTTGTATCATAACACTTCTCCATGATTGACGTGATTTTTTACTATTATTATGATTGTCAGAGAGCTACAGCAGTAACAGCTACTTGTCGGGCTACTTACGGTCGGCGCTGATAGTCCGACTAAGCAGGCAGCAAGGTACTATTGATATTGAAATCTCCTAACTATCGTGCGTATTTATTACCGGTAAGTCCTTCGACCGATGCCCGCCTCGCCAATCAATTTACATACACGCGCTACTGCTGTACCGATAAAAGAAAATCGAATCGATGTATCAAACCATTTCGATAGTCGTAATGCTGAAAAAAATCGCTCAGTATCATCATAACGAAACGCAGGGATGCCTGGCGATGCCAGGGGTCGGAAAGCAAAACGCGGTCATTTTGTTTTCTTCGTCCCTTATATTACATTATTACGGGGGGGCATAGTTAATAGGACCAAATATTGTAGGTAAAAATGGTCAAATATATAGGTTTTTTATGTATACCATAGGTCCTATTAAATATGGTCCCCCGTAATAGCTCTTCTGCTATCTGGGGCCACAAAGCACTACGGTGCATCCCTTGCATTTTTTATCGCGAGAAGAGTTCTGCCCTTCCTTTCCTCGTCGACTTGCCTTGAATCAGTACGATACATCGAAGTCCGACACTTCCATTAATCGAAACTTTCGATACGATCTCCAGCCCAATTAATGTCGATACCTCCGACCCCTGCTGCTGCAACTACTTGCGTAATGTTTGTGTATGGCAGGTAACTGAGACGGATATGTATTACCTTCAAGACGAGGACCTTGCGCGGCAGCTGGTCGAGCTTGGCTATCGCGGATCAGGGGACACCCTGCAAAGGTGGGTGGTTGAAGCTACTACTGCTGTAGACACTTCAAGGTTTCTGCTGAGTGTACACTGGGCAGCCTGCACTTACCGATTCAACGTTCAGTACAAGCAGTCACAGCAAGCAATCGTAGCAGCAGTGAGCAGCAGAGCTATTATACTGTACAGAGCACATAGTCTATCGCTTTACAAGCACGCCCAGTATAAATTATGGAGGCGCAACAGGAAAACAGTCTATAGGTATCCCTAAAACACAAAAAAATCCATGATCTAAAGTTATGTTTCGGAACATGCGTTGATGGCTCTTTGTCGCGACCAATGCGTTCTTGACCCTGTTATTAATAGTACTGCACTGCTGTGCATAAACCTAAATCTGACTCTGTTTTAAAGTTATGTTCCCTCACGATAGGGCTGCAGTCCTAAACGGGTTAAACGCCTCCTTGGCTGTCATGCCCAGGGCCCTCAATAGTAAAAAAGCGCCCGTCACAACGACGGTTAATATAAGAGATGAACTGAGAGATTTTATTTTGTTGTTGTTTTTTTTTCCTCCCACCTATTAATAATACTATATCCCCCCTTCATGCTCCAGCTTCCTCCTATTAATAGCCGCATCTTACACCCGGGCGGGTCACAGATAGCACCCCCCCCCCCCCCCCCTACCCACCACAATGGTACGTGCCTTGCACTCATACCTAGCATATGTAGCGAGAAGGGTTCATTCCTTTCTTCCCTCGTCACCCGGTGTCTAACCTTACACTGTAGAAACCCAGAACCTTACCCTACCGGTGCCACCCATAAATCATTTTCAATAATCAAAGTCCCGGAGGGCGGACCTAAAGCTCCGGCGTAGAAGCTTAGGACATAATATTGTTGCGTCTCTCGTTCGAGAGACAAATTTGACATGTTTGTGACTCTCAAAAAGCGTGGTCGTAGCCCTTGCTGCTAGGAAGCGCCTAGAGCAATCATCGTGTGGAGTGACGAGCGTTCGTATGAGGAGAGATAGCGGACTGACTGCACGGGTGTACGGCCCTATCGTGCCGTCGCTGGTCAAAGGAAAAACAATGCGTACGCAAAACAGCGGCCCTATTGCACCGTACCTACTCAACAATGGAAAATGAATGCGTACGCAAACCAGCCGCGTTCTATACATTGTCATCGACGATAATCATGCAAAATACCACCGGTACTGTAGCACGCATTCGCACGGATCAAAATTGGGCTCGATGTCGAGAGCGTAAATCGCGTTAGAAACGGCCAAAACACGTAGAATGCGGCGTAGGACACACTCTCTCCGCCATCTTTTTGTACCAGTGGATGCCTGGATGCTTCACTGACCTCGGTTCTCATAACACAGTCTGTGCAGTTAAACATGGAGTCTCAACACACTTGACGTTACTCTCCTTCCCCCCCTGCCGTCGGATGTCCTCTTTTCAACAACTGGGGTGTGACTCCTTAGGGAGGAATTTGAGGCACGAAAAAAGTCTCTACGGGAGCGAAGCACTCACAAGACCAATGCCCCCAAACAGCTGTCCAGTTCGGGGAAGGTGAGACTGGGCGAGGCTCTTGCACGGACCCTCAAATAGTTTATATCCCTCGCCTCTCATCTGACCTCTCCATGCGAGTCTAAGACACTTTGTCCCTGAAACGTGGAGATGTCAGTAACTCTTGCGTTTGCAGCGTTCGCTTTCGTGTGGGGCGGGCTAGCGTTGGTTGGTAAGATGGGTGCACTGCACCCAGCGTTGGTCGAGTGAGGTGTCTTTGCCGGTCGAACAATGCCTTCGAGTATCAGAGGTTTCGCTAGAAAGAGGTAGGGCTTGCCAAACCTTTTCATGAACATTCTTAATAGCGAGCGTTCGCTGGCTACGGCTGCGTTGTTTCTGCTCATATTCCCCCGCCATGTCCTTTCAACCCGCCAACTTCGCCATAAACACGAGCTGGCGCACACCAGGACAGAAAGCCACGCAAGTGGAAAACTACAATTTTCTCGGCACCCGCACCGCATTCACCTCTGGAACTAAACGGAAGAACAGTATAGACTACTGTAAGCGCCGCAAGCTGGCACTCCAGATCGCTCAGTACCCCGTTTATAGTATATGTTTCGAATTGCATTGTCATTATCGTTTTCTGAGTCGTGGGAGAGAGAGAGATTCCTCCACTCGGCCAGACACCTGTATCGCAGCTTCCTGCAATCCCCTGAGTATCTCGACCACCCTATTTTACCGTCTCTCTCTCCCTAGGATTCCAGCCGGGTTCCTAATTAGTACGGCCGACAGTTGTCTCGGATGACCAAGCCGCCGCATGGTACCGTGCCATTCGGCTCCTCCCACCTAGCTCAAGCAGACCAAAAACGACCCCCCCTCCCTCCCCTTCGAAAGAAAAAATGGGAGGGTGGGGTGGCAGGAAAGAAGACACAAATACCAGGCGTGGCTGGACAATCCAGCGACTACCTCACACGTCTGCTCGTACTCGCAGCGAGACCTCGTGCTAGCTCGTGCCCGACGTGAAACTGATGGCCTGCACGCGATGCCTTTCTCGAAAGGAATGCTTGCAGGGACGTCAGATCACAAATATTCTACTCCAGTCCCCGATACAGACACGCCTCATCCTCTCTATCAATAATCCCTATTTTTTTTAGTACCCAGTTTACGGAGACCGTTGCTTCGTCTCCAAATAAGCTACCCTTTGAACCTGCAGTGTAATCGGTTCGTCAGTCCTGCCACACGCCTCCGCCACGCTTCATCCTCTTTTCACCGTGGAGCAGCGGGTTCATTCCGCGGTATGTGGCGTCTGGGGCCAATCGACTATTAATAGCGTATTCACGGGTTTGGTGCTGATGCGTCGGCATGCATGTCCTTACGCGAACCATAAACTGCAACTGCCGTCAAGACTTGGGAACGTCACCGACTATGACGCAAATACTGACGCTCAGTTTCTGTCTATTTTATAGCCGGGTGTTACAGAGATGCTGGCCCTGGGCTCCTGCTGAACTTGGGGGTGTGGGTGTACTACGGTGCTGTGGATGATTCGTTTCCTCGCGACGACACCATAGGTCCTTGCTAAGGATAAGCCGCGCAAGCCACAAGGGTAGACACAATAGTGGTCTCCAGCGCACACGGCCCTTTCCTTTTGGATAGACTCCACCGCTAAACTTTGAGGGCGAAATAGCAACTAGACCGCCGCTTGTTGGCCCTGCAAACGTCGACGAGTTGATAATTCAATCAGTACTTCCGTATGAGGGTGGCCGTCTATGTATCAGCGCATAAATGCCGTATTTTGTCCTTGACATTGTGAACCGACATTCCGACTCGGCGATGGCGGGGAACCCGCTGATCGGCAACGCCATTAGAAAGTGCTTCACATGCACCCCTTATTGACCACTCGCTTGTGGGTCGCTCCTCTGAACAGCTCGACCCCCCATACGCTAGGGGTCCCCTCTCGTTCTGGCTTATCCACATCTTAACTCAACCCCAGAGTTTTCCTGTGACTAATTTTTCCCCCCCTATCTCTTTATTTTCTTTCTTTCTGGCGCACGTCTGTTCTCCCCCTCTCTCCCCCCCCCCCCCCCCCCTCTCTCTCCTTCTGTACCTCTACTGGTCACTTGATTATCGGCTCTAAGGATTTGAGCATGTCTCCGTTCCTGCTCGCCCTCGGCAACCGCGAAGAGCTGGTACGCAACGGAAAGCTCACCTCCATAATTTTCGTTCGAGACGTGAACAGCAAGGGCCAGGAGGTCAGCGGCTACATCGACTACGCGCATCGATTGAGGTCTGCGAACTTCGACCCGTACTTCGAGCGCCGGAAGAAGGTGGGGGGCGCTCCTGTCTGTCAGCTTGCGTACAGTTCGCGACATCGCTTCGGAATTTGGGGCTTCTTCATTTCAGGCTCAATACTTTGACGAAAACAATGATGCGGCCTGTTTTATACCTGAATGTTCGATGGTTCATCAGAAGTGTTCGGGAGGGAGGGAGTTTGGTCCTTGCGGCTGGAGGGGTTAGGGTCGGGAGAAGGAGCACAGGAAGGTACATCTAGCTTTCGTGTTTTTGTTGTAGTTGAAAACACCGCTTGGCGCCTTCGCTTGTCGTGGTCTGAATTATCTGTTACTTCATCACGTTTTTGGCTACAGTATTGGCACTCGCGCTACACATTGTCGGATTATGAAAAAACGAGAAATTAAAGCAGGACACCACCTTCACATTGACGTAAGAATTCAAGCCTGGCCATAAAATAAGAGGTTCTTAAGTGGTGTGGCACACTGTACCGTCTGGCACTCTTGCCGACTATATAAGCCACGTTTGATATCGACTTCAAACAGGCATTATATACCCGTTTGAACCAAGAAAGTGATAGCTGTTATTTACAATATGTACGGAAATATAAGACTACGTAAAGAAACCTGGTAAGTACACGACGGTGAATGCCACCGAACACAGTGGCTCCAATTGCATTCAGACGGCTTTGGCGGCACTTTGGCGCGTTTGTGGAAATCACCACGAGTGCACCATCTTTCGACTGCGAGGAAGAGGCGAGCCCGTAGCTCTATCAACCTAATAATCTAGTCGAGGGGACCCTCCAATGCTGAGTTCAGGGCTTACCGTTTGCCAGTAATTCCCGGAGATCTCCGCGTTTTTTCGTGGATCGGGGCTGCTCCTTGATCAAGAATATTCACACGCTCATTTTTTTTTGGGGGGGACGCGCTACTAACACAGCGGAGTTGAGTCTTGTCCTTGTCATCGCGGTTTCACGCGGATCTGGGTTTGTATTGGTTTTCAGGTTTCCGGTTCGGGTTAGGGTCAGGTTTGCTTGTGGTTGATCATACGGTAACATCAAATACCTGGTACCAAGTACTTGTTTAACGAGAACTAATATGGTAGATCGTGTACCTGGTGCTTGTTGTCTACAACGTTGCTCGCATCGCGCGTCACTGCCGAAACGTAGCTCATGCCGAGGCCGACGGATTTGAGCTACTACAACTGGGAGACGCAAACGTCTACATCGAACTCTACCCCTAACTTCCAGGTGCGTTTATGTCATTGTATGTCATTACACTTGCGTGCCGTTTGAAGCAAAGATGCACGAAAAAATGACAGGGGCCACCTCACCCCAGACCGAAATAGTACAACATGACCAGCGGCCGTCCATGCGATTCGCCCTCTCGTGCGTTTGTGGTTTGTGAAATCGCGATCCTTGCGGCAGGTGAGACACGGCCGATCATTAACAAAACTTGGCCTAACGTGACACATGGGCTCTTAAAGTGAACAGTTAATTCAGTGTGTTTCTTCTTCTTCCCTTACTGACTTATCACACGGCTGCGAAATATCCTCGTCGAACCACAAGAGAAAAGTCGATCTGGATACGAGAACATCTCCCCCCCCCCCCCCCACAGAATGCTGGCATCCTGTTTGTTTGAAGGGTATGCCTGCTACTACTCTACTCAGTCAGCGCTGACTCAGTAGGCTACTGTACTAGACCAGTAGGTTATCCCTTCTATTAATAGCCAACAGAGTAATATACCATGGTATGCTTCGAGCGTTTCGAGCTCCACTCGGTCTCGACATTGATTGGTCTCCGGGGCGAACCGCCCGCGACGCGCTACTGGTCAGAATAGAGAAGTCCACCTTCATTCTTTTGTTTTTTCAACCTGAAAAAGTTGATGATCGCCGAGAATCGGATTCGCGCATGTCACTATCTATCACCACTCCTTTCCGCAGGTAATCGCTGACGGTGAAGCAGGGCTGTTGTTCAAGAACAAGCGTGACAGAAAAGTGGTGAACGTTGACCCTAAAGCGTCTCCGGGAGACAACACCACCAGGACGGAGATTCGCACCCCGGAGTATCGACAAGTCGTGATATACGACCACATGACGCGGCGAAAGAGCTGACGAGCCTACTGTAGGGCGCGGTGTGATGTGGGAGAGAGGGCAAGGGTACCAGTGATGATGATCCACAGAAGAAGTGTGACACAGGTGTCTGTGCTTGGCCAAACTCAGACGCAGTTCGTGAGATGTTCTCTTCTATTATGAGTGTACGGCTTGCTCGAAGGGGGCAAGAGACGAGTGAACAAGGAGGGGGGGTGGGACGCTGCTGGTTTTTGAAGACAGAAATATGATCTGTCTTGAACCGGCTATAATCTACTGGCAAGGAGGCACGCGTCGCCCTCAACTGGGGGCACGCGCCACCCTCAACTTCAAGCGTGCCATCCCGTAAAACCTCAAGTTTGGAGGTACTACTATGTAGTGCAACACCCCATGAGTCCTGTATGAGGATACTATATAATGCTGCACCCCGAGAGTCCTGTTATGGGAGCACTACGTATACTATGTAGAGCAACACCCTGGAAATTCTGTATGAGCGTAGTATCCTGTATGAAGATACTACGCAGCGCAACACCCCGTGGGTTCTGTATGAGCATAGTACGTGCGTACAAGGCGCTTCGCTCCGCGGGCGGCCTACGCCGCCCGCTACGCTCGCTCAGGAAGGAAAAAAGTACATTAAATTATGCGAAGCGAACTGAGGTCCACGATTGACTTGAGTTTTTTCAAGGATCGTAATTGCAAACCGGCGACTTGATAATGCCAAGAGTCCCGCCGCCATGCTCCAAGAAAAAACAGCTCCGGCGTCAGCTTGGATGCCACATATACGCTTCGCGTCGCGGATGTCGTACGTACGTACATACACCCCAGGTAGGGTACTACTGTCTGTACTTATTTTCTTCTTTCGATTTGCTCTACCTGGAATGTCTGTACTGTATGTACGAAGAAAGCGAAAGCACAGCACGGCACAGCAGCAAAAACAATGAAAATGAAACCGAAAACTCGGAAAGGGAAAAAAATCCCCGCCCCCTCTCGTGTAATGTTTTTCTGCCTGATTGGAACACCTTACACCCGGTCGAAAAGAAGAAAAGAAAAAATCGCACAGGAGAGCTTCTCTCTCAGCCTCGTACGCCGCCCGCCCCTCTCGCGACCACCTCGCCACCGATTCGGTCCGGGTAAAGCTTTTATCACTCTCTTCCACAATCAGCCCCGCCGCCCGCCCCGCGTGAAGCCCGGTGCTCACCGTGGCCGTCGTTCGCCAGCTCGATGACGTTGGTGTTCACACTGCACACCTCCCTCTTTCAACTTCAGCGTGGTCGCAAAAATAAGCACCGCTTGAATATTATCTTGCCCTCCCGAACGACCTTTCTAAACTCGTACATACTTTATCAACAATCATAAATCGAAGCCAGACAAAGCCCGTTCATGCATCCCTCGTGTCTCGAGGCACACGCGACGCCTAGGCACGAAAGCGGCGACCGCGCTCCTTGCAACCCCCCCTCTACCCGCCAGCACCCGCTGACACCCGCGACGGTGCCGGGTCCTCCCGCGATGCCGTGCTCGGAGAACACGCACGCACACAAAACGAAAGAAGAAAAAAGGAAGAAATGACCGAGAAAACAAAGAACTGCTGGAAAGGTCCGGCAAGTAATGAAAGGAGGCGGTTTGGAAGTGGGAGCTCTGAGAGGCCAGGGATGCACCAACCGAGCACGCTCAGGGGTTGTGATCTAAGTATGTAGTGCTATATCTCTATCTCCTCGGCTACTTCGATACTAGACGTACGTATCCATTCTGCGATTACAACTATCTTATTTACTGACGGTTGGTCTAAATACGTACTGATGGTTGGTCTCTACCTCGTGTACTATAAACCAAGGTACTCTATCACATTAGCCCACCCTGAATAGCCGTAGATGCAGATCCCACGACGATACAGAGATGGCTACTTAGACATCAGAAGATCGAAGAGGGGGTCGAAGATACTGCTATTCAAAACCAACCGCCTAATGAGACCATAGGCCAACCCACACCTCCTAAATGAGGCCAAGATGCCTCTGGTAGGGATAGCAGTAGCGGTGTGTGGGTGGGTGATACTGCTGGTGGAAAGAAGAGGGATGGACGCGGGAAGGAAGCAGCCGCATATATATCCACGTTGTTTTCTTCGAGTGCGAGTAGTGCCATGGCCGTTTTTTGTTGTCAGCGATGCCGTGAACATATAATGTATCCCATCTGAAGCGGGTTTTCATCCACCTCGTATTTGGTAACATTCCTAAGAGTTTACTCTTGGGTTCTCTCTCGAGCGTAAAAACTCGACTCATGTATATAAGTTTGAACCATTTTTCCTCCAGGGCTATTGAAGCAACTTTCAAGTGAACGTTTTGAAACAGGGTCATGAAGCTTTTGGTTCAGCGATCACTCCCACTGCGGACCTTCGCGATATCCTTTTTCGTTTGCCCTCCCACCGAGAGCCACCGAAACAGGCAGCTATTGTCCGTGCCATCCTTATTCGTATTGCAGTAGATAGCTTCGCATCGGCCCGATTCTTAGCTCTAGTCTCAGCTCCTGGCAGAAGCAAGACATTTAGGATACGGCAGCAGTGCGAGTAGTGAACCCCCCCCGACATACTGCGAGTGTACGAAGTACCTACAACAGCAGCAGTATGTTCTCGAACATAATTTGCTTTACTCCAAGTATTGGGGGTAGCTGTGAAATGCTGAGGCACTAACGCACACCACGCGTAAGCGCGCCCAAGCTCTTTGTCTTTCTTGGGTAAAAACACACGATTTCTTGTATTACACCATACATTCAGAAAAGCAAAGCAGTGGTATCATGGGGAACTCGACTAGATTACAGCAAGCAGTACGGCCCTTAGTGCCGGTATGCGCCAGCCAAGAACTACAGTAATACTGGCGCTATACCTATACGTTTATAGCGGCAACCGACACTATTAACAGCACACGGCCACACTGGTCAACCCTACCTGTGTGTGCCGAGCGATTCCACAGACACTATATATTATAGCTGGCGGCCGGCACTATCAACTGACACTATAGAGGGACCACTACTACTGTACTCGTGATGAGGTTCCCCTATTCCAACCACTTCTCCCGCCTAGGATATACGCTGCGTCAAGTATTCCAACAAATCCTAAACAGTTATAATTTAGTTCCTGATAGTTATTGCTACTTATCTTCATGCGGCATACGACACTCCATGTCAACAAGGTGTTGTGGACATGCCCCGTAGCCTGCTCGGCAGAGAGGGGGGGGTGGTCTCTCTGTATTTATTACGGATGATGAACGCCAGCTATTAACGTGATACCATCTATAGGGTGCAAACTAGTGACGGCAACAGGTAAGTCTAGTGGAAAGAAAATATATGGTACTGTAGGTAGTGTTTACTTGGACCTAAACCTGTACCAGTATATACAGTATTCGTCCAAGACGGGAGGATTATCGGTGGGTTAACTGTGAAGCACGCGCCTCATGAAAGTTAAACACAAACGCTTTCCACTGTCATTGCTCGTTCCAGTAACAGCACCAAATGTCACATACTGGTGCATGCTACCGGGTACCACTTTAGTGATATGAATGGTGGAGACGGCAAACCGATCGTCTGGACTCAAGTATGAAAGCCACGAGAAGCAGGGTGTGTTTGCCTACCGTAGCAGTCATTACACATGGTGCCGAACTCTGCGAGAGTCTTGTGTAACGCAGTATGTGGATGCCTTATTTTCTCCATGCCGAAGAGGTTACGAGCCTCGATTGATCAGCACGATACAACAATACATTCCTGAACTTCTGCGAAAGTCTGTTGCAACGCATTATGGGCGCCTTGTCTTCTCTATGCCTAAGAGGTTATGAGCCTCGATTGATCAGCACGATACAACAATACATAACAGTTAGTGGGAATGCTGAGACCTGTGTGCGCGAAAAAACACAGCCAAGCGCCGGGGAAGAGAAGGACGGCACCGGTTACGGCGGCTTGACCAGAAGGTCGTTCCGTTGAGAACAAACCTTCCACGAGTGACTCAGAAACCAAAGATGATGAGCGAGGACAATAACAGCGTTCAGATTTGAATGGCTATAGGGGCTTTTGATCCACCACCTACCTCCTCCTTCTTGACTACTACTCGAGAACGCCACAGAGAGTCGTATATCAGGTAGGAGCCAAACAGCAGCAAGCCGGAACACCTCACGAACAAACATTCGTACCAGGATTGCTGATTTCGTATGCATACTTTCCACCGCTCCGCCGCTCGCTCAGAAAGGCAGGCACCACCACCACCGCATAGATAAACGCCGGGAAAAACCTCCCCAGTACCCTTCAACAGGATACATAGTAGTCGTAAGAGTATAGATTCAGTATCCTTCAATAGGATACATAGTATAGCTGTACGAGTATAGGTAATCTATACTGACTGGGGTATCCCATAACATACCCCTTATGTCATGGGGACGAACACAGTACCGCAAGTTCCTCCCATGATCGGGAGAGACGCATATCGGTTAGACGAGAGTCGTGAGAGTAAAAGGCACGGCTAAGCAGAACACAAAAAGGAACGACTTTCTACAGAGAGAAGCTGTGTCCTGTCATTAGACTAAAGAAGGCGCAAACACAACTCTCATCAGCAACGTTACATACAGCACTTGACAATTAGTGTTCCTACCGTGATCGCTATGGGAGCAACTAACCACAAGAGGCAGAAATATGCTACCATTGGCTGGGCTCCCAGACTCTATACTCGTACTCGTACAGGTACGTATGCCTCCTGGAATTAACCCTTTTCGAGCTGCGCAGTCCCGTTTGGAGGACAAATCACTTAAAATTCTAGGTAGTTTGTCCGCAAAACGGACCAGCAGTCCCAAAAACACAAGTTCTATGTGACGAATGCTGCAGCACCGAGAGAGCTTCGCCTGGGTCCAAAGACGTTTCGCTTTGGTTGTGCAGCCACGGACGAAATGCCTTCGACCATAAATCAGCACTCTGCGAACTTCGTACCTTCGTATCCACCCGCCTACCCCCCGTTGGGCATGTTGACTTTATATACCCTCTACGTACTGCTGCTGCTGTGTACTCGTAGCAGCCACGGAAAAGTCCCACTACGGTACAGGTAGTGCGTTTGTGATTCAGCAACGCTCCGCCTCAACGGACGATTTCGCGCCTCAAGCGAGACCCTGTCTGTCAAGACAAGCCTGGGTTAATCAATCGCTTTCGTCGGCATATGATCGACACCACCCTGGAGACCGGAGCAACCTCAGGATCCCGATGCTGCGTATTTCGCGTCCTTGAGGCAATAACTACAGTAAACACCAAATAAACCTCGTCTTCCCCATATCTCTTCTCAAAAACTATTTCAACTGCAACTACTACTGTACTTCTTACCCTTACTGGGCAAAACCTGGTAACCAGCACGCTTGCACGGTACGCAACAAACTCGCCTAAAACAGCCCTCGCACTACCATCTACGCTGAGCTCCAAACGCCAAAAACATTCTACGCCAAGCTCCACACGCCGAAAACAAAAGGTCTGGGCGATCGGTGGTGGTTTGTTTGACGAGCGTTGTCCTAGCGCTCGGCAAAAAAGGCTCTCTCTATCCAACGAAAACTCACAAAGGGGCACACGCTTTTGTACGCGAAAAAATTGTTTGTTCTCGTCGTATCTACACGCGAAACACTCCGCGTGGTTGTAAGTGTCACCCCTAGACGTCAAAGCATAATACACGCGTACCCGGACCTGGCGACCGATAACACCGCACGTAAGCAATCGCATGGGTCGCCGACCAAACACCCCGACAAATTTCCCGTGCCATCTTCGGGGCGCCAGCGAAAACAAAAGGGAGAAACATAAAAACAAAAGCCGCACTTAAATAGTACAGCAGCCCAACCAAAAGAAACGCGGAAGAGTACACAGGTATATATATATCTTAATATTTTCACATGACGACTTGTTGGTATGGTCACTTTTGCTCATGGTTTGAAGCGCATGGCGTCCCCGGCCGCAGTCGCAGAAAAAAGACGTGCCATCTCCTCGCCTTGCTCTCACGACCCCCCCCCCCCCCCCCCCACTCCACCGGCCCTCCTCGCAGTCATTCCGTTACACGCTTCAAACAGGGCGACAGGATTCCCTTCTGACCAGGCGATGCCTCAACAAATCGACCCGCCATAAATACATTGTGTCTACGCCGCAAGCCCTCAAGGGAGGAGAGGAGGCAGGGAGGGAACCGCACACCCACTTCCCATGACAAACACACACACTTCCCTGTCCCGCCCAGATAATCTATCTGCCTTAATAAAACATAGCACATCAGCCCCCTGGTAGCACGTTCAACCCACGACTTATTTGATGATTGATTTGATTAATCTAACCCAGGGGTGTGGCGGGCCGGCCGGGAGGGCAGGCCTACAGTAGTACCTGCCTCCTTCATAGATCGGGGGTATGAATACTCCCTTGGCAACAAGCCGCCACTGATCTTCGGCTCAGCTCTGACCGTCATATTGTGCCCTCTCGCCCCCTCTTCATGCGACTCGCGCAACACCTCACGGCGCTTCGCCCTTGGTGAGAGCAATGCCTGCCTGGTCGGTGAAAACCCGACGTGCTCTGTCCCGGCACGGTAGGGATGCGAGGGTCTACGGTCATACGACTACGGCCATGCATGACATATGCACCCCCTCCTCCCCCCATCCCGGTTATCAGTGACTCGTGCCCGGATTGGCTTGCAACGGCCCGGAGAGCTGACGCACGCCGGTGTGTTGCATGACCTTGGACTTGCACATGGTTATGAGCTGAATGAGGAAGAATGCCACCACAACCACGACCACGAGGGCAACGTACAGCGTCCGCCAGCCCTCCTTCAAGGTCAACTCTTCGAACCCCGAGAAGCACTGCGCAAGACAAATGAATCACAGCGGGGCGCGCCAAGGGGTTGAGTCGACGAGACAATCCACGAGGGGATATACAGTAGGAGGGTTCGTGAGGTGGGTATTCGGAAACTTGCCAAGGTAAGGGAGTAACAATTTATTTTCTAGAGGTTCCTGACTTGAGGAGCTGTAAATGAATGAACTATTAGTACAAAAAGTGAGTCATTTCGAGAAAATTAAAAGCGACAGCCGATGAAAAGTTTCATGTCTTAGCTGTTAAAAATACTTATCGCAATTAAAACAATGGCATTCCGACCATTTCAGGATATTATAAGGAGCCCCGTCATTCACAAAACAAGTTAGCCAAAAAAAGCTCACGTCTTATCCTAGCACACCACGACAGAGGCAGGACGTTGTGGCCGAAACATCTGTGACTGGCAAGTCCCTCATCAAAGGAACTACCCGGTATATACGTGGTCCATTTGCATTGAATAACGCTTTTCGTTAGCATCTATTGATGGACCATTGGATTTTCCATCGGCTAAAAAAAACACCCATTTTCTTCTTCGAATCCCACACAGAAAGGGGGGGAGGGAATACTATAAAATCAACTAAAAAAAACTGAACATAAAATAGTCGTATTTTATTTCACTTCTGACAAAAACACCACCCCACTGGTTTGGTTTTAATTCCGACATATCGTGGCGGCGTGGTTCCGTTTTCTCTCTTTTTCGTCTACCGCCCCTGGGTTAAGCTAAGCCTACTGTACATATTTTATCAAAGCGTCAAATTCGGGGGACTTACTTACTAACAGTACGGAAATATGGAGGCCCAGAAAAAAATAACACTACCCCTTGAGAGGACATTTTAAACACCGCCAGATGCACTACTGTACCCCCCCCCCCTGCCAACAAAATCAGGGCCACCGGACGTCTCAAGCGAGAGCTGCATTGCAGCCGCCCACAACTACATGTTCGCTTCTCGTGCTTTTCCCCCTGAAACTCGAGAGCGCCGCCGTCACGAACAGCTCTCCTCGCCACCAACGGTTCCCACAAGTTCCCGTACAACTCGCAACCAAAAATAGGTCATTTTTCGCGCCCCCCCCTCTCTCCTTTCGTATTCGCTGCACTGAAATCAGCCGGTACAGCAGGGTGCCTACAAAAATAGTAAGGACGCACGCTAAGGTAGATATACAGTAGTTCGGTTCATTCCAGCAGTGACGGTTACAAGTTGTCGAGGATTTGCACACACACCTTCGCAGGCATTGTCATGAGTATTTGTCCGAGAGGTCGGAGCATCGAAGGCTCCGCTTTCTCCTCGTTCTGTTCTCTACCAAGAGAGTCTCGTCCGACCGCGGGGGAGGGCGGTCAGGGCATCCAGACTTCCCACCTACCAACACTTGAAAAAAAATGTTGACGACTGATACTGATGGGGCTCCTCAAGGGGAGAAATGGCTACCCAATGTCACCGGGAATAGCACTCATTTACGTGCTGTGACACCAATGTCCATCGGTCTACACCTTCACAACGTCACCTTTTTGCCCACCTGGTACTTCGGGTATCGAGCTATTCAGAACTGCATCCCTTGCGTAGCATGCATCTGCTAAAATAAGACAAAGTCCGAGCAGGACGCTATCATGGACCCAGTCAGCCTGCATTTGAGACAAACCCAAGCAGTGCGCTATATATTAATAGCACCATACGTACACCCACCAATCGCAGCATGCATCTCAGACCAAACCCAAGCAGGGTGCAATATAGCACCATACTGTACATAGATAGACCCCCCCCGCGCGCCCGTACGGTCCTCTCTCGATCTGCTTGCCTGGAAAATCGACCAGACGATGAGGCTGTACCCGACGGCCCGGTGCGAAAGTGACCACGCCTGCCTCAAACTCGATGGCTTGGGTGCCTCCGGCTTCTAGAGACACAAATTCGAGGCACCATTTGAAGGTAGCACCCATCCATCCAAACGCGGCGGCAAAGGGCAGGGTAATACAGCGTCAACGACGTAAGCGATAGCGTGATATTAGGCGGGAGGGGAGGGGAGGCGGGGGGGGTAGCGCGCGGGCCTCCGCCTCATTAGAAAACTCCATCTCGCTTGCGAACAGCAGCAGCAACACCCCTTTTCTCGTGTGGACAAGTCCTCATCACAACCCTCACACGTAGCAAGGCGAAAATAAAAAATTAATCCCGCCGAAGAGCGAAAACGATATGGAACCACCCGCCACATGCTTTCAACACAGGCCGCCACGATGATCCCTCGACCGACGGGCTTCGAGGCACGAAGACGAGATGCCACCACTACTACTATTGGACGACATCTACGGCAGAGCTTCTCCATCCCGTCATCAGTAGGAGGGTGGGGTGGGTCCGACAATACCACCCGCAGCATGTCTCAAAAGACACGGCCCGAAGTTTCTACCGTGGATAGACACATTCTGCTGCCTACGCGTACTCGTAGAGTTGGGTTGTGTTTTCGTTCGGCCGAACTAAAGAAAAAAACAAACACAGAAGACGTTTATATATTTAATGGTTCCGTTTCTTTTTCAAACCATGGCCCAACCATGTGCCTCTAAAAAAACACAAAATTGCCGCACCTACTGTAGCTCAACCAAATCTGAACGACTTGCAACCGCATCAACACGACAAGGTTTCGTTAGTGCGTGCGCGCACAGAGTCCGCCGGGACTGGCATTGGTGCCGTGTGCGTTGAGCGCGGTGAACAAACGTGACAGAACACACTGTTGAATTAAATAGATGCAGAGAAACTGAAAACAAGGCACCATACACTCACACACACGTACATACAAAGAAAATAAAACAAGGCACCCGACGCTCGTACGATCCGTCATGAAGATTTGTTTTTGCTTCCTTGTACGAGTCACCCCACGTTAGGAGTTGCACCTTTTGGGCCAAAGGTTTCTGACCAATTGGGTTCCTGAAGTGAGGAACTATTAGTTAGGATAAACTCTTACGCGTATTATCGTTTTAGGACTAGCGCATACAAGTGCCGGTCGGGTGGCACGAACGATTTTTTTCCAAGCATTGTATCGGGTGATATATTGAGCTCCTAATACGAGGGGCTCAGGAACTTCAGGTGACCAAGCAAAAAAAACGATCGCGCTTCGCGCTTGCGCGCCGCAGTCTAATAGGCTTTCCGCTACTAGTGTACTACAAAAGCGATATCAACAGTAATCCGAGTCCACACAGTGGACCCCAAAAAATCAAACCAGGATGTCCATTCCTCCATTGCTACTAATAGTAACCACATTTGGTTCTGCTGAAGAACTGCCCCCCCCCCCCGGAAAAAAAATAGACGAAGTATAATAACGTTTTCAGCTTTTGTTGTTGTTGTTGTTGCTCTGACCACCGTCGCCTGGTCACTCACCACTCCAGCACCCAGAGGCTGCGCCGTGGGCGGCTCCTTGGGCGGCGGGTGGGGCCGGAAAACGGCGGCGACAACTTGGAGCATCATAAAAATTGTTAGGAATAGGCCCGACAAGCCATGACTGTTGTTGAAGTGATCTGAGGATAAAGCGACGGCACACAAGGAGACAATTGGAGGAGGCGGGGGGGGGGGGGGGGGGGGGGGGGGGGTTGTTTGTTTGTACTCGATAGGAAAGATGTACTCGGGTCTAATGCATGGCCGGCGGGGGGGGAGGGGGGGGGGTTGGGGGATGATGCGTGCTTCGATAGGGGTTCATGAATGTTCGGCTATTTTTTTTTTGACTGACTGCGCTCCTCAAGGGAGTAAATGCCCAATGTCGTTCGGAATCCCATTTGAGTTTTGTCTAGGGTTGGACACCTGGCGAATCAGTCAGTAGCGATGACGCCGTCGTCAAAATCAATCAGTGTACTGGATTGCAGCAGTATACTGCCTCTCCTCTCTACTCCCGTAACAAGTTTGGTGGGTTTCCGTAGTATAACACGGTGTGTTTCTTGGACGTACGTAAGACAGCACTTAATATTGCATGCTATTACTTGCCTAAGAACATTTTTATGGCACATACTCTTATTCGCAGAGGCGTATCAACTTTAGCTCACAGCATTCATCGAAGGTCGGTTGTTGGGTGGTGCTAATAAAAGTCGAGCGTTACATTTTCGGGAGACTCTCGACCAGATGTTCCCGAAAACGCCTCCTTCGTTCGGTGTTGGCAACCTTACTCGTTCGCGAAAAAACGATCATACACACCTCTGTGCGATATCAACGGTCATTTCAGTACGGTACATCGCCGATAACACCAAGCAGGGGGTTCGGTCCGAACTGCAAAGTCAAGAGCCGAACCGCACGCGCACAGCACGGTGATACTTGCATTGCCGCGCACTGCCAAACGCCTTGTCAATACATATATATATATATACTTCGAAGTAGATGTACAACATATATACTGGTACCATATATATATATTACGGGGGACCATAGTAAATCGGACCAACTACTGTTATTACGGGGGACCCTAGTTAACAGGACCTATGGTATACATAAAAACCTATATATTTAACCATTTTTACTAACAATATTTGGTCCTGTTAACTATGGCCCTCCGTAATGGTAAAACTATGTAAATATAAAGGTTTTTGTGTGTACCGTAGGTCCTATAGTCGCTTCATACAATCGCCGTCGCTATTGCCTCGATTGCCAAAACCCAAGACTCTGTACTGGTTGGTGTATCCCAACCTTACGGGTTTCGATATCCGGTGGCGTTTTGGTGTGAGCAGCCACCATCGACAGAATGCAGGCGCCTCATACTAATAGTTGCGACGGAAATTCGATGCCACCAAGAACGAACATCACCTTCCCCCCAATGGGAAGTAAGTAAAAACATGCCAGATACTCTCGAGAAAATCCCAACTCTACCCAGAGCCACAGTCCCTCTCGCGTGAAATTCGCACGAATATACCTGATAGCGGTCACTACACTCTCCAGACAACCCGCTTGGTCGGTGAAAACCCGGCGTGCTTAGCCCCGGCACCGGAGGGGTGCGAGGGTCTATGGGTATACGACTACCGCCATGCGTCACATGAGTACAACCTCCCCTCCCCCCCGATCACGACACGCCACCACTAACCAATGCCGAAGTCTTCAGTGAAGTACACAGCGACGAAGAAGCCGCAGAGGGCGAGGAGGAAGCCAAGAGTCTGAAGCATTCTGTGGACGGGAAAGCCGACCTTAGCGAAGTTGTCCGAAAAGCGGGCGAAGAGAATTCCCACCGGGAAGCATACGCTCCAGGCAATGACCATTAACCTGCTCGTTGGAAGCAGGCGGTGGGTTGTGTGTATTTGTGGGGCGGGGGGAGGAGGGTAAACTCGATAGGAGGGAGATGTACTCGATCTCATGCACGGCCGTAGTCGTATGACCATAGACCCTCGCATCCCTACAATGCCGGGGCGGAGCATGTCGGGTTTTCACCCACCAGGCAGACAATGCTTGCACCAAGCTATGCGAAGCGCCGTGAGAGGGGGAGGGGGGCTGAGCCATGGGCACGAGACGACAAACGCGCATGCCTCATGCGTCGGGATCAAGCACAGCAACGTCCGAAGCAAAGCGTTGACAGGTACTCTCGCCGTTAGCATACTGTAGCAGCCAACACGAAACGACAACGATTTTCCGGCGCTCTCGCCGTCAGCAGCTTTGAGAACACGACAACGAGACGCGGCGCTCCCGCTGTCAGCAAGCAGATCAAGGGCGGTATGCACGCGCGAGATGTACGGCGAACGTACGTATACAAGGTGACGGACAAGTTGTGCTACAAACAAATTCGAGGTACATGAGCTATCCATACTGTGGTTAGATAACACCATTTGCATCACTATAATACCTATTACGGGGGACCATAGTAAACAACAGGACCAAGTATTGTTAGTGAAAATAGGTAAATATATAGATTTTTGTGTGCACCATAGGTCCTATGAACTATGGTCCCCCGTATTAGTATGAATAGCTCTAGGGGTAATGCACGGTTGACCAAGTATGAATAGGGACGGGTACCTGCCCCTCCCGCGCCTGCGCAGTCACTGCCAAATGGCTTGCACTCGGTCAATACTCCGCGTGACCCACACATGGACGAGTCACACCAATCTCACCCCCCGCGGCTCCTCTCGCATTGCTGTGTTATATACCATTAAATACCAGGTATTTAGTACAGTGTAAATACAGTAGATACGTGTGCCGGTTTTACTTCGCTGATCGTTATCATTTCCGCTTTTTTGGGCTGTATAGACTTTGAAAAGTCGAACGGCCGGTGGACCTTTCCTTCTGTCAGACGCACAAACCATCATCGGAGTCTACCTTGCGCCACCCCACGTCCGAATGCCTATCCTCAGGGGAACAGCTTTATTTGGCTAATAATTCGGGGGGCGGGGGGGGGATATAAGAATATACCAGGGACACATATACTGGTGGGTGCAAAAAGAAAAAACACCTCAGCTGAGAGATCAAACGATTCATCAAAACCCAATATTCGCAACCTTGATGTGATACGCTTGGAACGCACGTGGTATGCACGAGTACACACGGGGTGTTTATAGGCTTTCGAGCGGTGTACAACATCTGACAGCTTCTAATACACAACGAAACTGCTACCATAGCTAGAGCGTGAGCAGGTCTGAGGTCTGAGGTCTGAGGCCCCTTCTCACCAGGCGTGCGCGTGCTGCTCGGCGGTACCAGAGTTAGTCGCGTCCCCGACTTGGCACGAGTCGAGACTTAACGCGAAGGCGCCTTCGGTGGTGTGCTGCACGAAATTGTTGGAGCCCCCCCAGGCGTAAAGCCACGCCGTTTCTCCCGTGGCACTAAGGAGCTGCAGCACGCGGCGGAAGCAAACACACGTACAACCGTAAAACAAGGTCAAGCCCAAAAACACCACTTCTGACAGTTGACGGGTCGGGTAGGGTCGGGTCGGGTCGGGTCACCTAGTCCGACCTCGACCCGATGCGTGAGATTGTCAAGACCACCGGATCCGCTCCGGCCCGGCCCGACCCGACCCGTGAGACGTTGGAAGATTTCCTGACTCGATCCGCGGGCCGGGTCGTTACCCGTGAGCAGTCTTGCTAATAGCACCGAAGTTTCGCTTACTGTCGGCGACCGATCAGCAAGGGCCGTGCGTGTGTGTCCTTCGCATCACCAACCGGTTACTTCTACAGCCGGCCTCTCCAGTGCAGAGGCTGATTCCTCATCCTAGGAAGATACAAGCCACGCGTGTCACAAACTATTTACACGATGGGGGCGCACCTACTTTTTTGCCTTCTGAGGCTCCCCACTAGAGGGGAGTTCTCAACATGCCAATGAGCCAACCTTCACAGAAACGAAACTGAACTCCGATGAGCATTCAATCAACCCCATGGGAGCGGGGTCGGTAACAGCGTCAACCTGTGAAATTCTCAGACAGGTTCGCGTCTACGAAGAGTTCTTCTCCGGGATTATCCTGAATGACCCAAATGGTACGCGTTGCGGCCAAAGCTACCCCGATCGTACCTGTTTTCCGTCTCCCGTTGGCTCGAAGAGACGGGTAAAAGTAAGCGTTGTTACTCCGTCGGCTTGGGTAATGGTCCCGTTCGTGATTTCCTGTCACAAGCAATGAGGGGAACACGAAACGGAGCTGTGCTAGTCAGGGGGCATCCGGGGCACATCCCCGGGATTCATACGAGGATATCATGTCTAGCGTTCTTTCGATTCGGCGAGGGTGATCATCTCACTCACTCAGGTGCTTCAGCGATGCTGGCCCTAGATTGAGCGTGATCATCTGGTTCCGCACCACAAAGCGCGTGTGTTTCCCTCATGAGCGAAGGGTTTGGTCTACCAGAGCGCCCGCTACTGGAGTGGCGGATAGTGTGTGTGCTGTCTTCACATTCAACAGTTATTTCTACCCAATCACATCAGTATACCCAGAGTCCGTCCTGATCATTTACCGAGCGAGATACAAATTATGTGGGGGTCACAGACAGCAGGACAGAGAAAACCGAGAAAAAACAAAATAGCAAAGGAATCAAGGTAAATCAGGTGACATGCCAACGTACCGGGTACGAGAATACAACGACACACGCCAGACAAAAAAACGTTCCACTGGTCGGTATCATATCGTACGCAAATCACGAACAAACAAGTCACCTTGTGTAGTGTGTATGACTCTGGACGGAAACATAAGGGAGGTTCAAGCATCACATAGTAGACTAAACGGTAATTTCAGTACGCCCACACTGGCGCCGCGATACGCCAAACCGTCACATTTCGCGACAGGCCGGCCCAACGAACCGGCCCAACAACGGCAGAGGTGGCTTATTGGGTCAACGGTCGCGGCTAAAATCAAAATTCGCGACAGCTATATTATATATATATATATATATAGCACGGGCACCTGGCGGTCTTTCACGCGCCCAGCATGCCACACAGCCCTTCAAATATGGGGCATTTTAACTCCTCTTTCCCCTCTCGCCTCTCTCTGTACCGCGTTCGCCTCGTCTTGCCTGCAACGATGCCTCGTCGGGCTGGCTGTAGCCGTCCATGTCGTACTCCAGCACGGTGTCATCTCCGGGCAGCCCAACCACCGAGTCAGAACCGGGCATAGCGCCAGAGTCGGAGAAACCGATGCTCAGCCACCCCTCCCCTTGATAAACAGCCTGCGAGTACCACAAACACAGGCGGAGGGGGGGGTACTCATTGTTTGCTTGCCTTAGCCATGCGTCTATCGACCACGCACCTCTCCCGAGACGGAGCACAGTTTATATTCCCAACATGATGAGAGAAACCTCCAACATTTGGGGACGTATTACGTTTTTTCCATAACTTCCACGATTTGTTGTTTGCTCATCTTATCCCCTTCCTGATTCGCCTTTTGCGGCCACCCCATTTATCTCCTAGGATAGCCATCGTGTTTTCGCTACCATATAGTGTACCGCACTGGAGGCGATACTACGAGCGCGTGGGGTTTCCATTCGGCCGTGGCGGGAGGGGATGGGAAGAGACACACCTCCACCCTCCGTGGGTGACGCGTGCCCAAACAGTCCCACGTTGCGTCAAGGCCGATACGTACGTATGCTGTTCAACCATCATCCGCCCAACCGACGAGGCCGTGGCAAACTCCCCAAAATTCCGCACATGGAAAAAATCCCGATCTACACTGCAGTAGTAGATCATGTAGATATCCTAACCTACTGCTGTTACGAGATGTTGCAGGATCTGTGTAATACAGATCCAACCGAGGAAACATGTGCTTTAGTAGGTACATCATGCAGAATAACGCCTCCAATCCAGCAACTCCAGCAGTAGACCTTCAAGGTCAGAAATCGTTATCTATACCATCTTGGCCTTTTTAGAACCGCGCTGACATGTACAGACACAAACATCTAACTCAAATTTCACGCAATATGCCCCCAAAAAAGCAGCCCTAAATGGCTTAGTTAAATACAGCAGAGTGCTCCGAGTGGTCGGGGGGACATTTCCGGGGACATTACGGTCACTAACAGAGTGTGAGGGGGGAACATGTAAACACTACGGAAGCGGCGCAGCCGCGTTTGTCATCCATTCTTGAGCCGTTTTCGGTCCGGGTTGGGGTCGGAGTTATGCCGTATACCCTGGTAGGTGACAGGGATAAAGGTTGGGTGTACCTTGATTCCACCAGGAAGTGCTTCCTAGCCTGCAAACAACGGACAGCCCATCCCCTGCAAAGCCCCTACGAGACACCCGGTCCATAGTCCTCGTCAAAAGACCTATATACAGTAGATAATGAAGCGAGCATCAGCGATCGGGCCGATGTGTGGAAACTTCCAAGAAAATTCCACCCGGTTTCTCACCACCACTCCTACCCTAGCAATGTCTGCCTGGTCGATAAAAACCCGACGTGCTCCGTCCAGGCATTGTAGGGATGCGAGGGTCTACGGTAATACGACTACGGCCACGCATGACATGAGTACCCTCCCACCCCTCGCCTCCCGGTACCCAACCCACACCACGCGATCTCACCTTCACCGACACTGCCGTTCCTCCGTCTACCACGTTCCACAGCAGCGCCAGGTTTTCATGCGGAGAGACCTCGAACTCAAAGTCGGGGTCAGAGCTCTCGCACGACCCTGCCAACGAGGCATCGGCATCCTCGTCGTCGTCGTCGTCGTCTTCCGACGTCTCCGCGCAAAACAAATCGCCCACGGTCACGGCCCCGCGGCTGTCGTGTCGGGCGAGGGTGTTCGTCTCGCCGTAGGCCCAGAGGAAGGTTGCCTCGTCCTCTTCGTCGGCAGAGAGGGTGTGCTTCGCCGTGTCCGAGGGGGACAGCGGACGCGTGAACACAAGGGTCGTCGTCGACGCCGTCTGCGTCACGCTCGCGTCCGTAATCTCTTGATTCGTCGCCACTGTGACGCCGTCGAGGCTCTGCAATGTTGACGGGGGGAAGAGAGGGACTGTTTTTTTTCACACCCTCGAACAGGTAGGTCATGATCTGTCTGATATATTTGCTGCAGATCATCCACTGCTGTAGTTCCTCAACTGTTGAGTGGGAACTGCATACTTCCAACTGCATAGTAGGGATCCGACCAACCAAGAGACATGTGCTACAGATAGATCAATAAGATTAAACGGGCCTCACTCGGGGAAACAAGCTAGATCATACAGATCATACGGATCATACAGATCAGGAACATATTATCTATCTGCCTTGAAAGATCTAGATCATCATGTGGGAATAGATTATCTGTAGATGATCTGTTCGAGATGGGTGGTTCTACTGTACCATACTACTGCTGTAATACTGTACTGGTGCTACTCCTGTGCAACGACCAGCACAGACGTGCTGTGTTAGCCGTCCCTTGTATTCGAGAAACGGCTACGAGAATGTACTACCTGGTATGCAGTATGCAGTTTGGCCATCGACTTTCAACATCAACCACAGCAGCAGCAACATCAATGATACCACCGCCTACAACAATGTTAAAACCAACAACATATCAACAGCAGCAACAGACAGGAACAGGCAACAGCAGAAGCAGCACCAACATCACCAACAACAGCAGTAGCAACAACACCATGAACGGCAGCACCAACAACAACATGAACGGCAGCACTAACAGCAGCAACAGCAAAATAACAGCCAACAGCAGCAGCAACAGCAAAATAACAGCCAACAGCAGCACCAGCAGCACCAACATCGCTGCCAACAGCAGCAGCAGCAGCAACAACACTACCAACAGCAGCCAAAGCACCAACAATACCAACAGCAGCAGCAGCAAGAGCAGCCAACAGCAACACCACTATCACTACCAACGGCAGCTGCAACAACAACAACAACAACAACAACAACAACAACAACACTACCATCAGCAGCAACACCAACAACAGCAGCCACAGCATCAACACCACCACCACTTGGAGCAACACCAACAGGAGCAACACCCACACCGTCACCACCAACACCGCCTCCAACACTGTCAACACCACCACCACCAACCCTACCCACGGACAACACGTCTACGTCAGTGTTTCCGTAGCTCACCCTGGATTCTAGGCTGTACTCCAAGGTAGTCGCATCATCCGGTAGACCAATCACGGCGTCGCCGACGACCATCTCCCCTGTATCCGAGAAACCGACGCTAACCCATCCTTCACCGTCGTAGACCGCCTGCAGTGCAACACACAATACACGCAACGCACGAATCGGACGAACCACGATTTAGACCATGTGTGGTGGCTCATCACGTGCCGGTATGAAACATCGTGTAGGATCTGTATACAAACAGCAGGAGGGGTTCCCCATAAAGAGGCGGTCTGAGTGAGACGGTTTTTCGATAAAAGGCGGTCAAAAGCGCTTGCCGCCACTGGGGAATTGCACTCATAACCTGATATAAATAACGCGGCTTTCCCCATATAAGGCGGTCGTATTGCTCAGGCACATCATCATCACCGCCTTACAGCGGGTCCTCTACTATATTAGGGTAACATGCACGCGTCGCACAGATGACCATCTACGACTAATACTACTACTGTAGATCATCTGCCTGGTACCAGGTAGCTCCTAACTTGCCGCTATGATACGCTGTAAAGGATCTGTCCAGTACAGATCCAACCCAGGAAGCATGTCCTACAGTAGACCACGCAGGTCATTCGACTCCCACCCGGCAACATGAGCTAGAGCATGCAGATCATACAGACAATACAGATCATACAGATCATACAGATCATACAGCATAGGAGAATGTACGTCCTGAATATCTACATGATAAAAAGTATCTGTATGTCCAAGTTGTGAACGCATGCAATGCAAGACATTGACACGCGCATCGGGATGCAATTTGACTTTTTTTCACGTCAGTTTTCGGGTGAGGTATGGAGCTCGTTGAGTGAGGAGCCTCAGAAACCGTAGGGTGAACCTCTATCGTAGAACGTCTCCTTGTGGTGCGGTATTCTGTACCTGGTATGTGACAAAACCCCACTTGCCGCAGACATGGTATGCGCGGAGAGTTCACAGTCAATTATACACTTGACACCATGGCCCAACCCAATCAACCAACCCAATCAACCAATGTATGGTGTAGTCATGGTATTAATGTGTCTCGATGCGACAACCATAGTGTCAAATTAACTGCTCAACTCTACCAACCTATCCGAGAGAATGGTTGGCACACACTGCGTACCAGACTAAGGGACTACCAAATTATAACTGCTACACAGCAGAGCTACACATAGAGCTTACCAACCTACCCGAGAGAATGGTTGGCACACACTGCGTACGAGACTAAGTGACTGTCAAATTATAACTGCTACACCGCAGAGCTACACAGAGAGCTTACCAACCTATCCGAGATATTGGTTGGCACACACTGCGTACGAGACTAAAGGACCAGCATCGCTCCGTCGATGGATTGGGTTGGTTTAGGGTATTGATGTATTAATACAGAGTAGAGTAGTTCTGTTCGTTTCCTACTGAGTGACAATCAACCTTAGTGCAGAATGGTAAGCTACCCCGTAAATAGAAAATAGACACCACAGAGATAAGTGAAGTGATGGTCACGCATGCAAATAAACGATGATGGTGGTCACGCATGGAAACAGCGGTTGGCGAAAACAGATGAGGAAGACAGGGTAGCAAGGTGCCAGAGCGACTGCTGTAATACGTACGCAGGACTTGCTACCGTTGATTGGGTTTGATTGGCTTATTGAGATCTAGAAAAAGTTACCAGTCCTGCTTTCTTTCTTGTCTTTGCGGAGAATACACCGCGGTCGATCGTCGACGTAATCATATGTAGGGTTCGGCGATCTCGAAAGCGGTTTGGCTATTCTTTGGCGCCGCGTAAATTAGACACTTACATTCGCTCGGAAAGATGCAAAACACGAACATGCCTATTATAAACCGAACCTGAAAGGTGATCTCCTCGTTGACTACGTCCACAGTCCAGTAGATCGTGAAGTCCGTTGCAGCGGATACCTGGGCAGAGGGCCGTTAGACGCGGGGTCATGTCAGCCGTCATCGATGCCACTGCTGCATAACTACATAACACTCCAGCACTCACGCTATCAACATCGTGTTTTACTATCGATAATCAACGTCCCTGTGTGTGTTATTCACATTCAACCGTTCTGTCTACCCGTCGACATCCAGCAAAACCAGTGCCCGTGCCGATTCTTCAATCTGGAGGTAACTAACCGTTGCGGTTGTCGTCTTCACCATCGCAGTTGTTACATTTTCAATTTTCAACCAAACAACATCGCATATTCGAAAATAGGCCGTGGTATACCGTGAACACACATACTACAAGCAAGAATAAAACTAACAAGAATAGCAACGTCGTTTCAATTCTTTCCCCGTACTGCTCTCTGTATTGCCCGCTTGCGTGCATAGTGCATACCAGTAATAGTGCTCGATTTTCTTGGAATTTTATATCAGCCATTCAACCGGCCGAACTCACAGGTGTCATTTTTACAACAATTTTGATTGTATGAAACTGTGTTTGGGGTTCGTTTTTTTCCGATACTGTACCGCTATTAATAATACTAGAAGCACATACGTATTATTACAGTAGTACACATTATATACTGCTGTATAATATGTACAGAAAAGCTGCAAGACACCTACACCCTACATACTACGATAATAGGTACCATAAAATAATAGGGGAATGGTGAAGTCAACTTGCTCCTCGGGAACAACAAAAATATCTCTGATATTACTATGAGTACAGCAGTATTAATAGTGGGCGTAGCTTGTGCCGAACCACGAGCTGCGCGTCGGGCACGTCGCACCCCTCTCGTTGGAGCAAAGCTAGCAGTTCCGTACCATCCGTGTATACCTGCTATATTACAGCCGTATATCCTATAGACTTGCGGTATCGTTAGAGCAGCGTGTCGGCAGCATTTCACGACTAATAACTAATCGCTAGGTGCCGTTAGCCAACTAACCGACTTTAATCGGCAAGTCGGCAGGCGAAGCCAGCTGATGGTAGACCGGCCGACTTGCCGACTTGGGCGAACGAAGCAGGCCAAATCAGCCCCGCTGGCGACCCCCTGGCCGAGGGGGCCTCGCCGTTGAAAAAAATGTGTCTCGCATGCAGCATCCTTCCAGATGTGGAAACCCAGTAAGTCGGATAGTCGACACCTCCGGGAAACGACTACTGTAACCATTTGTCCGACTATTAATAATAGCTACCTGGTATTAATAATTGGTGACTCAAGTTGTGCCGATTCACAGCTCTCACGTGTCGAAAATTCCCTACGTACGTACGTACGTACGTACGTCGCACGGGCCAACATCGCATGAGCCTGTACGTGGCCGTCGTGCGTGGCACTGGTGAAAAAAGCGGAGATATGTATCGATATACGGAGGCGTTCTGTCACTATTCGTGAAATTTTCCGAGAAGCAAAAATATTAAGTCCGTTAACATTCCAATATTTGGAAAAAAAAAAGAAGGAAAATATGGAAGATTGAAAAATTGCGCGAGAAAAAATGTCGAAAATTTGGGAAAAAAACTCTCCGATAAGAATGACTCTTAAGCAGTACCCTGGTATGAATTAGAGTCGAACGTAGGTACATGCATGGTGCAGTACCAAAAGCATAAAGCGAGAAGCCACGGTTTTACAGCAGTAGTATGATACTCTAAGGCGCTCCGCTTCGCGGCGGCTTTTCACCGCCCGCTACCCTCGCTCAAAGAAGTAAAATAGAATAAAGTGTGAAGCAGACAGCATGCTCATGACGTGGCGCAACGGGCCATTTGCAAATGCCAAGAATTTAGTCACGCAGGAAAGAAAAACCACGCCTGGTTTGTGACATGGTTGAATCGGCGACTTGCAAGCCTGGCATGCCAAGAGGTAAGTGGCGCAGCGCAAAGCATTCCGGGCTCCACACGCATAAATGAAGCACGTGTTATCAACAGGTACATACACAAAACGCACGATACGATATGTAGGAAAGGAGAAGATTGTTTTCACCACCTCCGCAACAGGCAGAGCCTCCGCCACCTCCTCCTACTTGGTTCTGGCTTGAAAGCTCGGGTTTCTTCGAGTGAGAGCTGCGATATAGGCCTCAAGCTGGCATGCTGTTGGCTCTCGGGGTTGCTATGGCAAAATAGGTACCCACACCTCATACCGACAAACGACAGCGACAGTCCACTTCAACAGCTCACGACTCGCATCGTAGACTTTGCATCGTTGAAAGGAAAACTTCGTGCTAGTATCATACGTACGTACTGGCATTTCTATTTGGTATCATACCGTCGTACCACGTACCTGGTATGTACGAAAAAGATGACGCTGCGCTAAGCCATTTTTTTGTTTTTTTTTGGCCAATTTTGTTCGGGCTTTTATATTGAATTCAGTGTGCGGGAGGGGCTCTCTTTGCTAAGTTTTTACTGGTTTTCGATTCTAAATAGAGTGATGAAAGATATATTTCTTGGCTTTTCGTCGGCTCTTCAAAAAACAGCTTGAAAACAGTCTGTGATGTTGGTCTCGGATTTAGTGTGGGCAGACTTTGCAAAGAGAGGCAGGAAATCGAAGAAGGACGCCCCCAAGGTTCTTCGAGAGAAGGAGTTAGGCAGGCGAGTTCCGGGTGGGAGCTCTGAGAGCGCAGCGAGTTAAAAGTAATAAAGTCCATACACTGGTGTGTTTAAGTATTTATCATCTCCTGGATCCTCCAATCTGCAAACAACCCGAAAGTCCACAAGTTATCCGCATCTCTCTCCCTCTCACCTCTCCACATGTCTCCTTATTTAAACAACATCATGCATTTTTTTTGTCTCATTCCCATCAGCGTTCCCCATAGCGTTCCTCATAACGTTCCTCATCGTGTTAAAAATGCGAACGTTCTGCGATGATACTATTAGTACCGCTGCATTAATAGTAATACTATTAATATGCTCCCTCAACGAGTTTGGTCTATAGGTTGGTGGCGTATGTACGTTGTGCTTGTCGTACCCAGGACGATGGTATGAGAGGAAAGACAGCAGTATGTTACAAGGATTACCCTGGGCTGGGTAATCGATCGAAGCGTTATCCCTATAGCTCAGTAGGTAACACCTTCACATTTGACGTCGTCAAAGACACGGGTTCGAATCTCACTTCGAACGATTCTTTTATAGAAACGCTTGCGCGTGCGTCCCTACAAACATATCACCCTGATTACCCAAACAGGTATTGAAACGAAGCGGGTAGGTCAGCGTACGGCCGTACACGGTACCGAAACCCCCAAAATCCCGCCGTTCAGAGGGGAGGGGAGTGTTACAAGGATTACCCTGGGGATTACCTTGGGCTGGGTAATCGATCGATCTTTTATCCCTATAGCTCAGTAGGTAACATCTTCCCAGGTATACTGCTGCAATCCAGTACACACACTGATTCATCTTGATGACGCCGTATTCTTGGGCCAGTTCTTCTTTCATATAATGTGGGATAAGAATGGTGAACCTCTCCGCTGCTTGTGGTTCGTCGTTATACTGATCGGGGCTGTTTTCCCACACTCCTCTCTCTTGGTAGCTCTTTTTTAAGTCGTTGTATTATATCATCGGTTCGGTCCCGAACGCCCCCCATTACCTCTGCTCTGCTCACTCAACGGAAACTCGTTGATCAACCTGTATTGCTCCTCTGTCACCCCTGGGAGCATGGCATCATACCCCGACGAACCCGGTGACACTACTCGAGCCAGCTGCATGTACCTCCAGGCCGTTTTAGGGTTTTTCCAGAACGCCTTTTGCATAATTGTGGACAGGTCGTCGCCTGCTAATGCTCGTGAAACCGCCCCCCCCCCCGACCTAAACGAATGCATCGATAGCGTTCATCTTGAAGTGAGAATTCCACCGCCGGGGTGAGCTTGCAAAATTTTGTTAACCCCTTTAGAACTCCATTCCCGTTTTGGGGACAAACCATTATAATTCCAAGTAGTTTGCCCCCAATTGTCCCCAAAAGGAGACTGCAGTCCTAAAAGGGTTAAGAGAACAGAACGAAGAAGGAAAGGAATCAGTCAACTCTGAGTGCTGAGTGCGTCAATGTACGTAGACTATTAACCCTTTTAGAACCGCAGTCCCGTCTTGGGGACACCCGACTTGAATTCTAAGTAATTTGTCCCCAAAATGGGACTGCGGTCCTAAAAGGGTTAAGAGCGATGTTGTCTTCACAGCAATGAATCGCCTTTTTTTCCCCCTTCATGTTTTCGTTGTATTCTACAAACAAGTTAATCAAGTCCCGTAAGGGTGAGGCATTGGCATTTATTACCACAGCACTCAGGAGTTCGTTGGCCTCATTTAATATTTTATGATCGTATTTTTGTATTTCTGTCCCCCTCCCCCCCCTAGCTTGCATTTTGCGGGCTATACTCTGCCTGAAGGACGTGCTACGCCTATTTATGTACCTTTTTTTTTTTTTTTTTTTTTTTTTTTTTTTTTTTTTTCCATCCCATTCATTATCTTCGCACATCTTCTTCTCTCTCTCCTTCCAACTCGTAACTCAGATCCGGGGTCACATAGCAGGCTCTCCTCCCCCCTTCCCGCTACGGTACGTGCCTTCATTTTTATCGCGAGAAGATTTCAGCATTTTCTTCCCTCGTCGACTCGCATCGAATTGTGCCTACCCACGCTGCAAGGCGCTCTCAACAATTGAATCCCTTTTTTTATTTTTGCAAATAAAGTCAAAGTCCGACCCTCCTAGGGCTCGAACCCAGGACTCAAACAAGTAGAATTCGAGGTTAACCACTTGAACCACCGGGGCGACCGGCTCTGGATATAAACAGCACTATTAATAATATTATTGTTTAGCATGTATCGTAATGGTCATGCTTTGCATGTACACGTTGCATGTAAACTGCTGTTGTTATTGTTATCCATTAGTAAGGACCGATGGTTGCGTGACGTTCCTTCGTCGACATCCAGCACACCCAGAGTTCGTTCTGATTCTTCGCCGGGGGACCATAGTTAATAGGACCAAATATTGTTGGTAAAAATAGTGAAATATATAGTTTTTATGTACATCATAGGTCCTATTAACTATGGTCCCCCGTAATAGCATGTGGCTGTCAACCCTTTTAGAACCGCAGTCCCGATTTGGGGACAAACTACTTAAAAAATTTGAGTGGATTGTCCCCAAAATGAGACTGCAGTTCTAAAGGGGTTAACCATAATGTCGTTGGTTCAAGTCCGGCTTGGGGAAATAAATTATTGTAAAAATAAGTAAATTTTATATTTATTTGGTTTGGGTAGCTCAGTTTGGTAGAGTAAACGACTGAAAATCCTTAGGTCGCCGGTTCAAGCCCGATCCCGAACTCAAGAGATGCTTGCAGCACAAGCTCTGCTTTGGTCACGTGGTCACCAACTACGACACAGAAATACTACATCGCAACGCAGTACTCGCACGCCGAATAGACAACGCAGCCTGTTGTCACGCAATTGTAAGTACCGTTGGGTGCGAGATTATATATATTGTATTCAATGAGGTTCCGCTGAATGTGCGGGATTTTTCATACAGGGGATATAGGGGACACAATTTTGTTACGGCGAAAAACGAAAAAATCGTGCTACGCACCGCGGGCCTTGATGATTACGCGTACAAAGTTACGCGTAACGCCGTAACGTACATCTCCGTTTTTTGTTCGCTTCAAAACTTCACCGTGCGAGTAGAAAAAGGTCTGTTTGGGTGGGGCCCTACACCCTGCAGGTGGAGGAGGTGCCCTTTACCGCTCACAAAATAGAAAGAACCTCAAGAGTACCCGGTACTACAAATAGTATGTAAACAGACGGAAAACCGTGAAGAACCCTGCAAAAAAGTACCTGGTATACACGTTCCAGATGGAGATCGGTCGCAGATCACACCCTAATAACATCCCATATCCCACGTACACGTATATTACTTTGTACCAAATGTGTTACGCGCGGTTTTTTGCACTTTTTTTTTTTAGTGTGTGGTGTATCAGGTACCGGCATGTTCGTGTGTGTGTGTGTTTTTTTTCACAAATCACAAATTCCAAATTCCCAGTGTCCTGGTGTGCCTGTCACGTCTGACCTGCTATAAACCGGTTTTCGATTGTCTTTTGTACCCCAGCCCTCACGTGCGATCAGTTGTTTCAATGCACGAAAAGGTACTGGCCGAAATCAATCGTAAATCGAAGCATTATCGCCTCGTCGACCCCGGAAGCATAAAGGGGGTCACCGGCCAATACCAGGTATCAATAGCGGGGGAAATAACGGAAAACGCGTGAACGGTTATCCCGCTTTTTGCAAAGTTGAGTATCGTCCGATCGGTTGTACTCAAAGCTGACGTGCCCTCTTTTCGTTTTATAAAAATCACAAGAAGGCGCCGATCCAACCCTAACCCAGTCTCGACCCGAGCGCGGCACGGTTCGCCGCGCGTTTTTATAAAATTAGGAAATACGTCAGCTGTGAGTTCAACTATATAGTTGATACTCAACTTGCGTAATATGTCTCGTCTATATCCCATTTTTACTGAATTTCCAAATTTTATGATAGGCCGTTCGCGCGTATTCTATACCAGGTACCCCGGTATGTATTTCCTTGTCAAGGATGTTGTTGTTGTTGTTCTCACATTAACTCACAATTCAATGCAGTCCGTGGTCGCAGGACAGGCTCCAATAACTCTGGAGTGGAAGAAATACCTCAAGTAAAAACAGAGGCAAAAAACAAAAAACAAGCATACGCACTCCACCACTGCGGACACCAGGGAAGCAAAAAGGAGACTATTAATAGCAGACAAAAACCTAAAAAAAAAGAAGATGAAGCTAAGCAAAACAAAAACAAAACAAAACTAAAACAGAAGCAGATAGCAAAACGCAAAAAAAAAGGCAAAACGGACCATACTAACAAAGACACAAAGAGGTACAAACGGGAATGAAAGAAAAATGAAAGGGACAAAAAAGCGATAATCACGGGCGGGGGGGAAAGAAAATACCAAAGGCAGGCACTGGAGCATACAGACACGCAAAGTTGCCCAGATGGCACCATGCTAGTTACTTGGGTACCAAAGAAAGGAGTGCATATAGGCCAGTGGCTCCCCTGGATACGCGCGTTTGTGACAATCTGAGAAAAAAAAGTGCGGTTCACCACAAAATCGCACCACGGGCCACGGGTAATGTTTTCGGTACATACCTCCATCGCTTAACCCCTTTAGAACCGCAGTCCCGTTTTGGGGACAATCCACTCAAATTTCAAGTACTTTGTCCCCAAATCGGGACTGCGGTTCTAAAGGGGTTAATCCGCTTCATCTGGTACTGGTATGTTTTGTGTGACAATAATCAAAAGATCAACAACACGGCGGCGACAAAAACTGAGTATTATCGAGGTACGAGAAAATATGTGGTTTGTATGTGCGGAAGAAGTTGACCAATCAGACCAACACGGGTTGTTGTACCCGTATACCAGGTATCATGGTATCATGGTCCACGAGTCCACCTGGGACCAGCTCTGCTGTAGCAGTTGACTCGCGATCGAGAGGACGCAGCAAGGCAGGGTCGTCGAGACAGATCCAAGGTGAGGTAAAGACGTAAGGACTGGTTTACCTTTGTCACCCGTACGCGTATTAACCCTTCTAATAGGGCTTATGAGGACTGCAGTCCCGTTTTGGGACAAACCAGTAAAATTCTGAGTAATTTACCGCAAAAACGGGACGGAGGTGCTAATAATAAACCCACCTTCCTGTTATTTTGTTATTTCACTCTCGTATCATGCTTTTGTGGTCATACCGATCGATACGTAACAACAAACCATCACAGATCTCTTGGGTTGTAGAGACTACAACCAAATAGACTACGGCGGTAAACGGCGGTAGGGTGCATGTCAGCGTGCATGTTCGTTTGTAGGCATATACAGCAGTCGCAATCATTCTCTGGCACTCGGGGCCCGGGGCCGCACCACAGGCCCGGCTGGGGTGTCGTTGCAAGCAAGAGTCGCCGCTAAAAAAAACATTTATTAAAAAATGAGATACGAGACACGAGACTCGAGCAGACACCAGACATGCAGACTACTCTCGGCTCCCACTTCCTGCGAAAGGGAACAAAAACAAACGCAGAGGAACTTTGGCCCACCTCGCGGATCACGGTACTTGTTTACTTGAACTCAGACTACTTGTGCTCGTACCAGTTGTTCTGCCATATTTTGTCGTTGTTTCGTGCTGCTTCGGCGGAGGAGCTATCACACCAGGCAGGTACCTGGTACCTGGTACATATTAGCAGCAGGGTGAAGACGGAACGGCATTTCGTAGTGTCCGCAGCGAGACTCCACTCGACACTCTGTCGGCGTCCGCATGGCGGTCTTTGTGTGGCTCTCGAGACCTTAGCACCAGCTCGAGACTGGACAAAGCCAAGTCGCGTGTTGTACGAGATGTGGAGATGAGATGGGAGACTACAACTCGCCTGCGCCAAGTTGATGATGGACTTGTACATTATTAGGAAAAAGAAGGATAGGAGCAGTCCTTGGCGTACCAACGAGGGTAGGCGCCGCGGCTCCGTTCCCGCTCACCTGGTAGTCGAACCCATCCTCCGTGGAAGCAACGCATTCGTCCAATTGGGCTGAGGCCGTCCCCAGCAGGCCTGAAGACAGCAAGCTCGACAATGCTGCCGCCGCTACAGCTGCTGCTGGCTTGTTGAATCTCATCGCAGCACCAGACTACACAACAAGTGAGTGTAGACGCACACTCTCGTATATACGCGAACAGCAGGTGGTCGGCACGAGTCACGAACGCAGAAGAGCCTACGACACACGTGCTCGCGATGGCAAAGTACCCTCGGCGCTTGCGCTTCAGCTGCTCCTGTCACGACGAACGTACTCCGAAAGTGTGGCGGTGTGTTGAGTCCCGATCAGCGATGATTGATCCCTTTATTACCTCCCGTGGTTTGTTTTTGTGCGGGCGGTACGGGAGCGGTAGGTCGGGCAATTTTTTTCACAGCAAATCGTCATTTTCCGAGAAGATTCTGACGAATGATGTGCAACCAAAGAAAGCTTAGAAAATTCGTGCGAGACACACATCTCTCTACGTACATACCGGTATCATACTCCACTCGTACAGCAGCAGTTGAGTTTGAAAGTTTAAACCCAAAATGCTGTTGCTATCGTCTACGAGTACTGGTATCGTGCACCAGGCGAGAGCTGCTGCGCTTGGCATCTATCTTGCTCGAGCTCCCGTCCTCCTGGTTGGTACTGTGGCGACCCCGCAATGGGATCTCCCGACTTGGCACCCTGCTCACCCACAAGGCATGGAATCAGCCTTCCCCAGGAGCCGCCGGAGGCCCGCCAGCCATCCTGACCCCAGGCACCCCACCGGTTTAGGGTGCCACATTTATTTGGGTAAAAATGGCCCAAAATGAGACACAACTTCGAACGTTGCAGGTATGCATTTACGTACCAGGTACAACAGCAGTACGTGCAGCAGTGATAATGGTGGTTCAGGCACAGCAACAGCAATCAGCAGCAGCAGCAGTTAGTTGTAGTGTTGGCGTGTTGACCAACACTGTATCATGCATATCTCTGCAGCAGCAGCAGTCTCTGGCAGGGGTACGAATAATAATAACATACCGACCGGTAGATGGGAGAGTTCCAGTGCGAGAGGCTGCAGAGAAAATGGTCCAGTGGGCTCGCTACGTAATGTTGTACAGCAAAGATAGGCGTTCCTTATGGAAGGGGACGCAGGGATGTCGATGCTCGCGACGACACAGTTTTTCTTGGTAAAGTTCTTCTTCTTGCTGCTTATATCATGGGAGCTCAATATATCGCCCCGGTGGTTCAAGTGGTTAACCTCGAATTCTACTTGTTTGAGTCCTGGGTTCGAGCCCTAGGAGGGTCGGACTTTGACTTTATTTGCAAAAATAAAAAAAGGGATTCAATAATTGTTGAGAGCGCCTTGCAGCGTGGGTAGGCACAATTCGATGCGAGTCGACGAGGGAAGAAAAGGCTGAAATCTTCTCGCGATAAAAATGAAGGCACGTACCGTAGCGGGAAGGGGGGAGAAGAGCCTGCTATGTGACCCCGGATCTGAGTTACGAGTTGGAAGGAGAGAGAGAAGAAGATGTGCGAAGATAATGAATGGGATGGAAAAAAAATAAATAAAAAATAAAAAATATATGAAGAAGAGTGCGAGATCAGAGAGTACGACAGAGGGGGGCAGTCGGGTGCTAGACTGCCCCCTGAACGTCGGGTGCTAGACTGCCCCCTGAACCATGTATGTGCATCTTGTCTTCATACTTCATACACACATTTACTTACTAAATCTACCAGACGTGTGTTTCCGTTTATTATTACTCATGTGATCTCATACCTCATACCAGGTGTATCTCATACTACTGGTAGTTACGTACCAGGTATCTGCATCTCTCATACTGATACGATCTACGAAGACGTTTCCGGTAGTAGTAGCACGTCACGTGTTTTCATACTGGTACGTGCACCGCCTTATAGCTACTGATACGTGATACCATCACATTAGCCCACCCTGAATATACGTAGATGCAGACCACACGACGATCAAATAAAGGATCCCACATCGGAAAGGGGAGTCGAAGGTACGGCTATTCGAAACAAACTAATAATTGAAGCTACCAGGTATAAATCTACCTCATGCCTCGCGATGAAGCTTCGACGCCTAACGCGTGGGACAGCCGCGCAATACGAGAAAAAAAAACTACGATATGCCAGCGGCAAGCGGGCTACGAACCATGTCACTTTGGGGACGCTATCATAAAACAATCCGATTTGGGAAATGTGCTTAACGGCGAGCGTTATGCTAAATCCTATACAATAGACTATGCTCAAGATACCACAATGAGGTTCCCAGCTTGGAGAAAGTAGGCGTTTCTTCTTGGTGTGGGTCGATACTTTTGTACTACTGATACTACCACTATATACTGCTGGACTGTGACGCAATCAATACTACTATGCACCACACCGTGGCAAGTAAGTGCATGCTGCGGTGCTTTCCTCTGCGCGGGTGAACCGCAGAATCCACAAATTCAACAACCTGTCCTTACAGAGTACACGTCGCACCACTATATATACCTGTTAATTTAATAATACTCGGACAATCATACACAAACACCCACTTTGAGCCAACGAGTAGCCAGCTTTTTGATCTATACGCCCATGACGTTACGTACTGTAAAATGATAGCCACAGTACAGCATTACTACTGTACTGTGCTTAGTATAGCCGCACGCCTTTCACGTGCTTCTTCTTGGTCCTGCCGACCCCCCCCCCCCCCCCGTTCATCGCCGGGGGGGGGAGGGCGTGGGCGTACTCATTTCGTTGCTTGCACTCACTTTGATCATTGATCACGCATCCCTTTCGAGACGGAGCACCGTTCCTATACTCCTGTACTCCTAATAGAGACACCTCCATAAATTGGGCGCTCATTCTGTTGTAGGGGGTAGGGGGGTGATCGATTTCGTCGATCTGGTCGCTCATACTGAGGCATGGGATCGAGTGTTCTTGCGTCTTGACCTCTTCGACGATATATTATCGCTCACCCCCTCCCCCCCCCCCTTCTCCTCCCGCGTAGTGTGCATATGGTAAGGCACCCACGAGGCACTTACATAGTTTTTGTCTCTGGAAGTGGCCACGCCAGGAAACACATAAATTAATTGACGCTGTCCTCCATATTCACGAAAATCCACCTCAAAAGCGGTTCTTAATGAGATGAAGCTCGCCCTTCATGAGACTCGCCCAACACCTCACGGCGGGTTCCCGCTTGGTGCAAGCAATGGTTGCCTGGTCGGTGTTAATCCGGCGTGCTCCGTCCCGGGATTGTAGGAATGCGAGGGTCTATGGTCATACGATTACGGCCATGCCTAATAGTGGGTACCCCGCCCCCCCCCCCGTCCTCCTCCTCACCTCCTCGCTGGGGATGTCGTGTGGTATTATATACTTTCGGTGCCTGACGTTCTTCAAGGCCCGTACGGTTAGGCTTCCTTCCCTTTTTCCATTTGAACAGTGTTCCAGGAGGCTTGGTAGCTTCTTACGATACCCTCGCTGGTTACTATTAATCGAGGTAGGTGTGGGAATGGGTTGTGAGGAGCCTCAACCTCGATTAATGTTCTATCATTTACCGTGAAACCGGCTGCAAGGTGCAGTAGTACCGTACCGCATACTATAATCAAGACAGGACACCCCCCCTGGAACGGAATTCCGATACGAGTTTCTCCGAAACTATTATTAGTAGTAGGGGGCGCATGCAAAGGGGGACTGCAATATTGATATCATTTGGTCGAGTACTCAAGTCTGATCGACAGCAATTTCAACGTTTCAAGTCATTGGGTTCTAGTTGTACATACTACCCTTTTACTGTACATGTTTGTTTGTTTGTTTTTTTTGCTCATCCTGTTTATTATCTTCGCCCATCTTCTTCTCTCTCTCCTTCCAACTCGTAACTCAGATCCGGGGGCACATAGCAGGCTCTTCTGCCCCCTTCCCGCTATGGTACGTGCCTTCATTATTATCGCGAGAATATTTCAGCCTTTTCTTCCCTCGTCGACTCGCATCGAATTGTGCCTACCCACGCTGCAAGGCGCTCTCAACATGTAGATGGTATCATTGGTGTGATTGGAATAAGAGCTGCACGTTGTCAGACGGCAAATTAATGCAAGAACAACCAAAGGGGGCGCATAAGACGAAAACGGCGGCGTCCGGAAGACCTCGCAGAGGGACTTCTGTAGACATGTCGCTCGGCGTTTGCCTCCTCCTCCTCCTCGTTGTCGAGAATATCAGTGTTGGGGAATTCGTCCAAGGGGGTGTCTTATCTTATCACCCCCGTGTGATACGGTATTATTAATAGGATCCACCAGTATACGGTAACACGTGTGATATGAGAGAAGATAACACCCCCCCTCGAACGTATTCGGAGCTGATTTTTCTCGACAATGGGGAAGGTGCAAACGCCGAGCGAGGCGTCACTGATCAAAATATATATACATGTATCGATGAGATTTTTTCATGTGCCCTAGGCCCTTGAGGCATGATATGGAGAAACTCGGCTCGGAATTTCGTCCCAGGAGGTGTGTTATCTTGATTATAGTATACGGGGGTATTTGTCGTGCAAATTAATGGTGTTACGGATTAGTTCATATCTAGTAGGTGAGACTATACCGCACGTATATATCTACAGCAGTATAGCGGGTAGCGCAACACAACCAACAAAAATATCTCGGTGGGTTCGAGAGTGAATCTTGCTACCATTACGAGTACCGTAGTGGTGCTCTCTCTAAAAAGCCGGTTGAGTTGTGCCGGCTGCCCGCTATAGTGCCTGAGGCATCGCTTGGCACAGATGGGATTGATCAGTGTGGCAGTATGCGGAGTAGTGCAGGTTGCCGCTATAGTGTTGATATTGTTGTTTGTCGCATACCGGCACCATAGAGGGACCACTGCTGCAGTCTCCAGGGCACTCCCCTCGCCACGGACTACGCTGGGGAATCAAGAACCTTGGAGTCATTTTACACACTGACTGGTAAAAGGGATCATGCTGGAAATCGAACCCACGAGCATCATGCTCAGAGTCAGGACGATCTACCGCTCTTGGCCTCTGCACGGATGTTTCGCTGCACCCACAGCACCTACTTTTCCGCGCTGATAAGATCACCACCCCTATCGGACCGCCTATACTCTTCAAGATGAACCGGGCACCTCGATCGTGCACGCCGGCAAGAAACCGATCGCGTCAATCGTGTGGGGTCCCATTCCCCCACAGAGAAAGCTACATACCGGTGCCAGGTATGGTGCACACTTGCTTGCTTGTCTTCGCTCTTAACACGACTACCTCCTTCGGCCGCTCCCTGCCCATGAACGCACAAGCGTACAAGCGCTCATGACATTCCAGGTTTTTATGGGATGTGAGCAGGTTTTTATTGGGATGTGTCGAACCTATCACTAGTGATGAACGACAAAATAGGAGCTTATCACCTACCAGGTACCAGGTACCAGGAATATAGTTGGCGTTGTACCCTCGACACGGGCTCATGAGCACGAACAACCCCTAATCAGGCATTTATCACTATAATGCGTTACTCCCCGATATACGACGCGTTCTACGATAGAGGAAGCACATTTCCGCTAGAAAGCTGTCTGAATGACGGGACTCCTTAACCCAAAATCGTCGCAATGCCAATCTCGCTTCGAAAAATGACGCTATTGTATACTTGGGCCATGGGATTATTTATCGGGATGCGATTTGATTTCTGCTGAAGTCAGTTTTCGCGTGAGGTGTGGAGCTCCTCAAGTGAGGAGCCTCATAAAAAATACGGAGAATATCTATCGTAGAACACCTCATACCGGTGCTACACTACGATCACACCTGACAAACGTTCCTGAATATTACGTCACTGCAATAATCCATCGATGTCGCCACCACTTCAGAAAGAAGTATGGGCAACACCTTGCGGGGCACCTGGTGTATGGTTGTGGCCGCAAATTATTGCTATCAATTTCTTGAATCTGCAATTGCAGGCAACATACACGAAAATTAATAGGTGTCTTTCGGATCTATGGATCTATCGTTTAGGCATTAGTCAATTGCCACCACTCCCCCCCCCCCCGAAAAAACGGCGGTAGCCTTCGTCTTCACTTCTCTGAAATTACTATTTCGCCAATACGTAGTAAATTGCTGTCACCTTCAAAGTTTCCTCGTGCTGGCAAATTACATTGAATTCAACACACAACACTCCTGGCTAATGTTTGTTGACAATGGATGGCAATGGACTTCCCCTAACCTAATGTTACCCCAACAATAAATAGCCTATTGATGAATACAAAGATTAAAGCACGGCGCCGGCGGTCCGAGTGGAGGGAAGAGCGAACACCCTCTCCCCTACGAACCTCCCAAGAATCCCGGATATAAGGCTAGAGACTTACACGGATAATGCGGCCGCATTCCGTCACGGCAGCAAAACGTCTCCGCAGCATAACGCGACACGCGTAAATACAATTTGGCAGGGGGGGGGCACCTAATCCTTCTCAGGCTCCTAAGATGCGGAGCTCTATACCTAGCCCAAAAACTGACTTTCCTCAAGAAAATTGGCAAGCGCCCCACGAACAGCTAAACTATCAGCAAAACACGAAGAGGATTGAAAACATATTGGTGGGTAGGAACTGAGTTCATGAGGAAGCCCCGTGAGCCAGAAATAATTTGGCCAATTACTACTCCCTCTACCGTAGCATGCTTCCAATATCGAGGTGTTTCTGCTCCTAGCGCTCAACCCTTTCAGTACCGCAGTCCCCTTTTGGGGACAATCCACTCGAATTCTAAGTAGTCTGTCCCAAAACGGGACTGCGGGTTCAGCGGGGCAACAAACCACTCAAATTCTAAGTAGTTTGTCCCAAAAACGGGACTGCAGTCCTAAAAGGATTAAACGGGGAGGAAGGAGCCACACACATGTTTTCCACCATGTGATACACGTAACGTGCGCCAAGCAGCCGGGTCTCAATTCCACCGGGGAGGCAAAAAAAAACGGTCGACACGAAGCACACCAGCCCTTGGCAGCACGTGGAGTTCTATACTTCTTTCAATTGCCCCATAGACCCTCCACCCAACATAGGGGCGGAGCGGTGCGGGGCTGGACGCGGGGGGTGGGGGGGGGGGGGTATACGGTAACTACCTTCTCCATCGGTCCGCGATATGATATCCTTGGCGACAAGTCGCCGTAGGTCTTCACTGCCGTCTTGGGCTAGTGTTGTAGTGGGTCGGTTCACTACCGATACTGCACACATCGGACAGATAGATCATCTACAGATCATCTACAGAAAATTCTCACTTGATCATCTAGGCCTTACAGGGCGGATACATTGCTCATCTGCAGGATCTACCTCATGTTGCCCGGCGGGAGGCGAAAAAGCTGCATGAGCTAGCACACGTTTCCTGCGATTGGTCTGTACTGTACTGTACTGTACAGATCCTGCACAGCATCTCATAAGGACAGGTTAGGGTCTAGATGATCTATCTGTAGATGGTGACCTGTCGGAGCTGTGGTATGGTATACGGTAGCCTCCCCTCCCACGAGTTACGAACACTCCTCCTCGTAGGTCGTGCCTGTGGTAGTAGCGTGCGCCTGCGAGCCGGACATCTCCACTCCGACGTAATGAATGGACTTGGGCTTGCGGGAGGCCATTTGCTGCAGGAGTAGGAAAGTCACCACCACCGCGACCACAAGGACAGTATAGAGCACCCACCACACGTCCTCTATGTCCGACAGTTCCAAACCCCCGAAGGTCTGAAGTTCACAGCAGGTACCAACGAATTGAAGCAAAGGGACGCAGGCGAGGAGGGGGTGCGGTTGTGCGATAGACATCATAGGGTGCGTGATGTGGAGGGTCAACCCCCCCCCCAAGCAAAAAAGGTGCCAATGAACGTAGCAAGCGAGCTGCATCGTAGACGCAGGCGGCTGAATATCACCTCTCGCGCTCGTGTGCCTGAGTCCATGACGGCCCCACCACCGATCGCTGTCTTCGGTCGACCACGACTCGCATCCGAAACATAATCCCTTGTCCACCACCCGCCCCCACGACTCGCATCCGAAACATAATCCCTTGCCCACCACCCGCCCCTCCCGTTCCCCACTAACCTATCATACGCGTTAGATGACGAGCATCTGGACCGCTATATACCGCGCACTAAACGAGGGGTCGCAGTACTCTATACAGTAGGTTTTAGTAGTCTATACAGCAGTAGTTTACAATAGTATATACAGTAGGTTTCTGTAGTATACACAGTAGGATTCAGTAGATTTTACTGTAGGTTACAGTAGTCTATACCGTACTTCTAAGTAGTCTACACGGTAGGCTTCAGTAGTCTACACAGTAGGTTTCAGTAGATTGTACAGTAGGTTTCAGTAGTCTATACAGTAGTCTACCCCCACCTATCTGAGAGTGGCCCCTCAGGAAAAAAAACAATACGTTCGACGCTGTCACCCATATGCAAGAAAATCCGCCTCACGAGCGGCTTTTAGTAGGATGGAGTTCACCCTTCATGCGACTCGCTCAACACCCCACGGCGCTTCGCGCTTGGTGCAAGCAACGTCTGCCTGGTCGGTGAAAACCCAACGTGCCCCGTCCCAGCCTTGTAGGCATGCGAGGGTATATGGTTATACGACTACGGCCATGCGTGGCATGAGTACACCCCCCTGACTACGGCCATCCATGACTTGTACACCCCCCCCCCCCAGAGTAGAACTCACATAGTAGGAGAATGTGAAATGCACAAGGAGGAACGGGGTGTGGTACTAGAGGAGATGAGGGAAATAGACGAATGTGACATGGGGAAGGGAATAAGATTAGCAAAAAGCTTCTATGTAATATATGGAAACAACGTAATGAGCGCCCAATCGTTGGAGGTGTCTATGTTAGGAGTAGGAATGGTGCTCCGTCTCGAAAGGGATGCGTGGTCAATGGTCAAATGACTAAGGCAAGCAACAAATGAGTAGCCTCCCCCCCCCCCCGCCCCCCGCTTAACCCCCTCTCCCCGCGCTCTTGCCTGAATACCCGCCAAGATGAGGGCGATGTATCCGAAGGCCCTGTGCGAAAGCGACCACGCTTGCCTCACCATGGACGCCGGTGGCCGACTTGGCGCCTAGAGGAAAAGACGGGGAAATTCCAAGATGCCATGTAAAACACGGCGATACGGGGTGAGACATAATGCAGGTTGAACTAATTACTAATATACAACTAATGCGGGAAACCAAGCGAGGGAGATGCGCGTTCTGCTTGTGAACAGCAGCAATAATAAGACTGTCAAGATCTCAAGCTCGCAAGCAAGCAACCCGTTACGCGCCACGTATCCCGCCAAAACGAAAACGCTACAAGATTACTTGTCACATGTTTACAACGCAGGTCATGACGGCAAGCCGTCGACAACAAAGCTTCCAATAAGCAGTAAGCGCGGCGCAGCTTCCTAACCTTAAAACCTTCCTCGTACACACAACGACAACAATGATACCAACACCATCGACCCGGTTTCCTTCCCCGAAAACGCCTCTGTTGATGTTCTACGGCACAACAACCCTACGAGCGGGACGCCGTATTTAGCGGTTCCATGAACAAAAACGCTTCGGACTGTTGATATGTCACAAAACTGCGCGCATGCACGAGGTGCTCGCGCTCTGTTACGGTCACGAAATACTAGTACGACTACAGCTTTTGCTGCTTCCTGGCGAATCTAACTTGCTCACCATTTGATCATCCGGTTGTTGCGCGACAGGCGCCCCGCTAGGCTGCGCTGGCGGCCGAAAAACGGCGGCAACCACTTGGAGCATCAGAAAAACTGTCAGGATCACCCCCAACAACCCATGCGGGCTATCATAGTGCTCTGTCGAGGGAAGGGGCAAGACGACCACCAGAAAGGAAATTCGGGGCACGCGGGATGGAGGGTATAAGTGAAGGCGGGTGGGGGGGTGTACTCATGTCATGCATGGCCGTAGTCGTGTGACCATAGACCCGCGCATCCCTATAATGCCGGGACGACGAAGCACGTCGGGTTTTCACCGACCAGGCAGACCTTGCTCTCGCCAAGCACGAAGCGTCGTGAGGTGTTCGGCGAGTAGGAGCGGGGGGGGGTGGGGGGGGGGGGTGTACTCGATAGGAGAGATGTACTCGATCTCATGCATGGCCGTAGTCGTATGACATAGGAGCGGGGGTGGGGGGGGGGTAAATGGGGGAGTGTATTCAGCGTGCACGACTCATCGGTTCGCGTCATATGCGCAGGCAGTACAAATATCCCGCGCGCTTGGGCGTCAACGCCAGCCCTGCCTAACACCGCCAGAAAACCAGCCTGTTCCATTCACACCACAGCAGGAGAACTCAAGACACTCTCAGAGACAACGCCACGCCTGAGGCCGCCACTAGCCCATGCCATAAAGTTTCGTGAAGCCCGCATGGATATCGGGGGAGGCACGCACGAGACGGTCGAAGCAACCAAAGCCAGAGTGAAAGTCCCGTGAAGGCGTCAAGATATTCTCGCGACAACCCCGCATCCCTGTCAAAACACGCCGCCACTAACCAGAGCCGGAGTCTTCCGTGAACGACACAGCCACGAAGAAGCCGGCGAGAGCGAAAACGGTTCCCACAGTCTGCAGCCCCCTGTGGGCGAAAAATCCGAACTCAGCAAAGCTGCCCGAAAACCGGGCAAAAATAATTCCCACGGGAAAGCATATGCTCCAGCCAATAACCATCAACCTGATTGTGGGAGGGCAGGCGGCGAAGAGCGCGTGGCATAAGGTGGTGGGGAGCGTCATGTTATCCCTTAAGGTGCATCCGAGCTGCTTTCGTAGAGAAGAGAACGTGTCGGCGTTACCGCTCCCCTTTCAACTCGCTTTTGGCAAGGGGCGGGTGATGTATGCGTGAGATCTGCAAGGTATGATCAACGAGTTGCTAAGATACAACGTGCTATCAACGAGTTGTGGCAGAAAAAAGTGCCATCGAAGAGTTACGATAGTCAAGGCATCCTTGACTAAATACATAAATCTACTCGGCGCGGTTGATTTGACAAGGCATGGTATGCAGGAAGGTCGGGATGCTTGGCTTTTTTTATTTGACAAGGCATGGTATGCAGGAAGGTCGGGATGCTTGCCTTTTTTGCTCTGTGGCTGCACAGCTACTATTTATACGTACAACAACATGCAAGTGGTCTACCAGGTACAATATGTTTCCGGAGAGATCGAGCGCTCGGCGCGCGGGGCGATCCCAGACAGGGGCATGCCGTGACGAAACTACTAGCCGCCGCTCGTTCAGCTGAGTGTATACAAAGCGCACGGGAAACGCGTTTTATGATAATAGTGTCAGCATATTTTAGCCGGGGCTGCAGTCCCGTTTGGGGGGCAGGCCACTCAAATTCCAAGTAGTTTGTCTCCCAAAACGGGACTGACTGCATTTCTTTGCCCTTAAAGGGTTAACCGAGGAACTCTACCCAATAATGTTGGAACGGCATTCGAACAGGTAGATTTTTACAAGAAGGCATGCCTCGTATACCTGCGAACCTACAACAGTAGTCGGCCATTGGGGTGAACTTTTAATTTTTTTCTAAAATTTCCATTTTTGGCCCTACTGCCGGCACTTAGCTCCTCAAGTAAAGAGCCTCATAAATAAAGTAGGCGTATCTCTAGCGTATCACCTGTCAGCAGATCTGAGCCCCCTTCTCACCAGGCGTGCGCGTACTGCTTTGTGGAAGAACCAACGCTCGGACTCTGGACGTTGCAGGAGTCCAGGGCTAACACTGCGTGGCCATCGACGACGTGCTCAACGAACGTATTGGAGCGCCCCCAAGCGTAAATCCAGACCGATTCTCCCGTGGCACTCAAAACCTGAAGCACGCGCACAGCAGGCGCATGAAAAACGCCCAAGCAGAAAAAAGGAAAATGATATCTGGTATAATCGAGGCAGAAAATACAAAACACACACAGCTTGCATTTTGTTTTTTGCGAAATTTGGTCAATTCCTGGTGTAGATGCTGCCGACATAAATCCGGTTACCAATGGGGGGAGTTTGAGTTAACCAGCCGCTTCATAAGATAGGTACGTACGCCACGGTGATCGACCCAAACACCATTACCGTGGAGGACCGAAGATTCCTTGTCGGTGACCCGCGAGCACAACGTTCGGCTACCGATTTATGGGTCGGTCCGTGAGACAGATGGGGCTTCTTCAAGAACATCCGCATGGTCGAAGAGGGTTGGCTGATTTGTCGATACGCTCGGAAAAACGTGCCGTCGATTTGGAGTACGTGTTCGTAGAACTTGTTTTTAACGAATACTACGGTAGAGGTACTGCTGTGCCTTTTTTTGGGCAAAACGATTCTGACTGCCGGGCTTTAGGACTGCAGTCCCGTTTTGGGGACAAAACACTTGGAATTAGAGTGGTTTGACCCCCAAACGGCACTGCAGTCCTAAAAGGTTGATGCTACTGACAGCACTGCCCAATATCGTTGGAACGCCACTTTAATATAATAGGTAGTGTTTCACAATAAGGCATGCCTTTTATACCTACGTACATATCTACAGTAGGCCATCGGGTTACACTTTCATTTGTAGTCCAAGTTTATCACAAGTCAGTGAAGTGTTCGGGTGAGGTGAAGAGCTCCTATACCATAATCACGTCAGGAGGGAGCCCCAGAAAAAAGACGGCCACCCGTAACGTGGCATGTGTCGACAACCTTCCCCGGAGGTGAAACTCTCGCAAGCGAGTCGATAGGGGGCTGACTGGAAGGGGGGAGGCGTTTTGCTTGTTTTACGGGGGCGGATGCTGGCGGGGAAACAAAGACACAACTGAATTACAGGGGAGTTGCACGGCGCCGACTCTTGCCCGGCAAGACACGAACCATGAAACATCGCTTCTGGTGCTGCTTGCCGTATCAAAGTAAATATGCCCACGTAGGTGATCTAATAACCCGTGGAACTTTGCATCGGCTTGCGCGAACGATTGTTCTCAGAGTGGGTTTTTGGGTTTTGCATAGAGCTCCTCCTGTGAGGCATTTTATACCCGGTCTGCCGTGGCAGAGCCTTTCAACACTCGGTGTCGCCTTACTCGCCACACCGTCCGCGATAGGGGTCACATCTGCCGCGATTGGAGTCACGTCTGCCGCGACAGGGGTCATATTTTGGGGGCGTTAGTTGTTCTGCCTGACGGCGCTGCTCAGCTGACGAGGAACTACCCAATCTCGCCGGGACACCGTCTGTTTGGGTTTGTTCAGAATTGCTTGACGTAAGAACTCAGTAGCAGGACATGGTATTGTTGTGCAACGTTTCTCAAAAGTCCTTTTTCGAGGTAGGTATACACATGAAGCTCCTATACTATAATCAAGTGAGGAGCCGCACAAAATATGGGCGCACCCCTTCCGCAGCATGCCTCCATACCGTAGCATACCCCTCCACCCCCCTACCGCCAACTCATTGCTGGCAGGTGGTGGCGCTCATACTATACTGTACCTCTTTTCCGTCGCCCTCTGGCTGCAGGGGCCGCACAAAGGTAAGCGTTGTCACTCCGTCGGCCTGGGTAATGGTAGCGTTGGTGATTTCCTGAAGCAATGGTTGGTGAAAAATGAAACAGAGCACAAGCGTATCGGCACGAGTCAGTGGTTTATAGTCTACAGCATCCGCCCACTGCCCGATATTTTCTGTCGAAAAGCGGCAAACAGGAGTCGGTATCACATCACATCGTACATATCGTACGTTCAAAAAGTATTTTCGCGGTATGATGCCGCACTTTATCAAATACCTGGTAGTCAATAGTGGCGATGCGATGCGTCAAACCGATCTAATTCGTCACCGAGCCAGTCCAGCGAGCCGACACAGCAACGGCAAGGACGGCTTGTTGGGTTAATGGCCAAGAGTTGATTCAACTTCGCCACGGCTGCAGGAAGCTTGGGCGTCAGCTAACACGGGCACCTGGCGATCGCCCACGCGCCTGGCTTACGAGGCAGGCGTGCTGATCCGGCTATTTGATCCCCCTCCTCCCCTAAATCTCTCTCCCCATGCCTATGAATATGCGTAAAATTATGCCCTCCGGCCTTCCGCTGCTTTGCTGTATTTTTCTGTCTCCAGCTCTCGACCTATACAGTAGACCGTTCGTCGCCTTCTTTTTTTTCTTGAAGGCTTCAAGTGTCAAGTCCACTCAAAATCAAAGACAATGACCCGCCTCTTGCCTGCTCCAATGCCTCGACAGGCCGGTTGTAGTCGTCCATGTCGTACTCCAGTACGGTGTCATCTGCGGGCAGTCCAATCACAGCGTCAGACCCGCGCATTCGACCACGATCAGAGAAGCCGATGCTCAGCCACCCCTCCCCTTCATACACAGCCTGCGCATACGGCCAAGACAGGGGATGCCGGGGTGTGTGTGTGGGGGGGGAGGCTCGCGACCACAACAGAGTGCGGGTTTCGATTCTGCCAAGGCGTGCTGGCGGACGGGGATAGGAGAGAGGAGACACCCTCTCACCCTCGGTGGTCCAACCGCGTACAAGCTCAGGGGGTTGCATTCAACGCCGCGGTTTTGTTTACTCATCCCACCCCGACACCGCGGGCGAATCGCCTAGATCTAAAAAATCTGCCAAAATTCGAGGGTAGCTTGCCACTCATTCGACAAGATAGTTGACACACCCTGTGGAGAAGACGAACATAACTGCTGACCCTAACCCTAACCCTGAGCCAATCAGACCCGATCAAGCAAAGGACAACACGCAGCGTCAGCCCCTTTGTCTCGTACACTGTGTGTGTCAACCATTTTCTCGAACATGTGGTAAGCTCTACACCTAAACTTCCGCAGCCGAACGACGCCCTTCCCGTGTACCCTTCGTCCGCGACCTCACCTTCACCTTCACCAACGTTCCTCCACCCGTCACGCCCCACAGCAGCGCCAGGTTTCTACGCGGCGAGACCTCGAACTCGTAGTCAGGGTCGGAACTCGCGCACACCTCAGCCGAAGCGGTGTTGACGTCACTATTACCACCGGCACTGTCCTTACTTTCGCCACCGGCACTATCATCATTATTGCCGCCTGCTTCGTCCTCATCTTTGCCACCGCCATCATCCTCGTTGCTGCCACCGGCATGATCATCGTTTCCATCCTCGTCATCGTCATCGTCTTTGTCATCTTCTTCCACCGTCTCTCCGCAAAACAAATCGACTAGTATCACAGTCCCGCGGCTGTGATGTGAATGTGTGGCAAGAGTGTTTTCCTTCCCGTAGCCCCAGATGAAGGTTGCCTCGTCTCCCTGCTCCGCGGATAAAGCCTCTTTATCGGCGTCGAAGGGGGAGAGCGGCCGCGTGAACACAAGGCTCGTCGTCGAGTCCGCCTGGGTCACGCTCGCCCCCGATATCTCTTGGGTGGACGCCTCTAGCGTGCCGGAAACGTGCTAAAAAATGGACGGAGGGAAGGGGGGGGGGGGGATAGACTTGATTGGGGTGGGGGTGGTCCGGGTTTCAAAACGTGAAGCGGGGCAGGTAGGGGGTCGGGTTCCAGCGAGTGGGCCGAGGAGTGCCAGGGTACAGCTAGTGAGCAGGCGTGGCGGCGGGGGGGGGGGGGGGGGGGGGGGGGCGAGCGTGTTAAAACTTGTGGGGTTACAAAATACCACAACCTTACGGTGGGTGGGTAGGGGTATTACCGTTCCTGCTGGCGTAGCAGCGGTGGTACCACTACAGTAGTAATGCATAATTGGCTATTGTACGCCCATCCATGTACTTGGCCATTGTACGTCCGTTCGAAAACATCATCAGCGGCGAAAATTTCAACATAAAACGTTTCGTCGTGCTCACTGCGAGCTCTTTCGTGCCCTTTTATTTACTATTACGGGGGACCATAGTTAATAGGACCGATGGTATGCATTAAAAACTATATATTTAACCATTTTTACTAACAATGTTTGGTCCTATTAACTATGGCCCCCCGTAATATTACTGGCGACCATAGTAAATGAGGCCAAATATTGTTGGTAAAAGTAGCGAAATATATAGGTTTTTGTGTATACCGTAGGTTCTATTTAATATGGTCCCCCGCAATAGGCTTTTCTTTTTGTCAACATAGCACTGCCACCGGTGCTGGTCAGCCGATGACTGCATCGGGAGCTCGACGCGAAAGGTCCCGCAGATGTTATAGCATTGGGCGAGATAGTGGGGAGGGAATGCACTCGTTCTTGTACCAAAAGCCCGACCTCAGGCCTCGAGAGAGGAGTGACATCGATGGCAGCTTCCATTATACCAGGTAAATCCTTCTCTCATACTTCCTACAGACAAGAGTACCCGCCGCTTCTAGCTGTACACAGCAGGATGGCGACGGTAAGTGTGTGTCGGCGCGTCTCTTCTCCCACCTTCTCACTTTATTTGTGAGGAAGTACTCCAAGGCCGTCGCTTCGTCCGGTAGACCAATCACAGCGTCGGCGGGAACCATCCGCCCGTCGTCCGAAAAGCCGACGCTAATCCACCCTTCACCGTCGTAGACCGCCTGCAGTGCAAGACAGACATGACATAGAATACATGCACATGCCGGACAGATCACGATATACCTGTCTATCTACCGTACAGGTCATCTACCTCCTAACCTGCCGGTACGAGATGACCGCCTGTAATGCAACACATGCGATGCGGCCATAAATTAATACGGTCTATGTACCGTGTAACACTATCACACGGGTGATAAGGGAACACCTCCCCCTTGGGCGAATTTCGAAGAAACTGCTTTTCTACACCACGAGTGACAGTGCAAATGCCGAGAGATACGTCTATGGTAAAATATCTCGAAGAGATTTTTCAGAAGCCACAAATTTCCGTGGTGTGTATTTCCCTTGTTTGGGAGAGAATCGGCAATGAAATCCATACCAGGGGGTGTGATATCTTCGTCATCTTATCACACGGGTGATACTTATCTCACGTGAGATACTTATCTCACGTGAGATGCTTCCTACAAGCATAAAACGAACCAGGTATAGCTTCAATCGTACTGCTAACGATCAGCAACACAGCATAAGCACGAGTGGGAGCTCTGTCTACAGCGGGAGTATGCAAAAGTACACAGCAGCTGTATACATCATGCCCCGAGTGCTGACAATAGTACTATATAGCAGCCGATCGTAAAACTTTAGCAGGTGGTCACCAAAAGGCACGGTGACCATAAGGTGCATAGGGAAGGAAACTAAGGCGGCAGGGATACAAAAATAAGGCAGGCAAGCAAGCCCCATCGCACCTGAAATGTGATCTCCTCATTGGCTGTGTCCACCGTCCAGTATATCATGAAATCCGATGCGGCGGTTACCTGCGCATCGGTGCGGTGCAATTATCCTGCCATCCGTCATCGTTGTCGTTGATTGTTTGGACTACGCGCGAACGTTGATGCTGCAGCTTTTGTTAAACGTATTGTTGGTGCGGCAGACACAGCACAGCAGGCGGATTCGGGAAAGTTGGAGCACGGCTGGTCCTGCCGATTACGCCATTGTAAACATACGTCAGTTTGGACCTACAGCAGTGGGTACTGGCTACGCTTCGAACTGCAGGTTGCTTCCTCTGTAGAAACACTTTGGACCGCCCACACATGCTTAGTGTTTGGTGAGTGGGACGCGCAGTGACACGAGGCATGCTGCCCTTTGAACAAGATGCACAGGCCGAAGACACAAAACACACTGCTACTGAGGGGTAAGCACGCCTCCATGAGGGGGCATGAAATGTAAGAGGGTATGGATGGGCGAACTAGTTAAGTGAAAATAAATACCAGGTATTTATTGACTTGAATTATGAATATTGTGAATTCATTAATTTATGGCCCAGAGGCACACGATATACAGCAATGTCATGGCAATAAATATAATTCCGATCGGTTGTCATTGTTGCGCCCTTCGAGTTGAACCCACAGCCAATTCACCATCTACCACTAGTGCCCACCAGCAATAAATATGGATAGATGACCTTGCTGTGTTTCGAGAGTTTCGGGCCACGGCGCACAGAAAACTCTTTGGAATCGAGACTTTACTGTGGATAACAGCGGCAAACAAGGGGTGAGAGGTACCCAGGGGGTTCTTCTAGGTGGGCTGATAAGTTTAGGGACACATGTTCATTATATGGCATGAAAGGGAGGAGGCGACGAGCCGTGTGCGCACACGTAGGAATCACGGGGGAGGGAGGGCCAAGAGTTGAAGCAAAGGGAGAGGGGAGGGGGAGGTCCGGTAGAGGTGTGGAGACAGCTACCGACACTACCGTTGGCGTCTGCCCTCCCGCACAAGCTACCATGAAGGTATTTGCTGGTGCTTCGTAATCAGCTATGGCACTCGCTTGCTTGCCCTATCCTTTTTCACAAGCTTGTACCACTGCAGCAGTTGTTCATCGCAGCTGCTCTGCTTATCGTGGTCTACAATCAGCGGCGATACACTACTGCTGCCTAGATTTCAGACTTTTATCACAACAAGAACATCGGACACACGCTCCAAGCTAGCCTCGAAAGGGGAATACCTCCCTACGAGTACGGTCGTCAAGTTCAGCCAGATAAAATCCAACACGTAGTTGCACGCACGAGAGAGAAGCGCTTGCCGAAGAGGGTGATGCGTGGGGAGCTTGTCGGGGGCAACAGGTATGCCGGGGAACGAGAGAGAAGTAGCAGATGGGGTGCCTCAAGAGCAATCTACAAGAGTTTGACTCAACCTCGAAGGGTGAAACGAAATAGCACAAGAGGGCTGGAAAATGGAGCAAAAGGGGTCTATAGCGGAAACTAACACACGTGGCCAATCGGCTACCACCAAACACCCTCTGGAGGGCAAGATATATTACCCTCTGGAGGGTGCCCAAAAATGGGCTATACTATCGTGCGGTAAATTTTAGGCCCACCACACCGACGTACAGAGTGGTCGTCCGCGCACGCTCTGGAGGCCGACGTCACAACAAAAACCCTCTGGCGGGCAGAATATCTTTCCCTCTGGAGGGTGCCCAAAATTAGGCGATACTATGGTGCGGTAAATTTTAGACCCACCACACCGACGTACAGAGTGGTCGGCCGCGCACGCTCTGGAGGCCGGCGTCACAGTAGAAACCCTCTGGAGGGCAGAATATCTTTTCCTCTGGAGGGTGCCCAAAATTGGGTGACACTATCGCGCGGCAATTTTCAGACCCACCACATCGACGTACAGAGTTTTCCGGCGCGCACGCTGTGGAGGCTGACGCCACCCCCCAAAACCCTCTGGAGGGTATGCGACCGTACCCGCTGGAGGGTGCCCAAAAAAGGGCGACCCTACAGTGCAGTCGAAAACGCACCCACCAGACCGACATCTAGTGGGTTTGTACGGTGAACCGCCACAAGACGCTGACAGTCATACGCGCCCCCTGTATTTATAGATATATATGCGGAAACAGTACACATTGTTGCATCAAATATTTTGCTTTATATTATGAATCTACTACATGTTTGCTCAATCCAACTGGCCCTGTGTGGACAGTTGTTTACACACGATGTCCTATATCTGCCACGCCTTTCGAACCTATTCTACGCCATACAAACACCGGTTGCGGGCATGTAATGTACAACAATGGGTACAGTATGTCGACCGTGCGGCGTGGTACCCGCCTAACCTACCCCTTGCGTGTCCTTCTGCCTCCTCCCTGCTCAATGCATCTACGTGCGTATGCTTCGGGGAAGCCCGTGCCTCTCTTTGACGAGTTCTAAACCAATGCACCACGATGAGGCAACAGTATAACAACTCCCCACATGTCGTGGTTGAGCGAGTATCATACGTAATTCACAAATTAGTAACCCCCCTGTCTTGAGCTTTCGTCGACAAACAATTACAATATAGGCAGCAGCCAGACACAGAGATGTGGATATTGAAATTCCCAGCATCAACTGATGGCCAGAATACAAAAACGAAGACGGTATCATCATTCGAACACAGAGGGGGCATCACATTGTGGCAACCTGTGTGAGCCAAACACGCGCTTTGAACAAAACACACCCTGCGGGCACTGCAACAGAACAGAGATGCCACTACACATGGGTCAGGGACATCCCAACAAAATTACTCACACCATCGAGCACGGGAAAACAACGAATATGAACGCAATCCAATAGATAGAAAACAGACATGCCCTGATGCTCTGATCCCCCCCTCCCCCCGACTAATCATAATCCTAGTAGTCATCCACGACTGTTCAGGCGCCAGCCGCCTCACCCCCTTCCCCCCTCCTTGTCGTCTATGGCTGAAAGGCCGTAACCTACACAATAAGAGTCTTCGTCCATGGCAAGTTATCCCCGCGAGTGGAGGTTTCTTCGACCAGGCCCCGGTGATCGTCATCGCAACAGCTGTCTTGGCTATAGCCCTCGCCATCGCTACTCCTCCCGCCTGTGGATTCCTCTGAATTTCCTCCGTGTCGTCGACGGGGCCACTCTGACTTCTATGAGCTCTTGTTTTTAACCTGCCGTCGCCGTCGGTTGATGGCTGTGGCTCATCGTCATCGGTTCTACCTGAAATATGGTACGTGGGCCGGGCCGAATATGTGCGAGTGCAATCAAGAGTACATAGTCGACGTTTGGGAGAATGCAACGGAATTGAGTTGGGTCGTCGCGACTTCAACAACTGGCACGGTATAGTTCTCAAATGGGATGCGGAAAATCCCAACTATGGCGGCCGACCTCTAGCTACGTAGCTTTATCTACGTGGTACATATTTCAAAAAGGGCTATGACCAAAATCAGGTACGTATACCTGGCGATTTTTGGGCCAAAATCAGTTACATACTAAAACCAAGTACAAAACGCGCGCCACAATCGGCGTTTAGTCCATGGAGATCTATATAAAAAACCTGCGCCTCAACATATATATCGTGTGGCCTCCCAAATCTGAATTATTTTGTTTTATTTAGGGTATAGGTCATATAAAACAACAGATTACACATCATAACAACTGAAGTACATCGTACACCGAAGATATCAGGAGTAAAACGTGCGCTGTCAAGGATGTAGGGCCGATGTTCCAAACTAAAACCTAACAGGTACTGTACCACAGTAGTTTGGTGTCAGTCGAGACATGTCGAGGCAAAGTTGCTGTCCGTCAAGGGGTGAAAATGCGGTCTCCTGACATACTTGCCGTACACCCCAAAGAAGGAAAAATGGAATCACCGTGCGACATGTATGCATAAATACGTACCAGGTAAGTACTACTGGTACGTACAAGCACAGAGCGTACGAGTGTACGCATGAATGTGTACCTACGTACCTGGTACGAGTTTCTACACAAGAATTGTGCAACCGATGGACCACACACGCATACGCGGAGAAAAAACTGTGTACGTATGGCCCCTACCATTGGTTCAAAATAGGCCCAAATCAGTTGAACGTTGAAAGCTAGACAGAGTACTTGTAGATAAATCAGGTAAACCCTTGACCAATTCGAACCAAAATCAGTGACGATGTCAGTCTGGCCAATAGCAGGGCTCCTGGCGTGTGTTTTGCACTTGTTTCTGGTATAATTGATTTTGGCCTAAAAATGACCAGGTATACCTGATTTTGGGTAAAACTCTTTCTAAAACAAGCTCCAACAGTGGTCAACTGCTTGTACAGCAGCGGTGGCGACATGCACTCACCGAGGAGATAAGGTCAGAGACAGCGGCAGAAAGTTGCCACGGCGTCCGCCTCTTCGCCGATGTAGGTTGCATGTCTGTTTGGAAGGTTGAACGCAAGCCGGCCTTTCCTGAAAGCGAACAGACGCAGCATCTGCCACACCAAAAAAAAGACCTGGTACACAATACGGATAGCATTCAGCGTAAGAAGGATGCAAAACAACCACAAGAATATGTTTGCGTCGATGAGGTGTTTGTCACTCTCGACGCCGACATGGCCATCGGGATAAGCCGCCTGCAGATAATCACTCCCCAACTGCACGCTACAGGGGTAGCGCTATGCGGTTGAACTGCTGTAGTTGAAAAACCTTTAATGGGCGAGACAGAAAAGTAGAGTATCCGTGGCAGACGTCTACCAGACAACTCCAGCAGTACAACAGCACAGCAGTACCCGTAGGACTGAGACACAGAGAAATCCCACGAACGTCCAAGGCTCTTCAGTGCACGTAGCTTCAAAACGGCTGTATGTGTAGCAGATAGCATTGGAGTTGTTGTAGATCTGCATGGCCTATTATATACACATGGCACCAAATGAGACCAGGATGCCAGGTGGGCGTTCGGCGGTTCCTGCGGAGGGTTGATCATATTTCTGCGCCTCCAAGCGGGAGTAGGGTGTCAAATGGGATGGGTCAAATGACCAAATGGGAAAATACAATGTAACATATACGTGCCAACCTACTGCTGTAAAAAAAAAAAAAACCTTCTAGAACCGCAGTCCCGTTTTGGGGACAAACCACTCAAATTTCAAGTTTGAACGTACGTACATTTTCTCCGCGGGTGGCCGGAGAGAGTACCAGGATGTGCGTACGTGAAAAAAATCAAAGTTCAAAATTCAAAAATGCAGCCCGTTTGGGTTTTTTAATGTATGCCGTGGAGCATAAAAAAACTCGTACAACATGTTTTTCTGAACCTCCAAGTGGGAGCCGGGTGTCGAATGGGATGGGCCCACTGCGGGGTCAAAGTACCAAATGGGACAACATCAGGTGATGCCTAACATACGTATCATACAAACAAACGTACTGTACAAAAAATCTCCGCTTGTGGATGTAGAGTACAGCAGTACCAGGATGGATGTACGTATACACGTACCAGGTACGTAATACTCGTACGAAAAAAAGATGCTCGAAGTTCAAAATTCAAAATGCAGCCCGTTGGGTCTTTAAATTTATGCCGTGGGGTAAAAAAAAACTTGTACAACAGGTACACCAGCAGGGCATCACAAAATGAAGAGCGCAGCAGTGATCTCCTTGCTGCTGTGGGTCTAACAAGAGGGACATAATTAGGTGGCGAGAAGGAAATCTGGTAGCATCGCTCCGATTGGCTAGGAGAGCTATCACTGATCAGACGTACAAAAAGCGTGACCCCCTTGTACGATACCACAGCGCAGTACCACGAGTAGTAATAGTTGAGACAGGGGGACCCACTGCTGTATATATCACGCGGTCCACTCCAAGCCATGATGTGTTACCCACCCACAAGGAAAGTAGCATTCGAGTACTCTCACCTTGGGATAGCTGCCATCAACGCTGTCGCTGGTCGTCTAGTCCATGGAGAGAGCTGTCCTCTCCAGCTCTCCAGTCTCGTCCATTTCGAAAAAGGCTTCTGTTTTGGAGGGACGCTCGCGTACTGCTATACCTGGTACCTGGTAGTTGTATTTCAAATTGTCGGCCTAAGTGCCCCTCCACGCCCTCACCCACAGCGTTTCGACTCAATGATTTCACATGCTCAGAGCTACGAGTATATGCGACGGGAATGTGTATATCGCCTGTAACTGCTTGCTGCCAGTGCTGCCATCGGCAAGAGCTGTGGCGTGCAGCGTGTGGCTTCAACGGACTGGCGGTTTTTGAGGGTTTCGAAATGCTTGTGAAGCTTGTTTTCATAGGGGTTGAAGCAACGTATTTTGAAAAAAAAAAAAATGGCCGCTGGGTACAGGCTGCCGCTGTGCAGCGGTATGTGTGTATGTGCGGTCTGGACCCGGAGCGTATAGTACGCGACATGTGTCGAGAATCAAGTAGTCAATAATTCAGGCTGAAATATTTCGAGATATAAGGAATTGCAGCGAAGCGTTTGTGCTCAGGCAGAAACGCCATTCTATAGGCTGTCTATGCTCGATGTTCGCATCACAATTCGCGAGCCTTGGCAAAAAAAGGATCGCGTTGTTACTGGTGTATACGCCACGGCCACCCCATGTCGTGTAATGCTCAATTCGCAAGCGCCGGAGGTTTCGTCAAGTAAGACACTGGGAGGTAATTTGGATAATTTCCGTCCAAAGAAAGACTCGAGCAAGCCACGAATCACTCAAGGGAGGGCAGGTACAGCCAGCCTTTGGAGGGGAACTGATCGAATCGCTGCAGTCACAATGCCCCTGGGGGGCGACATGACCATTCCTCACACGCGTGCGCAATCTCAATGCCTCTGGTGGGTAGCATGTTGTTCCACCTTCAGCGGGTGCAATGTCAATGTGCCTCCAGAGGCTGCCCATCCTCATAGACTTCCACCGGAGCAACTATTTCCCACGGCGCTCCAGAGCGAACGGCACGCAATAACTCTAGAGGCTAGCATTTAGTAGAGGCCTCCAGCCGTCGCATCAGAAAAGCTCCCTCTAGAGGGGCGAAACCTCATACCCTAGACAATCGCCAACGCGCTCTGGAGGGTGAAATGCCGACCCCCCTCCAGAGTTTTCAATATAAACCCCTCTAGAGGGTTGAAACGGTCGTTACCCTCCTCCGGAACAAACCTGCCGCACAGCCCTCCAGCGGTATATAGACAGCCCACTCTAGAGGCTAGCATTTAGTGGAGATCTCCAGCCGTCGCATCAGAAAAGAGCTCCCTCTAGAGGGGCGAAACCTCATACCCTAGACAATCGCCAACGCGCTCTGGAGGGTGAAATGCCGACCCCCCTCCAGCGTTTTCAATATAAACCCCTCTAGAGGGTTGAAACGACCATTGCCCTCCTCCGGAACAAACCTGCCGCACGGCCCTCCAGCGGTATATAGACAGCCCACTCTAGAGGCTAGCATTTAGTAGAGACCTCCAGCCGTCGCATCAGAAAAGAGCTCCCTCTAGAGGGGCGAACCTTCATACCCTAGACAATCGCCAACATGCTCTGGAGGGTGAAATGCCGACCCCCCTCCAGAGCTTTCAATACAAACCCCTCTAGAGGGTTGAAACGGCCATTGCCCTCCTCCGGAACAAACCTGCCGCACGGCCCTCCAGCGGTATATAGACAGCCCACTCTAGAGGCTAGCGCACATGACAAGCCTGTACAGGGTACCAAAGGAAAAAAAATCCCTCTAGAGGGCGAAAGGCCTGACCCTCCAAGCCTCAAACACCCTCTGGAGGGTGGCCACGCCCTCTGGAGGGTCAAATTGTTCCCTGGAGGGTTTTTTGGGGTAGCCGATTGGCCACGTGTGAAGGCCGGACAGTATTAATAGTAGGACTGCAGATAGTCCAGGGAGGGAGAATCGTTATATGAACAGCGATCGTCTTAGCTTTTCTTGGACCAACATGAAAGGCGGTATGTACGATTCGCAGCTGTGAAGGTGATACCTATACTGCCTCCGATGGGCCACCGGGGGAACCTACTGCTCAACGTTGCGGCCAAAGCACAGCAGTCTTGGGGACGCGACAAACTGAAGGAAAGGCGTTCGAAAACTACCTGACGGAGGAGTTTTGAAAGGTCAAGACAGTAACAAGAAAAAAAAATTGGCAGCAATTCCAGTATGACATCAATCAGCTACGTAATATGTACCAGGTACCCAGTACTCGTACGAGTGACAATTTATCTAATATCCCATCTTGGGACTTCAGATAGATGGGGGAAAAAATACCTTCATTTTGAAATACTTTATTTTCCGATTCGGGGATGCAATCCGATCAAAACACAAAATTTGAATGATTAAAATTTCCAAAGTCTGTCTATCAAAGTGGAAATAGAGTTAATTATTTATTTTCCAAGTTCGGGCAGACGAAAAAATTGACGATAAAGAGTGACCTGATGACTGATTACAGCACCGGCCACTGGGTGATTGGTGATTGGTGATTGGGGGATAATACGTACCTGGTACACATCATTGGTTGATATAATCCAAGGCACAGCAGGCATGACATGAGCCCTCACGCTCCTCGTACAGCGTAGACAGTTGACTGATAACACCAAAGTGACCATTGTTCGAGTCGCTATATGTCTCGGGTTCCAAAAGGGGTTACGAAGAACTGCCAGTACCTTTGCCAGTACCTTTTGCCAATACCTTCCGAAAGGGGTTATAAGGTACTGCCAGTACCTTTGCCAGTACCTCAAGGTACTGGCAGTACCTTCCGAAAGGGGTTGTAAGGTACTGCCAGTACCTTCCGAAAGGGGTTACAAGGTACTGCCAGTACCTCGCCAGTAGTCGTACCACGAGTCGACGATTCCCACAACTTTTGGGCGAAATCACAGGAATAGGAAACACCTCAAACAAGTTACGTACGTCCGGAATGCATTGCTGCAGCAGTAGCAGTACTCGTATCAAGCTCCAGACGGTAAGAGTGAGTGTGACAATCATCAGCGATCAGCCTTACAAAAGGCGGGTTGTTCGTCATCACCCGGTGGAGCCGAAGTGCATTGTCCTTTCTATCTACAGGAACTTATGGCACGACAGCAAGCGTAGCGGGTTGTGGCCTGCGAACGAACGTGGCAGGACTCCAGCAGCAGTAGTAGCAGCAACGTTACGTGCCGCCAGCACCCAAGCTTTTGAGCGCTTGTGACGTACCAGGGTACCTGGTACCAGAATCAATGATATACTTCAGCAGCATTACTATCGTACTGCCTACTGCCGCACCAACGAGGACATGTTATGCATGTGTTTGCAGCTCCGCTCACCTCGTAGTCGAAGCCTTCATGCGACGAGGGGAAGCAGTCCACCCGATGGCTGTGGTGGCCTGAGGCAGTTCCTAGTAGGGTCGCAGACAGCAAGCCTGACAACGCTGCTACTACTGCTGCTGCTGATGTTGTTGCTGTATTGCATCTCATTACAGCCCAATATATACTCGTGGAGCGAGCCGCCGCACGAGGTCGATATTATTTACAGAAAAAACAGGAGAAGATGGGCACGCGCCTACGTGATACCTGATACCTGATACTCGGTATGTTTTACCACAGTACACTCGGCGTCGTTCGTGATTCAGCTGGCCTGTCAGCACCGACGCACAGGTGCAGCGGCCGAAACGTAGCAGTTACTGGTACAGCAGGTAGCAGTACCTCGTAGTTACCAGGTACGTTCGATGGTATTCTTGGTTGAGATTCGACTTGCGAGCTCCGACTTGCTGCTTGCTTGAGGTGGACGGAGCTTGCGGACTGCGCACTGGACTGTCAAATAAATATTGAAAATGTCAAATATGTCAAACACCCCTTTAGAATTCTAGTCCCATTTACGGGACAAGGCAGTCAAATTCCAAGTAATTTGTCCCCAATTGTCCCGAAAACGAGACTGCAGTCCTAAAAGGGACCTCCCGCTGTTACGATTATTGTACCAGCATTTTCCTGGAAAAAAAACGGGACCAGACCTGTCAAAAAAGAAGTCGACACACTCTTCGAAACAAACAGCGGTGGGTTCATGGATGATCCACATGCCGGACGTCTGACCAGAGAGTCGATCTGCGTAAAGTACAGATACGAAGCTGTTGGTTGTAGTAGCTCGTCTACTGCTGCTGTATAAGCTGTTGATCCTAACGCGTTGTTATGCGATGTTGTGCAGGATCTATAAAGTACAGATAGACCCAGACGTGTACTATTAATATTAATAATGGATACAGAAGTAGTATAGTAGGTACATACTGCAAATTGTACGACTCCCACCTTGCAACATACCGGTACCAGGTAATAACCTAGATCATACAGACCCTACAGATCCTCCTACAGCAGTAAATGTATCTGCCTTGAAAATATTTACAACACCAACAACGAAAGACACTTTATTTAGATCGTGAATGAAGTGGAAGCTGATTATATGTCCAATGTCTGGTCCTCCTGCCGGTCCCAACTTGGATGTAGCACATATTATCCTCACAGCAGGTACGTAGTAGTATAGGTACAACAAAGCCTATCGCGTTTACCTTACTGGTGGCATATTTTTGTCATGTTGTGACATTCGACGGGCGAAGACGGACTGCACTCCAGATTCCACACCTCACCCCCTTACCCGGGGTACTTGTTTGTCTGTTTTCGGGCCCGAAGTAATCTGACTAAACGGCAAAAATACTCAGGACATAATGCATTCAATGAACGGACCTTTCAGCACAGTTCACAATCAATCGAATCTGACCCGGGAATCGGGCGAGCCTGTGGTCCGCTCTGCGTGATTCCTGTCAACCATTTCGAGACCTGTACTCGGCTAGCCAGTGCCTTCTGTCGTTTTTACACAAACTGCTGTGGAGCTGGCTGGAGATTGCAACAACAGCAGTAGTAGTAGATTACCTACCTGGTATTCAGTATTTATGCATGCATGTCATCACGTGAAACGACCCGAAAACACTTGTTTCTGCCCTCGGCCTGCTCAATGGCAACGCCGTCCCAACTTCCGACCACGCCCCCCCTGCACGAAAGGGCTGCTAGAATTCAGAGAATGGCCGAACGGCATGCACGAAAGAGGCTACATGCTGTGCGGTATTCGGCGCGCGCTTGTGTTTGTCGTCATGTGCGCGCGTGTATATATTTATTATGCTCGAGTTTGCCTCGTTGTGCATTCCCTATCTTACGCAGCTTCCATCCCGCTGTCCTGTCGATACCAATCAGTTCAGTGTAGTTTTGACAGAAGATGAAATTCTTCTGTGGCTGATCCATTGCCCCAACCATGAATGCCTCCATGTGCCTGTGTGCTAACAGGAAGCCGGTTAACGTAAGTGCATGCGCGAACATATTTTATTAAAAGAACAAACAAATAGATCAGCTGCGAGTTCTCTCTCGATGGGGCGATGCTCAACTTTGCAAGCTGCGTGATATATCTGTCGCGCGTTCCCTCTGATATGTACGTTCCTCGTAAAGGGTACTGGCCACTGACTGACTGCGTTGGGTGTTACCAGGGTTGGTCGTAGCAGAATAAGACCGGGTAAAATCGCACATGGCGTATAACTTGATTGTAGTGTAAAATCTATCGGACAAAAACTTATTTTCCGCAGTGGAAAACAGAGATCGCAGTGGTACCCCCTGAGGACTTACGACTCGCAGACGCAAGCAGTGAGTAGCAGTTGTATTGCCACTGCAGTGGTAGTTGATGAAATATTGGTACTTAACTTGACTACGTGCTTGTATTATTAATAGTAGAAGTAGTCGATATTATCTATCCATCCAAGGAGTCGAGCCTGCATTCAATTTGAGATCGGGCGGCGTGAGGATATCAACGACCGCTAATGGCACTGTTTTTACCGCACGATACTTTGTATCAGGCACACGTTTCAGGAGCATTGCAGAAGCAGCAGTCTCTCGGTCAGGGCTACCTTTTCCCATGCCGCAGAGCCCCTGAGGTGAAGGGTATATGTGTTGCACGTCGACGTCCCGTTGCATCAGACACATAAACCTCCACACACACACTCCCCGTCAAGCCACAACGCCATGTTTGAGTGACTCATCGGGTCTCAAAGGTCCATCTGGCCTCAAGCGGGTTCATCGAGCCGCAGAGTTATTCAGCCTCAAACGAGCTCACGCGGCCTCAAGGGCTCTTTCGGGCCCTCATGGGCTCCTGTTGCCCCAAGGGGCCCTGTGACCTCAAAAGGACTCGTCCAAGCCTCACAGGGGTTGCTCTGGCCTTACAGGCTCATCGGGCCTGATGAGGGTGCGTCGGGCCTCAGAGATTCCTCTTATACCAAATGGGTGTATCCGGCCTCAAACCTCCTCCGGTCTCTAATTGATTCATTGGGCCTCGGTGCTCATGGACCCCTCTTGCCGCGAGGGCCTCGAAAGGACTCATCGTGCCTCAAAGGGGCTTGCTCTGACCTTAAGGGCTCATCGGGCATCGTGAGGGTTCGTCGGGCCTCAGAGACTCCCCTGGTACCACAAGGGTGAAGAGTCTCACTGGGTTTCAATAAAATATCTGGCCTCAAGTGGGCTCTTCGAGTCCCATGGACTCGTCTAGACAAAAAGGGGCTGATAAGGCCTAAAGCGGCTTATCGGGCATCTACAGTAGGGCTCCTCTGCCCTCGAGTGGGTTCATCGGGTGTCATAAGGCGCCACCGGACCTCAAAAGAAGAGTCACCGGGCCCCAAGGAGCCCCCTGTCTCCTCGTCTCTAACAAGCTCTCGGGGCCTCAAGGGACTATCTGGCCTGAAGACTGCTCATCGCAGCTCAAGTCACAAGGCTTCATCACAACTCCAAAGGGTTTGCGTACCGTATCTCGAAAGGTCGCATCGGACATCATAGCCTCCTCTGGCATCCAATTAATTCATGAGGCCTCAAAGGTTCATCGCGCCTCGAAGAGCTCATCGCTCCCTGCAAGGTGTCTTCCGGCCTGAAGGGCTCTTCTGGCCTCAAGAGGGTTCCCGTGGCCTCACGAGGGCTGCTCGAGTCTCAAGGGTTCAATGTGCCTCAAGGAGGTTTCTCTAGCCTAGTAGATTATTTCGAACCTCACGACCACGTCGGCCCCCTAGCCCAACGGATCTTCTGGCTTCTAAACGGCCCGTCTGGCATCAAACGTGCCGCTGTGGCCTAAAGAGAGCCCCTTGACTTTCAAGGGTGCGTGCCCCAAATGGGCGCCTGTGGCCCCAGGTACTTCGCTGGGAACTACGAGTAAAGAGGTCATACGGGCCTCAAGGGATATATTCTGGCCTCTAACGATATATTCTGGCCGCAAGAGGGCGCCTTGAGCTCCAAAGGTGTTCCGGTAAGCGAGTAACGTGCCTCCCAAGGTTCCTCTAGCCTCATGGACTTCTCTAGTATCTAAAAGGCCCAGCACAGTAAGCGAGAACTTGCCTCAGAAGGTTCCTCTGGCCTCACGGGCTTCTCCGATGTCTAAAGGGCCCACCGGGCGTCAAGGGCGGGGCCTCAAAAGGGCTCCTCGGGCGTCAAGGACCCATCGGGCCCCACAAGGACTAATCGTAGGGCCTCATGAGGGCTACCCACCTGACTTCATAAGGGTCTCTCTGCTTGTCGGCCGAAGCGTATCAAACTGGCGGGGTTTCCCCCCCCCTTTCAGTAATAGGCACTATATAGGTTTTCTTGTCGTTTTTTTCGTCGCCTGCGGACCTTCAATCTCAAGTCTCTCCTCCTTTCAAGGTCAAGATCGACGCTCGTGTGGATGCGGTTACATCCGTGGCCGTACCATCCCCGTCTCTTTCGGGTGCTCAGCTGAGCGCCGACATTTAAGCGTGGGGAAGGCTATATCCCGGGCGCCTCTATGCTTTAATTACTTAGCAGTCCCCTGCCAGATGTTCCGCCGAACGCAGGCAAGGTGGCTGTAGAGATACTGATAATGTTGGCCACAGCATAACTCCACCTGTAACAACTTCCGGTTCGGCAGAACGCCGGCAACGTGGATAGGCGGTCGCCGTCACCACGCCGACCGCAGCGATTAGGCCGTGGAATCTCAATCGGGTTGCACCATACTTGCATGTGCCCCAACACAGGCCAAAACATCGATGACAGCCTGCGGGTACAACATATATCCTGCGCCTCCCTATCTCCCCGCTACGCGTTTATTCCTGTGCCGCCAGATCTCCCACCTGCAAGCTTTGGAGGCACCACGTTCCAGGCAAGGACAATGACGACAACAACAGCAAGCACACATTTATAAGCGTCGTTGTCGTCCTACGACAGACTGCTGTGCCCCACTCATGCATGGAAAACACACAAAAACCCTCCCACGCGGCGCTAGCGCCACCCACCTACGGCAGTGAGGTCTCGTACACTCTCATTTCGCCGCGGCTGACGGCGGCGAAGAGTCCCTTCCCAGACGCGCCGCTCTGCAAGGAGGCCAAGTCTAGGACAGGACTGCTGTGGGCTTCAAGCCGGCGGCACACGTCTCCCGAGGACGCTTCCCAAACCCACGGCTAACCAGAGAGGGGAAACATTTGGAGGCGGGAAGGGGGGAGGGGGGGGGAGAGGGAACACGCTTTAGTGAACCGTCGCTCCACCGTGGGTGAGGCGATGACCCCCCCCCCAGCCTAAGCGGTGAGGGCATGCATTTTAGACCGGGGAGGGGCGGGGGCGGCGGGGTGAAAACGAGGGTGGGCTGTCGCTCCACCGTGGGTGGGGTGGTAAGCCCTCTCCCTCTCGATCGGGATGCTCGTGACCCTTTTGTCAAAACATGTACGTATCGGAAAGCTCCACGCCCTCACCACATTCATTATTTCCAATCGAGCGAAACAGGTGCGCGTATGTCCTTCCAGTACTGCGTGCGGATGTCCTTGCGTGCGTTTTTTCTCACGCCCAGTCTTGCCTTCATACGCGCGTCCCTCGAGATTCTATCCTTCTTCACGCATATATGTACGTCCTTCCCAACGTGCGTCGACAAGCCTTTCCGTCCGCCCCACCCCCTCTCCCTCTCCCCTACCGACCGACACAACCGGAGTCACGCCTCAGACTGAACCCTGCCGCAGCCACCACCACCAACGTGAAGCCTCAATCAATCAATCAATCAATCAATCAATCAATCAATAAATCGAGAACTATGGCCCCACCTTGAGGCTGAGGCTGTGGCTAGGGCTGAGGTCTGCAGTTCTAAAAGTCCGCGTCAGGCGTTGCCGATGTCGTCGCTGCGGCTGTTGCTGTTCGCCCCTGAATCGTTGCTGCACTTTACAGGACAGGTTCAGCGTTTCAGACTCAGCTGGTCGCGGTATCAATTGTAATTGTCACTATTTTTTCGCCTGAGTGCACGTCGTGCAAACCACCCCTTCGTCCGAAGCGCTCACACTCGCCGAACTTGTCGCCTGGACCAATCTGCGTCGCCGAGTTTTCTCCTACTTCTACACTATACTACTGTTGTATGATGCCGCTCACCTCGTTGGTGCCCTCGTCCCCCCCCGCGATGAGCAGGTCGCCTCGCCGGGACGGGTCCCACAACAAAGACCTCGACAGTGTGTGGTGGCTTTGGTGCCCCTGTCAAGGACGTGCAAGATTCACCGTATGCGTCAAGTCGTGAGTAGAGGCGAGGAATAGAATGACGTTACAAAATCAAGATTAGTTCATGGCCCTGACACTCCAAAAACGATTTCCCGTGCTATAGAAACGAAAAAATGGGTCACTGCAGTACTTCAAGGGTGTGTGCGATGGGGGTCATGTGCCAAAGTATACAGGGGCGATTTTTCTCGGTAAGTACCCTACCGAAGCCTTTGGTAAGGTTGAGTTTGGCCTCAATACCCTATCGAACACTTCGGTAAATTCGGCACGACCTCAGCACCAGTACTTGACATTCCGGTGATTTCGGCACCACCTCCACACCGGTACCCGATAATTCGGTAATTTCGGTACCACCTCAATACCGGCACCCGATAAGTCGGAAAGGGTATACCGGGGGTACTTACCCTACCGAAATGGCTCGGTACCGCCTCAATACCCTATCGACCACTCAAGCATGGCTCTGTACGTACTCGATACCGGTAGCCGTCACCTCAGTAACTTCGGTACCGCCTCAATACCGGTGCCCGACACTTCGGTAAGTTCGGTACGACCTCGGTACCGGTACCCGACACTTGGATAAGTTCGGTAGAACCACCAAAAATACCCCGGGTACCGGTATACCCTCCCGAACGCACGCTCGAAATTCTGTTTGGAACATATTTACACCAAAACGAAGAGCAAAAATGTCGAATGTTCAATTTGAACATGCAGAACGGAAAGGAATAATGAATACGAAGATCGAAAACGGAGTTAAAAAACGTTTTATACGAACACCAACATGAGAAAAATAGCAAAAAACAGACAAAGTCGACTATCCCTTGAGTCATCTTCACTCTGCTTTGACCAGGCCTCAGTTTATGTTTATCACCGAATGGAGGTGCAGCACTATGCACATCATCAAATGAAGGTGTACATAAAAAGGTAAATAAGTCGGCCTCCTCTCTCTCCGTCTCTCTCTCTCTCTCTCTCTCTCTCTCTCTCTCTCTCTCTCTCTCTCTCCGTCTCTCTCTCTCTCTCTCTCTCTCTCTCTCTCTCTCTCTCTCTCTCTCTCTCTCCCTCTCTCTCTCTCTCTCTCTCTCTCTCTCTCTCTCTCTCTCTCTCTCTCTCTCTCTCTCTCTCTCTCTCTCTCTCTTTCTCTCTCTCTCTCTCTCTCTCTCTCTCTCTCTCTCTCTCTCTCTCTCTCTCTCTCTCTCTCTCTCTTTCCCGCCCTCTCTCGCAGTGTGTTTGAAACCCACCCGTGCATCAAGCGACTGTTTCGTCCACCCCTCCGTCCACGGCCGGAAATCCGCAACTCCGTCAAACCGCCGGGTGCACAATCCCGATCTCCGCCCGCGCTCGCCGCCATCTCGTCCTCTCTCCTCGCTCGAACCCTCTTCCACCGCTGCCGCTGTCGCAATCACTTCTGCCTCGCTCTCCTTGCTTGAACCCTTTCCCATGGTTGTCTCCGCCGCTTTTGTACCTATTCCTGTTGCCTCCAGATCTTGGTTGGGGTCAACCCTCTCAGCGCCGCTTACCACGGAACCTTCTCGGTCGCACAAGCGGCTTGGTCGCGGAGAGGGAGAGAGGTGGTGACGATTTCGCGGCGCGTCAAGGCCGAATACGACATGGCGAGCTGAAGAGCCGCGGGTGGAAACGAGGAAACGGTGTGGAGCCGCGCCACTTGAGCGTTCATAGTCGCCGCCGACGCAGTGTTGCGACAGAGAGCAACACGCCCCCGCCTTGGTTGTGTTGCACGGCAGTATTAGGGCCGGAACAGGCAACGTAACGCAGAGGGAACGGAGTGGGGACGGGATGTCGGGCCAGGAGAGCGAAAGGCATCAATGGAGCGCGCTAACAGCGGGAAAGAGGGGGAATTCGTAGAGAGGTACAACTTCGGGGGGGTGAGGCATCAGCGTCTACAGCAGCACTCCCGTGGCGAGCGCGCATCACACGGAGATCGATTCCTGCTCCAGCGATGGTGGAAAAGTGAAAAAAAGGAAAGAAGAAATAGTCCTCATGTGTTTCATCACTGTTTCGATTCGCCTGAATCTGCAGCTGCGTAGCCGTCTGTTCTTGTTGTTGCTCGTCTGAATCAGCACCTACGCAGCCGTCTGTTCTTGTTGCTGCTCACCTGAATCTGCAGCTGCGTAGCCGTCTGTTCTTGTTTTTGCTCTAAGCCGCCGCAGCCGATGACGGCGGTTTCAACACCAGTTTCTCCACCCGTCGTGCCGCCCTCCCACCCCCAAACGCCTCCCATGGTGGCGCACAGAAGCCGATCGTTCTCGGTGTGACAGATGCCATGCACTGGCTGCCTCTGGCTGGCCGCGGCACGCAGCTTGCGGACGGCCCCGGAGGTAGAGCGCAGATCGAAGAGGAGCACCGCAGCGGTTCGAGTGGAGTCCACGATGCCGCAAAACATCTGAAAAAAGGGGGCGTGTGCACAATGAATGGAATGCGTGTGCATCGCGCGACCATCGGCGATGGTTTCATTTCGGAGTCAAATATTCTTGTTGCTGTTTGTAAAGTTAGAATTTCCGTAATTTTTATGTGAGCATGTTCATTCTCGTGGATGATGGTGGGGTCGAAACAGCGGTGAATCAATCGTCAGGGCGGACAAAAAGACGAGGAGGGTCAACTGCGCCATCATATGATATGAAAGCGCTGCGTCAAAACACGCGCTTGAGCTCGTGAGCACTACCCTGCACCTCCCTCCACAAACATGCTTCGAACACAGCCAAAACGAAGATTAATACCGTAGTGACATCGTGCACCGTTGCACACTACGAGCGCAGCGTTAGCGTTGGCGTTAACGTTCCACATGTTGAACAGAACACGACCTAGACCATCTATTCACAGTTTGTCACCTGCCATTTTGAGATATTGTGCGGGATCTGTCGAGTACAGATAGATCCAATACAGCAAGCCTGTCCTAGACCATGCAGAATATACGGCTCCCACACGGCGACATGAGCCAGATCATACACGTACGTATCAGGAATGAGCTATCTACCCTGACATATCTACATCATAAAAAAGTGGGAACGATTTGTAGATTATCTGTAAATGATCTGTAGATGATCTATCTGTCCAATGTGTGAACATTCCCTCTTGCCTGGCTAGGGTTAGTGGCGCTCCACTGGCATGACCACCCGTTCCCCTCCAGCCCGTATTCCACGACCACGCTGTCCGTGCGCACGTCGCAGACCTGCGGAACACACACAAACACGTCGAAGCACGCAAACACACAAACACGCGAATACGCCGAACACGTCAATCACTCAAAAACGTAAAAAAAATCACAATCGCCTTCATTGTTTTTTCACTCCCGCCTCACGTTGTCTACTATCGTCTACTGTTGCATACGATCATCTGACCTCGCATACTGTCGTCTACTGCTGTCCATTGTTGTCTATCGTAGCCCGTGTCTACTGTCGACCTACTGTTGTCGTCTACTTCCGTCTACAGTGGTATACTGCCGTGTACTGCTGCCTACTGCAACCTTCTATGGCCTACTGCTGTTGTCTACTACTGCTTACAGCAGTCTGCTACTGCCATTTGGCACTGCCTACTGCCGTCTACCTTCAAGGTTTTGTCGAAAGAAGTGGTGAGGATGTAGCCCGCGCCTCCCGCATTTGACGAGAATTTGACGTCCCTGACTTGTGCCCGGTGCAAGCGAATGTTCTTGTGGTGCCGGAGGTCCGCAAGGCTGAACTGAGGCGAGGGAAAAAAGAGGCAACATAAGAATCAACCATCAAGGGTAAGATGGACGCGTGCTTCTATAGGGGTGGCGCTTTTTGTAAAAGTAACATTTCTGACCGACGAGTCTCCTAACTTTTCATCTGAGGGACAGCACAACATCGTTGCAGTATTCCTCGTATACCTATTACGGGGGACCATAGTAAATAAGACCAAATATTGTTCGTAAAAATAGGGAAATATATAGGTTTTGGTGTGTACCGTAGGTCCTACTTACTATGGTCCCCCGTAATAGGCCATGTATGGGATTTAAGTGTTGTTCAGGTTAACCCTTTTAGGGCACACTGCAGTCTCGTTTTCGGAACAAACCACTCAAAGTCCAAGTAATGTGTTCCTAAAACGGTCCTGATAAGGGTTAAGTGATTCTTTTTTCGAAGTCAGGTTCTGGGTATTTCGTCTCCCCGAATTCAGAAAAAAAACGCTTCCCTCCCAACTCGCATCTTCGATTTAAAAAAAAAACGAAAACAAAAACGAAAAAGAGACGTGCCCCCCCCGGAGAGGATGTAACCGACAAGGAGAGGATGTAACCGACAATACGAAATAAACCAAAGACATATGCAACAACATACAAACAGAGTAATAACTCGTAATAACGAGAGGAAAGGACAGGCAAACCTTAGCACAACAAAAGCACCGAGATTTACCAAACATGCTTTTTATAGCTCCTCAAGTGCGGAGCCTCAGAAAAAAAATGGTGCACCGCACTCGTACCACAGCAGGCGTCTCTCTCTCTGTCTATCTACATGCCCATCGAGAGACCTATCGAGGGACGCGCAAGCACACGCTGGGGAAAACCGGCCAACGAACTAGACCTAGACAAGCACATGTGCGGCAAGCAGACCACTCCATCCATCCCTCCTCTATTTTCTGAGCTTGTAGAGATACGCGTTTTCTATCTGATATTGCCATTGGAACGTGTACGGGGGGTCTCCGTGACACCTGATGTTGTACCTACCTCCCGCTCACCAAATACGCACAGGGGGAAGTTGTTGCTTTCGTTAACAGGTTCATGCTGAGACTACTCGTACACCATTAGTATTGTGTACCTCACCCCCCTACACCTGTTGTACGATATCCTTATACGACATCCAGCACACCCACGCTTTCGCACTGACGAGTCTTCCCAAAAAAGAGAGACGCACACATCATACCAGGTGCAACACATGAGCCACACACCACACACGCAAAGGGCACAAGTTGCATACGAAAAAGGGAAGAAAATTAAACTCTAAAAAGCGAAATATGTCAGGAGAGCAAGCAAGAGAACAACACATACGCCTGGTACTATACATCGCATCTACAGTAGAACAAGAAATACATAAAAAACACAAGTTGGGGTCACACCTTGGTCACTCCGTGCCACGCGGACAACCGCGGCCCGCCGGCCTCCCCAAGCTCCTGCGAAATCAGAAGCGCCCCCGCATTTCCGCCCGCAAATGCTGCCACCCTTCCTTCCCGAACTTTTTTTGAGAGCAAGCGCTCGAACCGCACCTCACGGCCTCGACTACTGCTGCTACCGCCTGGAGTGCCGCCACTAACGCTGCTGCTGCTGCTGCTGCTGCTGCTGCTTTTGCCAATGCCGCTGTCAATACTGCTGCTGCCACTACTGCAGCTGCCAGTACTGCGCCTGTTGCTGCTACTGCTTCTTCTCGCGATCTCGTGCGATGGCGATGGCTCCCCATCTCCCTCATCTACTGCTCCCCCTTCGCCGCCGCCGCCACCTCCACCACCACTACCACCGTCCCCACTATTACCACCACCGCCACCACCGCCACCACCACCGCCACCGCTACTGGCATTGCAAACATCGGACGCGCTCGACTCGCCTCGCGAACACGATAGATACGGCGAGGAAATGCTGGGACGAGGAGGAGGGTGAGTAGGTGAAGGAAGACGAGGAAGAGTAGTTCTCTGCGGGAGGGGGGGAGGCAGCGTTCTCTCCCCAGCAGTCGAAAGAGGCTTTCTCGTCAGGCAGGCGGGGCCCGGCATGAGGCCCGCAGCCAGCGTTCCATGGTTTTCGCTTTTACCTACGGGGACGGGGTTATTACACCCCCCCTGCCGCCCGTATCCCCCCGCCCCTCCCGCCCGTTGGCCCCGCGCGTTGCTCGCATCGCTCTCTGCCGCTGCTGCAGGCACCAGTGGTTGTTGGTTTCGTTGTTGGCGTTGGCGTTGCTGCTGCTGCTGCTGCTGCTGCTGTTGCCGTCGGAAACGCGAGAGCTGGTCCTCTAAGCTAGCGTTACGGATGGACAGTTGAACGCTTTCCTTCTCGCTCTGGTTCATAAATGGGCGTACGTTATGGCAGGTTGGCGTGCAAGCGCAAGCGATATATCAGTTAAGCGGCGATGATATCACCAGGCGGTGTGGGGGCGGGGTGCACTCATGTCATGCATGGCCGTAGTAGTATGACCATAGACCCTCGCACCCCTAGACAATGCCGGGACGGAGTACGTCGAGTTTTCACCGACCAGGCAGACATTGCTTGCACCAAGCGCGAAGCGCCGTGAGGTGTTGGGCGAGTCGCATGAAGGTTGAGCTGCATCCTACTCAGAACCGGCTGTGAGGCGGACTTGCATGTTGATGTCAGCTTCGAACTAATTCATCAGTTTTCTGGTACGGGCGTTGAGGGAAGGGGAGGAGAATGTGTACCACCGCGATTCTGCAGAGGTTAACGATAACCACCAAATTGCCCCTCTGCGGCTCTCAGGTACGAACAGTATGTGTTACCGTAGCTCGGTAGGTCGATATAGGCGACCGAGCGCAGGTGCAGGTACAGAAGTGGACGGAGCGGCGAATCGTTAGACAGGAGGGGCGGCAGGAGGGGAAGGGCCCTGCTCCTTGTCCATATACCAGGCATATAATAGGACGATATCAAGCAGATCGAGAAGTGCGTCATTGTGGGAACACGACATGCAATATCATGACTCTCGATAATGCTGTACGTAGCGCCAGTTGGCGAATGCCTACAATTTAATGTAACTCCCTGCAACATAGCATAGGTCACTGCTGCCGCAAAACGGGTATAACTGACAGGCACGTGCCATACAAAGCGGGGGCTCGAGGGAGGACCTGTCCCCCTCCCTCCCTCTTCTCCTCTCCGCCTAAACCCGTTGGAACTCCTCTTCAACAAGAACGTTCGGTGGACAAGGGGATAGGGACACCCCTCTTCCTCGCCCACACAGCCCACCTGTTTCGGGACGTGATTCTCGTCAACAAGAGTGCTCGGTCAAAGCGAGGAGGAATCCTCCCTTCCCTTCCCCCACCATCTGTGTCGGGAGCCAGGAGACTTTCTTGTCGACGACAAAACCCTCCCTTTCCCCTTTTTTACTTCCCCATCTACACCAAACCAAATAGCATCACATCACACCAATTTGTTCAGGGAAAAATACATTAACCACGAGTGTTACGCAAACGCGAAGAATACCCCCCCCCCCCCCCCTGTATATATATAGGTTGGGTTGGCGTCGGTTGGCAGCGACACTGTAAAACATGCCGCTCACTACGTGAGCGAGACAACTAGGGTACCGTTTTTTTTTTTCTTGGCGGTCGCCCACAGTGGGCTGTCGAGTTAGATCATTTGTGCGAGGTGAGGGACCTTTAGTCCGCACAAGTGGGAATGATCGTATCACGTAGCGTTCAAGGTAAGGCAACCCAAGAGGCAGTTACATAGTACTCCCATCGCTGTCTCTGGAATTGCCTACACCGGAAATTAAATTAACTCATAGAAGCTGTCATCCATATGCAAGTCCGCCTCACACGCGGTTCTTAGTAGGATGCAACTCACCTTTCATGCGACTCGCCGGACACCTCACGGCGCTTCGCGCTTGGTGCAAGCAATGTCTGCCTGGTCGGTGAAAACCCGACATGCTCCGTCTCGGCACTATAGGGATGTGAAGGTCTATGGTCATACGACTACGGCCATGCATGAGATCGAGTACATCTCTCCCATCGAGTACACCCCCCCCACCCCTCTTCCTCTGCCCTCCTCCCTCCCCTCTCGTACCTGTTTCCGGAGACGCTTCTCCTCTTCCAGCGTGCTCCGGAGCGTCTCCAGCTCCCCCGTGTCCGTCGCCACGAGGTTATGCAAGAAGAGGGGGATGACCCGAGTGCTTCCCTTAGGCCCCACCTTGGTCCCGCACTGCGGACAGGTACGTCTCTCCTGCCGAATGTTTCAAAAATACAGCGAAAAAAGCGGCGTGATATAAACGCTTATGGAACGAAAAACAGCTAAAGATAAACGGCACAACCGGAATGGACAGCGAAAAAAGCGGCGTGATATAAACGCTTACGGAACGAAAAACAGCCAAAGATAAACGGCACAACCGAAACGGCGGAAACGAAACGGCACACGCGAAAAGGCACAAACAACCACTACGGCAAAAGCGAAACGGCGAAAAATCGCCACGTGCTGCTGTTGCGCGAATGGCACGAAGGTGGTTCGTGACCTCTGTCATGTGCGAACATATGTCCTCTCAGGCTGTTTTTCATGCGATCCAGATTTTTTTAGCTTCAAATTTCAAACCGATCGCTTTTTCAGCGGTGAATCCTATGCGAAAAAAAAAAACGGATTTATTGTGCGTGCAGACATTCGAGCAAACGCCGAGACCAGCCGTTGTTATTGTTCGTTGTCGTTGCGGAGAGACGCGCCGAGTGCGCTGCACTGCGCGTAGGAGCCAAGCGTCCGAGTCCACGCTGACTACCTCTGGTCTTGAGGCGAAGAGACATGTCGAGTGCGCTAGAGTCAAGCTGTCTTGGTTATTTGTAGTTGACACAGTGCTACTGCCTGCTGCTGCTGTTCCTGTAGTCTACGAGTACGTATCCACGGAGAGGTGCGCGCCAAGTGCGCTTTTCCCGGTCTTTAGGCCCCAGCGCGCGCCAGCCGACGAAAGTCTGGCCACGGAGAGATGCGCCGCCCGCCGACTGCGCGTCGGGCGCGAAGCAACGTCGCTATACAGCTGTGTCACCACCTAACTCATCCATAGTTCTGCTGCTGCTCGCTGTCGTGGATAACATCTTGAATTTAGAGACCATGCCTTTTTTCGACATGAAAATCTGATGGCCCAGGTCGCCGGATTTGGGGCTAACATCAGATGACTGGGGCTATCGGCTTTTCAAATCGAAAAAAATCCGGTCCGAAATTGCATATTCGGACTGCATAAGCCGATGCTTTCATATTTGGGATCGAAAAATACAAATATGAGGCTTGAAAGCGAACCACACAGGAAACAGCCTCGAAGGCAGGGATCTACGCCATGAATAGCCATTTTTCAGGGAAAATAGGGCGAAACATCAAGCTGCAGCCATGCAGCTACAACAGCCCAGCGAGAACAGCTACAGGTATGATACATCAGCAGCTACCTGCAGCCGTATCAGCCAAATCAAAACTGTATACTACAGTAGTACCTTGAGCCATCTCTCGATGCATGATTTGCCGAACAAGTGGCCACAGAGCAGGGCGCAGATCCTGGCGAGCGTATGGGGCAGAGTAATCATCATCAGCAGCAGCAGCAGCAGCAGCAGTGTCAGCCCTTTCATCATCATCATCGTCGTCGTCATCACCACCATCAATGCATCATCATCAGCACCATCAGCATCACCATCATCATCATCGTCGTCATCACCACCATCAATGCATCATCATCAGCACCATCAGCATCACCATCATCATCATCGTCGTCATCACCACCATCAATGCATCATCATCAGCACCATCAGCATCACCATCATCATCATCGTCGTCATCACCACCATCAATGCATCATCATCAGCACCATCAGCATCGCCATTATCATCATCATCATCAGCACCATCACTACCACGACGATCATCAACACTGCTATCACGACGGACCATGATACATCGCAGTAGACAGGTAAAACATAAAAGGCTATCTGGCATATACCGGCACAGCAGTACCTGTGCTTTCCTTTCGACGTCCAGGGGTCCAAGCACACGCTGCACCGCTCGCCATCCTAAATAGTTCAGAACAAGAGGACCAACAGGATGAAGGCAAGCAAGCATGTCAATGGGGTGAAGGAAAATATATCAAAATTGGGACGGCGGGGTGTGGATAAGAGAGGGAGGGGGGCGTGTACTTGATAAATGGCATGGCCGTAGTCGTATGAGCATGGACCCTACTCATATCCCTGCAATGCCAGGATGGAGCACGTCGTGTTTTCAGCAACCTGGCAGACATTGCTTGCACCAAGTGCGAAGCGTCGTGAGGTGTCCGGCCAGTCGCATGAAGGGTGAGCTGCATCCTACTAAGAACCGCTTGTGAGGCGTGTTTGAAAATGGATGACAGCTTCAATAAGCTAATTGAATTTCCGGTGTGGCTATTTTCAGAGACAGCAATGGGGGTACTACTTAACTGCCTCCTGGGTGCTTACCAAAAACACTACGTGATACAATCATTCCCCTTGTGCGGAGTAACGGTTCTCCACCCCGCCCAAATGATCTAGCTCGACCACCAGCTGTAAACCGACCGCCAAAAAAAAAAAAAAAACGGCACCCTGGTTGTCTACTGCAGCTGAAGTAGTGAGTGGCATGTTTTATAATCTCGATGCCAACCGACGCCAACCCAACCTATATATGATATATAGGGGGGGGGGGGTGGACTCATGTCATGCATGGCCGTAGTCGTGTGACTATAGACCCTCGCATCCCTGCAATGCCGGGATGGAGCACGTCGGGTTTTCATTGACCAGGCAGGCATTGCTTGCAGCGAGCGCGAAGCACCGTGTGGCTCTCCACGAGTCGAATAAAGGGTGAGCTGCATCCTACTCAGAACCATTTGTGAGGCAGACTTTCTTGCATTCGATGGCAGGAGGGGGGGAGGGGGTCTGCCCCTGGTCGAGCCCCAAACAGTACCCAGACGACACGATGTTAATTGAATACGGATATCACCGCCGTCTGGATTCAGATGCTTATACGTAATTGTACGACTTCTTAGTCGAAGCGGGGATTTACACAACATGACCGCACGGACTCTGATGTGATTCTACTATTAATATGAGTACTCTACTATTACGGGGGACCATAGTTAATATGACCAAATATTGTTAGTAAAAATGGTTAAAGATATAGGTTTTTATGTATACCATAGGTTCCATTAACTATGGTCCCCCGTAATAAGTATTCCTTGAGTTGGCTGGACCCCGCGGCTACTTGGTAGTTGGACTAGATGGGCGCGAGCACGGGCACGATGATGATACTTGCAGTGCTGCATGTTCCTCCTAGACGCTATAAAAAAGTGCACTTGACGCGTTTTAGCGAGTTATAAACTACATACTATTAATAGTATACCTGGGGCCCAGAACGGTCAAGCACAGTTTGGTATATCGTCGCGATACTTGCTTTGGAGGCGAATACCCCCCAGACATTTTCGTTTATCCTACGTCTATTTGTAGCATGATTTCCTGCCAAAACCACTGGATTGCTCTATTTCCCCGAGGGGTTACTTGGAGATTCTTGTTTGAGCAACACGAGCAGTATTTTCCCTCTGTGGCACTATACGCGCGAGGTGCCAGGCACCAACTACCGCTCCTGCCGATGCTGCTTTGTAAAGCCACTACTTTTGTTTTTGTTGTTGTTGTTGTTGTTGTACGCGCTTAAGAGAGCAGATTGACGTGGCAAGGAACGTACCGCTTGGCTACCATGCCGACGTATTTAGGGATACGCAGGCAGTGAGGATCACAAGGCTACCATTGACGACAGTAGTCTATAGGGCTCTCCACCCGCTCACTCAACTTGCGCTGTGTTTCCATGTAGCCACAGTGTTCGTCCCATTACTAGTGCGCTTCCAAGACGCACACTAACGAAAAGACGAGCCATCGTATTGGCGTGTACTTCATTCAGACTGTGGACCACTTCTATATCGCTTCACCTTTGTGAGTCTGTAACTTGGTGGAAATTGTGTTTTGGCGGATTTCATGACTGTGTGAATAATCGGCACACATAAAAAGAACTGGCTACAAGGGCGCGTATGACGCAACTTCGGACTCTGGACTCATAGGGACAGCTGTAATATTTCATATCAGAACACCATCCTCACGCAGAGTACGAAGCATGAACGGATGGATTAGATGACCACCCGTAGGAGGACTAACGCGTGAAAGAAAATATCATGTTGTCTCACCGACGCCTCTGCCGCCGCCGCCGTCTTTTTTCGCTTCTTTTTTGGGCGCTTGACGCAATTTCCTCCCTCCTTGCTCGTTTGCTCCACCCGCGCCCTCGCCCTCCCCTCTTCCACCACCACCCCGGCTCCCACCTCCTCTCCCGCGTTCGAAGTGGTCGCTGTGTTCGTGGAGTCGCCGAGGGGTTGGACCGGAGCGTCCCCTGTTAGTTCTTCGTCTCTTCCTTCTGTTGCCGCTACTATTACTGGTGGTGGTGGTGGTGGTGGTGGTGGTGGTGGTGCCCCAGCTGTTGTCGATGATGCTCCTGTTGACAGGGGGGACGCAATGCCGATAGTATGGGGGTGGGGTCGGGTTTACTATTGTTGTGCTGCACTGCCAACATCAGTACGGCGGATGGAGGTCGGGTTTACAGCTGTAAAGAGGCCTGTCTACTTTTAGGTGCAGCGTCGCACGCCCGATGATACTGCTCAAAGCCAAGCACTGTACATACCTGGACTCGGTTGGCCAAGAATGAAGTATGCATTTACAGAATAGCAATCTATGTACAACAGCAGGATATGTTGTTTTTCCGCCTTCTGGCTACTGTACCCGTCACCCCTTACCCGCGGCAACGAGGTCACGTCGTAGACCGTTACCGCGATACGCTGGCGGTTACGGCTGACGACTGACGGCTGACGACGGGCGTACCGGCAAGGAGTTCCACCGGGGGGGGGTGGGGGGGGGGGGGTACTCATTTGTTGCCTGACTTAGTCATTTGACCATTGACCACGCACCCCCTTCGAGACGGAGCACCGTTCCTAGTCCTAATACAGAAACTTTTAGCTAATCATATCCCCTTCCTGTTTGGCCGCCTGTGGCCACCATCTATCTCCTAGCATAGCGATCGTTTTCTCACTGCTTTCTAGTGTACCAAACTCCTCCATGTGACATTCGTTTATTTCCCTAATCTCCTCTTCTAACAAACATCCCGTTCTTCCTTCTGTCGCGACGAAACGTCCGACAGCAGTGGCGAAGGATTGCGTAAAACGGGATAAGGGTATTTATGGTAGCGTCGTCCGCGCTGATAATCGATTGACTGATTGATTGCCCAGTCGCTCATGGCTCAGCATAGAAGGCTCGAGGTAGGTTTGATCTATATACGTACCTGGTACATTTTAATACTCGAGTACAAGGAGGAAGGTCTGCTGTTTTGAGGCAGCAGGGCACAGGACGCACACATTCGAACGAACACCTGTTCGCGATTCTTAGCCTACTTACAGCTGCCTTTTGTCTGTTCAACAAAAAACCTTCCAGCCAAAAAGTGTGCACTGTGCGCTGCGGTTGTGCCGTACGGTATGATATTCCCAGACACGGCCGCGCAGACTGAGAGCCGGGATGGCTCGGGCAAAGGAGTGCCTCCGTCCGCTGTACCTGGTGCTCTGGAGCAGAAGGTAAAATACCAATTCAAATTTGAAATACGTACGTACGTGAAGTATGTATACACAGCCGCCACTTGAGCATTCGATAGACCTCCACACGACAAACTACAAGGCGCAAACACAAAAAAAAAAAACACAGTCTTCGGGCGACTGCCAACCCACCGCACCTGTTTGACCTTCCACGACACTCGACAAGGGGGCGTGAGAGCCGTGCCCCCGTCTAGCAGCGACAGCCTCTGTCTGCTGCTCTCCGGTCGATTCGGATGCGGCATCCTCCCCGAGAGGAGAAGCCTGTCTCGCAGCAGCATCATCTACAGCAGCGCCCACACCAGCGGCCAACAAAGCCCTTTCCCCGGCTTCTTGCTGGCTGCTCACCGAGGTCACTCCTTGTCCTGTTGCCGCGCCATGCTCGATGGCACCCAAATCACGGCGCCTTGGCTGGCCGTCAGAAGGACTGCCACCACTATCCTCGTTGTGCGTACTATCCGTTACCGCAGGAGGTGTCATGAAAGACTGCCTGCGCTGGTGTGATCGTGATGATGATGAGGGCGCCACTGTTGGAAGCGTGAGATCGATAAGGCCGGACGCTGATTCCATCGGGAATGGCGACGACAAGGGTCCCACGCTTGAGCATACGCACGGGCAGCCTCGCAGAGGCTAGACAGTATCCGGAAGTGGTCTGGAGTACTCGTGTACTGCTGTTGTCGGGTCTCCTGCTCAGCTGCTTTGTGCCTTTTCAGGTGGCAGCAGCGAACGAATCTGCGTCTGAAATCAAACCCCAAACATATAACGGGCGATTTGGTTGGGAAGAAATTCTTCTCACCGGCTCTAAGCTTTGCATTACGAGCCGTGGACCATTGCGGACGGGTACGCTCACTGATGATCAAGGCCTTTTGCCCCCCCAAACGCTTGGGAACAACACAGAGCACACACACGTAGCAGCTGCTGACTGCTCCCCACCCCCAGGTTGTTGACTTCAAATCCTTCAAGAATACCCCCAAATGAACAAGCCTTCCTGATATTATAAAACTCCTGAATCGGATTTCTGCAGAGACGAGAATACTCTCACCACCACCTAGACTGCGCGACGACGGAGCAGAGCAGCACCTTGTCACTGGCGCAGCTCTGTCCGTTACCCACCGTTCACTCGCAAGGTTGGCTCTCTGGGAAGCCAAAATTACTCGAGTAGCCTGAACTATCGGCAATAGCCGGCGGGCGGAGTCCCAGAGGGCACTTGTTCTATTACGAATATACACCACCGTTCCAAGCGATGGCAGCCGTCGCAGTGGCGGGGCAAGCAACGGAGCACGGGCCAGGAGCAAAGGGTGGAGCGATGGCGGCAGTTGCGGGGCGAGATCTAGGGGTGCACTCGTACTACCAGGGCAAGATCGATGAGATGGAGCTGGTGGTGAGGGATCGGACGCAGAATCTGGAGCGACTGAAGGCGCAACGCAATGAGCTGAACGCGAAGGTTAGGCTGTTGCGGGAGGAGCTGCATCACTTGCAGGAGTCCGGGTCCTACGTTGGGGAGGTGGTGAAGGCCATGGGGAAGAAGAAGGTGTGGGCCGTCTGGTGCTGTGTTCCTTGTTGTGCTGTTGTGTCTACAACATTATCGGCCCTGCTGTGCTATTCGTATATGGACTTTCAGGTGTCGTTAGTGCTGTATCTCCCGCAGACGGATTCGCCGGGGAAACTACTGCTGTACGTACATACCTGGAATCAATTCCCCCCCTGCGATGTAGAAAAGTCACATCCTTGTATCAGGTCGCACTCGACTCGCGCCGTTGGCGTACCTGGTACAGGCTTGCAGGTGTAACTACAGCAGCAGTAGCACTGGTATACTCTCTGGGTCCCCGCGCGCCATACCAGATTTGTAAGTCTGGTGTACCTATATATCTCTATATATGCGTACCCGTATGACGTTGTAAGCTGTTGCTGTAGAATTAGACTACAGCAATAATCTGCTGAGCTGGTGAGCAGCCGTACAAGTAGATTAGTAGCCGGTGGTCTGCTTTCCCATCGATAAAGTCCCGCAATCTGCGATCACCCACTCGCCCGAGGCGGCGCCACTCTCACCGACAGGGCGAGGCCGGGCTCTCTCTATGCCCTCCGACCGCAATCCGCCCGTATATTCACAAGTAAAGCCTAAACCTGCCGCATCCGGCACCCCAACCTTCCGCGCCCGCCCCGCGCCGAGGGCAGGCCGGCGCGACGCCAGGGGGGCAGTCTCGCCCCGTGTGCACCCCAGCCCTCCCACCCACGAGGAAATCGGGGGCCGAAACGCCCCACGAGACCACACTATCACGGGGGCCCCAAATATAAAGGTCCAAAACGGGGGGAGAGAGGCATCCCAATGTATTTATTATCCCTTTTAGGACCCCAGTCCCGTTTTGGGGGCAACTCAATTGGAATTAGACTGGTTTGCCCCCAAATCGGGACTGCGGTACTAAAGGGGTTAAGGTCATACGCATGCAGCATCGAGCATCGATGGACAGCCTATCGTCAACCGCGTATTTGAAACAGACAACATGCTCTATTCACGCATCGGTTCTTGAGATCAACGCACCGGAGCGGGTGCTTTGGGCTTATTTTGGGCCTATTTACTATAGGCCTCCGCGATGACATACATTCTACAACGGCCTACTCGTACGTCTTACGTTCAGTTTTGTTTAACAGAGTCGTCAGTCTCTTCGTGACCACGTGCCCATGGGCTATCATACCAGGGTAGATTGTTGCAATGGAAGCACGCGAGTGCACTCGCACACACTATACGCACCATACCGTTCCGTGACCGTGTCGTATCGCAACTCTGCTCCATACCTGGTATACAGCAGTCGTACCTTTCTACAGGCTATCTTCACTCGAGGTGAGTAAGCTTGAGGTAGAATGCACTATTTTTCACGTGTGCTTGCCGCGGATGGATAGGAGCTCGAAGGAGCCAGCCACCACGGCGGCCATTATACTTTGAGCTCTAAGTAGCGTAGGTGTGTCACGCCATTTATTTGCGCGCCCTGATTGGCGGCCTCTCCTCGCCTGACTCTTAGCGCGTTCATTCGTGCACCTCTTTTTGTTCTCTGTGCGTGTCTTTGTAACCCTCCCTCTCTGTATCCCCTCTCTATATCCTATCTCTCCCGTCTCCATGTCTGTCTCCCCCTCCCCCCCCTCCTCTCCCTTGTGTCACTGCTACTGCGCTGGTATGGTACTGCTGTTATATTTGCTGGCATATTCCTGATTCACTTCTGTGAGAAGGTGCTGGTCAAGGTCAATCCGGAGGGGAAGTATGTGGTGGACATTGACAAGGACATCGACGTCAACAAGTGCACACCGAACACGCGCGTCGCACTCCGCAACGACTCCTACGTCTTGCACAAGATCCTACCGACGAAGGTAACTGTTTCTAGCATTAAAGTTCGAATTTGTCGTACGTACGTGTAGTATCTACCGACCGCTCGCTTGGAGGGCGCCGTCGGCTTCGTCGGTCTTACCTCCGAGTCGTTCTGGGCAAGGTAATCTTGACAAGAGGTTTTAGGACTCTCACGTTGAGGATGGTTATTCTTCTGGCAGGCGACCGGGCTCAGGAATGCCCAGCGGTCGCAGTGAACCATTTGGTGACAGCTTATTAATTGCATGGTCTTTCAGGGAAATGGTATGAGCCTGGCACGCGACCACAAACTGCTGTAAGTGAACCTCTGATAGGCTGTCGCGATGGGTCAATGTGAGGCCAAGAACACCGAATGAAAAAAGGAACACCAACATGTTACAATAATTTCAATATTGCTGGGAAAACACCAACATATTTTACAGCAACGACAATGCAGGGATGATGTTGATAGCTACAGCGTCAAAGCCGAAAACATCGCGAATAAGAATAGTGGCGTCAACGATTGTGGAGACAATAAAACCACCGCGTTTTAATGTTGGCGTGCGTTTTGGTCCGGCGAGCGGCTGTCGTTCCCTGCGAGCGCTGTGTCAAATCGTGGTGGAGCAGTCAGGCTGCTGTCATTTCAAGCCGACGAGAATGTTGGGAATGTGGGAGTGGATGCTATCTATACGGAGTGCCTGGAGTCGCCCGAGCTTCGACTGCCGAAAAATATCGACCACTCACCGCGCATGGACAAGCGGTCATGTTATCATCGCATTTAGGGGGGCTTTCGTGGCCCAGCTCCAGCTTACAAAGTAAAATCTCATAACCGGCGGTAGTGCAACCGCGCGCTAACGCTAGCGCTATCTTCGACTTTTCTTCGTTCCCGCTTCTCATCCGTTTTGGTCCGTGTTTTTTTCCCGTCCAGGTGGACCCGCTTGTGAGTCTGATGAAGGTGGAGAAGGTGCCGGACTCAACGTACGATATGATCGGGGGGCTCGAGAAGCAGATCCGAGAGATCAAGGAGGTTATCGAGCTGCCGATTAAGCACCCGGAGCTATTCGAGTCGCTGGGAGTCGCGCAGGTACGTTGGCGGTGGAGGGGTGACGTCCAGCTGCGAGGAGATGACGCGCAGCAGCGCGGAACTGCCACAGTATCCTAATAACACCACAAAAAGCACCTACGACCACGACGACAATGCCAACACCAACACTAACGACAACGTCAACTGCACGTTTAACACGCGCGTTCGTAATCCTTCCCTTCGTCACTCTCGATGTCACTCTCGATATTCCATACATCCCACCCCCACCAACCACAGCCAAACACGCGTTTTCGATGACAGCTCCACACAGGTGGCTGGGCCCCCCGCCCCCGTGCATAATATGGGCGTTAAAAAAAGTCTTCTGGAGACATTGAACGATGTGGCACACCATTCGGACGACCGCTTGCACAATCCCGGCGTAACTCTATCCTTGTGAAGAATTTGAACAATGTAGCACCATTGGGGGTACCGAATTGAGAGATTGCCAGACCCTTGTGGGGTTCGTTCCATTGCTCAATGGCTCCACAAGGGTTCTTTTCGGCTCACATCGTGCATGAGGGGGGGGGTCCGACCACCTGTGCGTTCGACACTATCTACAATTAACCCCCTTCCTGGTATGCAACAGACCGTTATGGAAAACCCCCTTGCACCCGCCCGCCTGGCTCGGTCAACCAGTGCTCTGGCGACTGACCGTCGTCCCTGAAATATCTCTGGCAATCCCCCTTCAAGTGGAAACCCCGAAGCGGCATCCCCTGATGCCCCCCTTTTTGTATTTTTGGCGTGTTTTTTGGCTGTGATCGCTCTCGCCGTGCAGCCTAAAGGCGTTCTCTTGTACGGGCCTCCGGGGACAGGGAAGACGCTTCTGGCGAGAGCGGTGGCGCACCACACGGACTGTACCTTCATCCGCGTTTCCGGGTCGGAGCTGGTGCAGAAGTACATCGGCGAGGTATCTATGAAGACGCTGTAGGAAATGACATACCCTGGTAATTTGTATCATTTTTTTTTGTTTTTTTTGTCTGACTAATTTATGAAGTTGTTAAGCCAGTGCTTGTTATCTGTGTTGAATCGTACCTGGTACGAATTTGGTGTCGCCTCCAATGTTAATTTCCTTTATAATGGGCCTGTTGGTGTTGGTGTAATTGGCGGCGCTGTTGCTGTTGCTTTCGGTGTGTGTTGGTGTTGCTTTTGTCGGGGTTGCTGTTCGGCGGTGGCGCCGGCCGTTTTTTTGCTCCTGGGTGGTGTCGGTAAGTTGTTGTTGGTATTGTCGGTCTTATGGTTGTTTTTATTGCGGTTGGAGCTTCAGCTGCTGCTGCTGCTGCTGTTGTCACCGCCTTGAAACCCATGATGTTGGTGGTGGTGATATTGATGTTGATGTTAACGTTTTTTGTTGTTATTGTTTATGTTGGTGAGGCTGATGTTGATGTTGGTGCAGCATTGGTGTATCCACGCCCTCAATATTCTCCTTCACTTATCGCGTGAGACCAAACTGAAGCATTCGGCCACCCCATCTCACCCAACCCACCCACCCACACTCACCCGCCTCAAAAAGGGATCTCGCATGGTGCGCGAGCTGTTCGTGATGGCCCGAGAAGCCGCTCCGTCGATCATCTTCATGGACGAGATCGACTCGATCGGCAGCAGCCGGGTGGAGGGTAGCGAGGGGGGCGACTCGGAGGTGCAGCGGACGATGCTCGAGCTCCTCAACCAGCTCGACGGCTTCGAGCCGACACAAAACATCAAGGTGGGCGCACTTTACTTTTGTCGGGATTACCTTTTTTGGGGGGGGGTTAGCTTACTCGAGTGTGCAAGGATTTTTTTCTGGGACACCTTTTTCGTTGGTCCTGCTCGGGGGTACCTTTCTGGAGCTTTTTGTTTCGGTGTTGAGAATACCTTTTTTGTGGGGATGCCTTCTCGAGGTTTCCTTTCTCGGCGGTACCCTTTTTTAAGAATATTACAGTTTTTTTTCGTCCAAGAAGTTTTAGTACTTCGGCGACGGCTACATTTTTGTTTTGTGTATGCAGGCTGTCGATGCGGCTGTGTCTCGCGTCCCGTGCTTTGGAACACCTCTGGCTGGCAAGGACAGATCTCCCCCTCGCCCCCTGCGTCCAGATTTGCATGTATATATTGGCGTCGTTTTTTCTCCGTACATACATAAAGTGGCATCGGTTGGCAATGGCGCTGTAAAACACGCTAATCACTGCGTGAGCTAGATAACCAGGGTACCGTTTTTTTCGGCGGTCAATATAGGTGGTGGTCGAGTTAGATCATATTGTGCGCAGTGGAGACCCTTAACTCCACACAACGGGAATAATAGTATCGCGTAGTGCGCATATGATCAGGCACCTACGAGGCAGTTACATAGTACTTCTATACCCCTTGTTGTCTCTTGCAGGTAGTTCGACGCTGTCATCCACATGTAAGAATGCCCGCTTCACAAACAGTTCTCAATAGGGTGAATGTCACCCTTTATGCGACTCGCCCAACACCTTACGGCGCTTCGCGCTTGGTACAAGCGACGTCTGGCTGGTCGCTGAAAACCCGACGTGGTTCGTCTCTTCATTGTAGAGACGCGAGGCTCTATGGTCATACGACTACGGCCATGCACGTCTATGAATACACCACCCCCCCCCCCTGGTGCAAGCAATATCCGCCTGGTCGTTGAAAACCCGACATGCTCCGTCCCGGCATCGGCCTTGTAGGGATACGAGGGTCTATGGTCATACGACTACGGCTATACATGAAATCGAGTGCATCTCTCCTATCGAGCACCCCCCCCCCCGCCTGACCTCCTAAGGTTTTTCGTCGTCGCGGCCCTTCTCTCTGGGTCACAGGGTTCGTGGAACACCCGTTTGCTAACGAATTAACACACTTTAGTGGGGCCATATATTATTTTATGGTACACCTTCCTCCTATCCCCTCCCGTCCGTTGTCGCTGCCGCCGCCTCCTTTCTCCTCTCCGTGTTACGTTTTTTCGTGGAAACCCCTGTCTCGTCTCCACATGACATATATAGCCTACCAGGTATTTCATACGTAGGGTAGTTTCTGCACGTAGCCCCGTGACCCCCTTTCCCTGTTACGACCGCCCCCTATACCTATAAAAAATATATTTCGTTCCGCTCGACTTTCTCCGTGGAACACCATGCCCTTTGCAGGTGGTGATGGCGACAAACCGTATCGACATTCTTGACCCGGCGCTGCTGCGCCCGGGGCGAATCGACCGCAAGATCGAATTCCCACACCCTACTCTGACGTCTCGCATGGACATCATGGGCATCCACTCGCGGAAAATGAACCTTCTGCGCGGCATCGACCTCAAGGTCATCGCGGAGAAGATGCCCAACGCCTCCGGAGCAGAGTGCAAGGTGGGTTTCGGATAGTGGTTGAGGTCGATCGAGTTACGTTTTTGGTGAAACGATTTTGATTGCGCCGCGTCATGTAAAGTCACGGTGGAAAGCAATATCGAACAAATGTGGCCGTTTACTAATAATAACAGTGAATTTGTGTTACTACTGTATGTGTCCTTGGTTTTATGTGTGTCCATGGTTCCTGTGTCAGAGTTAGTTGTGGCATGCACATGTGTCATTTGTATGTGGGGGTGATTTTGATTTTTATAAACTTATTGGAATTATGCCAGCTGTGGTTTGTGCGCGCCCCAACCTTCATTCTGATAAACCACGAACGAATTATCGCTCGCGTATTCCCGCGATTGTGTTTCATATCGTACTAAAGTTTCGATAAGTCAAAAGATCGAAATACAAATCAATATCGATACTTCAGTATCGTTTCGAACTGTTTTCGCTTGAAATCACTCACTGTTGATTGTGCATGTGTTGGGTAGGCTGCTGTCTGTCCTTTGCGTCAAAAAGCAGCAAGCGAGCCGTCGCTCGAATCCAACCCCGGACCTTGATTCCTCCGCCATTTTGCGCGGTGCCCCTCCTTTTTCTTTCTCGTGCTGGCTTGCGCAGGCGGTGTGCACGGAGGCGGGTATGTTCGCGCTGAGGGAGCGACGCATCCACGTGACACAAGAAGACTTCGAGATGTCTGTCGCTAAGGTCATGAAGAAGGACAGCGACATGAACATGTCCATCCGGAAGCTGTGGAAGTAGACTTTTACCGCTCGGGGAGTTACATTCCACCGAGCCGTGCTTGTCTTGGGAGGGAGGGGGCGTGGTTCCTAGTGTCCCCCTGTTGCGTGGGCGTAGTGAGATTGGGCGGTGGCTGTTAGCACGGTTGGGGTGCGTTATTTGACTTTGTGCTCGCGCACACGACGCGTGCATGTGGTTCGATTGTCAGGGGAGTTGACCGCGTGGTTTTCGATGGATGGAAGATTCGGGGAGCGAGGCCACATTCTAGGTTTCGGTTTACTTCTCGTGGCCTCTCTAAAGCTGTACGCTAATGAAAACTTAGCGATATTTTTGCACGCAATCGATCAACCGTAAGTCGTTCGCTGAGGGGAAGAATCGCAATGGAGAAGGTTAATGACGAATGGCGGTTTTACATTTGATTAGCACCCCTGGTGGCAAAGATGTCAGGAGACGTGTCAAGCAAGGCAAAGCGTGCGCCGTCAAGGGTGTAGGACCGGGTGTTCCACACTAAGACCTTTCAGTCTGGAGTCGGTCAAGGCATATCAAGGTAAAGTTGCTCTCTGTCAAGGGGTGAAAATTCTGTCTGCTGACGCCTTTGCCCAGTGGATATTCTGATGAATCGAGCGTATCAAGACAAATCCGCCGTGGGGAGGTCGCCTAAACATACCATCTGGTACTGCTTAGACAACTCGCATGCATGTGTTTGGACCGTCCATCTCCGGTAGTACTACTACTGCTGCTGCTGCTGCTTCTCGTACTGCTGTAGCTTGGTGGTGGTGACAATCATGACGCTTTCACACGCCTCACTTTTCTGTGTTTTTGTTGAAGGGTCACCATATATATCTGAACCAATTATTGGCCTCAAGCCTCGTCGGCTACTTCCATTGCACCCTTCAGTTAACCAGGTCCAGATTAGCGCCCAGGTGTCAAAGTGGCTGCCATTTACCCCCCTGCTGGATCTACCACGTTCATTCATGATGTGCACCTCATCATTTTCCATGTGACCTGGACCGACCACCTTCTTGAGTGATTAACTGAGTTCTCGACGCGTGTTCATGTTTACGAGTATTTCTTTTTTATTAATCCTCCAGCGGATTGCTAAAAATAACCACACGTCATTTGTCTTCCGTCTTCCTCCCGGCGGCATAATGGTTACTGATTCCTTTGGAATGTGCTCCTATTGAAGACCGTGAACCTGTCGCCACGGCCCCCGTCATCCGTAGCTGTGACCACACAAGGAGTAGTCCAAACCGGTTGCCAGTTGTGCCTGCGGCCCGTTGCGGCGAAAATGCCAGCCTCGTCATGCTGTGTAACCCCGCGTTCTTACGCCCTTCGGAACTCATTGGAAACCCTGCTTTTTTTCACACCGCCCGCTGAGCGCTTGAGCACCGCGTGTGCACTGCTGAGGCATCAGCAGCAGTCTGGCAGCACTAAACATGCGGTGGCCACAACTCTTCTTTCGTCTAGTGCTTGCGCTCTCCCTCCAGCTAGCTCACGGGCTACTCTCGCCCAAGGCGTGCCTCCCGTGCTGCCCGCAGCGGCAGCAGCTGAGCCACCCTCTGGGCCCCCGTTGTAGCAGCGCTGGCCTTCCCGCTCGACCTACTCGTCGATTACCGCCAGCGCTTGCCGCACAACAGCAGCCGCAACACCGGCGACAACAGCACCACCCTTGTCTTTCTACCAAGCCCATATCTGCAGCGGTAGAAGCACCTCCACATAGCTTCTCGAGGGGCGATGTCTCCCAGAGAAGTGCGAGACCACGCGCCGCTTGGTCGTCCACCGCATTGGCTCTAGCGGCTGGGAGAGGGGTGCCAGGCGAAGCTGGAGACGGGGCTGAGAGGGGTGCGGGCAAGGACGGTTGGAGACAACGCATGGTCCGAACCATTGTGTCGGTGTTTCTAAGGATGAGGGCAGTGGTGGCTGCCGTGGGGTCGAGGCTGGGACTGGGTGGATCGAGCAAGGTGAGAGACAGGAAGGGCCGCGTAGGGTGTAACACTGACGATGACGGTCTGGTGTGACTCCTGTACCTGGTAGGCACGTACACCGGCGGGGCGACAGGCACGTGCCTTGCTCATCTTGTACCAGGCATTCGCCCATGAACCGTGAACACGACGCGAGTACTGCTGTACTGGCACAACACAACGCAGACCCGTTGGTAGCACCCGTGCGAGTACAACGCTGGCCTATTGCCGAGTGACACATCGCGGTAGCACGGCCTACAGCAGTGCTGCTCCTGTTACAACGCAGACATACTGATACAACACAGGTACGTATTCACTGCTACGCGTGAAACTGTAAAACATCGCCGACCAAGTAACGCGACCGTTTGTGCGGTATAATAGTGCAGGTACTCAGAAGTAGGATACAACGCAGACTCTCTGCTACTGCTGTCGTATAAAGCAAGCCTAGCAGATATTACATATTATGGCTACAACCGGCCTGCTGCTGCTCCGCAAACCCATATACCGTGGTATAGCACAAGGCTCATCGTCCTTTCGCGTGGCCGTTTGCGATGCAAACGTGATACTTGTTGCAGCAACCGTAGCAAGAGCTCGGGATACGGTACGGCCCAGCAGTAGTTTCAGTTCCAGTCTCGCGTTTAACTGCCTACACCATGCCTTGCCTTGCCCTTCCCTTCTCGCCGTCACCCGTGACCTTCTTTACGACTCGAAAAAAAGAAGGGGGGTGCTTCTAACCGTTCGCTGTTTAGGGGCATCGGCGCAAAAAACGACCCTAGCCAGACGGCTGGGGGTAAGTCGCGTGGTCGCCTGGCGCTGACGAGGCTACTGACGAAGAAAACTGGCCTTCTATTGGCGATATTTGCCGTAGCGATTGCTGCGAGACTTGTCTCGACACGTATTCCTACCATGACCGAGGTGAGTACTCGTGCGCTTGGGTTGGTGATGGTGTTGGTGTTGGTGATACTGGCAATTGTTGGTGTTGGTGTTGGTGGTGATGGTAGTTGTTGGTGTTGTTGTTGATGCCGTATTGATGTCGGCGGTTGTTGGTGTTGGTGGTATTGGTGCTGGTGTTGGTGCTGGTAGTGTTGGTTTCGGTGTTCCTGTTGGTGCTTGTGTTTTAGTGTCGGTGATAACGTTTGTAGTTGTGGGTGTTGATGTTAATAGTGGTGTTGGTGTTGAAGGTGGTGGTGTTGGTAATGTCGTTATAGTTGTTGGTGTTGATGGTGTTGTTTTTGGTGGTGTTGGTGTTGGTTTCGGTTTTGCTGCTGGCGTAGGTGCTTCTGCAAGTAGTTTCATATCTCGGACCTCATGCGCCAGACACGATGTCAACCACCGCTACATTAGACCTAGCACACAATTACACACCTCCCCCCTACTTTTGTCCTTACACATTACGAATCATGCACCCGTCCTTCCGGCAGGTTCCTATGTCGACGTTCATGCAGGTAATGGAGGGAAAGCGGGGCAAGGTGTCCCTAGACGGTGTCCGCGTCGCGCGCTCTGGCAAGCTGTTCTACCGCATGGACGGAAAAGTTGTGAGTGCCAAGCTGAAGGCGCCGGCGGTCGGGCGGGCGTACGAAAGGGTCGGTTAGATGGTAGGTACGGTTACCGGGGGGGGTAAGGAGAAGAGGGATAGTGGGCTGGGGGGATGCAGGTGGGGGGGGGGGGAGGAGGAAATAGTTGACCATCGACGCGTGCAATTGCGTGGGGGGGGGGAGTGGCTCTGAAGAGAGGGGTGGGGTTGGATGGGTGGGCGGGGGGGGCGAGAGGACCGGAGAATGCGTCGGGCATCGAGGTGTGTGAGAGAGGGGGGGCAGGGTGGTAAGGGTGCTGCTTGCTGGCGCCGGCAGAAACAGTCAGAACCAGGTTTGAGCGATAATTACGACGATCGAGATTTGCCAGCCGAAAGCGTGGGCGCTACCGCGGCATTCAACAGCAGTTTTATACACCCGCGAGAGGAGAACAAGTCGGCCAATCACGTCTTCCTGTTGAGTGCTATATCAGTAGTGGTCCTTCTATCGTGCCGGTTGAGTATAATAGTGCCGGCTGCCCAGTACAATGTCTGTGAATTCGCTTGGCACAGATGGAATTAACCAGTGAGGCACTGAGCGGAGTATATAGTTGCCGCTATTGTGCCGGTATTGTTGACTGTCACCTACCAGCACTAGTGATGGACTAATATTGTGTCACTATTGTAGTTGAGGTAACACGCCCCTTCTTCTTCCGTCGTGCTCGGATGTCGCCGTCCGCCCAACCTTCAGTGCTACACGCAGCCGCTCAGGGTTAGCAAGGAGGTTTTTAAGGCCATGACGAAGAGCGGCGTCGCCTTCTCGGCGTCCAAAGCACCCCCCGCCGCCGCGCGAACGCTTTCGGGTATTTTTCCGATCCTGTACATCCTCGCCATCTACTTCTTTGTCTTCAAGAAAGGGTGAGGCTGGCGTTGTCCTTGTTTGGTTGACCTCTCTCCTCCTCGAGTACGTGCTGTCGGTGTATGCGCGTGCTGCGTGGAGATTTGCGCTTTTGACACGCGCTACGGTGGAGGTTGCACTTTTTTGTGAAAAAAAACTGATTGCTCTCTTAATACACTCCTAACGTGAGGAGCTACCAATATCTCCCATCATTCCATTCTCCCATAATTGCGTCAAAAAATGTTCGTTGTACACCTAGGTCATGGCATTGTTCATCTTGGTCTTCTTTTCTTATGTTTTCGGGTGAGGTAGAGAGCTCCTATTCTGTAATCAAGAGATGAGCCTCGGAGAGTTTAGGTTGCTCCCCTACCGTAGCGTGCGTCGCTTTTTGTGATTTGTATGCGCGTGTTGTGGTTTGTATGCGCGTGATGTGAATGTATGCGCGTGCTGTGACTGTCGGAACGTGCTGTGCGTGTATGTGATGCATGCGCGTCCTTCGAATGTGTATATAATGTGTGCGCGTGATTTGAGCGTATAGTGCATGCTCATGCGTGAGGGTGTGTGCTCATACGTAGAGTGTATGCGCGTGGTGTGAGTGTATGCGCATTTATGCTGGCGCGTTTTATGAGTGTATGCGCGAGCTTTATGTTGCATGCGCGTTTTGCGATTGTATGCGCGTGCTATGCTTGCGAGGAGTTAGGGGCGCGCTCGACGCCGGTCGCCAGGGACGACCAGCGCAGCTTTTGTTTGCGTTTTTGGTTGTATGTTTGGGCTGTAACATGTACCAGGTATACTGTTGGAAATCGGCAAGACTTCGTTGTGGTTGGGCTCCGGCTGGTGTATGCTGCCCCGGCTCGAGTACCCCTCCTGCATCACCTTCCTCTCGTCCTTTCCTTCGGGCGTGATCGCGTGCCGGGCACAGGCAGCACAGCATCCTATAGTACGCTCTTTATAGACTTCACGGGGCGGGATTGTAATCAGTACCGGCAATGGACCCAAAACCATTGTATACCCCCATGTACAGACGCCAAATTTGGCTCTCATTTCTATTGTAGTATGCGCTCCAGTAGTACGTGTAGTATGAATCGTGGGGTTTGCTTGAGTTGTGGGCATTCATAGGGACCCAGCATACCGTTGAAACTGCCGCAGGCACGCCTTTGTAACGGCTATCCGTTGAAACCGTTTTCGTGTCGTGGCGTGCGTTCGAGCAGGCAGCAGGATATGGTCGGCTCCACTGGAAAGTTAGCGTCGTCCTCGGACCTGGACAGGTCTCTTACCTTCGGGGACGTGGCGGGGGTGGACCAGGCCAAGAGCCAAGTCCAGGTAGGCGCTTACGGTGTACCTGGTACAAGACCTTACGGTGCAATAGAGGGGATGTTGTGCGGTGCAGTAGAGACAATACAGCAGTATTGTTCACCACAGTAGTAGATGTACTGTACACCACAGCGGTAGAAGTGGTCCTTAATCCCTTTAGAACTGCAGTCCCATGTGGGGGATAACCCAGTCAAATTTCAAGTAGTGTGCCCCCAAAACGGGACTGTGGTCCTAAAAGGGTTAACAGCCCGGAGGTAAATATACTGTGCCGCTGTGTAGCATAGTCACGGTACAAATACGGGACAGCTGTACTGTAGTAGGTGCCATCAAACTGATCAGGCCGAGCGAAGATGGACCAGACTTGTTTGGTAATAGTGCAACAACAACTACATGCTACAGATACCACCTAAGTCGTCAACACATTTTCTCCAAAGTGCAGCAAGCTAGACCGAACTACAATAGCACAGTGCAAGCACAGCAGGTCCAGTTAAGTTTCGGTCCCCGGGCAAACGATCCCCGGGCAAACGGCCTCACCCCTCCTCCCTGCAATAATTAAAAACATTTTTTTTGTGTTCAAAATCCTCTCCTTACGCTTGCCTCCCGATTTTGCTTGAAACCCCCCCCCCCACCAAATTATGTACCTGGTACCAGATAAAGGAAAAACGTAACGAGCGCGCACATGTTGGAAGAGTCTCTAATAGGAGTATAAATAAAACGGGGCTCTATCTCGGAAGGGCTGCGGTCGATGATCAAATGCTTGAATCAAGAGACAAACGATGATTGGTCGTACGGGCTCTGGTTACGAATTACCTACCTCCATGCATGGCGTGAGCACCCCCCCCCCCCCCCCCCCCGGCAATGTCTGCCTGATCGGGGAAAACCCGACGTGCTCCGTCCCGGCATTGTAGTAGGGGTGCAAGGGTCTATGGTCACACGCCTATGGCGGTACGACTTCGGCAATGCACGCCATGACTGCCCCCCCCCCCCCTTCCCCCCCAAAATAATTATTTTTTTAAATGATACCTGGTAGGAGCTTGTGTCGATGATCAAGAACCCAGGGCCGTTCATCGCCGCTGGAGCGCGTTTGCCGAGCGGTCTTTTAATGGTGGGACCTCCGGGGACGGGGAAAACGCTGATGGCGAGGGTCATGGCATCGGAAGCTGGTGTGCCGGTGGGTTTCCGAGAGAGAGAGAGAGGCGGAGGGCAGGCGGAGATAAAGAGGGGGGGCGGGAGAAGGAAAGCAGAGGAAGACCGACTGTAGGCATGTATTTTATATATGCTGCGGAGTGAAAGAGAAAACAGTTACAGACAGAGACATAGGAAGCCCGCCATAGTCAGAGACAGCTAAACAGGGGGGGGGGCTGGAGGTGTAGGAGTTTAGCAGAAAGGACGGGAGCTGGAGGTGAGAGCGAGAGTGAAAAGAGAGCGCGCGTAACACGCCGACCAATAATCAACACTTGGTATTCATTTTCTATTGCAGCCGCTCCTTGTGGTGCTATTGCTGTTTTGGTTTCCCGCCAACAGCTTCTTCCCGACCGTGATCGTGGTTTTCCAGCGTGCGGAGAGGGAGGGAGGATCAGGGTGGGGTGAGGGGGTTCGAACGGCAAGCTTGGCGTAATCGCGCCACCCTCCCCCTCAACCTCCCTCCCTCTCCTGCTGTTAATGCCAATCGCTGCCATTAGGGGAAGGATACAGCAGTAGAGCATCCCAAACACAGGCTCCACGCAGCCCCCCCCCCCCCCCCCCCCCCGAACCCCTTCATCTCCCCTGTACAACTCCCCCTTCTCCCTCTCTAACTCCCTCCTCACCTGACTCCTCCCCTCCCTTCCCCCGTCATGCGACTACCGGTCAGTTTTACTACTGTTCTGGGTCTGACTTTGTAGAGATGTACGTGGGGCGGGGTGCGGCTCGGGTGCGCAAGCTTTTTGTCAAGGCCGCCAAGACAGCGCCATGCATCGTTTTCTTGGACGAGCTTGACGCTTTGGGCAAGGAGCGATCTAGTGGGGGCGGCGGGGGTCGACAGGTGAGACGCGCTACTACCGTATAAGATATAGAGGTACCTGGTACTGTATTATACCTTTTTTGTACCTTTTTTTGGCCAAAGCATTTGTGACTGACGGGGCTCTTGGACCGAAAAAGATACAAGCACTCAATACACTGAAGAACACCCACTATAGTTGGAATATGGTTTGCGAAATAGCGAAATGTAGTGTTTATTTACAAGAGGTTTCGTGATATAGCAACAGCGGACAACTGGCTTTGCTCAAATTCAGGTTTTTGGGGGAACGTATACTACTAGTGTTAGTAGTACTACTAATGATATTACTATAAGTAAATACTTTTAGGATAGTAAGGGCAGCATGAAGCTGCTCACGTGAGGAGCCTCCGAAAAAAACTATTTGTTAGCTGCAGAAGCTCTACGGTAGCACGTGTCAGCTTCGTGTTTGGCTCTTCGTGTGTCCGTGGTTTGTGTATTCCACAACATTATTTTGTTTCATTTTATTTATCCTCCGGCGGATTGGTAAAAATATAGCTTAAGCTCACCACACCTTCACGTTCTCGTGTCGCGTGTCAATGTAACCTATAGCTCCCGTTATGACATCATCACAGGCTGCTATTGCTACTGGCGCTTGGGCACGTTGACCCGACCTGACCCCCGAGAGGGGCAGGTGCGATGGAGATAGCCACCCGGGAGAGTCATCTTTCCCGGGTAGTGTGGAACTTGCGCGAGCCCACCCACTAACAAAACCCGAGGCTATGATTGGTCCAGTTACGGTCCTCCCTACCCGTTGGGGCATTGATCCTCAGTGCAACCCGTACTGTGTTCTCGCACACTGCCCCGCGGGGCACTGACAGTATGATACCGTGTATTAGAGCAGTGTGATGAGATAACACAATCCATCCCACCCCTTGGGATGTGCGGTACTTCAGAGCCGGTTTTCTCCCAAAGCAGCAGTAGGGGGAGGGTGCACCCGACGAGAATGTGGCGAAAATGTGGCGGTTTAGGGAACGGCTCGTCGAAATATTTCCACACGCACACGCCGTGCGGTGTTTGCTCTCTTCCCTTTGCCGAGGAAAGCAGTTTGAAAAGAGGGGGGGTGTTATTGTGCATATCATACTGATTGTAGTATATGGTATTGCTTCGTGTGCTCCCTGTATATATTTCAACGTGTCACTTTTTGTCCTGTTAGTTGTGGCCACCGGGCTAGGTTTCGAGTAAATGAGCTACTGGAATACTTCGAAGAACGAGGAAATCAATCGTTATCATCATCATGGGTGTGTGTCCATGTCGTTCTGATCGTTGTTCCGATCATCATCCTGTCCGTCATGTCGGGTTGTCCTTCCGATGTTCATGCCGACCATCATGTCCGGCTGGCATTCGAAATGTCAATGTGATAAGCCGTTTCAGTTGAAGTTCCGATTTTCAATCCGATTGTCTGTCCGATTGTCCTTCTATTCCGCCATACCGAACATCTCTCCGATCGCCAGGACGGCGACCATTTCCGATTGGCGTCCCTGCTGTCATGCTGATCGCCGTCATCGTTTGTCAATGCCTCTCATTTTGATTCGTTGTTCCGATTGAAGCCCCGATCGTCGTTAATGTTGTCCTTCCGATCGTCACCTTTCGTTCCCGATCATCAGTTATGTCATCCTGATCGGCATTCCGACTGTCGACTTTTGTTTGTCCGATCGTCACTTCCGTCATATTTTCCGATTTTGATTCCGACTGACATTCCGACCTTCACGGCGATCGTCACTTCCGATCACCATCCCTGGTTGTCATCCCGATCGGCGTTTTTCTTTCCTGCCGTTGTTTTGGTCTCATTTTCCGCTTGTCGTTCGGCTCGATATTTCGACCCTCGCTCCGATCGTCAAATTTCAAAATCGGCAGACGAATGACGAGGCGGAGCAGACCCTGAACCAGCTCCTGGCGTGCATGGACGGGTTGGACACGAACAACAACGGGGTCATGGTCATCGCGGCAACGAATAGGTTTGAGGTGCTGGACAACGCGCTTACGAGACCAGGGAGGTGAGACACGCACGCCTTCGCCGCAAAACACAGCATGTCCCGTGTACGTATTGGCTATGGGGGGGAATATGGCGTTGGTGTTGGGATGTGTCGATGCTCGGAAGTGGTTTCCAGTGATAGCTTGAAACGCGCGAATGGTACATACTGCCTGGCGAAATTGACGGACTAGTTCGTAGAGGCATTACTTTGAGTGACGTGTGCATGATGTATAGAGAGCTTTGAGTAGTATTGAGGAAAAGAGGACGCAGAAACACATACATGAGACACACATGAGGAATATTGGTCTTTGTTACACGTGCGAAGGATGAGGATAAGAACAAGAAGGAGGGCGTGTCAGCGAGCCGCTGTCGCGCACTACCCCGCAGGCATATTTTACCACTTGATATCGCTCATGATGTATCATACCGGTAAACCGTATATCGTATCACTTTTTAGTCACATCTTGCTGTTATCGCGATGTATCGCAGAGGCAAACTGATTCGGGACGGTTGTTGTTTTCACATCAGCTCGTCACCGAGATCTCGTCCCTGGTCACAAGACAGGCTCCAATCACTCTGCAGCCTACAGTGGAAGCAACCTTTCATCAGGGAAAACGAAGCCACTGAGGGATTTCGTACACACGGCAAAATGGACTAAAACCCCCCAACTTTTTGTGTCAGATACATGCATACATTCCTTCCCGCTCTCGAGCACGCTATCACTTGTTGTGGTATGGGTATTGTAAAATTTGGCACTCACTGCGGTCGATCTACCGAGCCGCGCAGAGCTGATACACTGCTCCCAACCAAGCTTACTCCCTCTCCCTCTCCTTCCTTCCCCTCCCCTATCTGCCTCCTTCCTTTCGTCTCCCTCTCCTCTTGGCATGATGTGGTGATATGATCATATGATTATATTGTGATAGGTTCGATCGCATCGTTAGGGTGGATGTTCCGGATGCTACTGGGAGAGAAGCAATCTTGAAAGTCCACACGCGAAAGATGAAGCTGGCAGACCCAGCGGATTTACGAGCCGTGGCTGAAATCACCCCCGGTGAGATACCCTTTGGGGGGGCGTTGGACAAACGATGTTTGACCGTTGGGTGACCGTTAATTAACCGTTGGATAACCATTCGGTCGTTGTTAGGGGACCGCCGGATGACCGTTGGATGACCGTTGGGTGACCCTTAATTAACTGTTGGATAGCCATAACCATTGGGTGGTTGTCAGGGGACTGCCGGACGACCGTTGGGTGACCGTTGGGTGACCGTTAATTAACTGTTGGATAACCATTTGGTGGTCGTTAGGGCACCGCCGGATGACCGTGGGGTGGCCGTTGGGGAGGAAGGGGGGGGGTATGGGTTGAATGCAGTATATATAGGTTCTGAAGAGGGAAGTCCGTTGCCTGGGCAGAAATGATGATGTTTCAAAATTATTCCCTGTGAATCGACAGCCAGCCGTACCAACAGCAATCACATCTCAGGGACGAACTACGTGGACTTAGTATTAATAGTAAAAGGGTGAAATGAAGGCCGTGCATGAAATGGAACTCCGCTGCCGTGTGCCGAGGTAGAAACTACGCCTAGTGGGGAAAGGGGGGAGGGCAGGGGAGCGCATCAGTGGAATTCCGCGCGGTGGTCGCCGTGAAGAAGGGGAATCCATACCCTCAAGAGTACGTTGCCTTTGTGTTTGGTTGTAGAGATGAATTACACGTCGCTCCGTTTGGACTGGGGTCTGAACAGACACGGGTCGAGCGAAGAGCTGTGTGACCAAGGGCCCAGGCAGACTGAGCCTCGAAAACCTACAGCTGTTGCAGACAGAAATGCAAAGACATGTTCGAGAAGTGTTGATACGTAGTAGAATCCATTGCAAACCTAAATGCGACATAACTCCAAAACGCGTATAACAATAAGCCAAGGAGTCGGCCAATGAGCGTGAAGATACCGGAATTAAAGCCATAATAATAGGAAGGCTATAAGGTTGTAGACACAAAGAAGAGGATGCAAGCCAGACCAAAACACAAGTCACAGCGACAGTCAGACATTCAAATGTAGCTACCAATAACCTTGCGAGGTATCGTAGGCTCCGCGTTGTTGCAATTTTGCAGACATAAACGCAGCGTGCCTCAAACATCAAATATGCGAGCAATAGGCCAAGGAGCTTGGAAGATGCTCAGTATTAATAGTATATATACAGTATACGTAGATGACACGCGCTACGGGAGGTGTATTGTGATTGACTGCTGCTGCTGCCGTACAGCAGTGTAGTCTACGAGTACTTGTATGTATCCACGGAGAGGTGCTTGCCGAGTGCGCTGCTCTTGGTCTCTAGGCCCGAGCCCGCGCCAGGCGACTATAGTCTGGTCACGGAGGGACGGGCCGCCCGCCGACCGAGCGTCGGGCGCGAAGCAACGTCGCTATACCGCTCTGTCACCATACAACTCATCGATCGTTCTGCTGCTGCTGCTGTTTGCTGTCATGGATATCATCTTGAATTTAGAGAGCATGCCATTTTTCGATTTGAAAATCTGATGACCCAGGTCGTCGGATTTTGGGCCAAAATCCGACGACTTGGGTCTTCGGATTCTCAAATCGAAAAAAATCCGGTCGAAGTTTGCATATTTGGATTGCATAAGCAGGGTCATTCGTTTTTTTAGATCGAAAAACACAAATCTGAAGCTCGAAATCGAACCGCGTAGGAAACAGCCTTAGGTATACAACGAAATATGTTGTAAAACACGAATGGGATAGGCAGCTCCTGAGTTTGAATAGACACTCCGTCAGTCATATTTTTTCCGGCCAAGAAAAGGTACAGTACCCTTATCTTACAGTAGCACACCTCAGGTACAGCTCAGTGCAGTACCGACTGGTAATCATACGAGCCCTTCTGCCCTCCTTGCCCCCCTGACCAGGTCTTGCCGGGGCAGAGCTAGCGACGATTGTCAACGAGGCGGCCATTTCGGCGGCCCGGAGAGGCTCGCAAACGCTTCTCCAGACAGACTTTTTTGTGAGTTGCCGCATTCTCCCGCCTACTTCACCCCCGGTTTTACGGTTAACTTTTGTATTATCTTCGAATGTTGTTGCTGAGGGGTAAGTTCTGAATGCTGCAGATGCTAGGGGGGGGGGGGGGGTACTCGATACCATGTATGGCCGTAGTCGTATGACCAGACCACCCCTACAATACCGGGACGGAGCACGTCGGGTTTTCACCGACCGCGCAGACATTGCTTACACCAAGCGACCAGGGGGGGGGGGGAGTCGCACGCTTGTACGTACAAAGGGTAACTACGGCGATCTTTGGGTGCTGGCGTTTCGCCTTAGCCTTTTAGTACTGCACCGCTGTACAGAAACCATTACACCACTCTAATTCCGAGTGATATTCTACAGTATGTCCCCACACACACGAGAGTGCAGTCCTCAACGAATTAATCCTGCTATTGATACCCATCGCCTTGTGTCCACCTCCGCTTCCGCCCGCCCCTCTCTTTCTTCAGGGTTCCGTGCAGAACTTTTACGTCTCTCGCAAGAAGGGTGCCGCCGGCCTGCAGAACATGCTCAAGGGTATGCTCAACTAGGGTCCCGTGTAACACTATCACCCGTGTGATAAGATGATGCCACATTCCCTCAGATGAATTTCGAAGCTGATTTTCTCGACATTGGGGAAGGTACAAACGCCGAAGCGATGCGCTTACGGACATATCTCGTCAATATTTGGGAAAGGTGCAAACGCCGAGCGATCTGCCTACAGAAATATCTCGTCGAGGTTTTCTCCTAAGTCACCATTTTCGTTTTATTTGCTCCGCTTAAGGCATAGTTTGGAGAACCTCGGCTCGGAAGTTCGCCTCAGGGAGTGTGTTATCTTCTCATACCTGTGTTATCTTGCGTGGTAGATCGGCAGGCCGACCGACGGCCGACCGACGCTTTCACTGCCGCCTGCCACACGCAGGGAGGGCGAAGAATAAAGCTATTTTAGTCTATTTGCGCAATTCCATTGGTGGCTGGAGAGCGGCGCGCGTGGTGGAGGCTTGCTTGTTGCTTTGTGCGTCAAGCGCGCTAAAAGTATGTCGCTGAAATTGCGGCACGTTGTTTTTGTTTCATTGGGGGCGTGCTGAACGGGTAGAGGGGGGGTGTGACAGGCCTCGTGTGAAGCCCGGCTCCATCTGGGGTCTTTATGACCCGGCAGGCCTCAACGTATACTTTTGTACATGGTTATTTATGGTGGTGGGGTGGGTTAACGCGCGACCACTGCTGCGCGGCTCCAGCTACGGCTAGGCAAGCAGCGGTGCCGATAACGGTGGTGGTATGTTTGCTACTGTTATTGTTACCACTGCTGCCTGCCCATGAATTTTGTGCTACCACCTGCTACTACTCAGGGCCACGTCTGGTATTAATACTGTTTGTGATATTGCCGTGTACAACCACCGGTTGTAACTGCTATACGTCAGCTGCTGCTGTCTCGTTTGCCGAAATTCCAGGTTTGCCGTTCATGGACATAGTAACCGTCCCACATGTCGTTCATGGCACCGATTCCTTGCTCGCAGATTCATCGCCCAAAATGCCGGTGTTGTCTCCCCTCCGAGTCCGATCTCCAAAAAACCCAATCTGGGACCCGATCTGGAGGCTATAGTTGGCTCGACCTTCGTCCGGTGCCACTATCAACATCGTAGGCCATCATTCACAATGATTATCGCCACAGCCTGTTGTCCGCACCTCTGATGTCATGATCACCCCGGGACCTCAAGGGGAGGGCGTATGCATGCCTCGAACCTGTCTGCCGTTTCGCAAATCGATTTTTTACCACAAACTGGTACGCATACAGCGAGTATTTGCAACTAAAAACACGTTACTCTGCTCTGCTTTACGCTCTACCAGTACACCGTTCCAGAGTCAGTTTCAACATCCTGATGTATGCGCTGTATGTGCAGTATGACGCTTTTGCTCCCGTGTTCTTTTGCCGAATACTACTGCTGTTATTACGGGGGCCATAGTTAACAGGACCTATGGTATACATAAAAACCTATATGTTTAACAATTTTTATCAACAATATTTTGTCCTGTTAACTATGCCCCCCCGTAACAGTTCGCGTTTTGTTAGCGCTTGTGCCATGATGGATAATGCCCACTATCATACGTCGCCGATCGTGCCAACTCCCCACTCTCGATGTGCAACTAACTACTGCTGTTCATAATACTACCGCAGTACCATACATACTGAATGTTTACCTGTGCTAATAATGACGTGTCAGCCGGGGCACACTCCTTGTCTAAAATTGTCACGCCACTAATTGAGAGGGCAGACCGCACCAAGCTAACTACTGACAGAGGGCAGCATTCGTTTATTCGTACTACTAGCTGCTGGTGCCGTTGCGTGCTGCTGCTGCTGCTGCTTCCAAAAACATCTGTGATATACGTGAGCCTGGCTGGTAGTGGCTGCTGCTGCTGTATTACTTTTACAGCAGTGGAAACTGTGTGTGACATGCGGTCGTTGGGATTTTCGCACGGCAGGCTGTCGGAAGTTTTTTCTACTTTCCACACCCGAGCCACCACCACCACACTCGGGCGTTTACGTGCGACGTATCCAGCACAGACACCGCATAGCAGCAGTGCTGCACTCGTTATAGACAATCAGTACGAGTAGACACTTGTAGAGAGACGGTATACACAACAGCTGTACCAGGTAGTTCGTACTTCAGTGTAGTGTGATACACCGCCGTAAACAGGCATACTGAAAAGGCGATCGGTGATTGGTGGACTCACATGGGAAACCATCATCACCACTCAACCATTTCTATCCCAGGAAAAAACGAAAAATCGAAAAACTGCTTGCAACGTTCTTCCATTTTCTTTGCACAAACCCGCACATTTTGCTTGCCTGGCTCTACTGACTGCTGATACAGCAGCAGCCGCAGTAGTGTCCCTTCCGATACAACCCAAATCACGCTCACGTGACCAGTGCCTCGCTCAGCCCTAAGCATGGTGAGCTCGAGAGCAACTGGTGCGGCGATGCGGCTGGCGAGCCGATCGATCCGACCGGTGTCCGCGCTGTCCTCGGTGGCAAATGCGCAGACCCGCAGCTTTGCGAGGACCGCCACCGCCCTGAGCGCTAAGAAGATTGCCGTGAAGAACCCTGTCGTGGACCTGGATGGAGACGAAATGACGAGGATCATCTGGTGAGCCACGGGCAGGAGAGGTAGAGGGGGAAGGGGAGTGAGGAGGATGAAGCTTGCAGTGCGTGCGTGCTCCTCTGTGGTGGCGGTGTATGGCGTTAGAGAGGTGTGACACGCAGCAGTGTGGTTGTGCGGTGCATGGCGTTCGTTCTTTGGCGCAAACAGCAGCACAGCAGCAGCAGCAGCAGCAGCAACGCGCTGTTGTGTACCTGGTACTGTTTTGGTGGTCGGCTATGAGCAGTCATGCGACAGAAGCACAGCAATAGTAGCAGAAGCATGTGCAGCAAGCTAGCGAGCGGCGATCACTGAGCTCCTGCTGCCAAGGAGCTGATACAGGACGCCCGCATACTATCCGCCTGAAGTCGTGGGAAGAGCACCAGTCCGATCTCGCCCAAGACGCAGCGCCTGCCCGCATAGCACCATCGTGCAAGTATATACCAGGGATGGCACATCCTGGCATAGCAGCGAGGACAGGTGACACCGACTTTTTTTACGTACGTGGAGATTCATAAAAGGGCACGTGTCAAGTGTCACTTGCACTTGGCCTTTTTGAAGTTTCAGGGAAGCAAAGCGACCATTCCTCAGCTGCTCCGAGACACCCACGCACACCAAGAAGAGCTGGCTGCTGAGCGGCAATCTCTCTTTGTGGTATCGCTGCTGTTGCCTTGTTGGCAACATCAGATGCATACGTAGCACGAATTCCTAGCGCTCGGCAGCTTACGACCAGAGGAGGAGTTTTTGTTTGCACCGCATCCTCTGCTTCAGACCTGGTGCCTGGTACCTCCCAGAGATGTGGTCACTTTTTTTACTTGAAAATAATACAATGCGTGTAGTACGGCGGTATACTCGTAGCAGGCCCAAGCCAAGCAGATAGCAAGCCAAACCAAAAGCCCAATCGTAACCAGGAGAGCACAGCGAGCAAACGTCCCGCATGTTGGCATCGCTGGAGCTCAGATATATTCGCATTTTTTATACGTAGTCGGCGCCTCTACAGCAGTCTAATCTCTGCGAAGATTTATCTTTCTCCTTGTACCAGCTGGCTCTTCGTATCACAGATGCTGGAACGATCTTACCAGGTATCTATAGACAGACTTGAACAGAGTACAGCAGTAAAACGTCTTGAATAAAGTACAGCAGTAAACGTGAAACCGATGCTATTTTCTGGCGACGTGTTATGCTTCCGCTGCTGCTGCGAGGCTACGAGTACTTTGTAGCTGTTGCTGTACATACCACGTGGCGTATATAGCAGGCAAAAGCGTATCGATACAGATATATGACAACAGCAGTGTATAACACCCCCCCGGCGATACTATTACGGGAAACCGTAGTAAATAGAACCAAATGTTGATATTAATATTAATAGTAAAAATATGAATATATGTAGGTTTTTGTGTCTACCGTACGTCCTACCAGGTATTAAATATAGTATCTCTGTGGCGTAGCTTTGTGACCACAGAACTTGTATCTCTTCTAGGATTGAAGAATCGGCACGGACACTGGTTGTGCTGGATGTCGACGGGTAGAAAGAACGGTTTAATGTGAAGAACACACACACACACACCAGGTATTAAATATGGTCCCCCGTAATATTAGTAGTTTTGGGTTTTATATTCATCACCCGGGTGGTATACTGCTGTGGGGGGGTGTTGAACAACCGCCGTACCCCCGGTGATATAGTGGGTGGTTGTTTGGGATTTCAGATTATTTCACCACCCCCCCGACTTTTATACTATTTGTAGTATGGGTGTTACAATAAGGGGGGGTGATACCTGGAACAGGTGGTTGCAGAACGACGTTCGACGTTCAACATTCCAAAAGTTGTGTTATTACGGGGGACCTATATAGTAAATAGGACCTACGGTTCACACAAAAGCCTATATAGTTACCTTTTTCCACTAACAAAATTTGGTCCTATTTACTATAGGTCGTAGTAGGGTACGTACAGAACCATACCGAGGGCACTTTCCCGGGTATTACGTAATTACCTTACGTACGAAGAACTTGTGTGAGTTCTGTTCGACATTGATACCCCTGCTCCGAACTTCTGTGAATTCTGCACGTACGGCATTCATACCCGTACCCGGAACTTCTTTGAGTTCTGTACGATATTTACATCTTACATTCATACCCGTGCCCGAAACTTTTTTAAGTTCTGTATGCCCGTGCCATAATACCCGGGGTACGGGTACAACATCCCATACCCGTACCCGGCCATTGTGTAGGGTGAATACCGGGATAAATACTCGGTACCCGACACGTTGTAAAATACCGGGGTGTGGGTACGGGTACGGGCACAACATTATGTACCCGCCAGGAACTTCTGTGAGTTTTGCAAGACTTCCATTCAGTACCCGGAACTTCTGTGAGTTCTGAATGACTTCCATACCCGTGCACGGAACTTCTGTAAGTTCTGCTAAGACTTCCATACCCTTACCGAAATCCACAAATTCCGCCCTGTACAGAACATTACCTTGAATTGTTGCACTCGGGATAAGGCTTCCTAGCCCTCGCTTTGATTGACCGGCACCCGATTGTATTTGTCGTTGGCTGAAAGGTTCCATGTTACTCTTCTCTGAGGCTACCCGAGTTGGCGCTCGCCTTTTTTCTTGCTTTAATCGCACCTGTAAATGTCCCAAGCTGCTAGGGGCAGCGCCTGGTATCCGCGTAGAGGTTTTACGTATTATTATTCTGTGACCACCAAGCACCGACCACAGGGTATGATAGTTGCTTTCAGAAAAACGGCTACGAAGGTATGCTGCACTCGTGACTCCCTCTTGACCAGTGAGCGCATTGTTTCCTTCCGCCGCACCGCGTACTTTGATTGCAGAACGTTACACCTCGCACAGATCCTCGATGCCCACGTCATTCATGATACAGATACGCCATTCAAGGCAAATCTGTTCTTAATATTGTGCCAGGTATTACTCGGCTCATGTTGCCGGGTGGGACCCGAATAACCCGCAAGGTCTAGCGCATGTTTGCAGTGTTAGGTGCAGACCCCGCACAACCTATCACAGCGGCATGTGATCATCTGCAGCACTATTTAATACTCGTAGATCATCTACAGTTTAGTAGATTGTGATCGTTCGGAGGTGTGCAATGATTGGAATAATTTTACGATTCGTGTGCGTGCGTGCGTGCGTGCGTATTTGTACATTTTATAGGGACCACATCAAGACGAAGCTGATCCTGCCGTACCTCGACCTGAAGATCGAGTACTTCGACCTCGGCCTGCCCAGCCGCGACGCCACTGATGACCAGATCACCATCGACGCTGCGCACGCGATCCAGGTGAGAGAGATGAACTAAGTGCCGTATAACACCATAACGCTATCACTCGGGGGATACGATATCACACCCCCTGGGCTGAATTTCAGAGCCGATTTTCTCGAAAACTTGATTTTCTCAAAAAGTTGCCTTAACCCTTTTAGAACCGCAGTCCCGTTCTGGGGACAATCCAGTCAAATTTCAAGTAGTTTTGTCCCCAAACGGGACTGCGGTTCTAAAGGGGTTAAGGGCCTGGGGCACACACAACGAAAATGGTGGCTTAGCCCTTTCAGGACCGCAGTCCCGTTTTGGGGACAAACCAGTCAAATTTCAAGTAGTTTGTTCCCCAAACGGGGCTGCGGTTCTAAAGGGGTTAGGGTCGCGATCTTAACGAGGAGTTTTTTTCGGTATGTTCCCGGAAGTCCGGTATTTTCCTATAGGGAAAAACCATGAAATACCGAAATTTCGGGAAATCACCGAAAAAAAACAAAAAAACAGCCCTCGTTAAGATCGACCCTTAGTAGAAAAATATCGTCGAGATCGTTCCATAGGCACCATCTCCCGTCGTTTGCACTCTCCTCGTTTTCAAGAGAATCGGCTCGGACATACAACGTTTGTCCCAGGGGTGAAACTATTGCGCGCTCCCAGGCACCGGTGTACGGTAACGAGGCAAACATTTACATTATGTTTGCTTGTGGATTTACTCGCGGCGCTCCTGTATGAAGAGAGCGCTTTGTACCCTGGAGCCGCCTCCGCCCAGTCCGACCTGCCGTGTTTTCGTCTTATCTTTCGTTTTTTTCCCCATTTTTGTTGCTGTTGTGTACAGGTACTACAGCAGTAGTAATTTCTGTCGGTTTTGAGGTGCTGTACTGTAGCCATGTCGTGCTGTTGTGCTGGTGTGGCGCGGAATCAGCGTGTTGAGATACACACGCTCCTTCATACGACAAGCGTAGGCGTTTTTTTTTATTACCGATAGGTGCAACGGTGCCCGCCCGACCCCTCCCCTCCCCTCCCCTCCCCTCCCCTCGCGATTTGACGCCGTTTTTGACCAGCCTGTAGGGGGCTGTGGCCATTATCCTCTTTGAGAGCCCGAGATAGCGACTTACACAATGGTTGGGAACTTTGTTTTATCAACCATGTGCGAGCAGCGTCAGCGCACAACAACCAGTAGTATGGCCAGGATCATGTTGCGGCATTGCTGTACCACTCCCTGCATTGTAACTCGAACACCAAGAATTGTATCATTTCCCAATCCCCAATCACGCAAGTGGCTACTTTTCCTGTAATCATGGTCATTTTTTGTCGTGAATTTTGTCAATTTTCCCTACAAAGCCTAAGCCTGACCATCCCGAGAGGGCTTTAAGGGCGGCACGGTTGTGCCACGGAAGCGCCGAGAAGACGCGCTACAACCGCAAGAGGCATTTTTGTGTTGCGTAAAGGTGAACATGCGTCCCCACCCATCCCTCTCCTCCTCCAGACTGATTGTTGTCCTCTTTTTGTGCGTGCCGTGCGTTGGTTGATCTTTTCTTCGCTGTTGATGTGTGCATCAACATTACCACCGCCACCGCCACCACGACCACCACCACCACGACCATTTCCACTACCACCGCCACCACTTATTGCCGCGACGAACACCACAGGAGTACAACGTGGGCATCAAGTGCGCGACCATCACCCCCGACGAGCAGCGAATGGACGGTAAGCAGCCAATCAAATCGATCCATCAGTCGGTCCATCAACCAACCACCGGTAACCTGTCAATGTGCTACCAAACCATCAATCAGCGTACAATCGATCTACCAATGAAAACCCCGATCAACCAACTTCAGCCAAATCAACCAATTAGTATTAAAAAAAAGTAGTACGGTAGTATCAAGTCATCATCCACCTTTCAGACTACGACCAGTAACGTCGGATAACGACCAAAATTGCCCGTTCCCACATATTTCTTACGTTTGGCGAATATATTGCCTCCTCACGGGTAATTACCGCTAAAACAGGTGTAATTTCCTCGTTACATTTACCTCAAAAACAGGGGTCATGACCTTACGGGTATTTACCGCAAAAACAGGGGTCATTGAACTAACATCCCCGCTAGGACCGAAGGCACATACGCCTTCCCCGTCAGCACAGCTGCCGCGGCCGGATCCTATGACAATACCGTACCCGTACAAGTACGTACCTGTTTTTCTTGAAGCATGGGATGGGTCCGGCTGAAACAAATCAGGGCTGTTCACGGGTGGGGTCAAACCTCGCGGGTCGGGTCCGGTAAACGTTGACCGGACCTGAGGCGTAATTATTTGCCAAATCGTGACCCGACCCGACCCGACCCGGCCCGACCCGATTCCATCGGTGAGAATTTGAAAACCTCTTGACCCGATCCGACCCGACCCGACCCAACCCGACCCCGTAAGGTTTCGAAATCTTCCTGACACGACCCGCGGGTTGGGTCCATGACCCGTGAATACTCAGTTCGGCAGGCATGCCTTGCAGGTGTCACGCCGATTGTCAACCACGTATTTGTTCTAAACGCCTGCTTGGCCAGCAAGGATGCCGATGAAGGGGTCTAGTCTGGGGCGCACGCACACCTAAACACTTGGATTTGTTGGGTATCCAAGTCCAAACAAATGTGGCAGCCAGGAGCGACCGCGGGAGTGCAGGGGTTACCTGGTGAAATTTGTGGATTTTGTTGGTAGGCGTCAGGGAACGTTGCGTATTTACGGCGGTCCGGACCAAGTACTAACGTGCCTCTAAAACAACTCGCCGTATCGACGTATGGCGGTAGTCCAACAACATTGGCGACAACACCAGATCAACCAACCAACCATTACCCACCAATCAACCAACCAACCATTCAGTCAACCAACACAAACCAATCACGCGCTTTTTCCCTGTTCATTGTTTTTTTTTCTCTCGTTTTCTTGTTTGAATACGAAGCACATACCTGGTATGTATGTATGTACCGGACTTTTTTGCCTCGCATGTTTCTCTTGTCCGTGCGCTGACGGTCGCGTGCGTGTGCTTTTTCTCGCTCTTTGGTGGCGGGCACAGAATTCAAGTTGAAGAAGATGTGGAAGTCTCCCAACGGAACTATCCGCAACATCCTCAACGGCACCGTTTTCCGCGAGCCCATCGTCATCTCCAACATCCCCCGCATCGTGCCTGGTAAGTGGAAGAAATCAAAAGGTGTTTCGGAGCAGGCGTGTTTCACTGCGGGTTGTGGTCGTCAGGGAACACCCGGGCATCCGTACCAGAGTTTCCCAAGTGGATACAGATTCTTCCAGGGGACACCCGGGGTCCATCCCCGGGTTTCTCACAGTGGGAATGCAAGTAGAAGGCGTGTAACGGGCAGTACTACCGAGTGGGTATCCTCGCGTTTGACCAGAAGAGGGTAGAGAGACCAACCAGTGAGGCTGTCCTCGGACAATGAAATCCGAGTTTCAATTTTCGATATTCTAGTTTTTTTCCTTGTTTTTTCCACGATGATGGTGTGGTGTTGGTTACTGTATAGAGAGAAGTACGTGTCGAAGGAGGCGTTGTTCAATGATATGTAACGGTTGACAGGATTTCATGGACATATCGTAACGACTTTTGGTGTTTAAACGTTGATGGAACATGTTGTTCGAGAGGGATGTTCGATGTTGCGGTTGGCGTAGAGCAGTGTAGCGGACGTGACGAAGGGTTGGGATATTGGAGTTGAAACGGGTGGTGAGGTGTAGCGGGGGGGAAATTTGGGGTACAACGGGCTATGAGGTGTGCGGTGCAACGGCCTGCAACGTAGAGCGAATGGGGGCATGCACCAGGCTGTGAAATTTAAGGGGTGGGACGCATGGTGTGTGGGATAAGGCTGGTAAGATATAACTGATGGGTGTGCAGTCATTGTTGAGATGTAACTGATGGGATTAATGTAGTAATCCGTGCATGTAATGGGTGAAATGCGTGGGGTGAGTGGGAGATTTATTTTGTTAAGATTGGTTGATGAGATGTATCGGTTGGGGTAATGTAGGGGTTGAGGTATGCCGCACACCCTGGGTTTTTTTTCCTTTTCTGATTAGGTAAGTTTGTTCAGCAGGTGGTGATAATTTGGGGGTGGTGACGTGTATTAAACGGGCAGGTGTAAAGGTCTGTGATATATGGCTGATGGTGATACGTAACGGTTGGCGGGTGAAGTGCAGCGGCTTGAAACGTTGGAGATGTTTCGGTTGGTGAGGTGTAACCGACGGTGAGGTGTAACGGTGTGTAGATTCAACTTCAGAGGTGTATCGGATTAATTGTAGCGGGAGAAATGTAACGGATTCTCGATGCCTGGTATACGTAATGGTTGAAAAGTGTGTCGGTTTGGTGTAACATGAGGTTAATTGGGTGGTGAGTGGTGTAACGGGTGAATGCCTCATGTGTTTTCTAGGTGAAAGGTGAGTTGTAGCGGTTTGTAACGTTGGTGGGGGTGAGAGAGGAACGCCGGATATGCCATACCTAGTTGACAAGGTGTAACGGCCCATGAGATGTGACTGGGAAGTTATTGCAGCCGATCAGCCCCAGCGTATCGAGTGATGCAATATCTAAGGGGTAGCTGAGATACATAGCGGGAAAATTATACCAGTAATGTTTTGTAACGCTGAAAATGTAACGGGTCAACGAGTAGTTGAGATGTACCTGATGAAGAGTACCGGTTTGTATTGTTGGAAACGTAACGGTCGGTGCGGTGTAACGGACGGTGAGGTGTAACCAGTGCTGCAGCTGAGTTGTGACGGATTAGTTGTAAGAGTTGAAGTGAAGTGTACCGGTTTGGAATGCTCGAGATGTAACGACAGATTTATAGCGAGTGAGATGTAACGGATGCGCGCACCGTGTCGTTCAGTAACCTGCGTACGTAATGTGTACCGTCGGAGGCGTAACGGACGGTGATTCGTGGTGGACCGGTTGTAGCGTGTGAGGTGTAACAGATACGCAAATATGTGAAGGGCGAAATTTTCATGTAACGGGTGAAATGCAACGTTTTGTAGCTTTGGAAATGTAGTCGGTGTGGAGATGTAACGAGCGGTGCGGTGTGTAATGGGTGCTGGCTTGCAGCGGGTATATGTGTCTGCGGGATGAAATGTGAAATGTAACGGTTTGGAACGTCAGCGATAAGTGGTGTTGGGTAGTAAGGGGTAGTCGGTGGTGATCCGTAACGAAGGAGCGAGTGTAACGGGCGGCGAGGTGTGTAACGGATGCTGGCCTGCAGCGGGTCGATGAGACGTGTAGCTGGTGGGTGAGTTGTGGAACGTGTCGTGTGACGTGTATTGCTGGTGAAACATGGCCGTGAGGTCTGAATAATGGCGATATGGAACGGATGAGTTAGTGTATCGGTCCGTGAGGTGTAAGGCCGATGCTGACAGTGTCGGGTGCATTATCCATGGGTGAGTTGGGGAACGTAACGGGTGAAGTGTAACGGTTTGTATCGCTGGCGATAAGTGATCGTGAGGGTGGTGGCATGTAGCGGATGAGCACAATGGCTGGTTGTTATGTAACGGGTGTAAGTATAACGGTTGGCGCGTTGGGGATGTGACGGTTGGTATGCTGTGATGGATGGCAAGATATACCGGATGGTAGTATCGGATTGGTTGTCGCGGGCGAGTGTGATATGTAACGGTTGGTGAAGATGTAACGGGGTAAACATTACGGTTTTGTAAAGATATGCAGGGTTGACGAGTGACTGATGACTGGTATGTAAGTGGTGAGGTGTAACGCCTCAAGGGTAACGGAAGGATGCGTTACGCTCGGGATGCAATGGCTGGTGAACTGTAGTTGGAGGCAAGATGTATGACGGGTGGTTAAAACGGATCAGTTGTAGCGAGAGAGATGTGAGCTGTAACGGGTGGGTGTGACACGTTGCGTGTGGTGGATACTCGTATGCAAACTGGTGAAAGTAGAGCGTTTTGTGACGTTTGAAAATGTAACACTTGAACGAGTGATTGATATGTAAGGGGTGAGTGTAACGGTGTATAATGTTGAGGATGTAACGGCTGGCGAGGGGTGCAACGGGTGCTGAAACTGGCGTGTATCGTGTAGGTTGTGTTGGGTTCATGTCATGGTTGGTAACGTCGGAGACGTAACGGGTGGCGAAGTATAGTGGGCGGGGAGATCTGAGTCGTGGTGAGACGGAACGGGTAATGGATAAGAGTGAGATGTGTAGCGGGTGCTTGAGATGTGAGAGGTGAAGTAACCGCTTGTCACGCTAGAGGTGTATTGGGCGATGAGTTGTTACGGGCGGTGGTATATATATATATATATATATATATATATACTAGTTAGGCCCGTGTGGTGTAGCAGGGGGTTGATATGCAGCGGGCGAAGTGTAACGTTTAGTGCCGTTGTAGATGTAACGGGTAGAGAGGTGTAACGTTTAGTGCCGTTGTAGATGTAACGGGTGGAGAGGTGTAACGTTTAGTGTCGTTGTAGATGTAACGGGTGGAGAGGTGTAACGGATGGTTATATCGGGTAGGCGAGATGTGTCGTTGGTGATTCAGATATAAGGGGTGAAGTGTAGCGGATCGTGGCGCTTGAAGTGCAACAGGCTCACCTGTACTGGACAGTGAGGCGGTACGGGTAATGATATGTGGCGTATAATTATGATAGTCCTTTGTTCCGGGTACGTGTTATGTAACGTGTGATATATATATCGATTTCTGAGCGTGGTAATCGGTCAGTTGTGAGTACGACCGCAGAAAACTGTTCGATTCATTGGAGTCAAGTCTTCAATTTCGGTGGAAATGTAACGGATTGTAACGGCTGTTTGTTTGCTCCGCCCGTTCGACCGTCCAGGGTGGACCAAGCCCATCGTCGTGGGCAGACACGCATTCGGTGACCAGTACAAGGCGACCGACTTCATCGCTCCTGGCCCCGGAAAGTTCGAGATGTCCTTCACGCCATCCGATGGAGGGGAGGTCCAGTCCTGGAATGTGAGCAAATCATACGGTGCCCGTACAATACAACACATTTCGGTACGATACGGCACAGTATAATATTCACGAACATACTATAGCTGGGATGTCGACCGATTCTTGAAAGGGTTATACCTAGGATTTAGTGTGGAATAGCGCCCCACGTACATGAGGCCTGATCACCCAGGTCCTGTACCTGCAGTTCGGACGATCTGTTGGATCCGAAATATGGTTGACGCGACATTGGGGCGGAGATGCCCGTTCCAACCCGTAGCAGCATGTCATGTATACTGGTAGTGCGGAGGGATATAATACGATGCGGTACGATGCACGATACGATAAGATATGACACAACGCGGTGTGGGGTGTGGTACACGTGGGTAACGCACAGCAGTACAGTAAGTTGCTATTAGCCCGCGCGGTACTATTCTGCACACCATACTACGTATGTCCTACATCTGTTTGACGTCAATCATCCTACGAATGGCATGCTGACCGGCAGTCAGTCACTTCCGCCGCATACTGCAGCAGCAGCAGCAGCAGCAAAAACAGTCGTGATTGATGTTCCATGGTGGGGTGTTGCGAGCGGTTTCCCCTTCCTTGCCCCATGCTGATGCCGAACTTGCCAGGTGTACGACTACGAGGGCGCAGGCGTCGGGATGGCCATGTACAACACCGACGAGGTACAATACAGTTTTAACGGGAGGTAGTGATGGGTTTGGTGTGAGGTGCCGCTTTTTGATACCTGGTACACCCCTTTCTCTTGCCGCCTTTTGTCTGTCTCTCGAGAAACCGTTACATGCTTCGTACACAGACAGGGCGTGCGGATCTATCGCTCCGCGGAGACCAATATAGTAGTCATGAAGAGGTGTTGAGGTATACCTCAGCCTTACCTACTGTAGCGCGACTCTCCCCCACCTCCCGCCCGCTTGGCTCCCAAACGCTCGTGCGAACGCTCCGAATGCTTGTTTGGCGTTGACTCTGAACATGTTGGGCTTGCGGCAATGCTTCTGTAGACGCACGCACCCCTGGTGGCTCCAGGAGGAGTAGGCACGGTACTAGGCACGGTGCTCCGTGTCGAAAGGGATGCGTGTTCGATGGTCAGTTGACTATCGCAAGCAAGATACGAGTACGCCCTGCCCGCCCATCATGGACCGTGAAGGGTCGCGCTGCAGAGCACCAGTATGACGGGGGATCATATTCAATAGGCCCTATGGTACATACAAAAACCTACCTGGTACATATTTATCTATTTTTACTAACAATATTTGGTTCTATTTACTATGGTCCTCCGTAATAGTATCGACAGTAGTACCTTTGGTCTTTGGCGTTATAGAGTACGACATACATTCATAGAGTAAAATTCACAGCAGCGGTGAGATCAAGGAAATCGTCGAAACTCATATTTGATGATACTTCGATCGCGCGGATTACGGGTTCATGTAGAGTGAGTGCACCGTGTTTGCGGAAATTTCCGCCGTTTCTGTTATCAGTTTTTCCTTTTTTCTTGCACTACTTCGCAGCCTTCATGCGCTCACATCTCGGATGGTCCCGGGTGCTCGGCTTTTGACCTCCACGCGCGTGCCACGTGCCCCGTTGCGCTGTTCGCTGCTTTCAGTCGGTCCGAGCCTTCGCCCGTTCGTGCATGAACTACTCCCTGGGCAAGGGGTGGGACTTGTTTCTGTCCACCAAGAACACCATCCTCAAGGTACTGCAACGGCTTTGAGATTTGAGATGGGGATGAGACGGTTCCAATTCTTCAACTCATTTTTCACGTTTTTGTTGTTGTGAATTTAGTCACGTGCACTTGTCGACAAGGTTGAAGGTTTTGTAGAGCAGGCGGGTTCATGTTTGGTATGCCCTTTTAGCGCCACGATTGCAGTCATATTTTTCGGAAGAACAGCAGCGTCGAACTTTTCGTTTTGTGACACGCACCACCAACGGTTGTTTCGGTTTGTTTATTTCCTGTTTGAACTGTACTGTAGAAGCTGTAAAAAACCCGACTCGAGCCGGAGGGTTATCGGTTGGGTTCCCTTTTGGTGGACGAAGCTTAGTTCTGGACTTCTTGTAAGAGCTTGATATTGTCACCGTGTGGTACCGTATGTACTTCGTATATCTCTGCGGTTCGAACTAACCGCCTTTCCTTGTGTTTTCTTTCTTATCTTGAACTCTGTGCCCCCATAGCGGCATGTGCCGCTATCTCTCTCTCTTCATATATATATATCTCTGCTGGTCTCTCGTGGATGTTCAAGCTAATCGCCGTTCCTTGTGGTTCCTTCCTTGTGTTAAAACTCTTGTGCCTGCCTTGGGGAGCAGACCTACGACGGGAGGTTCAAGGACATCTTCCAAGAAATTTACGAGGACGAATACCAAGAGCAGTTCGAGGCGCGAGGCATCACCTACACGCACCGCCTCATCGACGACATGGTCGCGCAGTCCCTCAAGTCGGCAGGTTGGTTGCTAGGCGGGGGCGAGAGGGAGGGAGGGAAGGGGGCGGGGGAGAGACTTGTCGCTGCTGTTGTGCTGACTTGACCTTGACCTTTCCCGGACGACAACAACCCCGTTCTACTCCCAGGCTTTGTGGAAGCGATTATTATTATTATTATTATTGGTGGAGTGCGGAACAAACATGTGGGGAATTTGCGATGACAGACCATCCAAGCAGCAACTTTTTGATTATTTATGCTAAGTGTGTATACCAGCGTCGTGCTGACTTGACCGTATTACGTACCTGGTACGCCCTTACGGCGTGGGTTGATAGCGTGTGCATTGTGTGCTTGTCGTATCCGGTACGATGGTATGGGCATTGCATTGTCTACTCCCCTTACTGTAGTACAATGTAGTATCGCTGTGTCTTAGTTTTGAGACCACAGGGCTTGGCATCTTTCAACGGTGAAGCATCAACAGGGACATTGAGTGTGCTGGATGTAGACGGGTGATGACGGGTAGAAAGAACGGTTTAAGGTGAAGAACACACAAACGTTTCTCGCTATTATTCGACTTGCACGGTGTGTTACACGCACTGGTATGTACAAAAACTGAGTGTGTAACGTACCTCGATTATGTACTACTGTAGGATGCAATCGCATCTATGGTAACTGCAGTACAACCGCGACCTATGTAGCTGCGGTGCGACCGCAACCATTGTAACCGCGACACAACCGCACCGTTGTGAAAGCGCCAAGGCTGCAACCATTGCAACCTCGGCCCGACTAATACCATTGTAACTCCGGCGCAAATGCAACCATTGTAACTGCGGCACAACCGACTCATTGTAACAGCACCACGACAACAACCATTGCAACTGCGGCGCATGCAACCTAATGTAACTGCGCCGCACCATTGTCACAGCACCAAATAATTTTAATTGCGCCGCAATTTCAAACCATTGTAACTGCGGTACGACTGCCACCATTGTAACTGTGGCACAGCTGCGACAATTGTAAATGCGGTACAAAACGCAATCATTGTAACTCCGCCTCAATTCCAACCAATCGTCATTCTTGGTGCGACAGGTGGATTCGTGTGGGCGTGCAAGAACTACGACGGCGACGTGCAGTCGGACATCGTCGCTCAGGGATACGGGTCCTTGGGCTTGATGACCAGCGTGCTGCTCGCTCCTGACGGGAAGACTGTGGAGGTGAGGGGATGCGGGAAATCACGGGGGGGGGGGGGGGGGGAGGGGGTTATTTATTTATTTTTTTGCCGTGGTCATTTGACCATTGACCACACACCCCTTTCGAGACGGAGCACCGCTCCTTCTCCTGATAGAAACACCTCCAACATTTTGGGCGCTCGTTATGGCACGTTTTTGCCATGTATTTTGACACGTTTTGCGTCTCTTGTACCCTGCCTGTTTGTCCCGCGCGGCCACCATCTATTTTCTATCCGAAGTATGACTGCCGTGAGGCTGGTTTGGTTGTAAGCGGGTCGCCTTCCCCACGATCTCACTGCTAAGCGCACGTCCACAATCTCTTTGGGTCCTCTACCGATCTCTTAGCGGCCGAGCAGTTCGATATACAACCGAGGGCTATATGCTCCAGCGCCTTGCCCTACCACAAGGGGCACACGAACGGTCACTGCTGCCACTTCAGCGTGTCTCCCTTCTTCTGCCTTGTGTCCTTTTCTGTTTCAAGTATGGGCTTGCGCAGTGATCTCCTTCGTCGCATGCCACCATGCCTCTTTCAAAATCAGCATGTATGTGTTATCTTTGCCACTGCTGTTTTTATGGTGCCCTACTTCACGCTGTTCCTATTGTGACTGAAGCCACCTCATCCGTCGCATGCCTCCATGCCTCCTGCAAAACCAAAACAACGTACTCCCCTGTCCACTGCCGTTTCGATGGTGTCCCCTGCTTCATGCTGTTTGTGCTGACTGTTTCATTGATGCTCGTTGTATTCGCGTTTGTGTCTGTACTGCTGTTTGCACTCATGTTTCATGCCATGGTTGTTTTTCGTACCGCTTTTTTTTTAGTCTGAGGCTGCTCACGGCACGGTGACGCGACACTGGCGAGAGTACCAGAAGGGGAACAAAACTTCCACGAACCCCATCGCTTCCATCTTCGCGTGGACGCGCGGACTGCTGCACCGCGCCAAGCTTGACGACAACAAGCCGCTCAGGGTGAGTTTTGATTCAGAAGGAAGAACCAGAGAGACGAGGAGAGTAAATGCAAAAGGAGAGATGAACAGATCAGAGATACAATGTCAAACACAGAGAGAACCAGGAGAAGAAGAGATGGATTGCGTTTTAGGCTTGCGGGATCGGTTCTTAGTTTTTGTCCTCGGTTTTTGGTTTGGTGTGTTGTGTCTTAGTTTCCGGATTTTCGTTCGGCGTGTGGGTTTCGGTTTTCGGTTTCCGGTTCTGGAATTTTCGGTTTCTATTGTCGATTTTCGTTTCTTTGGGGGTTTCGTTTTCGTCTCCGTCTTCGTTTTTTTCGATTTATTCTTTTTCGTTGTAAGTTTTTTTCCCCCCAGTTGAATCGTCGTTGTCTTTTTTTCGGTTTCAACTTCGGTTTCAGACTGAATGTGCCGTTTTACTCCACAGTACCGCACGGCGGCGCATAGACTGGTTTTACACGGCCCTATTGCTGTACGGAGTATAGTATCAATAGGTATCAGTATGGTGTGTACGATGTCACACAAAGACTCCGTGCTTCACAGGCTCGAACGGTAACGATGTCATGATCGCACATCATCGCTCCTCAGGTGTTCGCGAAGAACATGGAGAAGGCTGTCATCGACACGGTGGAGGCCGGGCACATGACCAAGGACCTCGCCATCTGCGTACACGGCTGGAACGTGACGGAGGACCAGTACCTCATGACCGAGCCCTTCATGGACGAGATCAAGGTCAATCCATCTTGTTTTATTTATCTTCGGTCACCATTGGTTGATCCGTCGCCGTACTATTGAATAGTATAATATGTTCATGTATTTCAGCGTGTCTTTTTCCCTCTATTCTTCCACTTGTCCACGTTGTTGTTTTTCTTTCGCTATTTTTTTCGGTGCTCCTTATTCTGTTTTTGTTCCTAATATTTTCGTGATCGCCCGTTTCTTGAAGGACATCGCATTGCAGGTACTTAATGGCACGGTAAGGCCCAGGTCCAGCGACACTCTGCGCCTAGAGTACACGTACCCACTCTCTCTACACTCATTTATTATTTTTCCAACTCCCTCTACCCACCGCCTCTCCCCCCCGTTCTTCTGCCCGTTCGTATACACAGAAAACGTACGACGCCAAGTACGCTTCTTCGCCGTGAGTGCGTGTCAGTGGAGTTCACACAACGGAGGCCGCAGCACCGCGGCTGCAGCAGACCAAGACCGGGAAACGCTGTCTTGGAGTCTTCCAAGCGGTGGAAGTGTTTGAGGGTGGCGAGCCATGTGGACTCTCTGAGAGTTAGGGGGTTTTGACTCGCGTTCGTGACGGAGGCATGTTTGGGATATCCTGGGGAGTGGGACTAGGATAAGTCCGAGATGACAGCCGAGAGGTTTCACGGGGGGCTTTCGGGGGGTCTGGCGGTAGCTAATTCCACGCCTTCGGTGGTCAAGGGGTAGATACTCGTAGATTCAATTTTCCCGGGAGGTGGGACGAGAAGAGAAAACATCAACCATGTCTTTTACACACACCGCTCGCGATTTGTTCAAACATTTTTTGTTTGTTTGTCACGAGCGATGGTCCGGCGAATTAGTTTTTTCCCTTTCGAGGAAATTTGCGACGAATTAGCTGTAGCCGCCCGCCCGTGAGATAGGATCTTGTCAGTTACATAGTGCTCCGGTTGAACGTTCACCCAACGTGGAAGGCGTATTTTTTCTAGGGAAGGGGAGACCGTGGAGCCGAGACTTGCCGAAAGACCGACTAACTGTGTCGCGCTGCAACGTAATGTGGTTGACGAAATGGAGTGGGTGGGGAGGGACGCCGTTAGATGCCTTGGCGAATTGTTTTTGGAGAGAAAACCCGCAGAATATTTTGGCGGAGTAAATGCCCCAAACTAGTTTGATGGAAAAAACGCCATAGCAGGTTTGAGGGCATACTAAACAGAAGTGTTTCCAGAAAGAAGGCGGGGCGAACAATTAGTGAAAAACGCCTCAAATGTTTCGGAGGAAAAAACGCCTTAACTATGGTTTGATCGGTCGGAAGACCATCGCCATCATGTTTTCGCTGTCGCTTGGACTTGTTTTTTTCGTGTTTGCTTGAGTAACCGACCGCATAACTTCTCACTCGTCATGTTAGGCGGTAAATCTGCGGGAAACAACTGCTTCTCTCCTTTTCTCGACAGTGCCCAGATTGAAAACGTCCCAAGCTTTTTCGCCGAGAGTGATGATCTACCGCTGCAGGGGTTACGAATTCTCTACAATAGGTTTGCCTTTTAAGGGTCTTCCAAAAGAAAAATCGTTTTTTTGTCCGTCTTTCCCCCCCAATTTTGACCGCCCCAACTCAGGAGTTCACACCATTTGTTTTCAAGCGGTCCCTAACCATCGATGCCCAAACCGCGCGCAGCGCAATCGATAGTTGACACCCACACCAGCATCTCGCCCCAACTTCTGGCTTCATCGGTGCCCTGCGTCTTGCGGGAGGCGACCCAGACGAATGACCCTCGTAATACCCCTCGTACATACGTACAACAATCGCCCGAGCAAGAATCGGTCCGAAAAACGTTTGTAATCACGCACAAAATATCAATCACAACCGACGTGAGTTACATCGGTGCAAGCATATGCGCCGATGGGCGTTCCGATGTATTATGTGGCATGTTTTACCAGGGTGCTACTAGCACTACTGTAGTATGAGTCCGAGAACCTTTACCATGGATACATTTCGATAGGCAACGAGGAGAGAGAAGCAATATCACCGCATCACCTCCCCGGCATCAGCGGGAATGAGCAGCAGCAGCATGCACGTTGCACAGGCTAGAGACTGGGGTGGCCATTTTCGTGTCTAGACACATCAGCAGCAACATGCGAGTTTTTCGCTGCTCTTCCCGACATGACGTGGGTTGACCCGGGGGTTGATTGGATGTCGAGATCGAAGCGGCTCGCGCGGGAGCACCAAAGAGTTGCACCGTTGGGAACACCTACTATTACGGGGGACCATAGTTAATAGGACCTGTGGTATACATAAAAACCTATATATTTAAACATTTTTACTAACAAAATTTGGTCCTATTAACTATGGTCCCCCGTAATAACAACCGAGATATATTCTGACAGTCTGAGCCTTTCCGCTGTAGGAGACTATTGTGATGGTGAGTATTCTGCTCGTACACTCCAAAAGATGCAGGCGAGACTATCAATAACTTGTTCAAGAATTGACCTGCATAAAACATGAACCCAGGGAGATAGAGTACAATCGCATTGCAGAATGTATACGTAGAAGAAGACGGGTCTGTGTACTTGAGAGCGAGGGACGAACCCCGGGACAGTTACGATGGTGGCTGGAACGATGCGCGCGACTCGAACCTCTCTCGCTCGAAACAAGAAAACATGGTGAACCCAGGGAGATAAAGTACAATCGCATGAATGTATACGTAGAAGAAGACGGGTCTGTGTACTTGCGAGCGAGGGACAAACCCCGGGGCAGTTACGATAGTGGCTGGAACGATGCGCGCGACTCGAACCTCTCTCACTCGAAAGAAGAAAACATGGTGAACCCAGGGAGACACAGTACAATCGTATTGTAGAATGCACGTAGAAGAAGACGGGTCTGTGTACTTGCGAGCGAGGGACGAACCCCGGGACATTTACGATGGAGGCTGGAACGATGCGCGCGACTCAAATCTCTCTCACTCCAAACAAGAAAACATGGTGAACCCAGGGAGATAAAGTACAATCGCATTGCAGAATGTATACGTAGAAGAAGACGGGTCTGTGTACTTGCGAGCGAGGGACGAACCCCGGGACATTTACGATGGAGGCTGGAACGATGCGCGCGACTCGAACCTCTCTCACTCGAAAGAAGAAAACATGGTGAACCCAGGGAGACACAGTACAATGGTATTGTAGAATGTACGTAGAAGAAGACGGGTCTGTGTACTTGCGAGCGAGGGACGAACCCCGGGACATTTACGATGGAGGCTGGAACGATGCGCGCGACTCGAACCTCTCTCACTCGAAACAAGTGACACTCTATTCAGAGCGTTCGGGCTCCGTGGGCAAAGTACCAGATATGAGAGTGCATTCTTCTGCTGGTGACCCAATTTCTTGGAGTTTCTGGTCTCAAGAAGACTTTCCGGAATCTGAGATATACGCATGGTACTGGGTATTCGTGCCCCCGAACTGCTGCTAGCGTTGATCTTGGAGTTCGAAGCCGACTATGGCGTTATTGTGAATTGTTTGCTTAAGGTAATAGAAAGGAGTCCGCTGCTGAGAGCGCCTATGAGGAGCGTGGGTAGACCCAATGGACGCGAGTCGGTGAGGGAAGAAGAAGCTGACGTATCCCCTCAGCAAAAATGCAAGGCACGGACCGTAAGTAGTGGAGAGGGGGGGAGAGAAGAGCCTGCTCGGTGACCCCGGATCGAAGTTACGACTCCCATGGGAGGGAGAGAGCAAAGAAAGGCGAAGGTACTTATTGCTGAGGATAGCATGGAAAATAATAAGAAAAGTATGTGTAAATAACACGTGAAGAATATTTGGAACTGTTTTGGGGGCCTGGGTGTCGCGTCTGGAGCTCGTTCGGTGCCAGGGTCTGGAATATCGACGTCGGGTACTACAGGCTGTAGTAGTAGTAGATATACCGTAGGAGATTGACGTGGATGGATCAGTGTTGAGATCTGGGTGTTCCCTAGAATGTGGGGGTCTCCTCTACCTACACCTCCTGCCTGTGGATCTTCATCTTTGGGTTCGGGTCTGGATCTGGGATTGTCGAATCGGCGGGCTTCTGGTCAAAAGCAACCCGCGTGCTTGGCGTGCTCACCAGGAGCCTGTGCGTCAGGTCTGGGGGTCTTGCTGCTGGGACTAACGAATACCTGGTAACTACTTACAGTACCTATTCGAGTGGATGCTCCCTGCTCGAGTGGATGCCTGCGCCTTGCCTGTGGATTTGTGGTCCGTGGATCTGGAACTACGGCTATTAGGTCTGGGTCTGTCGGGTCTGTCGACTTGTGGTCAAGAAAAACCCGCGCGCTTAACATACCCGTCTGGAATCTGGGGTCAAGTCTGGCGATCTCGCTGCATGGATCAGCGTTGACCAGAAAGCCCGGTTGCTTCCTGCACTCCTTATGATTTGTGTGCTACTCAAATTTTCGAGTATATCTGATTGTTTTTTCGAGGAGTTCGGCATCCCATCGCAGTAGACCCGACCCGAAATTAGTTGAACCGTATCGAGCTGACCCGACCCCACCTCACCGAACCCAACGTAACGAATATCACAAGGATTTTCATAGCGACCTGAAAGCCGTGCCAACGATATGGGTTGCTCTGCTGCTCCCTCGGTGTTGCCCAAATACGTACCTGGTACGTGCGTGTGTGGCAATGGGTGTGGTGGTCGGAGTTAGGGTTAAGGTTGGAGTTCGGCTGGGATGTATGTGTGAATCCGAACAACAGCCACCCTATTTTTGGTTCTAGTACGACCCTCCTCTGTCTACGCCTCGGAAAGAAGGACATTTGTCATGGTACCCGTTCGGATTTTCCGTTACAGAAGACCGACCCTCTTCAAAGACAAGGAAAGGAACTAACAGCGCTCTTTTTCCCGAACGGTACGGACTGGTACTTCAGAGGTACTGTAGTATCACCTTCCTCGCCATGAAGAGATATGAGTAGAGACACTTGTCGAACACACTCGATCATCCAGTGAGCCCAGAGCGAAGGGCAAACCAGAGATCAACAAACAAACTCGGCAGCAATACAAAAGTATCCCGGAAACAAGGAAAAAAGGAAGTCGTTATTTCTCTAAGGCAGGGCAGAAGGAGAAAAAAAACAAAGATAAAACATAATCATAAATAGGCAACAAAAAAAACGTAAGGGTGGGGCGTGATTGCCGGCTAGACAAAACCTGGTGTGCTGTTTGTTGCTCGTTAATAGGTTTGTGTCCGGGGGATCACGTTTCGATGAAAACTCGAAAACCAACGCATGGAAGCCCCTCCCCCACGACTACGGCCATGCATGACTTGAGTAGACCCCAGCTCCCCCTTCATGCGACTCGCCGAACACCTCACGGCGCTTCGCGCTTGGTGCGAGTAACGTCTGCCTGAAAACCCGACGTTCTCCGTCGCGGCATTGTATATAGGGATGAGAGGGTCTATGGTCATACTACTGTACTACGGCCATACACGACATGAGTACACCCCCCCGCGCTGACTGTCTGTAACGGCCGTATTCGGAAAAAGGGCAATAATTAAGCATGGGTTCCGTGTGTACTCGTACTGCTGTACGTACTACAGGCAGAACGGAAGCTGGGTCGACAATGCGGGACTTAATACGTTGATAAAAACGACGACAATGGAACCACAACGGCAATGGGGACCGACGCAAACGCTTTATTAACCCTAACGCTTCGCAGCTACCATAACTCGGGGGCTTCGACCTATACCTAGTAGAAGGGTCGTACCAGCAAGAAACACACACACACAAAAATACGCGCCGGGAGCCCCCCCCCCCACGCCCCCCCCGCTTCACCCCCCCCCATGCACCACCCCGACTGTTCATTATGAGCAGCACGTCAAAACGAATTGATATGGGCAGCGGGGACGAGTACCCTATGGTACCAGTGTGTTACTCGAACTCGGTACGCCACAGCAAGCAGAAACACGAGAGCGGACGCAAAAAAAATGACAAGAGGGGATGATAATCCGGCGGGACGCACACAATACCCCCCTTCCCATCGCTCTCTTTCTAGAAGCAAGACGGACGGGTTGCGGTACCGATATAGATTATTAGACCCCAAAAAATACCTTCCTCGTCAATCCGCTCAATAAGGGCTAGCGTTAGCGCTTCGTGCGACGTCTACAATATCACACCACATCACGCCACACCGCCAGACCACGGGGAAAAAAACAAGATGGAACAGGAAGGGCCATCGCAGCCATCCTATCCCACGCCCCACCCCCCCCATCCGTCACAGCTGCGCCCCCCTACACGCTCCCTCCGCCTAAGCCCCGGCTGTGACCTCCCCCCCCCCCGCCAGTTTTTCCCCCTGCCCCCCGATCAACGCAGCGCAGTGTAGGATGGCCGTAAGTGTGCACTGGAAAAGAGAAGCCCGTCTCCCCCCTTCCCCCTCCCCCCCTTTCAACCACCGCCTCCCCCTCATCAGCGCGGAGTGTCGAGGGGAAAATCGCTTCCCTCCCCCCTCCCCCTCCCCGCCACCTGCCAGGGTAATAATATCTGTGTCCTTCTCCTGTAGGCGGTTACTTGATCCCCATAAGCGAGAATTTGTCAGATACGTAAGCCGTGTCGTCGTCCTTCTCTCCGTCCTCGTCTCCGCCGCCGGCAGCCACGGGTCCGGCCCCCAGCTGCGAAACGTGCGCGTACATCTGGCTCAGTACGTCCTTCACCTGTGGCAGGACGGTACCCACAGGAAGGAGGCAAACGGCGGTACAGGCGGATGAGGTGGGGAGGGGGTGTACTGATACCATGCCATGCATGGCCGTACCGGATATCACCCGTGTGATAAGACATCGCACCCTCTCGAATGAATTTCGAAGGTGATTTTCTCGGCAATGGGGGGGGGGGTGCAACCGCCGAGCGATACGTCTATGGAAAGGTCATCTCCACGGGATATTTTCCGAAACCGTTATTTTCGTTCTGTGCGCCCCCCTCAAGACATACTTTGGAGACACTCGGCTCAGAGATTCGTTCCAGGGGGTGGGTTACCTTATCACCCTAGTGTGTTAGCTGACCACGTATACGGTAGTTAGATTTTACCATAGACCCTCGCAACCCTATATACAATGCCGAGACGGAACACGTCGGGTTTCCACCGACCAGGCAGACATTGCTTGCACCAAGCGTAAACCGCCGTGAGGTGTGAGGCGAGTCGCATGAAGGGGTGAGAGCTGCCTCCCACAGCAGTGAACCTCCACTAGCCCTTGATAGCAAATCATGTCGAGGAGGAGCCACGGGCCCGGCTCCTTACCGTTAAAAAATGATCTTGAGAGGGAGCCACGGAGCCCGGTTCCATCGCGATCCAGCCGGTTCTTTCCAAACCCACTGTTTCTCCCTGCTTACATCTAAGGTCGGCTATTGCCCCTACTACCACCTCCCTCGACGACGACTGTCTTACATTCCTGCCCCGACCCCCCCTGACTCATTGAAGCTGTCATCCATATGCAAGAAAACCCGCCTCACAGGCGGTTCTTAGTGGGATGCAGCTCACCCTTCATGCGACTCGCCGGACACATCATGGCGCTTCGCGCTTGGTGCACGCAATGCCTACCAGGTCGGTGACTACCCGACATGCTCCGTCCCGGCATTGTACGAGGGGTGCGAGGGTCTATGGTCATACGACTACGGCCATGCATGAGATCGAGTACATCTCTCGTATCGAGTGCAGCCCCCCCTTCCTCTCTTATCCCGCCCCCCTGACGACAAATAGCCCTCAACTCCTACAGATCATGATCTAGATCATCTACAGCACAGCATAGATCTGTACCGTACATATCCAACCCCGGAAACATGTGCTAGACCATGCGGGTAATCCACTCGGCAGCATGAGCCAGATCCTACAGATCATAGACAGAAAAGGAAATATACCTGCCCTGCAAGACCTACATCATCCAGTGGAAATCGATCATCTACGTACCCGCCCGATATATGAAATGCTCTCAACTCCTCTCTGCCCTCTCCATCTCTTTACAACCACTACGTCTTCCCCCCTGTCTCCATATGATCCCCCCCCCCCCGCCCCCCCCTCTATATCGAGTTCTCCTGCAACTCCTGTTTTCTCCTCCTTGACCCACTCCCCTCGCCACCCCATCTCTAGAACTCCTACCATACATACTACCGCTGCAAATCCTACTACACTAGTCATACTTTCGTTTCCTGCTTTTTTCCTTCCCTTTCCTACCGCTACCTCCCCGCCCCTACCTCTACAACTCCCACGACTCTTAGTTCCCATTCCTGTCCTCCCTCTTCCCCCTCCTACTTCACGTAACCCATTCTTACCCTCCCCACTATATATCTACAAAACTCATGCGACTCACCTTTTTCATGTCTGCGCCCCCCCCCCCCCCCCGCCCCTCTCCCATCCCGCCATCTTATCTCTACACCTCCAACATGTCACCTTCGATTACGGGCCCTTATCTTATTCTACATTCCTCCCCCCCTCCCCCCCCCGGATGCATGGTAAATAGTCAAATGGCTAAGTCAAGCAAAAAATGACCCCCCCCCTTCCCCTCCTTGCCCCGCCATTCTATCTCTACAACTCCAACATTGTACCTTCGATTCTTGGCCCTTCTTGGGGGCTACCATGAAGGCCGAGAAGTCGACGGGGAGGCCATAGCGCATGACGCTCTCCACGTAGGACTTGACCAGCTTCACGTGCATCCAGGCGGAAAATGCCTCGCCGAAGTGAGCGCGGCACCACCTGATCATGCCCGCATGCAATTGTTGAGTCTCCGTCTTGAGCTGTGGAGTTGTTGGGAGGCGGTGGCGTTGGGGGTGACGAAGGGGAGAGGGGGGGAGAGGTTTACGAGGGTTGGGGAGAAAATGATTTCATGTAGGTGTCAGCTTCTTGACCCAACCGCCGCACCAGCGACAACACGCCAACAGCAAGAACAATACACCGACTGTAACAGCCAATACACTAACAACCATTTACCAACGACCAGTAAACCAACCACCGGTACACCAACAACCACTACACCTACAACCACTACACCAACAATCATTACACCAACAATCAGAACATCACCCTAACAACCATTTACCGACAACCACTACCCCAACAACCATTCCACCAACAACCAACACGCCAACAAACAGTACACCAACAACCAGGACGACACCAACAACCAGTACACCAAACACCACACCAACTCCAACGTACCTGCTCCTCGATCCTCTGGTTCTGTCCGGCTTTCTCCGGGTTGAAAACGAAATCGCGGGCCGTGAAGCGCTTCTCCTTGCACCGCCGCTTGAACTCCGCTACGTAGTCGGTAGTCATGCCGGCCTGGAAGTGCTCGCCGTCATGGAAACCCGCCTGAAGGCATTACGCAAACCAAGCAGGGGAGGGGAGGAGGGGGGGTCAGGACGAGCCAGCGAAGCAAGCCCCGTTTCATCCGTTTGGTTTGATACCCCGCCGAAAACGCTCGGTTTAAGTCAGATCAAGCCTTCTAGTACCACACTCCCATATGATGGGGCCAAAACACTCAAATTTCAAGTAGTTTGTCCCCAAAACGAGACTGGAGTCTTAAAAGGGTCAAGTCTAAGCAAGCCCTGCGATAAGCGTGGATTGCGTCCTACGTCAAGCGCATGCTCGTACTGCAGGTGCCTCTCAGCCAAGCGATAAGTCTCCCCTTCGTCAAGCGTGACCCAATCCCCTCCCCCCCCCTGAAGAAAGCCCATCTCGTGCTAACTTCCAACCTTTGTAACGGTCTATGACAGAGAACCCCTGCCCACCAAAAACATTCCATGTACCAATGACTTTGAAACCGACACCCCTGTCCCTCCCAAAACAAACATCCCATCTGGTACAGCCCTCGGAGCCCGACAATGGTCTGGAGAACCCCGGTCACCCCAAAAAACATCCCAATCTGGTACAGCCCTCGGAGCCCGACAATGGTCTAGAGAACCCCGGTCCCCCCCAAAAAGCATCCCATCTGGTACAGCCCTCGGAGCCCGACAATGGTCTGGAGAACCCCGGTCCCCCCAGACGATATCCCACCTGGTACTGCCCTCGGAGCACGGTAACGGTGAAGAGCACCTGCTCCCCCTCCTCGAAGACCTTCTGGGTGGAGCCGGGCACAACGGGGGATCCCTTGACTACTCCGCGGTTGGAGAAGTTGGGCCCAAACTGCCCGTCGGGAGTTCCTAGAGAGTAGGCCTTGTTGGGGTTTGACCAGTCGGGGCTGCCGAGGGAGGCGATGTCCTGTCGCACGCAGAAGTGCAATTACAGGCGGTAATGGGGGGGGGGATGGGGGGTGGGGATAAGAGAAGGGGAGGGGGTGTACTCATGTTCATGCATGGCCGTAGTGGTATATATGGCCATAGACCCTTGCATCCATACAGTGACAGAACGGAGCACGTCGGGTTTTCATCGACCAGGCAGACATTGATTGCATACGAGGTAGGGAGTGCGGCAGTATATGGGGAAGGCTGGGAAATAATATCTTCCGTTATTCGGGAGCATAGTAATTAGAGTCAGATATGGATGATGGACATACCGTATCACACGGGTGATAAACATACCGTATCACACGGATGATAACCATACCGAACTCACACGGATGATAACCATACCGAACTCACACGGATGATAAAACAGACCGTATCAAACGGGGGACAAACATACCGATATCATACGGGTGATAACACATACCGATATCACACGGGTGACAAAACGTACCGTATCGAAACACTCGGGTGATAACACATACCGTATCGAAACACTCGCGTGATAACACATACCGTATCAAAACACACGGGTAATAACACATACCGTATCAAAACGGGTGATAAACATACCGTATCACACGGGTGATAACCATGCTGATATCACACGGGTGATATAACATACCGATATCACACCGGTGATAACCATACCGATATCACACGCGTGATAAACCATACCGATATCACACGCGTGATAAACCATACCGATATCACACGCGTGATAACCATACCGATATCACACGCGTGATAAACCATACCGATATCACACGGGTGATATAACATACCGATATCACACGGGTGATATAACATACCGATATCACACGGGTGATAACCATACCGATATCACACGGGTGATAACCATACCGATATCACACGGGTGATTAACATACCGTATCAAACGGGTAACAAACATACCGATATCACACGGGTGATAAAACATACCGATATCACACGGGTGACAAAACGTACCGTATCGAAACGGGTGACTAGATAACACACCCCTTGGGAACGAATTCTCAAACAGGTTTTCTCCAAAACACGAAAAAAAAGCAAAAGCAAGCCAGGATCGTGGCGGCCCGGAACCATATCCAAATCAAGATAAAGAAAAAGCAAAAGCGAGCAAGAAGAGCGGCTCCGGAACCGTCTCGTCGAGACCTTTCCAGCGGTAGCCGTATGTATTTTCGAGCCACCCTACAGTAGGGATGCACCATAAATTCCTGAGCCCTTCACAATAGGAGCTCAATATCTCACCCGATAAAATACTTGGAAGAAATTCGTTCGTGCCACCCGACCGGCACTTGTATGCGCTAGTCCTGAAACGAACATACTAGTAAACTTTTCACCCTAACTGGTAGTTCCTCACTTAACCCCTTTAGAACCGCAGTCCCGATTTGGGGACAAAGTACTTGAAATTAGAGTGGAATGTCCCCAAAACGGGACTGCGGTTCTAAAGGGGTTAAAGGAACTCCATCGGTCAGAAACCTTTGGCCCTAAAAGTGCAAACCCCTACCGTGGGGTGACTAATCGCTTGGCGTTTTGCACTCCCGCCGGTGTTATGATGAAAAAAAAAAATCGTCCGAAGAGGTGTGTGCCATCTCAAGTGTCACCACCCTAGACGGAAATATAAGGACCGGTCAAACACTAAGGTGAAGACCAAGCGGTCATTACATTTACGCGCACAGCGGTATAGGGTAGGGGAACATGTTTTTTTTGGGCTCCTTGTGGGTTTCGATCACCATGGTGCGTTTGGGTTGTGGTGGGGAGGGAGGGAGGGAGGGAGAGAGGGAGGGAGGGAGGGAGGGAGGGAGGCAGGGAGGGGGGGAGGGTGTACTCGATAGGAGAGTTGTACTCGATCTCATGCATGACCGTAGTCGTATGACGAGGGAAGGGGGGGGGGGGGGGGGGGCTTACCTCTCCGATAGTTTCGTAGGTCTCGAGCCAGTCCTTCTCCTGGGCCTTCCCAAAGGCGACGACGAGAGTGATCAGGTTCTCCGTGTCAACCATGGTGATGCCGCGAAGCTTCTCCCTCGACAGCACCTCCGACAGCTCAACGGTCGCCAAGTTGTTCCCCTTTTTGCGCTTCAGCGCCTGCGCTTGTTGTGATTGTTGTTGCGGTCATCGTTGCAGTAGCCGTTGTTGTTGTTGTTGCAGTAGCCGTTGTTGTTTATTGTTTGATGTTGTCGTTGTTGTTCATTGTTTATGTTGTGGTTGTCATTGCAGTAGCCGTTGTTGTTGTTGTTATTGCAGTAGCCGTTGTTGTTTATTGTTTGATGTTGTCGTTGTCATTGCAGTAGCCGTTGTTGTTTATTGTTTGATGTTGTTGTCATTGCGGTAGCCGTTGTTGTTATTGCAGTACCCGTTGTTGTTTATTGTTTGGTGTTGTCGTTGTCATTGCAGTAGCCGTTGATGACGTTGTCGTAGCCGTTGATGTCGGTTGTTGATCGGAGTTGTCGTTGCAGTGCCCGTCATTATCATTGCAGTAGCCGTTGTTGTCGTTCGGGTAGACGTCGTTGTCGTCGATAAATCATCGTTGTTGTCGTCACAATCATCGTTGGGCCAGCCGCGTCAAAGGGGTGAGATTGGGACAGCATGTCGAGAGAGACGGTGGGCGTTAGGAAGGGAGGCATGAGGAGTGTTGCATCATACCTCTTGCAACATGAGGGCTGCAAAACCAGTGCTGCAACATCAGTGTCAAGGGTTGCGCGTGGAAGGCGACAGAGGCGCATAGAGCTTCTTAAGGTCATGTCATGTGAGAGAGCCTGAGGGAAAATAAATAAATGGCGCACTCAGAGGCGTTATACGATAGAGGTTCACCCTAATTTTTCTGAGGCTCCTCACTTGAGGAGCTCCATACCTCACCCGAACACTGACGTCAGCAAAAAAAAAAAAAGCGTCCTGATGAATAATCCCATGGCCAAGTGTACAAAAACGTCATTTTTCGAAGCAAGATTTGACATTCCGACGATTTTGGGTTAAGGAACGCCGTCATTCAGGAAACCTTCTAGCGGAAATGTGCTACCTCTATCGTAGAACGCGCCACCGCTACCGTAGAGTATATAGCACGGTCGACAGACAGGAGACACATACACGAGATAGAGCCAAAGGGAGACGACGTGTTCTACGATAGAAGTAGCACATTTCCGTTAAAAGGTTTCCTGAATAACGGCGTTCCTCAACCCGAAACCGTCGGAATGTCAAATCTTGCTTCGAAAAATGACACTTCGGCAAACTTGGGTCATGAGATTAATCATCGGGATGCAATTTGATTTATGCTGAAGTGAGTTTTCGGGTGAGGTATGGAGCTCCTTACGTGAGGAGCCTCAGAAAATTTAGGGTGAACCTCTATTGCAGAAAGCCTCTGACGCAGACACAAGCAAGATACACGTATTACATCAGACACAGGAACAAAGAAAAAGCAAGGGCAAAATAAAAAGAACCCAGAAAGAGAGAGACCGACAGATGGCAGAACTAATGGAGGGAAGAAGGGAGGGAAAAGAGGGAGAGAGTGAGGGAGGGACGGGACGGGAGGGGGGGGGGGAAAGCACTTGCCCCCCGTACCTGCAAGGCCTGGTTCTTCTCTGAGAACACCATGGAGAGGTTGCGGTGCTCCTCCTCGATCTTCCCCACTCCACCTTGGATAAGGGCAACGAGCGCGGGTAGCCTCTGCCGCACGGCAAACTTGGAGTAGTCCCACTCGAACAGTCGCACGTACTGTCCAGCCGATACACCGGCCACCTGAAATCGGCAAAACAATAAAAAAAACATGTGAAATGATAAGACGTCATGCGTGCGCAAAGGTACATTCGCAGAGGCCTTGCTTGCCTGCTCTCTGCAACACAATGAAGCACAAACCATAAAACAACGTGTCAAGCGACCGCAAAATGCAGTAGCAGAGGTCCTCGTGTGTAGAACGGAAGAACAAAAGAACAGAACGTGCACACGGTTTTATCTGACGTTCGGCCAAGAAACACGCCATATTACAGCACGGAAACCCTCTAGCTGCGTTCCGGGAGGAGAGAGGAGAGACAGTATACCGCTCTAATCCAGTATACTGGTTGGTTTCGACGACGCAGACAGCATATTCGCTACTGCATGAGCCAGCCAGTGCTCAGCCGTACCAAAACCAAGTATCCCCAACGTTCAAACACCATACCAGGTATTTGGTTCTGATTACTGTTTCAATAATGTGTTCCCCCCTTAAGAGTTGATTTTTTGGCCACGTATACCTTGGTATCAGGTATGTGTGCACGCTCCAGACCTCACACAGATCAGATAGATCATTCCCACCTGATAATCTAGATGCTTCACAGCAGATAGATCCATGATCTGTCTGGTGCAGCTCGCATTGCCTGCAGGGAGCCTTATCATCTGCGTGATCAACTGCTATCACGGAGGCCAATCGCAGATAGCCACTTTGGTGTTGTTTCCTGTATCTCAAGAGACACTGCGTAAATCGAGAATGTTGACCGTCTCAAATACGCGGTTGATGTTGATAGGCTTTCAATCGATGCTACATTTTTATGCTTCAGAGATGCATTGGGAAGCCTCGTTCCCTCCCGTTCCGGGCCTATGTTATATGCTAGGGGTCACCGTGATAGGACATGTTTTTATGGGTTGGATCTGTACTGTACCAGATCCTGCACCTCAATATCAGAAAGGTAGGTTAGGATCTAAACGACCTACGGTACACCATATACAGTAGATAGATAGATAGATATAGATATAGATAGACAGATCGTGAGCTGTCCAAGGCGTGAAATGAACGTTCATGGGATATAATACATTCCTTGCGCTCAATGCCAATATTTCGAACCCATGCCCTAAAACCTTGTTGTTAGTACCGGTCTGGTCGGCAATATAAGGGGCTTTTCTGCCTCTAGCGGCAATCGAAATGTACCTCATATTGACGATCTGACTGAGACAGTAACACCCAACGAAAAATAAGCAGCCAAACAAGAACACGAGGGCCACTTCTGAAGGGGGGCGCTAACAATTTTTTAGACGAAGAAATTGTGTTTAGTGGCGAGCCCTATACTAAATCCTATACAATAACCTATGCCTGTGACTGCTCAAGGCAGGTTATCACAATCGGGTTTATAGGGTCGCTCAGATCAGGCGTTTTTTATAGGAGGGAATCAGGCGTTTTTTATAGGAGGGACCAACTGTATTGCAGTATTGCAGACTTAGTTAGGAGACGCACGCTTGTAGCACTAGATCGGACTATATGGAGGCGTTCCTCATCTTCCCGGACAGTAGACAACCCGGTGCGCCGAGCCGCAGTTGAGTACGTTCGTCAACAAGAGGCCAAGCAACGGCTCGCCCGCCTTTCGCGCTCACTTCGACACCAAAAACGTTGACACACACTCCTATATATGTAGGGCACACCTATGTAGGACAGACAGATCACGTACAGATAGATCATGATCTATCTCTCTACTTTAGATCATCTGGATATATCCTAGCCTACTGTTGCGAGATGTTGCAGGATCTGTGCAGGACAGACTCAACCCAGAAAACATGTGCTGGGTACATCATGCAGACGATACGGCTCCCACCCGGCAACGTAAGTTAGATCGTACCTGGTACGTACAGATGAGGAATACATCTACCCTTAAAGTTCTAGATCATGAACTGGGAATGATCTGTAGATGATTTGTCTATCAGAGGTGTGAACTTTTTCAACATGTTTGCAAGTGGGAGGAGATCATCCGAACCAACCGCAGCCTGCCAGTATGTTTCTCTCATATTGTTACCTTCATGGGCTTGCTTGATCGATTGATTGGTTGAATAGTTGATTGATTTGATGGCCTCCGTTGTTGGATTCGACTGATTGCTTGATTGATTGATTGATTGATTGATGGATTACTTGATTGATCGAGATGATGGGATTCCTTGGTGGGTTTTATTGCTCGATTTGATTGATTGAGTGATTGATTGAATTATCAAATTGTTCGTGTTGCTCCATTTTATTGTTTTGCTTGACTGATCAAGTTAACAGGATCCGTTGATGGGTTTGACGGATTTGATGGATGTTGATTGCTTTACTCGTATGTTGGTCGATCGACCAAAACGACCCATGGATTGATCAGAGACTGACCTTGAGGGATTCCGGTGACTCTCCCGCCACCTCGGTGTACTGCTTTTCGATCTTGCGGACCATGTTCTCCACCAGCATGTCGATTCGCACTAGGTCGTCCGACAATTGCATCAGGGAGTCCAGAGTGCCCACCTTCAAAGAGGAAGCGAAGCGTCGTGGTGGCCGGGGTATTCATGTGTGCACAAATTAGACGCGTGTCGGCGAGGGAAGAATATGTCGAACCCTTCTCGCGATCAAAAGGGTAACGAGGCATGTTCCGTAGCAGGGAGGGGGGACAATAACCTACTACGTGACCTCGGGCCTGAGTTGCGACTATCAAATGAAGGGGGGGGGAGCGAGAAGGGCGACCGACTATAGGTAATGGGATAAAAAATGAACTGAACAAAGATGAGTGGTGAGGGGCACATAGAGCACGTGAAGCGAAGGCGCCATCGAGCGGCGCGGCCGTGGGCGACGAAGCAACAGCGCCCGTATGCTTTGCGTGGTTCAAATCACCGGTGGGTAGAACCACCCGCAACTGCTAATATTTATGCATATCACTGTATCACTCCCAATGCTGCTATTAACAATCCCACTCCTCCTATTCCCACTTCTACTCATCCTCCTACTGCTGCTGCTGCTGCTGCTACTACTACTACTGCTGCTGCTGCTACTACTACTACTACTACTACTACTACTATTATACTACTAAAATAATAACACCACTACTACTACTAGCATAACGTATGAAAAAATTAACTCTAGCTCAATTCAAGCACTAACTATGAAGTGCCAGTCGTTCCGCCCACAAAAATTATTTCCAGTCCGACGGCAGAAATAATGGTGCTATCTACCGACGGAGCTGCTATCACTGGGACCCGCAGAAATCAGAACCCACGATGGACCCACCAAGCCCCCACACCAGACATAACGTATCCCCCCACTTTTACGAAGCCTATCAGGTCCTGATTAGGTCTTGATTACTGCTGTGGTGTCCCGAAATCATGGCGTCCACAAGCGGTCGTCTGCCACAACGCTAATTGTTGTTGTTGTTGTTGTTCTCACATTAACTCACAATTCAATGCAGTCCGAGGTCGCAGGACAGGCTCCAATAACTCTGGAGTGGAAGAAATACCTCAAGTAAAAACAGAGGCAAAAAAACAAAAAACAAGCATACGCACTCCACCACTGCGGACACCAGGGAAGCAAAAAGGAGACTATTAATAGCAGACAAAAACCTAAAAAAAGAAGATGAAGCTAAGCAAAACAAAAACAAAAACAAAACTAAAACAGACGCAGATAGCAAAACGCAAAAAAAAAGGCAAAACGGACCATACTAACAAAGACACAAAGAGGTACAAACGGGAATGAAAGAAAAATGAAAAAAAAGAAGGGACAAAAAAGCGATAATCACGGGCGGGGGGGAAAGAAAATACCAAAGGCAATATAGAGAGGCGACTCGATACGATCAGAGCCAATTGTTGAGAGCGCCTTGCAGCGTGGGTAGGCACAATTCGATGCGAGTCGACGAGGGAAGAAAAGGCTGAAATCTTCTCGCGATAAAAATGAAGGCACGTACCGTAGCGGGAAGGGGGGAGAAGAGCCTGCTATGTGACCCCGGATCTGAGTTACGAGTTGGAAGGAGAGAGAGAAGAAGATGTGCGAAGATAATGAATGGGATGGAAAAAAAAAAAAAAAAAAAAAAAAAGCCAACAAGGCGATGTGGCCAGCTCACCTGAAGAGGGGGCACTTCCACCTTGAAAATGTCGGCATGGGATTTAAGCGGGGACTCCTTCAGCTTGCGGAACACCTGAGATGACCAACCACGAAAAAGCAACGACGAAAAACGTCCATGGGCGGCGAGGGAATACGCGAAAGACCCCAAGTTAAGAGGCAATAGACACGACACAAGAGGCAAACAGGCCGACGGGTGCATTCGCTTCGACCTCTCCGGCGCTCACGATCAGACATGGTAAAGACAGCGAACGAACAGACTGGGCGAGCCGACGAACAAGCACGCGAGTGGACCAGCCCGATCGCATGAAGAGCCAAGCGAGAGCACACTGAGAACCCAATCTAAGGTGAATATGTACGAAGTATGTGTAGTAGCCGTAGCAGCGCCAAAAACATGCAAAGTGGCGGTGGCTTACTGTAGTAGCTCTATATTATCACTGCTAGTAGATGAAACAGGGGTTCGCGTGGGTGGGGTGACTAACGAGGACGGCAACGGCTCTATTCGCAAACGCAACGGCTCGGTTCGGTCGGTTCGCAAACGCTCTATTAGCAACGGCTTTCTGGTATCAGCTCTCAAACTCTCGATGCACTCGTAGCAGTGTTTCATGTTTCAAGGTTCAAGTCTCCGAGGTGCATGTTTTATGTATGGGAAAAAACAAGGTGAATACTTTATACCCCAGAGGTACGTACAAATTTTACAATTACCATCGTGTAGTATGAGTGCTATGCTGTGTTCGATCACACGGAACCACAACCCTGAAATATAATCCACGCTCGAGGGAGGGAAGGTGAGGGTGGCGGTGATCACATGGGGGATGGGGGTGCCAAGCTCACATCCTGGTCTGAGTACAAACACCCCTGCTTTGTTCGAACGCATGGAACAGCGTACCCTTGCAGTCTGGCTCTTGCTCCAAGGAGAGGGGGAGGCGACGGATGACGGGGGCGGATGTATGCTCTATTTTGTTTATGATATACGTGTTCGAAGGCATGGAACAACGCCGCTAACCGTGAAACCCTTGCTCGAAAGCGGGGAGAAAAGGGTGATCGAGTACGGTGATGGCATCGCCTCATCAGGTGCGGTATGGCAAGAAATTATTAAGCACAAAAGTTGTCCTCTTATCACCACACGACTAGGTTTAGTACCAGTACGTGTTAATCACCGTCTCGTATGATACATATTTCGACCTCACAGCTGTATTTTTTATTTTTCAAATACAATACATACCAGGTACCTACGGCTGCCATTTAGGGCGAATATTATATGGGGGTAATGCACATGTGGCTATACCGTGTAGCACACGGGATACGATAACACGTACCGTGGGACGAATTTCCGAGCTGAGGTTCTCCAAAATTAGGGAGGCATGCTATGCACACACACCGAAAAAGGTGGTTTCGGAAACCCCCCGACATATTTCGATAGACGCATTGCTCGGCGTTTGCACCTTCTTTATAGTCCAGAAAACCAGCTGAGAAATTCGTCAAGGGGGGCGTGTTATCATCTTATCACACGGGTGATACTTCGAAGCAGTAGTGTACGGTATCTAGAGCAGTACATACACGGATGTACTCCGCGCCCCGAGCTCTTATCCTTCCGATACTCTTGTATTCTGCAGTAGAGTATGTCGGGTTGCCGGGTGTGCTTCCAAGGACAGGATGCGTTCATGTTCCTTGCATTCGAACGTGAAGAATTCCTGCTATTCATACTACAAACAACAACAAAAGTACTGCTGTAATGCCAGCCACGTCACGCTCTGGCTACGATCTGGTCACCATCCCGCAAGAGGGCAGAAGGACGGGAAAAGGAAGGAAACCGACGAAGCCCAAGGAAACAAAAATTACATATTTCTCACAAACACGAATAATTCATACGTAGCGAAATCTACGGAAAATTATGGAAACCGCTGCACGGGTGTGGATGGTGCGTGCGCATGACAATGCACGTGCAAACCCAGCTTATTCTCTTCAGTTTTTCGGTTCTACATTCTTCGGAGGCGTGTCCGAGACGGAGGAGGGGGCGCGATTCGTTGCACACAGCATTTCGGACTGCTAATATTTCCTCCCATAAATTACAAACTTGAAAAAAAACGACAGCTGTTAAATCGATAATTTTATCGAAACTCGTATTTTTAAGCTGGGTTATCGTTATTATGATACCAGGTATAATACTTCGATCGCGCATATGTACGAGGGATCACTGGGTACTACCCGTACACTGGTGTCAAGTTGATTTTGTGCATACACCTCGTGAGCTTGTCACAGGTAGGACTGGGGACGCCAGACGCGGGGGCTTCGGTCTTCTGTGTCCTAGTGTTGCACCCCCTCCCCCCCCCCCCCCCCTCCCGCCACCACCGTCCCCCTCCTAAAACAAAGCTTGAAACAAAATAATACGAGGTACAACATTGGTTTCGAATAAATGGAACCAATTTTATACCTGGCACTCACTACTACAGTAGGAGCACACACAATCGACAAGGCTGGGAGTTGGCTCTAAATAAGTCGCCGACTGTTAATATCTGGTACGCCATTTTAATAGTTGGCTTGTTACAAGTTACCAGTGTATTGTAGGTATCTTACATGGTTGCAGCGTCGGTGCCAACGTGTCGATTACACGTCAGAAAATAGATGGTTTTTATTGATTGCAGGAAGGCTTGTTGGTCTTTATCCTCTTGTATTACTTGTGTGTACAATGAAACTATTTGGCGCGAGTATTGCCTGCGGCGGCGGCTTCAGCGGGAGCCTCCGGAGGCGCCTCCAGCGGGCCCTCGGGGGGCGCCTCTTTTAGGGCCCCCCTTAGCCGAATGGGAGGGGGGGGGGGGGGGTGGCTCGCTTCGCTGTTTCGGTAACTACTAATAAACTTGCTATTACAATAATAGCCGTGAAGTTAATTAACCCTCAATAAACCGACCTCGTTTCTAGAAAGCTCCTGACTACCTGACTGGTACATTTTACCAGGTACCTGGTAGGTCATGGATGTGGACTACCAGGTACCAGGTATGTATCAATCTATCAATACATGTGTATTCTACCATCCACCCCCACCGAAGCGAAGCAAACGGTTTAGAACACACACACACACCGAAGCGAAGCAAACGCACGTTCAGGAGTAAAGAGTAGACGGATAAAAGTCCCAAACCCTCATAGGGGTAGGCTGTGCAACGACGTCTACATGAATGCACCATGCTGCAGCGAGCGTCCAAAGGAAGGCTGGACGAAGCTCGGCATCCATTACGGACCAAGACTCCTGTACAGTACGTAACTTTACTGGATAGTGACGGTAGGCAATAGGCAAGACGCCCAGTTCCTCAGCAGCAGCAGCAGCAGCAGCAGTTACGAGGCAGGATGAAGACACGAATAGCAGCAGCGAACGACAGCAGTTCAGCAGCAGCAGCAGTTACGAGGCAGGATGAAGACACGAATAGCAGCAGCGAACGACAGCAGTTTTAGAACTCCAGTCCCGTTTTGGGGACAAACCACTCAAATTCCAAGTAATTTATCTTCAATTGTCCCCAAAACGAGACTGCGGCCCTAAAAGGGTTAAACCCCGGTGAGGTACACGGTACATGGTATACCCAGGTACCAGGTATGCCGTAGCTTGTGACTCGTGCCTAGGCAACTTGTATTTATCAATCAGCGAGTGCTAGAAGGCGTAAGAATTAGCACGGACACGGGGTGCATAGGTGCCAAGTGGACGTCCAATGGAACTGCTGTTTATGTGACCAGACAAACACACTTTGCAGAACAGTACAAGCCGATAGTAAATCAAACGATTACAGCAGCCGAGGCAGTGTTCGAGGCAGCAGCAGCAGTACGTACAGTGACAGAGAGGCCCCAGAGTTACCAGAACTATACTTCACGAATATACTTCAAACAACAGGAAAGACCATCATCACACATATTATCGCGTACCCTGCAACTGCCTGCGACATGCCCTCTATCACGTCACGTCCTATCGATGGTGATAGCTGTGGGGTTTGACATTGCTCTCGTATCAGGTACAAGCAGCGGCAAAGCAGCAGCAGCAGCAGCAGCAGCAGCAGCGGCGGCAGCGGCAGCGGCAGCAGAGTGCGTGGGTGGGCGAAAGGGCCTGTAATTTTTTGTCACCGTGGTTTCCCTCTTTCTTTCTCATTCGCAAGATGGCCCAAGAACCGCTCGTGGTTTTTGCGCACGAAAGTGTGCTACAACAACAAAACAACCTATAAATAGTGGGGGTACGTTTCTTTTTTACCTTCCCCTTCGCTTGCTATAAAAGCACATTAGGTACGCACTGAGTCGGCTGATGCACGTGCTCGAGTTGCGCGGAGCCTTGCCTCGTCGAGAACGTTGATGGCAGGTGCAACCTAATCCCATCCCCACCCTCCAACTCCTCCCTCAACTTCCAAGCATGGGAGAGGTACAGCAGTGAGGTCATTCAAGCCGTCTCCCGTCGTGCTTTCGGCATAGGAGGATCATCATCAAAATGACGAGGCCCGAGAGAGAGAGGCATTCGAGGTGTCCCGCTAGCGTATCAGACAGCGAGCGAATGCATGGGTCCACTCTGAGGCGAAAGGGTGCTGACGGATTCGCCATACATTGCCTTCCAAAGCTACGCACGAGCAATTGAGTGCTATCACACCTAGAGCTCCCAGCTAGTCCTCGGCTTGGGACGCCACCGTCCTCCCCTCCCCCCATGTAGACACGTGAAATAGGCAAACCTTTTCTGGGGGCCCAAAATATGGTTCAAGAACACCACGACCGGCTCCACCTTCGGCCTCCCGCAAGTTCGGCGAGACAACTGATCTAGCGATGTCATGTTACTGTGTTGGGCCTTGACTCGCGTATTGGGCTGAGTATGCTTCGCTTCTGGGGAGCAAGCCACGATAGAATCGATAGCTGGCTTGATGATTCTTATTTGCCTTCATATAAGCAGCAGCAACAGCAGCAGCGAAACAGTTTACCAGGTATTATTAGTCTGCAAAAACAGGTACGTGGTAGTTCACCTGGTCGGTCGGCTGCTGCTCGTTGGGCAGAGAAACGAGCATGTACGAGGTCGCACTCATGGCTATGCTCTCCCTCTTGCTACGCACAGATGACCTCCTGCTTCCTTTCGACTTCCTCGGTAGCCTGCGAGATATAACGTGCTCCTGTCCGGGTTGAGATGTCACGCAGAAGCTCAGCTCTCAGCTCACAGCTCAGATAGAAGGAGATGGTCACTTGAGAAATACAAGACATGGAAGCACACCTACTTTGACCAATCACAGGCGACCTTGATTGCCCCGCATTTTATTTTCCTTCTTGGCCCACCAAGCACAAGCAGCTACCGAACATCCTTGCAGCGTAGCTTGCTTACTATTGGACTTGACCAGGGAAGGCCTAGGCCCGACGAGCAAATCTACGGCACCATGGACTCTGGTAAGCGTTTTAGTCGGCTTGAAACACGAACTCCGAGAGAAACTTTGTCTACATTGCTTCTGTACCCATCCACAAAATACAAAGCAATTGGCTCAAGCCACTGCTGTCGTATGGTGTTCTGGTTGGTGACATTAATTACGAGTCAACCTCCCCCCGCCTCTCTCCGATCACAGATCATCGACGTCTTGACATCGCTGCAGACTGGTACCTCAGAGCAGCTTAGTATCTACTCTCATAGTATATGTAGGATGCATCTCTACGTCATGTATGGGCTGTAGCTCCGACGTTCCGTGCTATTGAGTTGAGGTGTTCGAACAACACACATAACAATTCAACCTGAAGGATAATGAAGATGTGATAGATGTGGGCTGGATTGAGACTTGAGAGCCGACTTCTCCAGACTGCTGTCTGTAGACCGGGGCGTTTAATATGTACGAGTGGCGTACGCAGTGGATCGCCATTGGCCCGAAGACGGCGTTCTTCCAGGGTATTCTCTTCGGGCAGCCCTTCAGGGTAGAGCGTGAGGAAGCTTCCCTTGCATGGCTCATTGAGTCGACGATCGAGTTTTCTCCAGTGTCCCTGGCTGTACCACGAGTTTACCCCTTTGTTGGTACTGCTCAGGCGAGGACAGTAGGTCAACCAGTACGGCACTGCAGCAGCAGCAGCAGCAGCAACAGTCAGCACCGGTGCAGCGACCACAACAGCACTGGGATATCATATCATAGTCTCACCAATCGTCTATAGAGAGGGAGATTTGCAGTACGTAATACGCGTGCAAGGGCTGCCAACAGTAGTATACTTATGCGCGAGTGATATCCACTCAACTCTTTGTCTTGTAGTGCGCCGAGGTATTCCTGAATTATTCCCCAACCCTCCGGTACCTACCGTACATCTGGCCGATGCTGTGAACATCGTATTTTTTTTCGTCGCTATTTTTGCCTCTGATTTTCGTCCAACCTGTCGTCCCATTACACTCGGAGTACACTACTGCTGCTGTACTGCATGCTGTGCCCTGCTGCGCCCCTGCTACGTCTGTGCCGCGCCTGTGCTGTGTCTTGCCCATACGGCTACATAGGCTTGGGGTTACTCTGCCTGTACTACCGTCTGTTTCTACGATCGATAGCTGCCCGCGTTGTGTCAATACGTATAATATGTATACTTTCCCACCGCCTCTCGTGGCGCAGATTTCGAGATTTTCGACGAGGACACCACGCGGCAAATAGAGGAGGAACACGTGCGAGATATGGATGACGCGGCTAGAGCCATCGGTAAGACGGGATCACCCAACACCCATACCCTGGTATAACCCTCTAATGGAAGTGCGCCAAAGAAACCACCCGTGAATCCTTCAGTTGAAATGCTCCAATCGGAATCCGAACTCCTTCAATTGGCCACTTGCCGTTGACACGCCCTGATTTTGAAAATGCCTATATATATTAGTTACTGTTCTTGATCTTGTTCCTTGCATGTGTGTTCTCGTTCTTGGTTCTTGCTGTTGTTTTTCTTTCCATGTTCTTACTTCCTTGCTGTTGTTCCTCTTCCTAACTACCGACGGTTACTCCACGAATGGTTGTATCCAGGCGCCGGTCGAATGCGTCTTATCACGGGAGACACAGACTCGCCGTTATCGGCTAGCGGTGGCGGTGGCGGCGGTGGCCTGATGAGCAAGCTGTCCTCGGTCACGTCGGTGTTCTCCAGAAAGAAGGCTAAACCAAAGACGAAAACCTCAAGCGCATCCCACACACCCCCGTCGCCACCACCCATTGCAGAAAAAGCGAAGCCCCAACTGCCCCCGCCGACAAAGGAGAAAACAAAGGAGGTGCCGCCGCAAAAAAATGCGGCAACCTCATCGACTGCTATTCAAGGGTCGTCCCCCCGGGAAGGAGAGGGGAGCCGAGCGACCGAGGTATCGGCACCTGTGTCAACTGCCGCGGCGCAACAAGGGGTGGAGGCCAGGCCCGGGTTGGAAGGAGATGCCGCGCCGCCGACTGATGCCACTTCCGCTATAGCGACGGCGGAGAAGCAGGAGGGGGAGGAGAAGGAGGAGAAGGAGTTCCCACAAGATGGCGCAGCTAACCCGCCGGTTGTACCGCCGGGGACGCCCCTCCGGGAGGGGGGCCAGCCGACCGAGTTGTCCTCGTCGGCAGCAGCAGCAGCAATAGCAGCAACAGCAGCAGCAGCATCGCCTGCCGCGGCGCAAGGGTCACGGGTAGGGAGCGAGAAAGATGGAATAGTTGCGCCGCCGACCGACGCCACTGGTGCAGTAGTAGCAACCGCGGAGGAGAAGAAGGAGGAACAGCAGGAGAAGGATGAAGTCGAGGCGTGTTTGGCATCGAAGGAAGTGACGGCGGCGGGGGCGGGGGAAAAGGAGGCGCGTGTATCAACGGAGAAGGTGGGGGCGGAGACGGTGGATCCTGAGATCAGAGTGTTGCCTTTTGCCATTCGCGAGCCTTCCCTTGGGGCCTCTGTGGTCGGACACGTTGCCATCCTGGAAGGGTCCTGCTACGTCTGGGCGGGGACCGAGGGGTCGGCATTGCAGGGGTCGTTGGCGGCGGCAGTGGCTACGCGATTCGACGGAGGCATGCCGACGGCGACACCGTTGCTTGCCGGGGGCGGGGAGGGGCAGGGGGATGTCGGGGGGGCTGGCGTGGGTGTCAGCATGGCGCAGAGGCTGTGCAGACGCACGGGGAGGGTGGTGTTTGTGAGCTGCGATTTGTCCGAGGACTCGCAGATTCTCGTGGCCGCAGTGGAGTCGAAAGTGCTCGCCCTGCTCAAGGCTAAAGATTGATGCTTACGCCTATTCCTTCGGCCACTGCACCCGTGCTCCGAGGATAAAATACTTGGAAGCAGAGTTCCATGATTTTTGCAGGAGTGATTGCTGTAGAGTAGTGGGAGAGCGTGTATATGTTGGGGCTTGCCAAAAGTTCGCAACTACTGCTGTACTTGTAAGTATGCGGTATCCTATTGTGCTGCTAAAAAACGTGATGGGCGTGGTCCCACTGAACGCTACCAGTATGATATTGCTGTAGGTGTTGAAGGTCACGAGGAAGGCGTGCCTTTGTCGGACGTGTTGCGGTACAATCGTTTCGTCGTGTACCTAGTAGATCAAAAGCGCGTGGCTCGCGCTTTGTCGTGATGCATGGTGGGATGCTTGAACCGAATACACTGAAAAAAAATGTCAAGTCTAGGTACTCGTTTAGGAGTTTTGGCAACGGATACGGCTGGTCATGGTCAGCATACCCAGCGGCACGACAACAGTGCGGGCAGATTCGAGCACACGACGAGTGCAGTGGTGTGAGAAACATGGCGTGGAAAACTTCGACCGTATGCTGCACCCTGCAGCCCTCTCCCCTCCCGCCTGCCGAATCGAACGAGAAAGGGTTGCGCGTCGCCGTTTTCTTTTGTCGGCAGCGCCCCAGGTGCATTCTGCCAGAACGCTAGAAGACAATTTCACTGTTCACTGTCGAACCATCACTGCGAGACCTTCGCCTGCGTGAACGCCAAGTCTTGTAATTTCTGTGTAACAAAGGTAGTATTATAGTGAACACAGCTCTAAATAAGAGGGTTGTGGAACCCATCAGCAGTTCATATATAAGATGCCGGCGAGCCTACCGATACCATCCCGCCGGAGGTTGTGATAAGGCTATTATTACAGAGCCAGGCGCGGTCTAAGGATCCGAGACTCCTACAGGACAGCAGTAGATGCTTCTCGAAATCGATTTTGGGGATTGCGCAAGAAGCAGTATCTTCAGTCTTCAACGAATCCTCGAGAAAACCGGCAGGTACTGCTTACTGGCTGTAGGGGTTCCCACTCATGGCCTGTTCAACTGAGTTTCACAATAGTATCAACAGTAGTTGGCAATGTGGACCTTGGTTTCTTCGCGGGCACCACGCAACATAAATGTTATTGGATCACACCCCATGATACAGACTAACCAGCGCGCATTTGGGTAACGCAGCGCAAGCGCACGACAAAGAAGTAGCGGCGTTGCCCTTTATTAATAGCAAGTACCTTGTAGACAACAAGTCAAGTGTGCTCAACGCTACGCTGACAGCAGTTAATTCCACTCTGTACAAACTTACTATTAATAAAACGCATGAAACGCGCTTGCCTCGCACTACCTTGACGGCTGACCTCTCGCACAAGGTCACAAAGTTGACCACTACTTGTGTACGACGGCACCCGATATGAGGCAACACACTATGAGGACATGGTTGCAGTAGTAGTAAAGAGGAACCCCAGCCCCCTGGAGGTCCTGCAGCGGCAAAAAAGACACAACGACAGCTAGACATCGTAGTCCGCATCGCCCAAAGATGTACGGGCACCAACCACAGCCAACACCGACACTGCTGTAGTAAACATGGGCAGGCAGCCTAGACCAAAATACGGGGCGACACGCCTTGCGAGCGACACGCCGTCCATATCAAAACTACGCAAAAAAATAGCAGAGGGATTTGAATAGGCCCTGCTGCTGGTATGTCGCCGCACCCACCAAGTGACCTTGCTTCTCTAACCAACCCCGTTCACAGCCGCCCCCACGTTCCCGGGCAACTTTCCTTGGGGTTTGGAAACACAAATGCACCTGGCACATCCTTTTCTGCTGGACCAAAAAATCTACGTAGCCCCTACTTGAAATGACACGATAAGAACCTCCCGCCTGCGTTTGATGTCGCGCCCTGGGGACGAAACAAACTCTACCACCCGAGTAATTTATTACTATGGTACAAACTGATACAACGTATTGCGGCTTGGAGAACATTTCAACCCGCCTTTTGCTTGCTATCGGTGGCATTCGGCGCTCCGTTCGCGCCGTTTGCTGTTGTCGCGGGTTTGGTGCCCCTACTCCCGTCTTCATCCTCTTGAGGGTACGGCTTCAGACTCCCCATGAGCCAATCCCACAGCATGGTGTACTGGCCGTAGTTGCACTCGGGGTACCAGTGGTGGATGTCGTGATATCGAACCTTGTGAAACGAGAGGAAAATATTAAAACGGTGTGATATTATCATGGGTGACGCTGATTTTAACCGTATTCCAACGTTATGGGTGGGATGGAAGAAAGTGGAGCTGGTAGCTTAAGCGGCGCAGTTGGGATGGCTGCCGTACAATACCAGGTACTGCTGAAGGCACCGCAGTTAGTATAGTTGTACGAGGGTCTGTGGTTGAATGCTGAACTGACTGCTGTTGTTTGTACTCGTATCTGGTCACCAGGCTTTTGGGATCGGACCAGATACGGGTGGTCTGACGAACGAGTGGTGTATAGAGTCATGAGAGGGCGCGACCTCTCATGAGGTGTTCGGATAAGCTCGGTATACCATCAATCATTACTTGCCCGTCGGCAAGGTACTGCTGTACAGGTGAAATTACCGATAATATCTTGGAACGCATGCGTCCGCAGCAGTAGAAATGAGAAAGCAAGAATAGACGAGCATCTATGAATTTGGTGAAACTGGTGAGACAGACCTCCGTGGGAGATCTTCGTGAGAAGCTCTATTCAGACGACGGTTGGACGGGGACCTGCCACCCACAGCAATACCGACAGCAGTGGTACCGTCCGTTCTGTACCGATACATAACGACACCCAGCACACATCCAGGGTCCGTCCTACTGGCTCTCTTCCCTGAGAAAAAAGTTCCGCGGTCATAAATCACGAAGCAAAGCGAGCAGCATCAACACCTAGACCTTAGCATGGCTCGAGCTATACAGCAAGTATATGTACACGCACCTCGTAGACGAGAGGGATGCGGACGTCGAACCGAGTATGGTTCAGCGACGCCAAAAAGCCGCCGACCACTATGAACACCCCCGCGGACACCACGTGCACGGGGACGATGAACCTGGACACTAGGTGCAACGCCAGAAGGTGGTTGTACTCCCCGCAGAGAAATTCGAACGGGTGGACGTTGACGGCGTCCGCGTTGCCTCTGGAGGGGGCCTTCTGTCGGTGGTGGTGCTTGTGGATGTGTCTGTACAGGCCGCGTACGTGGAGAGCACGATGGAAGACCGTGTAGAACAGGTCGTACACAACGTACAGAGCGACGAATGCGCCGAGCCCGGTCGCGAGTCCAAGCCCCGAGAGGTCCCAGCTGACCCGGCCTCCCGACGGGGAGTACCAGAGGTATTGGATGGCGTGGTAGGTGAAGACCGCGGTGCTGCACCGGTTGAAGGTGATAAAGAGGTTGTCTAGCGGCTCAAACTGGTCCAGGTGCTTTCCGCGTGGTCGGATGAGTTCAGCTCCGGACGCGCGTCCCAAAACGTGGACTAGAGCCGCGACGAGCTCCAAGCCTAGCAGGATGATTGACAGCCAGGCAGGGTAGTGCCACCATCTCCAGGTGTCGGCGTTGTAGAGGGCAAAGGCTGCGCCGCCAGCGCCCTTGACTAGAAAGTCAGACAGCAACCCGCCTGCTAGATTCGGCACAGAAGCCATTGCTTCGCTTGACCTCGCTATACAGACGGAAGGTCGAAACCGGGATGCCAGATATAGCTGCGAGTTTCCAGCTGTGATACGTAGCCCACTGCACTCCTAGGATGCGAACTGATCGCTATCACGGCCAAGGTACGCGACAGCCAAGCTGTGTTGCGGCCAGGCTATGCGACACAGTCAAGGTGCCAGCGTACTTCGGAAGTGTTTCCCTCAAACCACGTTGCTGAGCTGCTGAGCATGCTGACTCCAATTGTTGAAGGAGAGATGTAAGGCATGTATTGCACGGGATGTGGGAACTAGCTTCCCCGGATAACTCAAGTGGAGAAGGGAAAAGGGGCGAGCACACTGATAGCCCAGGGCCCATTTCGAGGGCAATTTTTGCAAAGGCGGTTGTGCTCGTATTTGCGGCCGGAGACGAGGTACGATGGCGGTGCGCTCGCGGTCTAGATCCGCGTCGAGATCTAGCAACAGCAGCGGCTCCAGTTCGTCCAGCTCCTCCAGCAGCTCCAGCAGCAGCTCAAGCGCGAGCGGCAGGAGCAGGAGCAGGAGCAAGAGCAGGGGCCGGAACGACGGAAGCAAGGGGAAAGGTGAGACCTGCACCTGTTCGCTACATCACTGCGAAAGGAGGTTATATGGGCTTGCTTCGCTTCGGTTTCTGGGTTGGGTTGGCGGGAGAGCTTGGTGTGGCCCGCGTGAAAGGGTAGGGGAAGGATTTGGGCGGGGGATGTGTGGGGCATTTTGCTTTTGATTTCTGGCCAAAGATACCTGTAAACGTACAGCAGCACCATGGAGCTGGAGCTGCAAGTGACCCTGCGAGGCAATCTGGCGTGCGTCGTGGGCTGCCTTGCCCCTGCTTGGGAAAAGACGGGAACTCGTGCCAACATCGTGGTGGGGTTGGGCCTGTTTTGGGGGTATTGCTTGCTTCTTCTCGCTTGCCCTCCGTCATTTTTTTTACTTGAAATGTTGAAATCTCATTGTTTTCGTGCACACTCAACACCCACAGATGAGGAGTACTCGAAGGATTGATCCAACGTTTGCGGCGGGCTCATCTCGTGGAAACATCTCAGTTGTCGTTGAACAACAGCAGTGGTGTAGTGGTCGATCATGCCTCCCTCGCGAGGACGAGATGTTTGAGCTTGCTGTGTACTCACATATGTTGTGGAAGTTGGTGTCGGCGCCTTTCGCCACCAACTAAAACACATCACCAGTAGTACCAGCCATATAAAATCCTCTGTTTTTTTCTATTAATAGTTTGAAAGAAAAGCTACTGGTACGTACGATCGGATCGTATGAAGTGTACGTAGATGAACATTAGCACCAAGGCCGCGTATGATATCTCGCCGTGGAGATGGGGGGGAGGAGGGCCCAAGGGCATGCCCGCTTTGAGACGCTAACCCCAAGAAATTTCTCAAGAGTTTTCCGACGAAAGACGCCCAAGGATTGCCTGACGTAGAGGGTTACATACAGGCTCGCCGTCCGCCACAAGACGAGCATTTTCGTTTCCACCTCAAGTGGGGCGGAGTCTTGCCGACGACACCAATGTGGGGCGGACGCCCAAGTCAGGTTATCTCTAGTGTGGCTGTGGTGTGGAGTACACAAACAGGTTGGTGGGTACCTTGGGCCTACACGGAACGGAGTTACAGCCCTTGGATGTGACCTTGATTTTTTGTAATATGAGGAGGTACGGGTACTATTTAGGGGAAGGGAACCTGGTATCCACACTCACCTCTATTTGGAATATTCGTCTTCCCCCCCCACGTGCCCTTCTTCCCTGCCGTTCACGCCTGCCGCTTATATGAACGCCGTTGACGCTACGCGTGGCAACTTGGATCACGACAGTCAAACCGACTGAGGACGACAAGAAGGAGTCCAACAAATCCAAGGTAAGAATTGGCCATTCTTACTGTATACCAGGTACCTGGTACCATTACCAGGTACGATCACGCATGATACAATATGATACAGTAGCACCCCCCCCCTCGGACGAATTTCGAAGTTGATTTTACAGACAACGAGGGAGGCCCAAACGCCGACCGATGCGTTTATGGAAAAAGTTCACACTTGCGACAGATGATGATCTATCTATTTGATCTGTCTACAGATAGATCATCTAGTTCCTCACCTGCCGTCGTGAGAGGTTGTGCAGGATCTGCCTTATAGGGCAGATCCAATCCCGTAAAGTACGATGTAAGTCGTACAGATTTTACGGGTTCCACCCGGCAACATGAGCTGGATCCTACGTACGAGATGGGGAACATATCTGGCTTGCAAGATCTGCTGCTGTAGAGAGATCATGAAGCGGGAGTCGACGATTTTTCCGAGGTGTGGATGATTTCGTCGAGATATTTCCAAAGCCATCATGTGCGCTGGGTGGGCCCCCCTGGTTGGGGAGAAACCCGGCTACGAAATTCGTCCGAGGGGGTGTTTTATTTTTTCACCCGTGTGACAAGTGTTATGCGGTGGCATCATTGATCCGTACCGCGGTACCGGTAGTCTAAATAAATCTATAGGGGGCGCCATCGGCCATGAACGTCTTGAGTCGAGGACGATGGCGTTGAGGTTTACGAGCAGTGCCTGTTGGCTTTCCTTTACCATTCACACTCGTAGCCTAGTATGCTCATTGTATTTGTATTGCAGTGTGTTCCATATATCGAATGTTGTCGCCATGGGACTCTTGTGTCTCTCTAGGATTAAACCATTGCTGGGTGTGCTACGTACGTACGAGTGATGTCGGTAGCTTTGTAGGGTTTCCTTAGTACTCTGGTAGTAGATTGGGGATGATATTGCGTTCAGAGTGGATCCCATATCACGCGCAAGCTTCCCCGATGCGACTTTATAAGACAAAGAGGGGGGAGGGGGGGTGTCCTTGCGGTGCTAATAGTTCCCGCTGTCAGATTCGCATCAACCCCGTCCCCCAAACGCCTCCGGATGGAATATGGAAGGCACGCAAGTACATATTTTGCGGCTCGCTCACTGCCTCCCGCCTTGCAACCTGTCCCCTTTCCCCGGGTGTCTTTTGATGGCCTTCTCTTGGTGACGGTTACGGTGACGGCAACGGTAACGGCTACCTGGTATAAAATATTAAACAATACCGACGGCTACATTTCATGCAATGCCGACCGACAGACGAATGGTGTTCGTGGCACCCCCAAGTCGCGCGGACGCTCTAACTCTTCCTCTCGCTCCAGGGGAAGGCGGGGGAAGTCACGCTCCGGCTCTAAGCCTAAGGTGGGGGGTGAGGGTGAGAGGCTAAGACGAGGGATTTGTGGTAGTCAGGGGACGCCCGGGGTACATCCCCGGGTGTCCTGCGTGGATATTAATGTTGCGGCGGGTATGTAAGATACCGCTGCCTGTTGCTGGGAACATGGTCAACAGCAGTTTTTTTGTTTTCACGTCATGTCTATCTTTGATTTGTGTCGGCGAGGGTTATCATCGCACTCGGGTGCTTCAGGCCACGAGAGGCGTTTGTGCGGCACATTCGCTTTTGTCTGACCCGCCCAATATGTGTCTGATGGTTTATCTGTACACCCACCCGCAGTATGGGGATAAAATACTTGGAATTAGAGTGGAAATATGTTTGCAGCGGGAAAAGGTTGTGTCGAGGAAACTGAAACCCGTCTCTCTTTGCCTTGGTTTCCATGGTCAGTTTACCTTGATACTTACGCTGTCTACTGACGTAGGTTTGATGCTTTTTCGCACGCTTCCTTTGCTCTCAGGATGCTTCACCCAAGCGCCGCAGCCCGTCCCCTCCGAGCATGATCCACGTCTCAAACCTCACTCGCAACGTCAAGGCGGACCACCTCAAGGTAACGAATCGCCTGTTTCGTTGGGTTAATCTCTTTGTGTTTCGTGTTTTTTTTCCGCCTCGTATTTAACGATTGATGATTGATTCACAGCAGTGTTACGGATGCTGAGCTGATCTATTGATGAAGTTACCTGAAATGTATTTTGGGCGGTGGGCAGTTCCGTACTATATGAAGGTGTCGTGGACACTGGTCTGGCCTTTACGGTGGTACTGCTGTATTATAATGTTATAACTGCATCATGAGCCGTGCTACTGCTGTAGAGGTTGACTTTCAAGCACCAATATTTCGCTCTGAAGGGACTCAGGTGTTGCATACCAGTACTATTATTTGCAAGCACATTTGTTTGCGTATCAGGCTTGGCTTACATAAGTCTTTGAAAATCAAAGTCGGTTGTTGGGTGACTTACTATTACGGGGGGCCATAGTTAATAGGACCAAATATTGTTAGTAAAAATGGTTAAATATATACCGTAGGTGTTTATGTATACCATTGGTCCTATTAACTATGGCCCCCCGTAATAGTAGGATAGAGCTCCCCGCGGCAGGAGCCTCATCCTAATTTGGTGCTACCTTTTACCGGTGGACCAGTATGTAAGGGATGTATGCCTCCACTTTTATCGCGTCTTTGTGTGCGTGGGGCGGCGGTGGACGGGAGGGGGGGGGCATGCGCTCCCACGGTTTGCAGGAAGCCAACCAGACCCAATCAACGAGTCGTTAGGCGCTATTCAGTCCCTTTGTCTCGTACACAGTGTGTGCCTACTATTTTTTCGAATGTGTGGCAGGCTCCACTGCATCCATCCCTGGCCCGTCCAACCATGCATCCATTACCGATTGTCCATCTCCGTGACGCACAGGAGATATTCGGGTCGTACGGTGAGGTGACCTCCGTGGATCTGGCCGTCGACAAGAGGGTCAACCTGCCCAAGGTGAAGGACAACGCAACCTGCTCACCGTCTGAGATGCCAGCGATTGACATGTTTTTGTGCTTGGTTTTTGCTGACGCATAGAGTACTCGACTCTTTTCTTAGGGCGTTTTTCACGACAGTGATTTGGCAAAAACTGTGCTATGAAAAATTGCTTTTTTTTCACAATTTAGCGAAAACGAAACTGCCACTTGGGCTCCGCGGTGTTACTAACAAACTGTTTTTCGGGTACACCCCAACCCTTCGTTGGCAAGCTTGTGCAAATTTGGGAAACATTTTTCATTTGGCAATTTTTTACAAGCAAGAGGTATTATGATTGGCAAGTTCCCACGACTATGTCGTTGAATACGACCCTTACAACTGGGGCTTGTGGGCCTGTCTGCCGTGTCCCGTCGGCGCGCGCGATTGGTCATCTTGTTGGCCAATCAGCGCGGTGGACGGCATTCTTGGCCAATCACGTGCCGCTGCGCAGTGAGGCTTGATTCAGACGCGCCGGACGTGTATGCGTACTGTCCTGTAGTACATACGCAGTCACCCTTTCCTGAAACTGTATGGGAGGCAGCGACGGCGGGAGCTTAGGGTAGCCTCCATTCCCAATCGCACGTATCTAGAATTGAGATGTGCACGGTTGAGGACTCCCATGTCAGACTAGGATGTATTGACGAACGAGGTTGTCAAGCTTACAGTCGACGTATTTGCAGTGTATTCCCAGCCACCTGGGACGGCATCATACGCTGGAGTTCTTTTCTAGCAAGACAAACCCACGGATGTCGGCGCGTGGCTAACTATGGACAGCGAACAGCTGAAAATGCTCAAGTCTACCTCTACCAACTCCCCAACCACTCATATGAAGAACTATTTTACCAGTGATGATGTTCTCACACTACTGTAGCTCATTTCCCTGAAACTCTTCCTACTGTAAAAAAACAGGCTGAAACAAAAAATGCATCTCGATGGGAGAAAACAAAAACGTGCGGATACACCATCCCGTATCCCGGTATTGTAAACGTGTACAGCAGTATGATGACATTAAAAAGGTCACAGGAAAAAGCCTGTCTCTCGTACTACAGTGAATTTTGCAGACCACTCTACGGTGAAACCTACACACCCGATAGCAAGGATGAGCTGTGAGGAAATACTCTACCGGTGTTATCTCACAAGTGAGTTTGTTGTTTTTGTTCTTCAAATGCAAAGCTGGAGATGTTTCCCCTGCTCTGACATGCCGCCTTTTCTTGTTTCGGCGTCGGGTCGCAGGGGTACGCGTTCGTGGAGTTCGTGGAGAGGGCGGAGGCGGAGCAGGCGCAGCTGTACCTCGATGGAGGCCAGGTGAGTTATCAAACATCGAAAAAAGTTGCACATGCGAAGCGTCGAAGAACCTCGCATGACGTTGTCGATTGTCGATGGCTCGCGCTCAGTACATTTCACTCTATTGTCCAGCAACAGCTTGGCCCTCAACGCACGCGAAATATTTGTTAGCCGACTAGACACACAGCAGTACAGCATACTTCCGTACGTATTGCTGTGGTTCTGTTCTGTGGATTCCAGGTCCCCTTCCCCTAAATAGTACCGCCTCGTTCTGCACAAGTTCGAGGTTCCGACCAACCGCGGTGTACACTCCATACCACACCAACACAAGAGGCGTCCGTCCCACATTGGCGTCATTGGCAGGACTCCGCCCTGCTCACGTACATAGTATATGTGTTGTTTCCTTGTTGGTTTAGCCCGGATTTCGCTTCGACTCCGGGGGATGCACCAGGTCCAACTACCCCGTATCCCCCACTCCCGTATTTACAATAACGCCGGTTCGTTTATTGTGGCACTCCATCTGCAGCTGGACGGCAACAAGATCAAGGTGGCCTTCGTCCTGGTCACCAAGAAACGCAGGCAGTCGCCCTCCCCTCGCTCCAGGGAAGCCGAAAGTGAGCCCGTATATTCATCCGAGTAGTCTACTGCCTTTTGGCATGCCTCCACAGGCAGTAGGAAGTATTACGAGTGCTGTTTTGCAATACCGCTGGTTTCGTCAAACACCGCGCCCTCTTCGCCTCCGTTTGGACGCGGCACGGAGCGATCTGTCTCTCAACGCTTGTCTTATGGGGTGCTTACGATTCTCGCCTCCTTCTGCCTTGAAACCCGCCCGCCTATGATGTCGAAGTATCGCTAGTATGACGCACAGCTTGCAATATATTTATATATATATATGACTTCCGACGATATCCTCGATCTCGTAGCTGACGTTTGTCAATTTTTATATACATACACCACCTCATGTTTTTCTTTGCTGAAAAATCAAAAGTTCTATCGACTCTCTCCTGTGTCGTCAGCACCTCGATCCAGGTGTATTTTTTCGTAGCGGTTTCCGAGTGGTCAGGACCGTACATTGTCACGTCGATCACCAGCCAGCGCCATTGGAGTGGCATTGCCCCAGCGTACAGTCTTGATTGAACAGCTGACTGGTGTGATCGGAACGGAATGCTCACCAATCTAGACAAGGACTCGGGCAAAAGACGACCGCACGATTATTCCCCGAAATATTCTCACCTGGCTCTTCAAGACTGTAGGCAGAGACGGAGCCACTGTGCACACCCTCGCTGGCGATCGATGAGAAGGTGCACGGTGCAGACCGCTCGGAAGCCACTACGAATCTCAAAAACTAGGCCACCCCACGATCCCCTCTTTCCTTCCCTCCCTCCCTCCTTGCCTTCATCCTTCTACAACTCATTTCCTCCCTGACACAACTCAACCCCTCCTCCCTTTCCACAAAACCCCTCATACAACCCGATCCCCTCCCCCTTATACAACTCCTTTGTACAACCCGATCTCCTCGCATCCCTCTACAACTCCCTCCCCATTTGCTTTTGGTTGCCTCCGGCGTGGTTGCTGTGTGAAAAAAATGGGCCTCTCATATGTCAGGGCGGGAGCGGGAGCGTGAGCGCGAGCGAGCTGGTCGCGGCCGCTTCCCGGCCGCGCCGCGGTTTGGCAACGGTGGTGGTGCCGGCCAAGGGCAGAGCCAAGGAGGAAGCCACTATGGCCCGGCGGGGGGAGCTGGGGGTGGTGTCGGGCGGTACGGGGCCATGGCCGCTGGCGCTGGGTTCCGAGGAAGAGAGAGGTACGTTTTGTTGTGGTGGTGGTGGTGGTGGTGGTGGTGGTGGTGGTGGTGGTGGTGGTGGGCAGGGGGGGTGGGGGGTGTACTCGATATCATGCATGGCCGTAGTCGTATGGCCAGGGGGAGGGAGCGTACTTGCCGTAGTCAGTTGACCATTGACCACGCATCCCCTTCAAGGCAGGGGGCGCCGTTTGTAATCCTAATATTACGGGGGACCTATGGTATATATAAAAACCTACCAGGTATATGTTTAACCATTTTTACTATTAATAACAATATTTGGTCCTGTTAACTATGGCCCCCCGTAATATTGAAACTGCCAACATTGAGCGCTCATTTGCGTTTCTTCCACATATTTCATGGAAAGCTGTTGCTTATCTTACGAGTATCCCCTTCCTGTTTCGCCGTCTGTAGCCACCGTCTCTCTCCATCTCCTATTACGGGGGACCATAGTTAACGGGACCTATGGTACACATAAAAACCTATATGTTTAACCATTTTTACGAACAATATTTGGTCCTGTTAACTATGGACCCCCGTAATATCACGGGGGAACATAGTTAACAGGACCTATGGTACACATAAAAACCTATATGTTTAACCATTTTTACTAACAATATTTGGTCCTGTTAACTATGGCCCCCCGTAATAGTACGGGGGACCATAGTTAACAGGACCTATGGTGCACATAAAAACCTATATGTTTAACCATTTTTACGAACAATATTTGGTCCTGTTAACTATGGACCCCCGTAATAGGTTTTAGTGATCGTTTTCTCGCTACCATCTAATGTGCCAAATTTCTGCATGTCACATTCGTCTATTTTCTTCATGTCCTAAGTGGCGGGAGTGATTATTGATACGATGGCGTTTTTGTCGATGGTGTTTTGTGATACTGATGGTAGTCTTGACCTCGCGTTTCGGTGTTATCACGTCAGCTGCTGCCTTCCTCTCGCTTCCCTTCCTCTCTTTCCCCCTCCCCCTTACCTTCCTCCCGCACCCTCGGGCCCCACCCCCTTTCCTGTTTCATCCCCCGCCCCCTCCCTCATCCGGCCGGAATTATGTTGTATGAATAAAAAGGTCGCCACCGCGGGGAGATAGGAGGGGAGGGTTCGGCGCGACGTCTTACGCCGGTCGAGCAAGGAGTCCGCCCAGGAGGAGATCCAGCCCTCTCCGTGCTCGGCGCCCTGAGAGGAGGTGCGGCATAACAGGAGTTTCCTATGCTCGTACGGAGATGTTGGCGTTCTGCCTCCGGACGAATGGAATCCTATCGTTAAGCACACGACATGGTGTGATACGTAATATCATATGCTTGCGATATTTGTTTCGACATCATCCTTTTTTTGTGTGTGTGTTTTATGATGTGATATCGACCTCTACGTTGGTATGCTGCGATCAGGTTTCGGTGCTGGTGTTATTGCAGCCTAAGGTTTGCTGAGAGGCCTGCTCTCATCTCAGCCTTCGGGATGCACGAAGCGTTCGCCGTGCTCTATCGGAGATTGGTGCTTGTTTCCCCTTTACAAAATTACCGTATGTAGGTTGGCCTATGCCTTGGAATGACGTACGCATTCGGCGTGCCTGCGTCTACGCTGATACGCTGATCTTGAAATATAGGTGTTTGCAACGCTATCCATAGCTATATTGATGTTGCATTGATAATGATAAGGATAATGATAACGACAATTACATGCCGATGTTGGTGTTGCAAACCTTTTTTTGCTGCTGTTCGCTCAACAGGAGCCGCAGCCCGGCACGCAGGCGCCGGACGCCATCGCCCAGGAGGCGTTCTTTTGGAAACAACAACAAGCGCAGGTATGATAACGCTTTCTCGCCAGAGAAATTATCGCATCATACCGTACGGGTGGCGGGAGTATAACTATCACCGGGAAAATGTTACACCAACGCATGAAACAGCAGCCGTGAATTTGGGTCGAGGAATAGTTTAGTGCAAAATTACACGGAGTCGTGTGCCCTCTCTTATTACAGAAACGCCAGAAACGCCAGAAACCCGCGTAGATAGGTGGGTTCTAAAGGGCGTAATTGACTTATTTTGGCATAATTGACTTATTTTGGCATAATTGACTTATTCTAACGTTTTGCGTGGATTCGTACTATTCATACATGAGTGAGCACCCTTCACGGACGAATGGACGATATGGGATGTTGGTATCAAAAGCATCAACAATAACGTCACAACACAGAATCAAAAGCAAAAGCAACAACAATGACACGTAATGAGAAACAAAAGGAACGACTACACAGCGAAACGAAGGCAACAACTACTGTACAACTGCTACAACAGCAACAACGACACCAGCAACAACAAGAAGTATGGCACACGCTTGCCGCAGGTCTCGCAGTCGCTCCCGCAGCCACTCGCGCAGCCGCAGCAGGGCTCGCACGGGGGGCAACAGGCGCCGTGGCCGGTCCTCCTCCTCTTCAAGCTCTGGTAGTGGCAGCCCCAGCGCCAGTGGCAGCAGGGGGCGTAGCCGCAGCTCTGGCTCTGGCTCCAGCGCTTCAAGCCAGGTGAAGAACCCACATAACTAAATATAACTGGTGCATTTAGTGTTGAGTGTTTTTGTTGGTGTTGTCGTGCGTATGTAGGATGTTTAACAAGTACTCGACGAGTAAGGTGTTGAAAGTACTTCAACATTTAGAGATTTAGAGGGCAGTGTTGATCTTTGTAAAGTACCTGGTACGGCGTGTTTTCATGACAATGGTGTGTTGTTTTTGCCTTGCGCTACTACTGACTGTGCTGCTCCAGGTTTGCACTCACCGCAACTGGTGCACGTACACGTGTCCGACCCCGCTGTACTGTTCCGTGAAATGTGCCGGCCGTAGCTCGTCCTGCCCAACCATTCTCTTTTCGTTTGTATTAATATCGAGGCACCTCTCTTCCCTCCCTCCCTCCCTCCCTCCGTCCCTTTCTCTCTTTCTGGTGTCAGAGCGGCGGAGGGAGCAGGGCGGGCAGCCCTAAGAAGAGGTCGGTTTCTCGCTCTCCCGGTGCCAAGGCCTCGCCGAACAAGCCTTCTGCTGACACCAAAGCTTAGGACTACTATTCGTACTTGTAATACCACTAGCACTACACGGGACGCCAGAGAAGGAAAGAAAAGCGGAAGGCGGTGGGACCAATAATATTTCGCGCGGAGAAAATGATTTCGTTGGTCTAGGAAAGGACACCTGGTGCTCCTGTGTTGCACTGCCATGCACGCTTAGGCGTGGTAATCATGGAGAAAGGCAACGGACCAGAAGACGTGGTAAATTTCTGAGAAAATAACGGGCGAAGAAAAACTGCCTTGCTCGCTAAGACGTTGTGCTCGTAGATAGGGGCACGGATGCAAGGCCGAAGAACAGAAGAATAAAACGGTCGAGTAATAGGTATCTTGCTGGCTCTTGCGAGGGCTTCTCGGAGGGAGGTCTTTGTCTTGCGCCACCGCGCGAGTAGGGTTGGGTTGATCCAAGTGCCCTCGTAGTTTATTGGCCTGGCTTCTAAGCGGTGCTTAGCAAGAGACAGTGGGGGGTGTTTCTTGCGTTTCGAGCCGGACATTCCTGTTTCAGCAGCAGAAGATGCTTGCGCTTCGTCGGATCAGCTGCGAATGGTGGAGAGTCGACGTAGTAGGTACTGGTATAGGACAACAGCGCGAGCAATTTTGCGGCTTTCCCGTGTTTTTCCCCTCGCAAGCGTTTCTTACGATGAGCGAGGAGTGGGGGGGGGGTGGGCGCTCATTGTCATGCGTGGCCGTAGTCGCATGGCAATAGACCGTCGCACCCCTTTACTGCCGGCACGGAGCACACGTCGGGTTTTCACCGACCAGACAGATATTGCTTGAACCAAGCGCGAAGCCCTGTGAGATGTTCGGCGAGTCGCACAAAGGGTGAGCTGCATCCTACGAAGAACCGCTGGCGAGGCGGACTTTCTTGCATATGGATACATCGTCGAATGGGGGGGGGGGGGGGGGGGGGCGGCACATTAACCAAATGGCGGGAATTACCCTAGGTTGGCATCGGGAGGTTAGATGCTCGGCGGAACACTCCTGTGCCGAGACCGACGTCCGTCCATGTTCGATTGATGGTCTAGTTTTCGGAGTACAGGCATGGTGCTTTCGCTTTAGTTCTGGGGTCGTGTTGGCGGTGTAGTCGCTCGGGAGGGAAAGGGGTAGCTGGTGTTTGGAGGAGATTTTCGTTCTGCTTCCTTCGACTGCAGGTGCTATGTTTTTCCCTGCGTGGTTGTTTCCAAATGGACGGAGTGACGCTGTTGTTTATGCAGCAGTAGTACTCATAGCGTTCCGGCGCCGTATCTCGCGGTGGTACATAGCGGAGCTAGTGTGGGGAGCTATTACTGCTCCGCCTAATACTACGCGTACTCTCACTAGTTATCGTTGCTGCTGTAGGACTTTGCTCACTCACGACAACAATTTTTGCTTCTTCTTTTTTTTGCTTTTGTTGTCGGTGAAAGCTTGGCGAACGTCCAAAATCTACCTGGTGGATGCAGAAGGGAGATAGGGTCATTACTGTCTGTTTTTTTTGGCGAGAACAAGAGTGACCATCAAGCCTGCCGTTTGCTGCCAAGCATCACACAGCGTCTGCGGCATTTTTTTAGGGGGAGGCTAATTTCGCAGGGGGTAGGGAGGGTAGAGGGAAGCTCGATTCATCGTCCGCAAGATTGCTCAAGTATTCGGAGATGGTAGTTGAAGTTGTTGACCATGCCCTTTACCTTTTTGGGCTTTTATTGTTATTTTTTTTTCAATGTGATCCGGGTTTCAAAAAGCTGGATGGTGAAGGAGGCAGACAGACGACGTGCGGAAAAATTACATAAGAAACGCACAAACGTTTCCACTTGTTTTTTATTCGAAATCTTACGCAGTTTGCTGGTTTCCTCGTACAATATTCGAAGCCATACTCTGCACCAGGCATCAACTGCCAACTGCCAGGTATCAACTACCAACTGCATTTGAAAGCTTTCGCAATAAATAGTGAAATATTCCCGATATCATGGCAGAAAGTCTTCCCAGGTATATTTTAAGTTCCCCGCAAGGTGCAGCCGCTGGAATTGTGTAAAAAAAACGATTCAAACTGCCGATCCCATTATCTCATCGGTCTACTACAGTAGGAGCACTTCTGGTTTGCCTGTTTCTTCATGGTTTCGTCGACAACAGCGACAAAACCACACACTTTGAGTCATACCGCGGTCCGGTTCCGGTACCTTATTATTATACGTTCGTACCTAACCGTGACCAGTTTTTATTTTTACGGTCGATCCAGGGCGACCCGGGAAAAAGTTTAGTTTACGGCGCCCGCTGATGTTGACTTCTGTCAAAATAACCTCAACGCAACATCAGTAGCCCACTATGGCCAGCAAGATGGATATGGGTATGTAGAGCAGTACTCGGTAGGATGGCAAGACGAGTGATGGGGTCCGTTCTTGTTTTTTGAAAGCAAATGCGAGTATATTTGAAAAAAAAACTTTTGAACTTCGCGTTTTCATTGGCGTAGGTCTCACTCGCAGTGTTTTTGCCATGCCATTGTATTGCCGTCGATCAGTCTGAAAACACCGAGCTGCTGCTGGTCCTGGATTCCTATCGAAATCATAACAGGTGACTCAGTGGACAGCTACATCAGCACGCGCACTGCCAACGCTGTACTGCGCGTTGCAGTCCGCTTCATTAGGTGCAACGCGTGCGTCGTTACTTCGGTGTTCACACTGGTTTCGTTGATGGACGTTCAAACGTTCAAACTATCTAACTGAGCATCCCCAAAAACCCGGATAAAAACGCCTGATATAAAATTGTACTCCCTTGTGTGCGGTGACAGGTGGCAGTTGTTGAGGCGACAGAGCGTGCTAGCAGTTCAGAGCGTGGGGCGCAGCAGCTTCCTCTTCTGCAAGGAATAGAGTTAGCGCGGTGCAGAAGTCGAGTCCTGTCCTTTTTTTCTTCAGGCCCACTCTGAGCTGCCGAGGCAGGTTCCGGTTTGCTTCAAGCACCTCATACAACAACGAGCCCATAGCAGCCGGTTCACGGCGCACTGACTTCAGCTGTGTAGCAAGGACGCAAGCACCGCTATCCTTCGACCTTGAGAACACGCGGCACCGTCAACCCCCACTACCCAAACGATGTCGGAATCGGAGTCGGCGGGGGCGCTGGGCACGCTCTTCTTTTACGTCCTGTTCGTGCACCCGGTGTGCGCATGGATTCTGGCGCCGAAGCGCTTCCGCAAGGACCGAGCCATCGTGTACGCCATCCTCTTCCTCGCGACCATCGCCTTTGGAAAGATGGTGAGTTCATCGCACTAAGCAATCGACAGGGCCTCTCTAAATGCAAGGGTCGAGAGGGGGGGTACCTGGCGTGCGCTATCGCTGACCGTTCGTGACCGTGGTCGTTGGGAAGGGCTCGGATGTTGACTGGAAGTTCCACGGATGTTCAATGAGTTTTTTCGAGTTTCGCGGGTGAGGTGTGAGGTCCTGACAGAGCGGTGTGTTCACATGTCTACGCAGCAGTACGAGTACGACAGCAGCCAGCAGCAGTGCAACCCACGCACGGTTCACGTGAGAGTACCACTGCTGTTGTAGTGACGTGGATGCGATCGCAGCGACGTCGTAGCGTGGTTACGCAGCTCGTTGATATTTCGTCCGCGTGATTGAGGGTAGAGTGGTGTCTACTTCTTGATGATGGAGTTGCCTTGCTGTCTTGCACTCTGCCCACTCCCCAGTCCCCACGCGAAAATCGTCTGTGCCTTCTGCGTACCCGGTAGATTGAAACACACGTACCATGTACCCAATGCAGCTGCTGCGGTAACGTCGTGAGTACTACTCACTTCTACAGTCATGTTGCACAACAACCAAACACGTACCACTTCGTTTTACCCACGGGCGAATGTAAGCGCCTCTTGCCCCCGGTAGAGTATCTTCAGCTTACAGCAGTCGTCGTCTGCGGCTGTCGTTTCACTTTGGCGTTTGTTGCTTATTATTCCTGCTGTATACGTAGCAGGTGCATGTTAACAGCAGTACTGGTACGGGTCCTCTACTTTGCCACGGTATTTACTGCTAAGTACTTAAAAACTGAGATAACGGCCTGGGCTATTAATAGATTTCTGATTTTAGCAAGAGTGGTTACCATACAAAGCGTGCGAGCGTGAGTTAGCAACATTCGATGAAAATCGACGAGCAGTGGGAATACTGAATGCACCCTATGCGCGATAAAAATGGAGGCACGTACCCGGGGGGAAGGGACGACACCTGTGACCGCGGTTTGTCCAGAAGATCGCTTAGGGTAAAACCTCCTACGAGTTAAGCTGGAAAGTAAAAGTGATGAATAAAAAAAGAAAAAAAGAGGGATTCCTGATCTGAATGATCTACAAGCAGTAGCCCATGTTGGTTGGTGAAGCTCGTATATAATCCGCACATGACCTTGAGTAGGGCGTGTTTCCTGGGTTGGACCTGTACTTTACTACTGTAATCCTGCACAGCACCTCAGAACGGCAGGTTGGGATCGATCTACTGTACGTGATCTACGTAGATCGTGACCTGCCCCACCCGTTAGATGTTGAAGACCGACCCGCGGGCGGGGTCATGACCCGAGAACAGCCCGAGAAATAACATCAACATAACAGGAACATACACGGTACACCTGTCCTTGCTGCCGCTTCTTTCGACTGCGAAGGCCTTGGAGAAGGCGGAGCGAGGCCCGAACTTCTACCAGATCTTAGGTTTGAGTCGAGGGAGCAGCGCCATCGAGATCAAGCGAGCGTACCGGCAGCTGTCTCTTGAGCTGCACCCGGACAAGAACCCGTCCCAGGACGCCGCGGACAGGTTCTCCAGGATGTCGTCGGCTCTCGAGGTACAACAGTATTATATGCACATCGTTCTGCCTGCTGTACTGTTTTGTACGTGTTGTTTGCAGTCTAGTGTTGGTCGTACGTAGTCTATTTAAACACGTGTTGTTTTTACGCAGTCTATTTGAGCAGCATTAATATTAATAGTAGCAGCAGTAGTAGTAGCAGTAGTAGTAGTAGTAGTAGTAGTGGTAGCAGTAGTAGTCTATTTAACACGTGTTGCTTGTACGTAGTCTATTTTGAGTAGTATTAGTAGTAGTAGCAGTGGTAGTAGTTGTAGTAGGAGTAGGTGAGCTTAACCTTTTCTTTTACCAATCCGCCGGAGGATAAAAAAGAAAAAGTAGTTGTAGTAGTAGTAGTAGTAGTAGTAGTAGTAGTAGCAATCGTTCTATTTATAAACGAAGCAAAAAAGATACAATAAAACAAAACGGAAATAGAAACTAAACCCCGTATTTCCCGCTGAAATGGTGCTGTCAGATTTTGATGGATTCAGAAAAAAGGGAGATCTACGACAAGCTCGGCCCGGAGGCGGCGGCATCCAAGCACCCCCCAACCGAAAACACCATGCTACTTGAGGTGCGACGCCACACGGCACTGAGAGGCAACTATGTCCAGGGAGACAGCACTTCCGCCCCTGGGCAGACAGTAAAATTGCCGCAATTGCCCCGACTGATACCAAACTACTTCAGTTTTAGTCTAGACCACCTCGCCTTACACCCTTGACTGCGCACGTTTTCTCTTGCTTGACATGTCTCCTGACTTTTTTTTGTCTTTGCTCAAAAGGGGTGTGAGATGTAGCGGCACGGCTGGTAAAATCGCGAGAGATGTCTATACACGTGATGGAAAGCGACCATCCCCTGGACTGGCGACGGGTTTTGGTGCGACGCCACTCGGCACTCAAAGGGTTATGATATGTAGCACTGGTTATGGCGAGGGATGTCTATCCCGGGGATGGAAAAACGACCATCCCCGCTATTGGCGACGGGTTTTGGTAGCCTGGGGATGAAATGCGGGCGACCCCGGTCACTGTAAATGTAATTCGGTGGTGTTTGTCGGAATCGTGGCCAGAGAATGCGGCACCTGTGTCGGTCATAGAGCAGGCACTCTACGCCATGGCATAGATTATGGGCAACCACGTACTATAGTAGTATTTTTTTTTAATTATTTTCCACAGGTTGTTTCCTTCCGCCGCGTTCATCTCGTCCGCGCCGTTTCAGTATTTCAGTATTTGTTTTGTTCGGCCTCCCACGCATGCAACTCCACAGCGCGTTTATGAATAGTTTTACCTTTTTACAACTTGAAGAGTTATAGCTATCCAACCCTGATTCCATGTACCTTATGTAACATTGTGTCCGAAGCGTGGGTTCAGTTGTCAATTGGTTCAAGTTCGAAGCTCCCTCTTTGAGGTGTAGTAAGTAGTGACGTAGTATTAGCACTCCGATAATCAGTGGATACGAAGTATATCTATAGGCTAGAGGTATACGGTGCCAGATGTCTCATTCCCTTCATACGCTACATCGCGCATGCCCCCCCCACCCCACCCACCCCGCATAAACACTTCCCTTGCACACGAGCAGATGGCGATCTGGTACATGACGTGGGGGGTCTTGGCGTACGTGATGACCCTGGGAAAGAGCAACCGACAGTCGAGGGATTGGGTGTTCACGGGGCAGATCGTTATGCTGGCGATGGAGGTGTCCATCATCACCACGCCCGGAGGGGAGGGAGTTCTACCATCGTGGTTTTTCCCTAAGATGGCGGAGTACGAGGTGGGTGGGTGCGTGCGTGGGTGAGCGGGACCCCAGCGTCAAACGTTGACGTCGCGAAAATTGCGCCGCTCCTTTCGTTTCGTTTCGCCCTCAGGTTGCGCCGCACAAGTTTCTCCCGCGGGGATCGTTTGTTTTTTGTTCAAAGTTGAAAAAAACGCGGCAAACACGGCAGCCGTGTTTTGTCCCTTACTGGAAACTCCTCTTTTGAAGCTGTGTGTATTAGAATATGGTGTCCCTCTTTTTTGTGAAATCAACCTACTAACTTTATCTTCTGTACGAAATTTCGATCCCGCGGTACTATTATACGTATGTATAGATGTATGTCCTCGCACGGAGCCTGTAGGTGGGTGTCTACCCTGGGTGGTATTGTATTACCCTACGGTCGACCGCCAGAAAAGGGCTCGCGGCGGGGTTGGTTAGAGGAAACTGTCTGAAGAGAGTGGCGAAGCATGCTTCTTAAGAAATATCCGACTGATAAGCCTACTTTCGTCTGCCTGTGGTGTCGACTGTGTTGTCAGCTATGTTGCCAGCCGTGCCGGGGCGGTGAAGAGAGAGGAACTGTGATATGATGCCCATTTTCAGGCTGCTGACTGGGGAATGGTAGTCCCGCGGCGTTTTTTTTTTTTCCTTAGGACGATGTTCTTAGTTGCTGGTGGTGGTGGTGATGGTGTTGCTTGCTTGCGGTTATGGCGGAGGCACCACGGGGGGATAGCTAAGCTCCAGATAGTGCTTGGAGAAATGACGATGAACGTGTGTGAGAGGAGGCGGTACCATGCAGGACACACGGGACACGGCACCAATGCCAAGAACATTCCGCATGTATGGCATTTGCCCATGTGCTATCTATGTCGCCGGTCACGGCGATCCCCTCCTCTATTTCCACCACCACCACGCACCGCCGGTTGTCGACACGCTCGCTGATCATCCCGACCCCCATGATGCTTACCTGGTAGGTGATATGGATCTTGCATTCTATCTTCCCCGCCTATATGAACGGCTGCCGGTCACTCGGAAGCCACCTGTACGTGGACGTGGAGCAGCAGACGAGAGACATGCTCTTGGCGTTGAGGGCGGGTCACCAGGTGACGAAAAGGCTTTTTTGGTGGGGTGTTGAGAGACGTTTGTCCATGACGCCGGGACGCGAGGTGATGAACCGGCGTTGTTATGTAGGGGGCGAGGAGGACTTTTCTTGTTGTTTTTCTCAAGTAGCTGAACCGTGGTTCGGCTGCCTGCCTTGCGGTGCGGGCAATCGGCCGCGTTGGTCGCCAAAGACTGATGCATCTTGACTGGCGTCGATGCTCCCATACCCCACGTCGTGCTCGAGAAAGGTAGCGACTGCCTGATTATGATCCACACCTTGGACAAGATCATCTATTCTTCCAACTTCATGATCTAGTTCGTTCAGGGAAGATATATCATATATTCCTGATCTGTATGATCTGTATGATCTGTGTGATTTAGCTCATGTTGCCGGGTGGGAGCCATATACCCTGCATGATCTACAGCAGTAGGACGTGTTGCCTGGGTTGGATCTGCACTACGAGTATGCAGATCTTGTACAACCTCTCATAACTGCAGGTTAGGATCTAGATTATCTATTGCATTTTGAGCCGCTCCCAGTGCCGGGTGTGGTCGGGAGCTAGCCGTAAACATCTCCATGTCGTTCGTTCGCTACTTCGGTTGCGCAGCTCCTCGTGGCCGAAAACCTATTCAAATGCGAGCTTTGTCTGTCAATAGGATTCCGTCTCATTGATTGTGCTTGGGGTTGGGCCTGATCGATGGACGTACGTACGTACATAGGTTATTTGACCGATATGACCCGGAGAAGGAGTTGTCCACGTCTATCGTAGTACTGCAGTACCTCATTTGCTGCGCTGCTGTCGTGCCTGGATGATGTTTTCAGGTCTAACCGCAAGCAACTATCTCCCTCCCGGTGTATTTCCAAAGCCTTTCATGTTCGTTGCTTGCCACGAAGAAGCTTTTGCATGGCCGTTTTGGCTTTTATGCTGGCTTGAGTGTCTTTCGATGCCCGCACAAACATGCACCGAACTGGCGCCAACCCCCCCCCCCCCCCCCCCCCAGGTATGTTCTACGAGCATATGACTAAGGCCATGCATGATATCGAGTACACCCCTCCCCACGAACCCCCCCACGCACCCTTCCCAATGCGACAACACTTGTCTGACGCTCCCCCCCCCGTCCCCGTCCCCGTCCCGCCCTGGTGTGCCTCCCCCCTGTAACCGCGTGTCCCGCCCCCGGTACCCCCCCTGCGGCGATGCTCAAATTCTGTCGATAATAGGATGTGCTTGTGGTCCTGCGCGACATTCAGGGCAGCATTAACTCGCTCCCATCGAATGGGGGGGCGCGACTGACGAGCGGCGCTGCTAGCGGCTCCTCCGGGCCTAGAGCCGTTCCGGCTAGGGCGTCCGCCGTAGGGAAACTGAGGTGCGTTATTGCATGCCGTGGTTGGTTGTTGGTGGTGGTGGTTTGTGTTGACATTGGCGTTGTTTTCGTCGTTTGCTTCATCCCATCACTCCGTCCTATGTACACCGTTACCTGGTGTACTCCGTGGAGCAACGCACCTTCTCTTGGAGAGTGTAGGCTGGCCCTTTACCTCCAACAACCAGTCAGCTCATATCACGAAACAAGATATTCAGCATGGTAGCTGCTCTGGCAAGACATGCTCTTCGCTTGTCGAATACTCCATACCTCGGATAGAGCAGATACATCAACCCTAGATCTTCGAGGGCAGATGAATTCCCTATCTGTACGATAAATAGCTCATGTTGCCGGATGGGAGCCATGTAGCCGGCATGGTCTAGGACACGTTTCCTGGGTTAGACTTGTGCCATGCATGTTGTGCATAACATCTAATAACGGCAGGTGATTATCTAGATGATCTATCTGTAGATGATCTGTCTGGCGTGTGGAATAGTCTCACAACGGACCATATCACGTGTGCTCGCAACCTTGACTCGACCCGCTATGTTGCTGATAAAAATTTATGAACAGGGAGTTAGAAGAGAAGCTGAGCCGAACCGGAACGGGTGTGGATGCGGTGGCGGCTGAGATCAAGGACACTGGCAAGCCAAGCGGGAACATGCAGTGGCTCCTTGTAGGAATTTGGGTGGTGTTCTACTTCTTCCTCAACAACACGGGCTCCTAGGGCCGGGCCGAACGCGCAGCAGCACCCATTGCAAGCGAGTCTTGAACAGGAAGAGACCATTCTGTCATTTTGATTGCAAGCCAGCCTTGAACAGGAAGAAACCATGTTGTCATTTTTTCAGGGCTGGTTGAGCTCTCCTTCGTATGACGAATGCGAACCCAGTCGAATTACAGGGTCCCATCCTGTCTAGCGCGCGTAGTTCCCCCTGGTCGCCATGCCCGCCGTGATCTTCCTCTCTTTGACGGACACATTTACAATGGGAATTTTGTCGCCGCTTTCCCTCTCTTATCACCGCGGTTTGTCTCACGAAGGCAGGCACGGGTGTTTTGATCTTTGATCGGCCGGTTGTGTCGGCTGCGCCTTCCTTTCTTTATTTTTCCCTTTCTTCAATCCTTCCGTTTGGCGACGGTGTAAGTCTTAGAAGTTAGCGTCGTAAAATAATAGCGGGGACGGATGTCGCTTTGCGTACGCCAAGCGAGGGCAGAAGTTTCTCTCCTTCTCGGGACGAGATGTCGCTTCGCGTCAGCCCCAACAATGTCCAGAGTTCGAGTCGACGGGCGGGCGCAAAAAGTGGTGTCGAATCATTGAAAGGCCCAAAGCGAGATATGCATGTAGCATGGTCACAGGAGGAACCTGCCAGGATGGGGCCATTCCGCCTTTTCGAGCCACTGTCACGCCACACACGGCACGGCACGGGTACAGGAAGACCCTGTCAGGACTTTGTCGAGCTGTTTTTTTAGGCTTGTCTTTTGGAACAAGGGTTGTGTCGAGCTCAGCGCGGGTACGGAATAGGCTCCGCTGTTTCAAGGGAAACCCACTGGGGTCGCTGTCCTATTGTGCCTGTTGATTGAAGAATCGCGCTTGTTGTGTGAAACACAGCTGACGTCGGCTGAACTGTCGATTTGGGTAAAAAGGGGGGAGGTCCGTACAGTAGATGTGGGGCGTTCGACGCCTACGGAGAGAGAGGGCGGGGCTTTGTTGGTGACTCGCTGAAAGGCTTGCGAGGCGCATCGTCGTCCCAGCCGGGGAAGGGCCGGAGAAAAGTTCCATGGCTGCGGTGGGTTTTATGCAGTGTACCTACAGTAGTATAGTGCTTTCGGTTCGCCCTGTGTGCCGTTTATTCTCGCGATCCCGAGACACGCCAAGTGTTGGAAGGAGCAAGCGAGTACTCCATTATTATCTGCCTTGTGGAGGCGTTGGATGTGTGGATGAAGCCAGTGTAGTTTTTTTCGTGTAGGCTTCGTAGCGGAAACCAATGCTGCTGTGGGGTCGGCTTGCTTCGCGCTCCCTGCTGTCGATGTCGGGTGGGGGCCACGCGACGCTGCAGGCGGGTCATGATCGCAGAAGACGCAGTGCCATACCAAAACATTCAAAGCGACAGTAGAAATTACTGCCACTGGTCAGTAGAGACAAGCCGAGAATGCCCATACGATGATGCGCACGTTGTTGCCAAAACAATTTACAATTTCTTTCGAATTATATCGAGTTATGTTGCGTGTTTTACGTTGCGAACATCATCATCACCCGGGAAATCCACGATAGGGGTGGCACGGACCATATGCTTCCAGAATGGGGCGGCAGGGTCCGAGAGCACCGATTCCATGGCGGTGTGCTGCGGCTAATCAACCCCCTACTGTCGTGAGACTCCCGCATGCATGTGTATACACTGCAAACCAGGCATGCCCGCAATTTATGGTGCCGTAAAGCTAACTTCTATTACGTCCTGATTCCTCGAAAGCCCAACATCATGCGTTTAGTTTTATCCGACGGCCGGTTCCGTGTGCCGAGACAGTGCACCTGGGGTGGCTTAGCCTAGAGATGAGGAGATTGTGGTCTGCACCGCTGTGAACTGTGAATTTCCATCTCCTTTCACATATGTCTTCTGGCGTGCAGGATGGCCCACACGCCACAAAAAGTATGCTGATCCGAAAAAAATACATGCGCAACACGTGCAGGTTAAGTTTACTGCAGTTTCTACAGCAGTATCGCCGGACTATTGAATCTGCCGTCAGCCACTCTTCAGAACCAATGAAGCCTACGCTGTGAGACGAGAAACGCCCAGTATATTCGTAGTCAGCAGCACTGAGCAGAAGAGGCCGACGGACAACTACAGTCGCACTGATCAGCAGAAGAAACCCACTACGTACAGTTCGTAGAACCTACCAGGTATCAACGACCAGCTCCAGCCATCACCGCGAAAAAAGAGCAAAACAGCAGAAAAATAGGCGTAGCACGAGGCTCATGACCTGCTTGAGATTTATTTGAATACGCATGGCATCTTTGTGTAGCTGCCAGCAAGGACGGATCCAAGTGTTGCAGCAGTACAGACGTCTTGGTGTGAGCGGGGGATACCGCAGCAGGGTCAGATGTGCGCCCCAGCTTCGTAACTATTATGCTGGTACAATTTAACATTTGTAGTAATGCCGGATGCTTGTTAAAACGCGATGGCTTTTAGGTGTTCACATGTTTTGATCCGACAGTCCAAGGGTAAGGAAATGGGCAGAGGCTCGAAAGGTTGTTCACAGCAGTATCCAGTCTTGTATTATGTATTTTCTCCACGTAGAGCCCCTCGTCAACACCAGCAGGTGGAGAGAGCACTCTCTGAAGTCTCACCGACGTTATCCAGCCAAACCAAGTTGTTCGCAGTAGCATGCAGTCCCCACCAAGCCATGCAGTCCATATCAAGTCATAGAGTAGAGTTCAAACAGAGTAAACAGCGGGGCATACATCGCGTAAGCCTCGACACCCCAATACCTGGTATACCGTTATCAAACATCAAAGTACCCATGGAATTCCACAATCCACATCGCATCTTCTGTATCTTGGTACATGCACCAACCAACATCCCCCCTGCTCTGTACACGACAAGATGCGATATCATATTACAATTATCGATTTTGCTGATGAGCAGTGTCTATCTGTGCGAAGTGCATATGACGGAACCATTTCGTCCCTGCGCAGTGAACGGGATTGCAATAGAGCAACACAGTAACGAGATCCTTCCAAACCCAATCCGAAAATCATGAGTCGAACTATAAAAAAACAACATCCCAAAGCCCTCACAAAATCCTCGAAACCCACATCCTCGCTCAATCAATGTACCATAGCCATGATAACTTGCTCAATGGAAAGTCCGAGTAATTTCAAGTCAATGCCCCACGGGGCGAACCTACACTACCGATGAAGGTTGATACGGTGTTGTATATACGCCCCCCTGCTTTCGCTTCTTTTAGAACATGAGGAATATGTTCAAGTAAACGTCCTACTAACCTACCTGTATGCTACGCACTAAATGTCTATCGTGCTTCCATCTGCCAAGGCCATTCACGAACCAAACGCGACGCACTTTTGAATCCTGTGAAAACCACATCATGCGATCCCAGTTTGCATTCCCACCCGTCCCTATCCTCGACGTACTGCCATGCTAACCTAGCTACGATTGATTCCTGCATTCGAAAGGTCCGAACGTGTTCGGTTTCAGGCTTACCCTTTACTACCAATTCATCATCGGGGGGAACTAACCCCCTCGCCTGCGATGCTGGGCTGAGAATCAACAACCTTGGAGTCATTTTCCACCAACTAAAAGTGATGCATGCTGGGGCTTTTACACCCACGCATCAAACGCTCGGAAACTGGCTGAGTAGAAGAGCTGACTGTTTTAGCGCCGGAAAAAACCGTGAAACACGGTGACCGCCTTCCCCTTCAGCAGTACTCTGCCCCCCTCCTCCCCCCTGCAGACCGTCGCACGAACGGCTCCGCCTCGAGCCGAAGCCTGGAACCCCTTCAAGGAATCCCTGCGCGCATCGAACACCAGGTGGGGCAGATAGAGGTTACGCCTTACCGCGGTGCACAGCACAAAAACACGATCGCAAATACACAACATAGTTGGCTATCAACGTCACGCCAAATGATTCAATGGACGGCCAATTTCTTGAGGGGCAAGACGTCCGCATCGTAGTTCGACCTCCCACAACCTCATGAACCATACACCCCAATCAAAAACCAAGGCCGATCGCCCATTCAGGTTGCCACTTCAAATGAAGGGCGGTTTATGTACAATGTGCTGCACGTTTTTGCACATCTTCTTTGCTGGCTGCGGGTCTTTTCTCGCGGTCTGGGCAGCGGGGCATGAAGCGGGCCCGTGTATACACTAGAGGTAAGTTTGGGCGCCGGCTGTGCTCCGCGCCGCGTGCTCTGGGCGTTCAAAGTCGCGGCGAGCTAGCTTTTTCCGCGGGATCCTTTTCCGCCGAACCAGAGCCAAGCAGGGCGATGGAAACCCGCACAGTAAAAAATGAACCAGGATTTCGCATGTTCTGTGCTGTGTACAGCAGCTCGCACCTCGCCTTGAGGCCTGGCCGCCTCTCACCTCGAGTGTGGTCGCCTGCCACCTGGACACCTCGCACCTCGGCCCTCCTAGCGTGCAATAGCAGTCACGCTTCGAGCTCACTTTCTTCGTGCCACTACGCTTTTTGTGTGAATGAGTTCGTGGATGATCATTTGGAACCTCTCACAAACAGCCGTGCCATTGTTTTTTACGTTGTTTCGGCAAATTCTGATGTGGGTCCATTTATTGAAGGTTAATCTATTGATCTGGGAACTTTCGTGCTCGGTTTAGCAGCCATCTCAAGCCGCATCGGCATTCAATATCGGTATCACAGCAGCAGCTTATCTCCGAACACTTCCTTGAACTTCAAAAGCATCCGCGCAGAAACGAGTCCACCAGTATCGGCACAACAGCAGCAGCAGCAGCGGTAAAACAACAGCAAACCTCACCTAGGCTTACAAACAACAGGAACGCCTATTACGGGGGACCATAGTTAACAGGACCTATGGTATACATAAAAACCTGTATGTTTAACCATTTTTACTAACAATATTTGGTCCTGTTAACTATGGCCCCCCGTAATAGTGATGATGATGTTCCCCCTTTTCACCTTACGACACCTCCGGGATTTCAAGCCAACCACATCCCGAAAGGAACCCTTTTACTGTACTGTGTGTTTGTCTTCACACTCAATCGTCTTTTCTACCCAGCTTCATCAGTACACCCAGTGTCCGTCCTGATTCTTTATCCTAGAAACACTGATTCTGTGGTCACAGACTGGGAGATAGAGGACGACCAAAAACCAAAAAAATATGCCAAATTCAAGTGTCAAGCAAGTGAAATGCCTGCGTGTCGGGTACGACAACACAACAACACAAGCAAGACCAGAAAATAAGAACAAGACAACTGTTACACTCATATACCGGGGCAGAATGCCCACGCGCGACAAGCACGACAGGCCTCCACTCGCCTGCCGAGCTTCGACGCCCAGTACGGTGCTAGGCAGCAATGCGCGCTGCCAGTGACCGGATCTTCGTCGATACCTTGCCTAGGTGCGAAGAACCGGGTGCGGTAGTCCACTCCCTCATCTCCTACAAGATACCACATCAGGCAAGCTTGGCGTTAGCAACGTCCGCAGAAGGTGCACCAAACAATCGCTCGAAACGCGGATGCAAGCCGTGTTGCTTCCCGAGGGGGTGGAGAGAAGAGGTCCAATCTGCTCGACCTTCTGGATGCCGTGGCTTTAAGGTTTAAAGCCGCACAACGCTTAGAGCCCACGGGGAAAACATGTGCACCGTGACGTTCAATTGTTAGTGTTTTCCCGGTTCCTCTCGCGACGACATCTGAGTGCAGCGTTGATATGAGACACGGGACGAGAAAACTGCACATCCGAGTAACTCGCGCGGTTGGGAACCGCGAAACGTACGAGATCGAGAACCCGCCGGATATATGGCTTCAAACACGAAGAGTTCGATGGGGAACCTGTGGCACAGCTACAACGATTTCCAGCCAAAAAGAGATGCGAATTGGGACAAACAGTACGATGAAACACAACACGACAGTCCTATCGCCCATCGCGGAGCAATCAACTGAAGGATGATGGATGGCGAAAGAAATGCGGTGCAAAAACAGACCGAGCTTCGGTTGTGCCGCTGCGTCCACCGTCCGCCGCCTCACCTGCTTTCGCCTTGCAGGTAACAATGAAACCCCGGATATCGACTGCAGCAAGCATCCTCATGTCCGGATCGAGCGCGTCAAACGCTTGCGGGGTAACCTGGCATCGATTGGCGTGCAATTGAGCATCGGGCGGAAGGGGAGCGGTCGCAAGAAAGGTTTTTCGGGTGGCGTGGGCGTTGTTTTCGGGGCAGGAATCGAACATTCGCTCGTTGCGACGGACGTTTTGTCGAAAGTGCTAGTGCGCTCCTAAAGCAAGGCCCCACGGTCATTTGTTTTGTAAATAATATTACTATTGTAGAAGAGAGTCAACGATATGCGTTGTTCTTCTATTCCTTAGGCGTCACCTTAGTGCGTGTGTGTATGGGTATCGGGGTGGTGGTATTTAGTGTTAGGGTTAAGGATAGAGCGCGACCTAGTTTCGGAACGGATAACCTGAACATATATCGGCATCGTAAATAACGTACGTTCGAGTATATACAGCCGTTTGAGAGGTTCTCGGGGCGAGCCGCCAGCGCACAAGGCGGCACGATGGTACGGAAAATCGCGTTTGCGTCGACCAACGCTGCGGCTGTGACGCAGGCATGACAATTACTGAACACGGAGCACACGATTGTTATAATTGCTGCTGCTGCTGCTGCTGCTTTGTTGCTGCTGTCTCGACAAGACCAAACTAACACGATTGCTAGCGATAGTTCTCAACGGTTCTTTCGTGTCCTTCGTCATCGCAAAATGGTTGAGTTTGTGCCATTACGACAGGCGCAATAAATGGGATATCAGCAAATACCTCAACCATGATGTCGTTGCGATTGCGGCCGACGAAAAGCACGCCTTCGGAAATTCGGAGAGCTTCCTCGATCGCCCGGCGGCTTTCATCGGTGGGGGGCAGGGGGTCACCGACAACCTGAGCGGTGCAGCATGGGAAGGGCCAAGTCAGAACTGGCCGTTTGCCCTTGCCGAGGGCAGCGATGTCTTGCTAAGCACACGGGCGACGAAACCCCAGACGTACAGGCAGCACCACCCCAGAATTCCACGCCATACGCCCCTGTACGACACCATTCAGAACCAGTGCAACACACGGTTGTTCCAGGCGTATTACCCCCGTTTCCTTCGCTGGGCTACTTCGAAGAGGTGCCGTTACATTGTGGCCTGCCTGGCAGAATACAAGAGTAAACCCGGCCTTGCAAGCGATGAGGAGCAATGTTGACCCCTCAGAGACAGTGCTCCGTTTCGAAAGGGGTGCGTAGTCAATGGTCACAAACTAAGACAAGCAACAAATGAGTGCGGCTCGCCCCCCCCCCCCGCCCCCCGTGACACAAAAAAAAAACGGAGGCATGTTCATCTTATCCGCATTTTTTTTTGGCGCGACAACCCGAACACAACGGTAAAGGGGTTCAGGTGGCGGCAATATGCAACACTCCCTTTCTTGATGTAAAGCGATCTGCCCTCGGAGGGGCAAGAACCATCTCGCCTGCGCAGGGAAGTCCATCTCCACCCAGCCTTCGCCGTCCCGCCGGCACGTGAGAACGCCGCTCGCAGTGGAAAACCTGATCGCGGTGGCGGGGCCGACCATACCCTCCTCCCACAACGCGAAGGAGGCAGCTAGAGTGGCATGCCCACAAAGATTTACCTCGCCGCCAGGTGTGAACCAGCGAAGGGCATACATCGGTCCCTCCGAGTCTTATGCATCGGCACAGGAACACGACGGTACAAGGAGCGATCGAGGGGGTGTAGGCTCCACGGTTAACATCCGCTGGCATCACCTACACATAATCTGGCGAGCTTCAGAAGTTAGGAGCACAGCGTCACTCTTCGACATCTCTCCTGCCCCGACAAAACCGTTAGGGCTCAACGAATAACGGTCTTCACAGTTACATCTCGCGACACCCCGTCACATGTCACCCATTGCATATCACACATTTACTCGAGTCACGAAAACACCCTGTACCTTCCAGACACCAACACTCGTCACATCTCAGCCAATATATGTACACTACCCGTGGCATCATCTCACTCCTTGTGTACCAGCGTAATACATATATACCCCGTTACATACTACCACCGGCTGTATCTTACAAACCCGAAGCAGATCGCCCTCCCTCCCTCCCTCCCTCCCTCCCTCACCCCCCTCCCACCTCAATCCAGACAAATCGATACACATTACCCTCGCCCGTGACATTTATGTTACATATATAGCATGCGCCCAATGCAGATCCCCGTAACATATCACCCGTCGCATCTCATGCGGTACATCCCATCCGTTACATCTCGCCATTTATCGGGCCTTACCCTACGCACCCTACCGGGTACAATTTGCCAATCGGTATGAATATATATATGTTACACTCATCTCTCACTTAGCTAACCTTGCTACCCGATGCACCTTACCAAATGCAATCTCTGTTGCACGCCACTACAATGCTCCTCCAACCGCAACTCCTCTCATGTCTGGCATCGCCTCATCCGGCCCAACTTATAACCCGTTGCGTCTAAACCGTTCCGCATCGCCTATTAGCTACACACCACCCACCCAAAACATCCTTCTCGGTTCGTCGTACCCTCGCCAGTTACACTGCATCGGGTAAAGGTTACCATGCAAATCGCAGTCACCACCACCCGATACACATCACCCATTACACCCCGTTAGTTCCGTACTACCCGTTATACTTCCGTGCCTCCTCATTATCTCACCGATTAAATGTCACCAGCCGTTGCACCATACCCGGTGCACCTCACACAGCTGCACATCGGCACCCGTTACACCTTAACCGATACTTCGTGAAACTGACAAACGACAATCTCTACCCGTTCCAAGCAATGTGTTACGCCATACCCTACCTACCCCAACCGTTACATATCCTAAGTTACATTTCACCCGGTGTATACCCATGCCACTTGATCCGATACGTCGCACCCATTACAGCTCATTTCCTGTTGCACCTTAAGCGATACACCTCACTCATTGCCAACCTTTACAACATCCCCCCACCGTTACACTTCGCGCGTCACCCCCTCCGTTACACCTCATCCGCCCCATAACATAATATCATCGCCCTTTTACAACTCACCCATTACATCACCATGCCACTTCATCTGTTATACATCGCCCGTCACACCTCACCACTCGTTGTACTTTAGTCGATGCTCTTCACTCCTTCCAAACCACAACAGCAACCCTCACCAGTACATAATCCACGTATCACTCCTCACTTCGCCAGTGACACCTTGTCCCGGTCACATATCACCCAAAGCAAACCACTACATGTTACATCGTACCCACCGTCCGTAACATATGACGATATAGACAAACCTGGTAAACCATTGAATATCACCCCGTGTCGCACGCTGCCCGGTGTGCTCCGCCCATTTTAAACAGGTACACCTTGTCCTCGCTCGCGAGTTACATCTAAAACACACACCTTACCCTCGCCTTTGTCACACTCCATCCGATACGCCTTAACCGATACCTCTCACCCGTTACTCCTTCTAACCCGACAGAACGATCTTCAACCGTCCCATCTCACGTCTTCACACCTTACCCTCGTATCACCCGTTACATTCTCCCCGTTATATCTTCGTGTCACCTCGTCCGTTACATTGGATACCAGCCGTCACATACCTTAACCGATGCCGGTACACTTTACCTATTCCAAACCGCTCTAACGCCTACACCAGTGCTCGTGACATCCTACCCGTCACGTATCACCGGTTATACAACACCCGTCATATGTCTGTCCACTCGCCGCTACTGATCATCCGATACTCGCACCACCCGTTGCACCTTAAACGATGCACACTCATTCCGAACTACTTAAATAACCTCGCAGGTTACACCTCGCGTCTTACACCTTGCCGTCGCCCCGTGATACCCCGCCAGTTTTACATCACCCGCTACATTTCGCCGGCTACATCTCGCCCGATACTCTCACTACTCATTTCAAACCGCCATAATCACTATCATCCGTTACATCTCACTGCCCTCGCCCCATAACACGCCATCCGCTGCATACCACCCGTTACACTCCACCCGTTACATTATCATGCACTTTTATCCGTCGTGTATCACCCGTCACTCCCACCCGCTGCACCTTAACCGGCGCACTCCACTCATCTAAAACCGCTGCCACAACTCTCACCCGATACACCTCACGTGTTGCACCTCACCCCCGACCATAACACATCACCCGTTACATATCCCCACCCGGTTACCCTAGACCATTACGATATGTTGCAGTTCACGGGTTACCCCTTCAGCATTCACACCTCACCCGTTACATTCCACCCGTTACGCACCACCCACTACATGCCGGACGCCACGCCCAAAACTTCAATCGTTCGATGCACCTTCCACGCTACATCTCACTAGCTGCTGGTCCGCTACAAACCGTTATATGTCACTCGGTAGGTTTCCTCTGCTTCGCTCCACCTGCTATACCATCCTCATTATACCCCGATACAACAACGCCATTACGGCTCACCGTTACAAACTGATGTATGTCATCCATCCGCCATATTCCAGTATCGCTAGCTAGCTTGGAAGCGGTATTGGAAGCAGGAAATCCCTCGTACCGACAGAGCAAGCACATGCGTTCAACAAATTTGCTATCAATAGGTCTCAGTTTTGAACCGATCAAATCTGCGCCAAACCACATCGATCAGTGTGGCGATTTACTGACTGATCGCCCTTCGTCCTTATCCCCTTGCACACGCAATCACTTTTGCGTCTTCTTAAGGTTACTCTGGCTAGCGCCCACCATGCTACTGTAATATCGCAGTGCGCGGCATACACATGATACCGTCTCACCTTGGCCAACGCTCTCCGGCTTCAACTCCACGAAGCACGATTCGGAGAGGTTCATTTCGACTGCAACCTTGTTCATGGTAGGCGGAACGGAAAAAGGGGACGGGCGTCGAACATCGCTCTAATTGCTGAGCATCACTCAGGCCGAACTGACATTTTAACCTCCGTCAAACGACAGGCCTAACGAACGAAACACAGGCGGACCGTCCGAGAGTTGTTGGAGATAGAGAGGGGGAGATACAGACCGCTTCACCCCAAACAAGTCACCTTAAGCGAAACGGGCAGCGGCGTTTTCCAGCCTGAGGTAACAGCTGCCAATTATTCCGGCGTTTCGTCCAAACGCGCAAGCAAGGCTCGGCGCTTGCCTCCGACTTCCAACCCCACCTTCTGCATCCAGTCCGCATCGCCGCCATTGTGGGTAAAAAAAACGGCCGCAGGATTTCCTCCGAACGTCCGTTCAGTAAAGGCATCCACCTGCTCTCGGGGAGGAATTAACAGTTCGACGGAAGGGCGACTACGCCTCAGACACGATGATACAACACTATTGTTGTCAGGGGACATTTTGGGCCTATCCCCGGGTTTCCTTAACGGACCTACTTCAGTACCTGGTATATCATATGGCGAGGAGCGAAAAAATGTTGCTGCAGGACATTGCACAAAGAGGACATTCTATTGGCGTCTGTTCTTGGACCAAAAATTGCTTATTACGGGGGACCATAGTTAATAGGACCAAATATTGTTAGTAAAAATGGTCAAATATATAGGTTTTTATGTACACCACAGGTCCTATTAACTATGGTCCCCCGTAATAGTATGATTTTCCTCTTCATCAACCGCATCTACTAAGCAAGGAAAGGCTTTGGGAAAAGTCGGTAGAATGGTCATCGCGCATGTATGATAAACGTGTCGACGGAAGACACATCAGACGGAATATCCCATCGGGAAACCTTACCGACAAACTGCAGTATACTCGGTCCAACGGCCCGAAGCCCAGGAGCCGAGGCACGCCTTGTTAGCCAGAGCTAGAGCTTGCACTCTATCAATCCTCACCTAACATATCTACGGCAACCTAGATCGCATCAGCCTCGAGCGTCGTCCTCAGATCGTACATTCCGTTTTCCAAATGCTCGATATGTGTCCCTTGCTAGCCCCGGCCATGCAACCCAGATAAATAACATATATCGGGGTTTGTCGCGCAACAGTAGGCATTACGGGCATGGTCGAATTTTGTGGACACCCTCGCGTATGAAACAATAGACCCACCACCAACACCACCAACCAAAGGTTGTATACTTTGTGTTGATCTTGTACTGGTCTGCAGGTAGTCTGTGGGGATATAACCCTTCTGGTTAGACAACCCAGCGCATCATTCTCGCGGAGTGGGATCCACAGCTAGAACGAAGAACAGCCGCAACGCGTTTTCGACGACGGCGGGAATGCAACCAACATCGTGCCTTGCGACCTCAGGGCTTCCTACGCGCTAACCTGGCGCCCAGAGCTACCCCTCGTCTACACCTCGCGTCGTCCGAGCGTCCGACACTGGCGACACTGGCGACACTGGCGACACAGGCGACACAGGCGACACAGGCGTGCGCGTATGACGGGCAGGGCGTAGGGATCGCCGCCCGCACCCCGCACTCTCGCCATACTGATTTCCCCCTCTAGTCACACGCACCTGCAAGAACCTGAGCAGCCGCGGCTCCGTTGTATCCAAGTCGACGGTCATTTCGAACCAGGGGTCCTTCCCGTGGACAACTGGGCTGAGGCCCTTGAGGGCAAACCCGCAGGAGGCGTACATGCCCAGGAGACCGGCCTTTGCAATCAAGCACACACGTCGCACCCCCGGCTGGGTGAGAGCGACGTTCTCCAGGTACGCCTGTGCATGGGACCCACGGCGTTTATATGAGGCTACAATGAAGGGACGGGCGGGGGTTAGCGGGGGATGATGACGCAAACGAGGCACACGTTCGCGTGCGGTAACGCGGCAGCACCTGGACGAGGAACGCCCTCGCAGACGCCCTCCCCAGATGAAGGGCGACATGTAACTCAATAAAAACGCCTTCATGCGCACATCGAGAATGATGCCCTTGAGTCAAACAGCCGTGACTTCGTTCATTGTGCTAGCAGTTCGAAAACCGGCGGTTCGAAAACCGTATGATACATTCGAAGCTAGCAACGGGTGCCTCGAGGAACGTATGAATTTTCGTTCCTCTGCTTGCCTCTAGCTGAGTACCAGGCATTTTTTTCAACAAAAGGTACACAGAATAGAGGTATTATCGATTTCGGCTCAGTGCACCCAAGGCTATCAACAGCCTGAACCTTGAGCATGGTAGTGGCGTATCCCTTGCGGCGGTGGCTCTCTGCGACCACCACCGAGTGGATGCACAGCGTGGGTCCGTTGGGGTCGTGCCCGTCCATGGACTCGTGCGACAGTTCCGCTCCCTGACAGCAGGTGCCGCAAACCATGCTGACCATCTCTCCGGCGTGACTCCCCTGTGCGAGGGAACCGGGACGGTCGAGGAAGTAAGTGACAAGGCAAGGGCCAGCAACGGAAGCGTAAATCAGGATGTGCGCGGTCACCGCATTTCAGCGCATCCCAAAGGCGGCGTGTGACGAGGGACGAGGAACTAGGCACACAGATAGCTAGAAGCTAGAAGTGGGAGCAGCTGTAGAAGAATAGCAGATATACTCGTAGAGGATACGGGACCACGGATTCGACGGGCCAAACTCCGGCCGAAAACAAAAGCCCGTGTCCCACGAAGGTACTTTCCCTAGCGCCGTTCAACCGAACGATATCCTCAGGCGCTCGTTGCTGTCTGCCGCTGACAGGAGCGGCATCCCGACCGGCGCGCAAGCGTGTACGCCAGCGCGCGGCAGAACCTTCCGAATGCTCTTACCCGTTGCAGGCGTCTCAGCACGATTCGCGTTTAGGGCAGTAGCACCTCCCCGCACGGGTAGCTCGTTTAGTCCAGCAGCGTCAAGTTCTGACCCGAACCCACAAGGTAGACTGACCCCCCCCCTCTCGCCTGCCTTTCCTGGGAACGATTTTCCTACTTTTGTTATCGCAAAAGGTTTGCTTATTTTGCAATCCCAACGCTCGTGGTCTCGCGTCGATCTGGGCTTGCTCACGAGCCAGACGCTTTCCATGCGTATGTCATATCGGCGTTGGCCGTAGATAACCTTGAAGAGACCAGCGTCGTGTGCAGGGACTGGAGTATCGCGCAAATAGTTCAATCGAAGTCGTGTACAAGTACTTCAGCCGAACTCGCGTGTGCACAAACAAATTGGGTGAAGTCGTGTGCAAATAAATGCAGCCGAAGTAGGGTGCAACTAGTTCAATTAAAGTACTTCAAACCCAGACCCCCTTGTAAAACAAGGCGGCCTATCTCATGATAAAGCCGCTCGAAGAGCCTAGCAATACGGTTGCCGCCATTATCAGTCTAGTGAACACCCTACGACCGGCATACGGGTATATCACGACTCACGCTCTTCATGGTCGCCTCGAGGAAGAACGCTCCAGCGTTCGCGCGGCGGAAGCGCATGCCTTCCGGGCTGGCAGCCTCGTCCGACGGGTAGGACGCGCATTCCATTTCCACCGCCGCAGCAAGCTTAGCTTCTGAGAGCTCCCGCACCTGGCAATCGGTTGCGTTGTCGACAGCGTCATGAAACGGTGTGCTGTTGCCGAGTTTGCATTCTGATGGATGCGCCGTAGACACAAACACATAATGAAACGCTGGATAGACGAACGAGCTCGCGCGGTTTTGATCGTGTCATCAAGACATCATAAAACGCCGCGTTGGCAGGCTTGCATGTGGATGTTGGTGCGAGACGGCAGCAACGCAACAAACCACGTTCGTTTGGCGTGCGCTTTCTCTCCTTTTCTTTGGTTCTCCCGCGCATCTTTAGCACAAAGATCAGAGCGGAGCGAGGCAGTACCAACCATCCTACCAGGTAGGTAACCGTATGCGTGCTGCGTTTTCAGCGTGGGTGTTCTGTCACTCATCTCAACGGCAACTCTACGTCATGGAGCCGGCAGCGAGCAACCTGGCACATTTACCGTTTTATTAATAGTGCGGACGTGGTGGATGACCTTGGGTAGAAAGAGCGGTTACTACCACTACCGTACTGCAAACTGTATCGGATTCTAATCCCCTAGTAGTGTGTCCCCGAAATGCGCATGCAGTTGTAAAATAGACGAAGGTGGAAGGCGACAGCATCAACATCAACATCGACGTCGACAGCAACAAGGTCAAAAACAAACAGCAACAAACAACTGACGAACAACAACAGAGAATGAAAGTGGTAGACTCGCAAAAATATAACATGATTGATACATTACCCAACCTACATACCAGTACAATACTGGGTAGCCTCGCAATACACAGTAGTATACCTGGTATACAACAAAAGTGCTGCGCGTGCCGCCCCTGAAAAGACACTCGTACGAGGCCCGACAACTGTTATGGACAACTCTCGTGAAATTTGCGCACCTCGAGGCCTTTGTTTTCCAGCATGGCGGATACCTCTGGGCTGAAGGTCAGACCTGCAATATCATTGCGCGATACGTGTTCATGCGCCGCATGAATCGGGTCGGAGAGGTAGAAGAAAACCGAATCCATGGCAAACGGCAGACGAGTGCCAGACGGTGGATTGTGGGGTGCCGTACATCGGCGGTGGGTGTGAGGTGAATGTTTTACAGCTCTGACAGCAGTTGATAGGAATACGACGATCGGGCATGTGGGGACCGGCTGCCGCTGGTGTGTGCCAACATGTCCATGTGCGCTCACGAGGTCGGGAGTCACAGGCGATAGCTGCTGTACTCGTAGTGCTGCAGCTGCTGCTATTTAGATCCCCTTTGTACCCCGCGTACAGATCATCTACAGATCATTCCACGTGATGATCTACCGTAGACTTTCAGGGCAGATATATCATATGCTCCTGATCTTACATGATCTGGACCAGGTACAGCAGTAGCTCATGTTGCCGGGTGGAATCCACGTAACCTGCATGATCTAGCACATGATTCCCGAGTTGGATCTGTACTATGCAGATCCTGAACAACCTCTCATAACGGCAGGTGAGCAACTACTGCTGTATATCTAGAAGATCTAGATCACGACCTGTTCGAGGAGTGGATCTTTGTTCGTCGACGTCTACCGGTACCAGCCAGTACGTGCCGATCGGGCACGTTACACAAAGCAGTTGCAAAAGGGTGAAACGGAGAGGCCCTATATACGCGCTACTCGTAGTGACGGACGCTAAGCCAACCCAAGCAAATCAACCATAATGAGGTAGGCTGGGCTGCTGGCTCCATGGCCGCATACAGGCGAGCGCTTTACCTTCGTTACGGCCAGCCATGGCACACGCAACTGGATTCTGGGTGGGCGCAGCAGTTCTGCTCCGGACGCCTTGAGTTGCTCTTGTTGTCCTTGTTTGAAGATTAACCCTGTCACGTGCGAGGGAGGGAGCTGCAGCAATTCTCTCTGCACGTAAAAAAGGCACCCTCGGAGCTACAAAGCCAGTGGTGAACCCTGGCGCCAGCAGTATCAGTCCGAAAACCAATGCTGATGGAGAAGAACGCACAGCATGATCCATTGTGGCTGCTGTTCGTCCTCTCTCTCTAGTCTGGGATTGGTCGATAATGGAGTTCCAAATGAAACAGGCTTTTATAAACGGGGTTGAACAAACGGCGGCTAATTCCACCGCATTTGGCGGCGGCAAGGCCGGCCTCTGCTCCACCTCACTCCAGCGAGCAAGGACCTCCAGGAACCATGCGACGCGTCGATGCCTCCAGGGCGGACTTCACCGTCCCATCGCGCGTGTCGCTGGTAGTCGTAGCGCTAGGATCGATGTGTATGTGTGCCAACAGCTTCGTGTTGCCCTCCAGACCCCTCATATCAGGGCGGACGAGAATAAGCACGTCCGCATTTGCTCGAACCTCATCGCAACCGCCGAAGCAGTCTACGCGAATGATGGCCGGCGACCTTGATGTGAGTCTTATCCTGCTCGTGAGTGACAATCTAGAGTTGGTTTTATGGTGGATGCCGGTGGCAAGTGGGCAAACGATCGAAGAATCTTGTCCATTGGTGACTGTTTTGTAGTCATGAATGTCGTAATCCCTCGTTCAGGCGTGTACCTGCGACAGGAGCAGGCTTCCCGATAAGTACAGCTGTGCATGTACATGTATACCTATCATGGCGGTCAAATGCTTGTCGCTGTATTATACGGCAGCAGGCATAAACAACGTCACATGTGCGTATACTGGGTCCCGCTCTTAGAACTATCGCCATCGAGTCCTCCCTGTGCTCGAGAGCTCTTTCCTCTTCTCGGTCCCTCGCTGCTGCTCTTGTAGAAGAAGGGTCAGCCAAACGTGTACGCCTCCGCCAGAATCGTGATCGTACAAGCTGCTTCATGGCTCGATCCATTTATCATGCCCCCCTAAATCTAATTCAGAGCCATCATATAATATATCGCATGCTCTCGTGGGCTACATATCTTCGTGTCGCTTGTATGATATGCTATCGAGGGTTGGTTTAGACTGGCACCCCTGCTGGCAGAAAATCTGGGGCTTAAACCAACGTATACGAAGTAGCAAGCTACCTCGTATGATACTGCCGTCCCTGGATGCGCGAGAGCGAGAGGTACCAAAGCCGATGACAATCGATGAGCAGGAACCCTGATATATGCCCGATAAAATGAAGGCATGTATGGGAGAGGAGAAGAGAAAACACCCGTGACAACGGCTCGTCCAGAATGTTGCCGAGGGCACAAACCCACGCGAGTTGAGCTGGAATGTAAACGTGACGACCACAAAGAAAAGAAAAGAAAACTCAAACAGTTGTCCATGTTCATGTTGCCGCAGCCAGGCAGCAGCAGCGTTTGCACCGCATGAAGACGCGTCCTGATTGCGTTGCCCTGCCTTGCCTCGCCTCGCCCGCTCGCCTTGCTTTTGCCGGATCTCTCGTCCGACTTGTCCGCGTCGCGTTTCTAGGAGACAAAGGGCGTAACGGTAGACCTAGCGGAGTACAAGGGGGGAGCCATCACGGTCAAGGTGCCTCGCATGGAGATCTCCGACGCGCAGGCGAGAAATCAACCCACCACCTTATTTGACTCTTTTTTGAGACTTGAGTTGCAGGAGGGAGTTCGACTTGCTGCTACTCTTGAGATGTACCTGGTACACTGGTACCTGGTAGATGGAGTTGCAGTCTTGCCAACCGGAGGCATTCCTATTCGACCTACTATTGGCGACTCTGCGACATAAGAGGCCCTCGTTACTGTCCAGCTCTTCTGAAAAACGGTTAATCCACATCAGGACTACTAAATATATTCTTGTCAGAATGAGATCAAAACTTATTTGAATAGAGCTGAGTCTAGCGCTTCGCTTGTTTTACTACGGCGTTAGTTATACTAACATTTACCTCATACTTTGGGTGCTGTTGTTAGTGTTATGTTTACTACGTACCCTACGCCGGTATTGAATATGCTTTGATGTGTAGGTGGAAGCGGCCTTAAAGGCTTCGAAGAAGCCTTACAAGCTCATACCCGTAAGGTTTGTGGAGGAAGGCGGCACAAAGATGGGCCACACCGTCATCATGAACTGGGAGGCCAAGGTGCGAGAGCTTAACCGACACCTTTGGACTTCAGCAAGGACTACTACAGCTCTAACAAAAAGTCCTGCACACTGTGATTCATTTGCTGAAAATCCGGTAGCTCGTACGTCCAACAGCTTATTTGCAGTGGTCGCTTTCGTAGCCGGAGTGTTGGGCACAGCAGTAGCCCCTTTGTGCTGGGTGTTGCGTACTGCAGCAATAGGGTTGCGTTGGAAGTGTCGCGTACAGCTGTTGTGTTGCATATAGTCGTTTTTGTTGAGGTAGTGCTTATCAGTACAGCAGTAGCCGCTCTTGTTGCCATGGTATTGCGTACCAGCACAGCAGTAAGCCACTACTGCTGCGCTGGGGTAGTGTATATCAGGGCGGCAGTAGCCGCTGCTGGGCTAAGACATTGCGTGCGGCCGCAGTAGCAGCAGCCCATGTGTACGGAGACATTGCGTACCAGTCCAGCAGTTGCGGCTAATGTGCTAAGGTATTACGTGAAACACCAGTATCAGCATCCCTTCTGCGAAGGGGCATTGCGTACCAGAATAGCAGTAGCCGCTACTGTGCTGGGGTACTGGGCGCCACGACAGCAGTAGCCGCTACGGTACCGGGGGTTTGTCTTCAGCAGCAGCAGCAGCAGCCGTTACTCTGCTTCTGTGTTAATGTATGGTGTATCGATACAGCAGTATCCGCTGCTGTGTTAGGGTATTGCATGTAGCACCAGCACCAGCAGTAACCACTTTTGTGCTGGAGTATGGCGTATAAGTACAACAGTAGCCGCTGCTGTGCTGGGGTGTTTTCTGTCAGTGCAAAAGTAGCCGAAGCTATGGTGGGGCAATGCGTGCAGCAGCATCGGTCCTTGTGTCCGGGGGGTTGCGGCTGTGCTGGGGTGTTGCCTATCAATGCAGCAGTAGCCGATGCAGTGCCGGGATTTTGCGTGCAGCAGCAGCAGTAGTCCTTCTGTGCGGGGGTATTGCGTGCCAGTACAGCAGTAGCCGCTACTGTGGTAAGGTATTGCTCATGAGTACAGCTGTAGCCACTACCAGTACTGTACTGTCGTATTGTGTGCAAGTATATACAGCAGTAGCTTCTGGTATTGCGTACCGGTAAGGCAGTAGCCCTTTTTGTGCTGCGGTGATGCAGGTACGTGCTTCACGCCTTTCTCTTCTGACCACCGACAGTCCACCATGAACGGAGCGCCCGAATCCCGACGAGAAAGGGTTGTACGCGAGGCACCCAATTACCTGTAACTACTGTGTATGTTTTGCGTGTATTTCGGACCTTTTTCGCTCCCTGTCGGTTTCGCTTTCCGGCAGGTCAACGGCGCAGTCGTACCGGGTGCAAAGAAGGAAAACTTCGAGCTAGAGTTTAAGGTGAGATTGAGATGGGCTGACAAACAAAGTATGGCACGACAGGGGCAGTGGTAGAGCGGCTGTGAGAAAACGCCAACGCATAAGGAAACCCTTCTTCAGGCAGTCAGAGTGTAGTGCGAAAGAGTGGTGAGGAGTGGTGATGAGGTGCCCGCTTCGGATGGATAACCTTGTCATTGTACGGCAGGTACTGACGCGGTTCGGTAAAAAAAGGCTCCACCGTGACTGACAACGCTCCTTGTGATAAATCAGTAGCGCAGCAAGGGAGGTGCGACCCGGCAGAGAGAGAATGTATTTATCTGGAACTCCCACCATGGTGGGTAGCATATCAAGAGGTCATGCGACTCGGTATTTTCACCTGTACTAAACAGTCAGGACTACAACAAGTGTGCGACTCGATGAAAGGGGGCCACTTTCCTAGGGGGGAAACATCCATATTGCGGACTATTTGTAAATCGTAAGATGTTGCCCCGGGAAATCCATCTTTTGGTCGCGTTTCGATCGAACATCAGTGACGGGACACCCAATTCATCTGGACAGAAACTATCGCAGACCCTATCCTGGCCTTACTTCAACTATCTTACCTCGCGTAAACTGCTTGTCGCACCGCCACTGCCGACCGCAGGAGGGGCATGATGCTCCGTGGAATACGTTTGCGACAAATATGGCGGTGGGGATGGGGCAGATGGAGACCAAGGTGTTTCCGGCAACGTTTCCCGACGACTTCGAGGCAAGTGTGTGAGACTGCCATGTGTGGAGACCCTGCTAATTATAGACACCCTCTGCTGCATATCACATCAACAGTTCCCAAGCCCCAAGCAAAGCAACTCAGGAGGGCCGACTCCCTCGTGTCTTGGCGGGTCATGTTATCCTTTGATACGTTGTAAGGTATAGAGGTCGCACATTCTCATCGGGTGTGTGTCAGTATGCGGGTAGATATCTACGCCCCGGGAAATCTCGCTTGCACGCTGCTGGCGTGCGCGATTTTACTGTGGGGCGGTGAGCTCCGTTGGGTTTAAAAGCTTTGAAACGCGTGGTCGTATGCTGTCGCAACCTTTGGCGCGGAGTCGCGGGAAGGAGGAGGAAGGAAGGAAGGAAGGAAGGCCGTGCCCCAATCGACGAGAAGGGGCTTGGTACGTTAAATCAAGACCAAAGGGAAAAAATTGGCTCCAGACCAAGGTGGTGCTCGCAGTTGCCGTCGAGGGTTTTCTCAGACGCTTCTCGTCTTTGTAACAAGGCCCTAGGAGATGCACTAGGTGCCGAACATGTCGTATGTAGTATTTTAGGATGAATCTTATGCCGTAGACCTCGTGAGGAGCCCCCTTTCCCTCCTTCTCGCAGTCGACATCCGTTCGTGTTCGAGCGAGGTTTTTCTGTACACACGCCCTCGACGTTGCCTTCCCTCCGCTAGAGCGCCTTTTTGAGACCCCTCGGTGGCTTGTACACGAGCGCATCACCTCACCTTGCGTTGCCCCGGTGAGCACCGAGCATGATCCACCGGATTCCCTGGCCGCGGCGAGGAAAAATTGTGCGACATGACCCGAAGACATCTTCGCGTCGATTCATGCGTCAGAGGCAAGGGCGGCAAGCACGGCAGCGTGAGACGCATAGCATTGTACGTCGGGTGGCTTCAATGTTTGACCGGTGAACGTCCCACCCTTGCCACGCACCGCTCGACTTGATCAGATAGAGGGTTTGAGGGGTAAGGAGGCGTTAGTTCAGGCGGTGGTGAAGAACATCGCCAGGAAGGAGGACAAGCCGCCTGAGACGCGCAGCGACGATGAGCTCAGGACGCTTCTTCGCGCGAAGGGGGAGCAGACAATGCAGGTGATCATTGTTGGCCGAGTTGTCGCGGATTCCCAAGGCGAAGGCTGCGGATTGAACCGATTCGAAGACGCGCAAACAGCGAAATACGAACAGAAAAACGGACCGATTCTCGAAACCGATAGCGGAACCGAAAACTAAAACCGACCCGAACAACGAAACGGAGAACGAATCCGGAAATAAGCCGAAAATAGAAAAATCACACCTAAGTTCGAACCGAAATCGAACCCTCTCGTGACTTAAGGCGCTTCCCATTGAGTACGACGACCGTTGGCGTCACGAGCGAACCTTGTAGACGCGTTAATCAACGGGCGCGGAGTGGAGGGGCTGGGTGCTCTCCAACCTTCCGCCCCGAAGATTTGACTCAGCGATGAAGCACGTTGCTCACCGCATTGCCTTGACTGCCCCGTGCCTCGTGCAGAACCGAACGGACCAGGCGGTGGACGAGGCCATCAAGAAGGCCCTCCTTGACTCGTGCGATGTTAACGCTGACAAGGTGCGTGGCCGATATTTCTGAGGGCGCATCGAGGGGGGAGGGACGACCGCAGGGCCCGAGAACAGGACCCCACCGGGATGAATAGGATATAGCCTGACGAAGGAAAAACCCGATTCGAGATCAACAGCAAGCAGACGTGGGGCGCTGTTTTTCTGTCGGCAATCCGCATGTCCTGAATTTCAGTAGTGTTGTAGTATTGTTTGATGTCGAGCATGCAACATCACGAGCTATGCCCCCCCCCCCCCCCCCAAACATTGCATTGCGCCGCCCACGGTAAATGAAGCACTATGCCCCCCGTCGCCTCATGCTTTTTGCCGAGCCTGCAAAATGAAGAGCAACCCCCCCCCCTCCGCCTCATACTGTGGTATGTCACCGACGGGAAAAAACCCCGCTATCCCCCCCCCCCCGACGGCGGCTTCTTCGTCTGTCGGCATTGCTTGGTTGACTCAACCAGGTCTTGAATGCTGTATCGTGGGCAAAGTTTGGGGAGAAGTCGACTCTGGATTTCAAGTGGAACTGCATAAAGGAGAAGATAGCTGCCGTCGAGGGAATAGAGCCTCGGGAGGTGTCGACGCTGCTCCGCAATGAAGCGGACGTCGTCGTTGTGGACAAAAAGTAGCCGCCCGGGCTGCTGCCGCCGCCGCTAGTGCTGCTGCTACTGCTGCTGCTACTGCTGCGAAACAAAAGCTGCTGCAAACTACGGGCAGGTGTACGCTCCGTGCGCGCTCTGCTCGGCTGCGTATCGCTTCGGCGTTTGTGAGCTGCGCGCCTTGCTTGGTTGGAATGCGAAGCGTTGGCGGGGGCTGGTCAGGCACTCTTTTTCCGTTGTTCGTGTCTTACGCAGTGTGTATTGCGCCGTCGGGAGAATCGCCTCTTGAGCGTCGCTCTTTCAAAATGTGACGTTTTCAGCCTCTGGTAGGTAAGCGGCACGCAAGTGCGGTTTGTAATATTATTGATCGTATGACGCTGCAGAGGTTATCTATACGTAGCAATGCCAAGTTTACGTGGGTACTGCCCAGTAACTCACGAAACAGCGATGACCTTGTGCGCACAGCCAGTGTACCCAGAATCTTGACCTGTTGCACTCTGCTCCGAAAAGGGCCTGGTTGCTACCCGGTGCCCCCAGTTCCTACTATGAATAGAGGTATGACTGGCGTTAATTCGGTGGTGGCATACCAAGAGCCGAAAAGGCGTGGTTGCTTCTGAGTTTCGAGTGCCGAAGTGGCTTGTTCCTGCCCCCTTCGGCATCACGAGAGTCTTGTTTGCTATTGCTACCCAGGGGTGACTAAACACGTCATATGTGCCTTCCGGTGTCCCTGTTCGGTTGTTAGTGAAAAGCAGTCAAGATATATCGGAAGTTATTTCTCGCTCAAGCTCGAACCCCCTCTGCTGGGAGCAATGCAGAAATAAGGGGCGTACTTCTCGTGCCTCCTGCTGTTTGCAAACGGGCGTGCATGGGACCGCAGTCATTATTCTGGTCTCGTGGAGCATGTTCCTCGTTTCTCCTCCCCGTTTTTCTCCCTGCACGAAACAGGTTTTTACTCACAGTTTGCGGCTATGTGATGCCACCCACGAGTTGTAATTATCGTCTGCTTACGAAATTGTGATCACGGAGCTTTCATCCACTAGAAATAACAATCAGTGCGGACTCTAGGCGTGCTATAAGTAACAGTGAGGGTAGACATTGCGGTTTCATGTGAAGACGACAGTTGCAACGTCAACTTATCGAGGTGTGGCCACCTACCCGTAAAGCCTCAGATTCTCAAGAATCGAACTAATGGTGAGAGAGAGTAACGGAAAACAAGAAAACGGGGCAGAGCAACCCGCGCCGTTCTCGGGCTGAATTGCTGTTGTCCTTTACGATGCCCGCTGCGGACGTTGTGCTGGCCTGCCTGTTATTCTTCAGGAAGATGTACGGAGGGGGCCCGAATATCAATTGAAAGAAGTCGCTTGTCGCGCGCAATCGGCGGCCACGGTAAAGCGCGAACTAACTACGCTTTCAGCGACCGTGATCGAGCGGGGAGATGGAAAAAGGTTAGTCTGACACCGCCCAAATAAGCCGCACCACCGAAAACAGCGACAAAGGCTTGGCGTCACCTCAACCCTTGAGGCGTACGATAAAACATCGCTGTTCGCCGGACCCGCCGCGGTCTAAAAATAGAAGCACGAATCAAGGGAGTTCAGACCTACTCCCTTTCGTCTAAAGCCCGAATAATCTATGGTATCTCTCAGTTTTACTAAAGACAAGTGCATTTCCACCCCACCCTCTCTAACGTTCGAGCAGTCCGTCCCTCAACCTGCATCAAACAACGAAAGTACGCCCACTACCACACCCTCCTCTTGTAACCTCAGTCCGTCTTATTTCGAACAGCAGCAGCCCCGCGCGACAAAGGACCACCCCCCCCCGCAGTTCGCGTCACCACCGCCGCCCCGCTTTTGGCGCCCGCTTCCCCTCCCCCTCGCCGCCGTGTGGCCCAAAGCGCTCTAATCTCCCTCAGAAACACACCCTCATATCTCGCAAAAACCAAGGCTGTCGCGGCGAAGCATACCCCGCCAAGAGCGACGTGCTGCGCGGCGGCGGGTGCATCCCAGCCGACGCCTCCAGCATCGCCCCCGCCCCTGTTAGGCGAGGCCGCGTGCGCCACGGCAGAAGATGCTACCATCGCGGCGGCCACAAAAGGGTGGGGTAGCGCGCCGTTCACTATCTGCCTCCACAGGTTCTTCTCCACGGGTGGTCCGTCGCTATGAGGGGGGGTGGACGGTCTTTCCGCCGCCATCGTAGTGACCTGAGGGCTACACTCGCTTGAGCGGTGGTGTTGGCGTTGACGGTGGCGGAGGGTGCTAGCGGTGGGCGCCTGGTGCAGAAAGAAGCGGCGAATAAAGGCGGCGCTGCATAGCACGCGGCAGGCCATCCCTGATGCGTTCGCCATCACGAGGCCTCGCGTGCCGAACCTAGGAGAAGACCAAGGGTAAGAGCGAGGGTGGGTAGGGTGCATGTTAACCGGACCCGGAATCATATCCGGGAGTAAACCCGAAAGAGGCGGTACCCGGACTTACTTCCGCTTGGAAGCGGCGGAAGGCCGCATATTAGGGACAGTCAGCTCAGCCGCGAAGGGGCGTCGGGGGAAGAGTACAGTCGCGCGTCCCAGACTCCAAATACATACCTCCCGTGAACGTACACAAATACACCGACGCACAAGGACTATACCGTGCTGGAACGTATAAACACGCGAGGGTGAATTTACGCATGCACGTATGATACATACCGATGTTTTGCATTGGAAATAATGCTTTTGCTTCATATGTTTCCTGGCAGGCGTGTAACCCTCTGGAGCACACCGGCGGAGGATTTTTCTGTGTGCTTGATGCTTACACCATTAAAATAATCTGGCATGACAATATACGCGATCACGTACAATTAAAAAACAAACGGAGACACATTACAAGAAAAAACGAAGCATTAGAGCTGTATTTTATATGTGTCCGCATGTTTTCATAAAACTGTCAAACGCTACAAGCAGCAAGCGACTAAATACGCTCACGACAATCGGTCGCGCGGGAACGCCTCTTTCGGCGTCAGACCAAACGCGGGCCAATGATAGCGGAAAGGGAAAAAGAACGGCCCGAACCGGACAGGGACGGCGTGCAAAGAGAACGGGACACCCCGTGCCGCCGGAGAAAAGACAGACCAAGCCGTAAAAAGAAACAAAAATCTTGGATGCAGCCGTACCTGCTCGTGAGGGGTCTAACCAGCGCCCAAAACACGGCAAAGGATGCCACAAGGCCGGCGCCCATTCCTGTGAGCTGGCCCCCTCGCGCTACGGCGGACGAAAACGCCTCGCACATGCCGTTCGCTGCTAAGAACAGCACATACACGCAGTACCACGACAACACTCGCGACACCTCCGTCACCGCGGTGGCTCCGTCGCCCTCGCCGCCGCCGCGGCCGGCCCTCTTGCCGGCCAGCAGAAGACGCATCAAGGTCTCTGTGTAGTGGAAGCCGAAGCACACGAACACGAGCCCCGCGGTCAGCACGAGCTTTAGCAGCGTCGCTAAAAGCGCGGCCATTCTCGTGCGAGCCTCTCGCCCTCTATCGCCGCCGCCACCATCAACATCGCTGTGGCTCTCGTCATCGACACTGCTATCGTTACCTTTGCCCGAACATCTACCAATACCGTTATCGATATCGATATCTTGTCCTCGGTCCGTTACTTGTCGCGCAGCAGCGCCCACTTCTCCCGCGGCTAACTTCGCCCCCGCCGGGATCTCGACGGCGTCCACGCCCAACCCTTCCACGCCGAGCTTGCTGAACATCAAGCGCGCGGCTTCCTCGACCGGCTGGAAGAGCAGCCTCGCCGCGAGGGACCCGTACCCGCTGGCGATCGCGTACACCCCCTGCTCGTGAAGAGAGCCTCCCTGGCCGCCGCCGCCGCTGCCGCCGCCGCTGCGACCTCGATCGGGGGCAGTCGCCCGGGCCAACACGATCTTGTCTCCCTCCGTGAGCACATGCTTCAGCAATGATTGCCCCGCGAGCGCCCTGGCCAACCGGAGGTGCCCACCATCCACCCACTCTTCTGCGGTATGGCCGTCGCTGCGTCGCACCGGTCGGCCGGGAAGCCACCCCCACACACTGGAAAATCCTCCGCGGTAATCTGCCGCTGGTGGTGGCGTTGGCGATGCTGGCGTTGTTACTGCTGTTGATGTTGTTGCTGCTCCTGCTGCTGATACTGTTGCGGGTGTTACTTTGAGTATAGATGGTGCTGCTACTGATGATGATGGCAACGATAATCCTGATGCCATCTGCCGCGTTAGGCTTTCAGATGCCTCCAAGGTAATCGAAACCCCCTTGGCGCGAGGTATTCGAGCCCCTCTAGCGACGTCTCTTGCCACAAAGAAGACGTAGGCGGCTGCAAGGGTGGCCGAGTGAAGCAGTTGCGCGTATCCGAACGAGAGAATGCCTGTGCCAGCCCGCGTCACCAGGAGATACCTGGACACACCCAGCACGAGAACGGCCGCTGCCTCTGCCCGCACTGGGGAGGACGTTGTCCGTGCAACGAAATGTGCGGAGACGTTTGGGGAAGGGCAGGGGGGGGCAGAGCACACCACAGTTTGGCATTGTGTTTTCGTAAATACTAAGTAGATTATAATTCAAAAGGCATCAGCCGCTGTGAGTTTAATCAGTTGAACTAAGAGTGTTCGCTCCTCAGCTTTGCAAAACTGAGGTGTTGAATGCAATACGTACTTCGTGATTAATACCGGTAGACGGTGCATCATGAAGGACTGTGTTGCTCCTTGATACCAGACAGAAGGTACCAGGTAGATTTTCGCATGATCGGGGAAGGGAGATGGGGCAGGAAGGAAGAAAGGAAGGAAGGAAGGAAGGAAGAAGACTATGGCTCGATCCGATCCTTCCTGCCTGACCAATACTGCGACAAGTGTCCGTATCGGAACCTAGCGGGAACCACTTCAAGTAACTAATCGATGTTCCTTGGAGGGAAGTTATAATACCACGCGCCGACACAGACAAAGCACAATGCGGCATTGTTTAGCGCCCTACCTCCCATCACTTCGGAAAGACAGATACAACGGCGTACTCGCAACAAGACCGAGCGTTCCGCCGTCAACCAGCGCCTCAACCCCCCCCCCCCCCTGTTCTTAAATCTCACGAACCAAGTCAGGACGCACCTCGAACGTCAACGAGAAGCCGGTACTGGAAGATAAGAGCCAGTGGCTCGCAAAGCAGCTCCATCGCGGCGGCCACGCACATCAGCGAAGCGGCCTGGGGTTAACAATCGACAGACGAAATGACAACAGCCAGACGTGCATTATATTATGGTTGTTCTCCTCGTACAGAAGAGATGCCAACCTATTCGTGGACGGCGAGAAGCGCGATTCACGCGGGAAGCTTTTGTGTTGCTGTGCTGTATGTAGTCACGAACCATTTGCCAGGGAGAAAAAAACACCAAGCGTCTCCACATGCCGCGGCCACTACGTGTCAGTAGCTTGCGATCGATCCGGGTAGGTTTGGGTTGGCGACGGCGGATTGAGGTAGCTTTTAGCAGCATTAGTAGGTAGGCGTGGGGTGAGCTAGGTTGCGGTAGCTATCAGTAGCTTTCGGTACTCTACGTTATGCGTATTTCCAACAGTGGTCTTAGAGCCAGGCGAGCAACGAGAAGCAGGACAACGGCAGCAACGGAGCCCCTAGCCCACGCCACTCCCCGATCCCCCCTACCCCATATAGGTTGCGTTGGCGTCGGTTGGCAACGACACTGTAAAACATGCCGCTAACTACTTGAGCTAGACAACGAGGGTGCTACTTTTTTATTTATTTATTTTTGCGGTCGGTCACAGCTGGTGGTCGAGTTAGATCATCTGTGCAACGAAAAGAACCTTTACTCCGCACAAGGAGAATTATCGTATTACGTAGTGTTCATGGTAAGGCACCCAACAGGCAGTTACACAGTACTCCCATTGCTGTCTCTGGGATTGGCTACACCTGAAAATAAATTAACTCATTGAAGCTGCCATCCATATGCAAGCCCGCCTCACCAGCGGTTCTTAGTAGGATGCAGCTCACCCTTCATGCGACTCGCCAAGAACCTCACGGCGCTTCGCGCTTGGTGCAAGCAATGTCTGCCTGGTCGGTGAAAACCCGACATGCTCCGTCCCGGCATTGTAGCGGTGCGAGGGTCTATGGTCATACAACTACGGCCATGCATAAGATCGGGTGCATCTCTCCTATCGAGTACCCCCCCCCCCTCCCCCCCCCCGCGATCGCCCTTGCGTCCAAAAGTACAACGCGACGCACCCGTCGATTCTCCTCGATCCCGTAAAAGGCATCGTTCCTGATGACCCAGGGGTACGCCAGCTGGACGACGCCCGCGAACACTAGCCCGACGGGCGCGGAGAGCCAAGCCGTGTTGACGAAACACCGACGTTGTTGTTGCTCCTCTTGCTGCTGCGTCTCTTCCCGCTCTCTCCACCCCCCCACGCCCTCGCCGCCCTCCCCACCTCTCCTGCCCTCAGCGGGAGCGCGTGAGCGGGCCAAGGCAACTCGAAATGGCTCTCGAGCGAGGAAAAGAGCCGTCGAGGAGATGAGCTCCAGGGTGATGGCCGCCGCTCCGTACTCTTCGAGGGCGGAGGTAGTCCCCCTCTCGGTTTTGTTGCTGAGATCGTCGTCGGCGTCAGAATCTGCTGAGAGCATCGCTCGTTGGAGAAGAAGGTTCAGGACAAACGTAGAGGCCCTCTTGGCGAGAGGGGGTAGGGAGGCAATGGCGGCAGCAGCGGCAGCGACGAGGAAGTGGCGCACCCGTCAGCTCTGGCATCGTTCCGTGTTTGCCCGGCGGCAAGTGTCGCGGAGGCGTTTTGGTGTTATAAAGTACCTGGTACCAGGTATTGAGAGGGTCTTCATCATGCCGGTAAGCCGGTAGCATGGTCTATGGTTCTTGCTTTTGCGGAGAGTTTATACCCTCGTATCTGGAGCGTAGTACTTAGGCGCACGTAGAAGCAAATACCAGGTATACCTTTTCTGGTCAGGCTGGTACATGCTACGACTGCATGAGACGTGAGACACGAGAGACAGGCACCAGAAAGGGTCTCGAACTTCAACCCGGCGTTGCCCAATGAGACCAACTGAAGACGCGGCATTACACGACGGGGGTCTTTGAGGGTAACCGACTTCCGTTGAAAAAAATCCAACGATAACGCTCCGCCTCTGCATGCTGAACGCATCATCGACGCTGTTGTCGTAAAACCCAAATTCAACCGCCCAACACCACACACCAAACACCAAACACGCAACATTCCAATACCAGCTACCGGTATTAATATTAATACCTGGTACCTGGTAGTAAACAAGAGCAACTACAAGGCCAGTACTATTGTATAGGCAATTCGTAGGTTACCGGAGCTTCGTTGGTGCTACCTCTAGGCCGTGAGCCCACACCTGAACGAGGGCCAGCACCATGAGAAGGGATCCTCCGCGCACGGCTGCCCCGACGACCGCGTCCGCGGTCTGCGAGCCGGATGGGGTGAAACCGCCGTCATGGAAACTGTCTTCAGTCTTATCTTCAGCGGGGCGTTTCGGGTTAGGTGACATCCCCTCAAAACAGTTGTCGCCGATTGTTCCAGCTATGGATGCCTCGACATTGCTGTCTCTGGCATCACTGATCGCGTCTCCTCTCCTCCGACGCAGCTCCATAACACGACTCTCACAACACACAGCACACCCGAAGGTAGAAAGTGCCCCTCTCTCGACTCCCGCAACGTTGCAAAGGTGCAACAAACACGACGGCACGACGCTTTTCAGTTTTTGCTTCGGGAGTTCCACATCCCTCGGAAAGCGTGCACACAATGGGGATATGAGAGTAAGTTTGTATCCCTGCCGTGCTGGCTCGCGCGCTTTGCTTCCAGTTACGTTTTGCTGCGTGCAGGGTTGCACGATGGTCATCCGACCTCTAGCGTGCGCTGCCTCCGTTGTGTTACTCGCAGCAGGACTGCGACCCTCGTCGGCTAGCGTTTTCCCTCGATTTTCGCTTGGAAATAGCCATTCGGCTAGTAGGCTTCAGGAGGCAACAGCATGGACCAAGGAGACGGTCTCGGCCTCGCGTCGGCGAGCCACAGCACTTCGGCTAGAACAGGAGGGGCAATCTCGCTTGGTGCCGGAAAGGATCATTCGTAGAGGACCGTGGGGGCTCGCAACGGTACGTACAGCGATGGGGAGTAAGCATTCACGTTTCTGATAGACATTGTCCAGGCAGTGCGAGCATGGATTGCATGTTTGTTGCACCTCGAGATACGACGTGCACGATCGACTCCTGATCCCAAGCGAACAGCAGCGACAGCAGCAGCAGCAGCAGTATTATTCGTAAGAGTTAGGAGTAAATTAGGTATAAGAATGGGTAAGGCCTTGCCCATCAGACAGACACATAGTATCGCCTGGAAAATATTGTTGATAGTGAGTGTTGGTGTTGTAGTCCGTGCACGAGAGCGCTACGTATGGAAAACGCAACTACTGTACGTACTCGTACTCGTACTTGTATCTGTGAAAAAAAAATCAAGTGTGCGGTTCAGGTGCTTTCCGCAAACATGACACGTGCCAACGGCTGCGCCAGGTTCGCTGAAAGCAAAGTAGCTTCTTCCGTATCGTACCTGTTCCCCTGGTACAGCAAACATTACACAGACATTACAGCAGCTGTTCTCGTGGTGGGTTGTTTGGCCGCCCTCATAGGGTCCAGAGATAGGCCTTTCGTTATGGTGAGCGTTTAAAAGCAATCGTCGCTTGCGTGCTGCCTTATGGCGATACCGTCTGTCTCCGCTGCGCTGCTGCTGCTGCTGCTGCTGCTGCTGCTGCTGCTGCTACCGACTGCTGCTACCGACTGCTGTCGCTGCTACATACCTGGTACCTGGTGCTGCTGATGTCGACCTTGTTGTTGCTGTTGTTGCTGCTGTTGCTGCTGCTTCTACCGTGTCACAGGTGAGCGGTTTGCGGGGGGGAGCAGTTGTTGTTTCTGGTGAAGGCACCGAGGAAGATGCCGACAGCTTTGAAGACCTGGACGACGATGATTTCGACGACGGCATGATGAACGAGGAGGATTTCGGGGAGGCCAATTTTGTGGACCGGCTGAAGCAGGACTGGCGGAAGACGCCCATCATCACGCGGACATTCTTCCAGGTGACTCGCTCGCCCCCCTTTCGGTCAACGTGCCCTTCCCGGCGACGGTCGCATCAGTCTTTTGTTCGTAGTTCACTGTCAGAACGTTGGTTAAGCCTGCCTTGCCAGCACTAAATACTGTCGGATATGGCGGTCGGTTGGTGTGAAAACAAACGACAGCAACAGCATTGACACTCGCAACAGCAGATACGACGTGCGTTTCTGTTAATACCATGTTTTGCGTTTGTCGTAGCAAACGTCGGGTTTTTTTTTTTCTAGAGATGTTTCTGTTTGTTTCTTGGACGTTGCCGTGCACTTCTTCCCCATACAGCAGTGTTTCGACCAAGAGGTAAACAACCTCTCACTACCCATCCCGACCTCCTTCCTTGTTGCAGGTCAGCATCGGCATCGCCGTCATGGCGGCCGTCTTGAACAACAACCAGTGGCCGAACGCCCTCCTCCTCGACTGGCAGCCGGCCGTCTTCAAGCTGCAGCTGTGGCGGCTGTTCGCGCCGTTCTTGTACCTTGGACCGCTGGGGCTGAACTTTTTTCTCACGGCCCACTTCTCCTGGACGTACATGAGTCAGCTAGAGAAGCTTCACTACCGAGAGCCTCACACTTTTGTCATGCTCCTCGCCTTCGGCATGACTAGGTACGATACAGCTGCATAAGAGCGCTCTATCAGGATCAGAACGGAGCATTGGTGTCAATGTTTTCTATACTGTATACTCGTACCAGGTATACAATCTTGTCCAATACGACAGTCTCAAGTGCCAGGTATGGTAATGGTGCTCGTATGATTTTTATGCTTCGAAGTATTGTGTTAGGGCCAAGTGTTACGCTCCTACAATCTAGTGGTTTCGTTAACAGAGTTGCTTAAAAATATCGCCTCCAAGAGTACTGGTCCGAGTTCGCGTGAAAGGCGGCCCTCCAGATTACACCCCTTTGAGAGGTACAAGGGAGAAGTAGAAGAAAGGATAGAGAGGAGGGGAAGGCTAGCGCTAAGCAGCAAGGTAAAGTCTGAAAAAAATTCAGAGATGTACGGGGGATCGAGCAAAGGAATAGGAATGAAATTGTATTTGCACGGCCCAATGGACTTCGCAAAAACGCTGAAACTGCGATTTCGTGTAGGTGATCTGGACCTGCCAGAAAGAGGTATACCAGTAGCTGGGAGGAGGAGGAAATAGATGCACAGATTTGCCCGTGTGGCAAAGCAATAGAGAGTAGCACTCACATAGTAGGAGAATGTGAAATTTACCAGGAGGAATGGGATGTGTTAGAAGAGGAGATGAGGGAAGTGGACGAATGCGATATGGAGGAGTTTGATACACTAGATAGATAGCAGCGAGAAAACGATCGCTATCCTGTAGGAGATAGATGGTGGCCACAGGCGGCCAAACAGGATAGGGATAAGACTACCAAAACGTTTATGTGTAATATAGTATGGAAACAACGTAATGAGCGCCCAAATGTTGGAGGTGACTCTATTAGGAGTAGGAACGGTGCTCCGTCTCGACAGGGATGCGTGGTCAATAGTCAAATGACTAAGGGAAGTAACGAGTGAGTACCCCCCCCCCCCCCTTCACCCCGTCCCCCGAAACTCTTCCCTTATGGCGCGTTGCCCTGTGCTGATACACTGCTCCGGCCTAGTGTGATAAACCCCTCTTCTCTACTGTACCCCTCCCCACAAAAAAATGAACCGTCTACCACGACTTCCCTGCCAAACCGTCACCGTGTTCGTAGTCTTTTGCTGCTCACGCTCGCAACGGGCGGTAACATCAACTCGAGCTACACCCTAGGCCACAGCCTGAGCTGCTTCTTGGTCATGGTCTGGAGCCGGAAGTTTGCTGGAACGAAGGTGAGAGGGGGACGGCGGTTTCTGCCTAAGGAAGACGGAAGCGGTGCAATTTAGGTGCCGGATAGTTACCGTTGTCCGCCACCTTTACCGTTCGATGAATCTCGTACACCGTTTCTACCGTAGATGCAATGTCTCTATACAATAGTACGCCACCCCAAAAAGTCGCTGTTACGTCCCAACTCTTAAAACGCAAAGCAGGTGGTATGTTGAAGCTCCATCTCAAAATACATTTTTTGACGCCCCCCTGCTATCTCGGAGACTCAGTCTCATCGAGCCTTTTTGATCCCCACCCCCCCACCCCGCGCGCTTAAACGACCGGCCAAGGTTAACGTCCTGGATATGTTCGAGCTCCCGACGGAGTTGCTTCCGTACTTCTTCGTGGCGCAAACCCTCATGATGGAGGGAGTGGTACCCTGGGTGGACCTCAGTGGCCTCCTCATCGGCTACGCTTGGCAGGTGAACACGTTCGCCGCAAAACCTTGACATCGATAAAAGACCGACAGGAAGAGACAGACCGACGGATAGACAGACAGACCGACCGACCGCTTAGGGAACAAGCAGCTTCGAATCTCGTGATGCCGTGTTGTTTTGCTGCTGTTGTGGCTGTGAGTGGCGTGTGACTGGCTTATGATCGGTAATCCTAGTAGTAACGAGCCGTCATTGAGGCGTGGGGTGCGGCGATGCGTTCGTTGGATCACAGTCGCGATGGTTGGTTCCTCAAGCTCCATACTCCCCTTATCTCATTGATGTATTCCTCACGCTTCCCTCGTCTTGTCGGTTGATTCCTTACGCCCCCCTCATTTTATCGGTACGTTAGGCGCGTTTCCCTTCTCTTGTTGGCTGGTTATCACTCCTTCCGTAGATTCTTGGTTGGTTCTTCGCGCCGGCTTTGTCTTAATGGTTGGCTTTTCTCGTCTTCCGTCTCTTATTGGTTGATTCATCACGCCACCCTTCTCTTGTTGGTTGGTTCCCCATCCCCGCCATGTCTTACAACTCCCATGCACGCCCCCCCCCCCTCTTTCGCTCCAGACTTTATCCCTGAAAGGCCTCCTGAAGGCCCCCAAGCCCCTGGTAGACCTATTCCGCACTAACGCCTTCTTGCGCGCGGAGTACGCCCGGGCCGGCAAGGAGTATGGCCAAGAAATCCCATTGAACGATGACGAGGAAGAAGTTCCACCGCCTCAGGCAGATAGTGAGGATGGACGAGAAGAGGACAGCGAGGAAGAAGAAACGCCTGCTCCAGAAAAGCGGGAGAAGAGAGGGGGTGGGGAGGCGCGTGTGGGGGCGGCGACAGGTACGAGGGGGAGGCAGGCCGCTACGGAGGTGGGGGATTTGACGAAGCGGAGAGAAAGGGCAGAGGTGGATTCATCATCGCAGCAGGAGGAGGAGGAGGAGGAAGAGGAAGAGGAAGAAGAGGAGGAGGGGGAAGAGGAAGAGGAGACAGAGGAGGAGGAGGAGACAGAGGAGGAGGAGACAGAGGAAGAAGAGACAGAGGAGGAGGAGGAGGAGACAGAGGAGACAGAGGAAGAGGAGGTAGATGTGGCACCAGGAAGCGATGACGGGGAGGAGGAGGAGGAGGAGGCGGATGCCACCAGTAGCGATCATGAGTGGGGTTCGGGGGGGGAGGGGGAGGACGAGTCGTGGTTGGGAGAGAGTGACGAGCTAGAGGACTTGGAAGAATTTGATGAGGAAATGGAGAGCATGCTAGAGGAGTTGGAAGGTGGGCTTGATGGTGACTCGGGGTCCTTCGACAGCAGCGCGGCAGAGGGCGTATCGGAGGACCTGTCTGACGAGGGTTCCGAGGAATCCTTCGGGAAATCGTCCGAGGAATCGTCTGGGGAATCATCTGAGGACCCATCCGGGGACTCTTCCGAGAAAGCCTCCGAAGTCTAAGTTCCGCCGACCTACAGTATGTTGTACCAGACTTGTGTGGGAGTACGGTAAATGTTCGCAAGGCACAAAAAAGCTCGGTTGTTTATGACACGGTACGGGGCACTTTTGTTTTTTCTTGAAAGGTATAGCAGCAGCAGTCGCACTAGTAGTCCAACGCGTTGTTGGTCGCGAGCTGCGGACCGTTGCGTTTTCTGCATGAGGGGGGACAGCGTATAGCTTGTTTTCGGTCGGGAAAAACACCCGTAGGCGAGGGCTGGACCGGTAGCCGGTTCGATCACGGTATCTCGAGCTAGAAACTGACTTGCGGCTCATTGCTACTGTTTTAACCCTTTTAGAACCGCACTCCCATATTTGGGGACAATTCACTCTAAATATAAGTAGTTTGTCCCCAAAACGGGACTGGGGTCCTAAAAGGGTTAAGATGCTGAGATGTATGTGACGGCGCATCCGTTTCAGGTCCCGAACCTTTTTGGTTTTGTAACTATATTGCAGCAGCGGCAGGTATTGCTTACTTGCTTGGCTTAACCCGTTTAGGACTGCACTCCCGTTGTGGCGACAAACCACTTGGAATTAGAGTCAGAGTTAGTTTTCTGTAGAGTGCAACACCGAAAGAGTTATCTGTACCAAACAACAAGCTTGCAGCCTCGGGCCTGTGCTCTGCCCCAACTTTGCCTTTTTTTTCTCCACGCTTTACGCTGGAGCTTCATGATCAGAGAATAATTTTCCCCATCGACGAACACTTACCATTTATATTTGTTTCAATGGCATTTAGCCTATATTCAAGTGGTTCTGGGCTTTAGTGTATGCCTCTCCGGCAACTGTGCATGCTTGAAAAAATGGGACCCTCGACAATACAGTGAATGCTTCGGCTACCGTTCGTGGATTCGCATACGTTTTCTTCCTCGGACATCTGTGGGATATCCTGCTGTGGCCACTGAGCTCTCCCAGGACTGCGAGCTTTTCCACTAAGTAGCGCGGGGCGGCGGGGCTGTGGGCGTATCTGCATGAAAACCACGAAACACACCAGCGGGTCTGGGGGGTATCGGGCATCGCGCTTGCCTGTGCCTGCATTGTGTAGATGATTGGCCGAACTTTTCAGGTTGATATCATCACGTTCTGGTGATACCTCTCTCTCGGCCTCGTGTACGTGCGCTAGCAGCCCCTGTCCAGCTGCTAGTCCGCCGTATGAGTGGAACTGGGCCAACTCTTGCAGGCTCTCAGGCTAAATTCCAGAACCGGTATCAATGGGGATGCCTAGGGAGTTCCATGCATGTACGATATTTTTCAAAACGTAGACAGTCAGAGGGGGGTTGTTTAGGTACATACCGTGAGCAGTGAAGAAGACGATATATAAACTCCCCTGCCAAGGCTCCACCTACCACTATTCCCTCCTGAATGCTCGCCCCAAAGCCACATACATCCTTGGCAAAGATGGAACTGAGGCGCATAGAGCGGGGGGGCGATGTGGAGGACAGGGTACGTAGATATCGTCAATCTCCGATCTCAGATGCCAAGCATGAAGATACGTTAACCAACGTCCGGACTATGAGATCTGACGTCACTGATGGACCTTCGTAATGGTTGACGTTCGGGCCATGAAGTCCGAACGCGCCAGGGAGAAAAGGGTCTTCCGGAGAAGCACCCGCACTCTCATATTTAGTTTTAAGCTCTCTCCTTGCGAGACACGAGGGAGGCTTGTGGAGGCACCTCCTTGCCACCTATCACGAAAGAAACGCGCACGCCAAGGCCTCGGCCAACCCCCTCCAAGACGAAGACAAGGCCGACACCACCAACGGAGGCACCCTCCATAGTTGGACACAGGTTTTGACTCCGAAGTTCATTGGCCAAGAGGCCGAAATTACCCCGAGGTTTGAATCGCGCTCACTGGACTGTCACGTTTCGTGTACGAGCAGCACACCTGGCTCGGGGTTAGGGTTAGTTGTATGCGTCTCGTATACAGTGTGTGGGTCAACCACTTTCTCGAACAAATGGTAAGCAACCCTCAGTAGAGCTTGACCTTTGTTCGAGATTGTGGTTGCTCTGATTGTCCACCTTAATGTCGGTACCGGTTGCAGTAGTAGTAGTGCAATCGAGTTCACTGACATTGTTGGGAGCGGTGGCACTATTTAACGGCACACTATTGGGAGATCATGACTGTATGTGGGCGCGCCGTTCTGAACACAAAACGTTACACACAGGAGATTACTACCTGCTGGTATACTGTCATGATGTTGCATGCAGTACGTAGGAACCAGGAAACCTGGTACCTGGTATGTACGGGATACTAAGTACCGGCACCAGGTATGTGTGTAAGCGTGCATGAAGGCGTACTAATCTGACCAGAGCTGGGCGATTCCAACCTACACTACTCCTGCGCGTTGCTATTTCTCTTGGTAGGTCGGCTTGCTGCTTGGCTTATCTCCTGCTTACATTGTTACCAATATCCTCTGCTGTTGCTTCCTCGTCGTCTAGATCTGTTCTGCGATCATTCTTCTTTGACCTAATAATCGAGCCTGGAGAGAAGCAACGCGAATAATAATTACTCTTTCGATTGCGATGCTAACACCACGATTTGCTATCAACACAGAGGTTGGCGGGACAATTCCAGTCAGTGCCGACGGCAAAGGCTTGCACGCACAAAGTTATTTTTTCTGAGTGATTTCATTTCACGAATCTCTTGCAGCATCACGCTCATACGCTGGGCCCTGGACCTCTGGCAGCAACACCTTGGGTGCGGTGCTGCAGTATGTACAGACGAAGACACGATTTTTTACTATACCGTATCCAAGCAGAACCCTTCAATTTGCCGAACCCCAACAACACCCGGTGCTATGCAATATACAATATGGCCATAGCAGTGACGTCGCACCTAACGAGAACCCCATAATTTCTAGAACCCCAACACCTGCATGCGATTCACTGTACAGGGAGCGCCACAATAACACCCCATCGAAACCAAAAACGAAGGCAATAATCAAAGCTCTGTAGCAATCCCCCCGTGCTACCTGATGCCTCTGTTTCATAAAACAAAAAATTGTGTCCAATCCTCGTCTTCCACCAATACATGCGGAGAAGGAAGAAGTAAACTGTTCTTCAAGAACGATACCACACGAGGCCGCATAAAAACGACCTTTCTGTTTTCATCAGGCAACAAGATTGGACCGTTTCAAATAACCATAACTACCCCCCCTCTGCAGGATCTAAGATGAGAAAAAACAATAAAGGCTCGATAGGTCTCAAGGCCCCTTCTTTCTCGCGAGGAACCGCTCTCGTGCCGACTTAATGGCCGCTTCCTTCTTCGCTTTCTTCTCCACCGCCGCCACGGCCGCCGCCTTCTGCACCCTCTCCAACTCCTCCGCTGCTCGTTCCTCTTCAAGCCCCTCCTTCCCCTGGTCTGCCTCGCCATCTGCTACTCCCACCCCAGAAGGCGCGTCGCCGGCCCCTACCTCTGCCGCCCCACCCTGTGCGTCCACCTGTTGGCGATGTCTCTTCGCCGCGCCGTTCCCGCCCTCATCCGCATCATCCGGCCGTCTCCGCACCTTACCACCATCACCAGCACTGGAAAACCCGACTTCTGAGGCCGCCTCTTGAGCATCCCCTCGATCGTCACCTCTTGTCGAGGAAGTAGCCATTTTGCTACCCGCGTCACCCCCACCGCTTTCACCCTCTCGGTTCGTCCTGCTCGCTCCTCTGCCTCCCCTCCCGCCTGCGCCAGCAGCGGCGGTGGCAGCGGCTCGAGGGTCCACCATCCTTGCTGACGGCGCGTCCGCGTCCTCCCCCTCGCCCGCGTCCGTGCCACCTTCTTCCCGTGCCAGAAGCGCCGCCACCGCCTCTGCTTGCGCTGCGTTATACTCGCCTTCATCCTCGTGGGTCTTGGTGTTGCTCTTGACGTCGACGGCAGCGGGCTTAGCGTTTCCGTCCTGCATGTCGTAGTCGTCGGTGGCGGCGTGCCGTTTGGAGCCGGTGGTGAAGGCGCTGTTGGCGGACTTCTCGACGTCGCCTCCCATTGCGATGTTCTTCGTGATGAGGTTCGAGTAGAATCTGTGCGCGCGGTGGTGATGAGTGTTTGTAGATAGCATGATTGGAGAGGGGAGGGGGGGGGGGGTACCGTCAGAGAAAGCCTGGCAACGAGAGAAAACGATCATGGCAATGCTCTTGGTGGCTGAGGCTGGACGTGCCTAGCAGCAGGTATATGGACCATGGCAACATTCTTGGTGGTTTGAGACCGGAGTAGAAATACCCTAGCACCAGGTACCAGGTATGTATTAGGGCCTATCGTTCGCTACAAACGTGCGACACCGCCTATAGCAAACTACTGTACTAGCCCGTTGGAGACTGCCTGCCACCCGTCCCACGTTCTCCAGTACTAATCGTCAGTATCTCTGGCGCAGCTGTCAAACTTCTCTGCACTCAGTCCTCTCTACGCGAGGTTAGGGTTTCCATTATCCCCCATTGTATCTCAAGTGCTCGCTCGGGCACACCACTCCCGACAATTGCTGTGAGCATGGAACATACCCGCTCATGCCCGTCTTGGTGACGTCGTTCCGCTGCTCCCTTTCCTCTTCTAGCTTTTGCTGAAGCTCCCACTTCTTTTGCTCCATGAGCTTCTTCTTGTACGCCGACGTTACGAACTTCATCGTCGCCTCGCCCTCGACCTATTCAAAGCGATGAGAGCGAAGGCAAAGGGGACGATGAATACCAGTGTGGTAAAGAATGCCGATGCTGTCTTTGCTCGTGGTGATTGATGACAATTGGTCCATATTCGAGCGGCACAATGCTGCTATCATGTACCAGGTACCAGGTACCTGGTATTACGGGGGACCATAGTAAATAGGACCATATATTGTTAGTAAAAATTGTTAAATATATAGGATTTGATGTATACCATAGGTCCTATTAACTATGGTCCCCCGTAATAGTGTGCAAGGGTAACTGGGGATTCCATGTTGTATTTCCGTGGTACCGCCAATGCTGCAGTCCTCAACAGCTAGAAGAAGCCGTCGACGCGTGGTCATCGATGCATAGCTGATTGAAGAAGACATACGTACGCCTCGCATTGCCCGTAATCAAAAAGCAATCAGATATCGAAAGGATAACAATTGGACCGTTCTATGAAACCTCGATGTTCCGCTGAGCTCCTCCGAAAACGAGACGGCGATGCAGAGCACAGCTGGTGTGTGATACTGCGGTTGCTGTGTTCACATTGTTGGGTGGAAAAATTTCCCACCTATTTATATTTACGAGATATGATACTAGGCATACGCCAGAAACACGCAGAACGTGAGGAGTTCTACATACGGTAAATACGAAATCATGGAGAATACTACTGTATCAGGTGCCTGGTAAGTGATAGCGGGCTGATAGGTACACGCTCAAGATAAGTACCTGGTGCCGCACAGTACTATTACGGGGGACCATAGTTAACAGGACCTATGGTACACATAAAAACCTATATGTTTAACCATTTTTACTAACAATATTTGGTCCTGTTAACTATGGCCCCCCGTAATAATAGGCTCCACGGGATACCCAGCTTTACCATGGAATGGAGCTCAGCGTTGTACGTAAAGCCAATACGTACTGTGCTTAGTGCAACTGTAACCGTCAAACTGGCTTCCTACATACGTACCTGGTATCTACCTGGTAGGCTTTACCAAGTACCAGGTACCTGGTAACAGCTACCAGGTATACAATACGTACTGTAGCTCAATCATAGCGTGAGGTTATGATCTCACCTTGTCCTGCTCCTCTCGCTCCTTCTGCAGCTTCCTGTCGAAAATGCGGTCTGATTCCACCGCCCGCAACTTGGCCTGCTTCAGGAGGTTTCCTATGTACTTGGGCTGCCTCTTCTCTTTCTCGTGGGCGACCGTGGCGGCAGCAGCCTTGGTCTCCCGGCTGGAGTGTACGACGTCGATTGACAAACAAGGCGCGGAAAGAGTGTTTTTGTTTGCGTTGTTGAGTGCGCCAAATCTACGGAGCGAGTTGACAAGATCCTACGAGCGTAAACTGCTATCATACCTGGCGAACTGATATCATACCTGGTACAGCAGTATATATGTGCGGAGGTAAAATATCAACAGGATCGTTGCGCACAGTCGCACTTGTGACGGGTGACCTGTTTTCAACCATCGGACAAGAGCTAAAAGACCTACACCTTGTACAAGGTTTCTGCCGCCCACGCCACCTCGCTCAAGAAGCGATTCCAAGATCAGTGACTAACGGACAACGTACGAAAAAAAAGCGTAGGTATATACAAGTAGTACGAAGCGATAAGGTTAAGATTCACTACCTGATGAGTACTACAGGTGGTCACCTTTTCAGCGGGGAAAAGGCCTCTGAAGAGCAATCTTCGAGAGTGTTTAAACCACGGAATTCCTATAGTGGTGCCTCTAACCAGGGCATACGGTATTTAGGGCTCCGGCGCCTGTTCCGTGAAGCGCAACGTGAGCTGGAAACCGTGTTGCGATCACGCGCCGCAGACATGATGTGCCTTATAGAGGAGGACACCGGGATGTCGATGCTGGCGAGGGCACGCTCCTTCTTGGTAAAGTTATTTTCGTTGGTTATATCCAGGAGATCCCTATGAGCGTAAAAAAACAGATTGAAATAAAGGACCATCACATGTAGCCCCCCCCAGAGGGTCGCCGGAGGAAAAACAAATGCGACAATATACGCCCGAAAATTCCTTGACACTCGTAGTGTGTTTGGACACCTAAAAGACATTTTTCGACCCCATCGAAAACAAAAAAGGTGCCTCAATTATATTTCCCTTCCCGCCGGACATGTCTAACAGGAGCGCGCAACCTCGAGTTGCGCTTCGCGAAACCTCATGTTGCGCTGCGCGCAGCACACCTCGCGACACCTGTGGCTGTAAACAAGAAAAATTAAGGCGGGCGTTGTGCCAGCGTACGGCTACATTTCTTACGTGTTTTTTTTTTTTGTGATTCGATTTCGGTTTTCTGACGTATGATACCCTATTAGACGAGATAGTCGACGTATATCCTCGTGTTTGGCCGAGAAACCGAGGGAATCAGCCATACATTTCTCGGAATGAGTCTCTCGAAGGGATATGCCCGAAAATCCGCTCTTCCAGAGGGGTAGTTCGACTTCTTGACCACGGTGCATAATCCGACGAGAATAATCTGAAGCTGTACCTCTTTCGAAAAAGGGCCTATTTTTCTATTTTTGGATTTGAAGAAACCTCAGATTTAGCGATCAGATTTTGGCTGGTGGGCACTAATTCGAACTACGCCGTGGCTTTGCGGGCGTAAAACGTCTGCGATTGGTTGAAGAGCCCACACCGAATCGGAAAAAAAAGAAAACGAATACGTACCAGGTAGGAAATAGCGTAACAGATACTTCATGCACCGGTAACCGTTCTGCGGCATTGCTGAAAGGTGGGGGTCTTCGCTGCCATCTCCGGTTTCAGGCGTGGGCCTTACCACGACCGGCAGTGTTGCGTGGGAATGGAAAAGTAAGCTTCTGATCAAAGCCTTCCACACATTAGCAAACTCCTTGCTATCACACCCTCTTGTTATCACGACATCTGCAGTCTGGCCGAGGTCTATGAGCGCTCCCTATTTTTAATACAGGCATCAATAATAGGAATCGCTACCGTTAGCACACCCCCTTCTAGTACTGTAGTCCCCTTTCGGGGACAAACCAGTCTAAATTACAAGTGTTTTGTCCCAAAAACGGGACTGCAGTTCTAAACCCCTCCGTTACCACTCCCTCAACAGTACCTGCGGGGCTCCGTGCATGTCGCTCATCACCGGCGGTGTATTACTTAGCGCACCCCCCCACAACAGCGCACCCGATGATAATATGTAAATGTCATCACCGGGGTCTGCTTCTTCGGTGCTACGTACGCTGTACCAGTATCACAAGCGAGACCAAGACACACACCTCTCTTTCATCCCCTCGTACACGCGATCGTAGTCGAACACGGAAGGGTCCGCCCCGAGGGCATCCTCGTACTCTTTCTTTGCCTGCTTCTCCTGCTTCGCTGATATAGCTGCTAGCCTCTTGTTCACAGCAGCCACTCCACTTGGGTCGTCCATGGGCCCATCTTCGTCATCGGAGTTGGCGTCGAAAACGGAGGTTGCCCCCGGTGGGCGGCGTCTCGGGGCGGCCTTGGAGCCGATAGGTTTCGGCTTGCCCGCGCCCTTTTTAAGCGAGGAAGCCGAGCCGATCAGGCCGAACTTCACCCCTGACTTTCTCATAGTAGAGTGGCAACGAGGGCACTGGGGTTGGGGCTCTCAGGTTGGTCTCTTCCTTTTGTACCCGTCGTGCCGCGTGCTCGTGGTCTCGATGTCGTGTGCTATGTTGTTGAACTCCACGGCGAAATTCACCCTGAAACGAAAGCTACCTAGAATATTTGCAACTCCCGGAGGACAAAAAACACCGACACCGCACGATAAAAAGGCAGCACCGTAGAAGAGACGGCTCGACTATATGCCCTTCAAACATGAACGAGCTTACACTTGAGAGTATGGGGGAAGACGTGCTGGGCACCGTTCCTGACGCAGAATGGATTCGACCTGTGCCAAGTGAGAGAAAGTCCGCTGCCGTTCGAACACGTTCTAGGAATGTTGTGTTGCGTCCGTCTTTCATCTTCCTGTATATATAGTGATGTAGGTACGTACCGTCAACGTTACACGTGCTAGAGGTAACCTCCACCTTCTTGCTGTGGTGGCACATAGCATGTACCGCCAGTCCTTAGGAACCAATATGTATGCCTTTCCTTTCCTCTTGGGGGCGGGCGGCGTTGTGATGCACCATGGAAAGGCAGAGCTCTCCTGTAACACTGCCCGAGCGCGCGTATTCTTATATTCTTGTCCTTGTCACTGCTGTGCACAGTAGTGCAATCGCCGAATTCCTCGTTTAGTGGCAGCAGGCAGCGACACAAAACCCAAAAACACTCGTACGTGAGATCGGTGGGATATATACACATATACTACCGAGTGCGAAGCTACCGATCATGACTTCGTCCGCACCGGAACAAGTGGCCTGGCATACTACAGTATAAAATAGTATACCTGGTAGGAGTTAGTCTGTCGCTAGGAACTCGCGCAGCAGGATCTTTGCAACTGTCGTCAACTTGTGTGCGTTGCTGGGTGGTGGACAGCAGTGGAAAGTTATTATTAATAATAGTCGTAGCTGTTGTTGGTTGTCGTCTGGTCATCAATAGCGTTGGGCACGTACTCATACATGCGCAAGAAAAACACAAAAATCAGGAACCAGGAAAGAAGAAATCATACATGTACATGACGTGAGGCATGACCACCACCACCACCACCACCACCGCCGCCGCCACCGCCGCCAAGCTTCGCGACTAATAGCTCAGCGACGCAGCCGGACCCTCTCTCTCCCTTCCCGCTCGTCGCTGACTGGCGCTATCCCTTCCCTCGGCCGAGACGTTCGTGTGCGATGATCGAGAGGCACCTACTCAGCATACGGAAGCAAAACATATAAAGTCAGGAAACATGAAAAAGTATCTTACGAGGCTGTGGCGTGAGGCACGACGGCGACCACCACCACCGCCGCCGCCGCCGCCGCCACCATCACCACCACCACCACCGCCTACAGGCTTTGTGCCTAGCTCCGCTCCGCCGTCGATTCCTCTCCCTTCCTGCTTCGGCTCGACGTTGGCTGACGCTATCCCCCCCCTCGGTCCGCCAGGGCTGCTGTGCTGCTGCTGTGCACAGCTGCCATCAATAGCAATTGAACGAAAAAGGAAAAAGCGATACCCTGGTATACCACAACCACCACCATCACCACCACCCACGACACCACCACCATGCTCCGCGTCTAGCCTCGCCGCGTAGTCGACCCCTATTCTATCCTGTTGTGGCCGACGCTGGACGGTGTGGTCGTGGGCGTTTTGGTGTTTTGCTGCTTGCTTGCCAGCCTGTCTTTAAAAACCGGGTACACGAAAACCCAATTTTTCAAAGTGGCAAACGCCTTACCATGGTTTTGAGACCCGGTACGGCAGGGGGTACAGGCATGTTGAAAGCGGTACATATTTTTTTGACGCCGTCAAAGTTAGAAACTCGCACTCGCTCGTAGTAAATATGTACGACGCGTGAACCCCGGTGACCCATGACCTATAGGAAAACTGCTCGCGCCCCCGTTCTCTCTACAGGTTGTTCTGCAGTATACATACAATAGTATCACACGCAGCTGGCAAAGAGTTTCGAGATAATTCTCGATCTCACGGCTGATGTGTCTTTTAAATTTTTTCAAGTACAGTAGGTACGTAGGAGCATATACCGGTATTGTGACAAATGACATGGGAACGCTAAGCCGGCCCTTTTCCGAAGTATCAGCTGTACTGCCTACTCGCAGCTACTGTAGAGAGAACACACGTGGGCTTTTGCGGGTCGTTTTCGAATTTTAAACTCCTCTCGGGTTGATCTTGGCCCCGTTGTGAATCGTTAGGGTATGCTAAAGTTCGTATATTATCTGTCGAACTTTTCAGGTCGGCCTTCGCCCGTCTTCAACTAGCGTTTACAACGAAAAACAAACATCCGCCGGCCACCGCAAGGCCTTGATGTGTCGAGGTGCTCGTAGTGTAGTGTAGCCGTGTCTACTCCTGTAGACGACACGTTGCATTCCCTGTTGGGCGCATAATTACTCGTTCCAACACTGGACATTCGCCAATCATAGATCAACCGGGCACCGACCCATAAACTCAACTTGCGCAAGCGGTCCACGATTGCTCAACATCATACGGACGGTACTGTTAAGATCACGGATAGTATCCACCACGATAACGCTAGAACGCTAGAACCGTGTAGAATCCTGCGAGACACACCGGCGAACAACAGTGGTGGTCAGCGCGCACAGTGCAAACGCATCGCCGACAACAGCGCAAAGCAACTTAAGTAATTTCCATCGATAAAATAAACATATTCTACAGCAGAATAAGAAACATTGAGTAGAGCGTTCTTCGAAGAACAGGCGCATTACCCAGGTGGCACAGCTGAAGGTTAAACCTCAGCAGTCCACCAGACATAATGCCCAACGCTGCTGGTGCATATCTCAAGCACACTAGGGCGACCCTCTTCGCGATGGCAATCGGCGTATTTCTGCTGTTGTGCTCTTCCCCAAACGACGGCGTCGGGCATCTTCTGAAAACCCTCCCTCGAAAATGGTGCGGTAGAGTGCTTGCCCTTTCGGGATGAACACCAGCCTCAAAGGAGCGTGTTTACCGATAACAGAGGCAAGTTCCGAAAGCGAATCTGCCTCTATGTTTTGCTGTTGCGCCAAAGCGTCTCACTACTGTGGGTCGCCGCAGCTAAACAATTGACGTATTTTACGTGCTGGGTACCTGGATGGCCTCTCCTCGGCTTGCCTGCCACGGTGCCGAGATGAAGGTGCCAGAGGCTTTAAAAGGCGCGTGCTGTGAAAACTCTCAATTGTCTGCACTACTCCCCGCACTTTTCTCAAGCAGTTACCGTTGAACCTTGTAGATTTTTTTTCGTCGTCGCAGGCCGTGCACGATCGGACGGGTCAAACGTGTGGGATGAAATGAATATCGCGCCATCCGTTGCTGACGAGTTGCTCCGCCGCCGCCGCCGCCGCCGCCGCCCTAACGCGCATGGCAGGGCCTATAACTTTAAGCTTCAGCTGGGAGGCGATAGTCGCGGCAATCGTTGTCGGGACGACAGTACTCGCGCTCGACTTCCTGTCCTTCAGGGCCACCGAGCTCAACAACGCTCGACGATCTATGGCTTCGGGGCAAGAGCAGCAGATGCAGCGTAAGAAGGGGCAGAAGGGGAGTAAGCGGCAGCAGACCCCTACGTCATCGAATGGGAATCATCACCGCCCAGGTGCTAGTGCTGCAACCACGGCATCGGCATCGCCGTCGAGTGACGGAAACGGAGGTGCTGGTGAGGGTGAAAACGGAGGCATGTTTATGGCGGCGAGACCAGGGCCGCGGTCCACCGGCGGGGCTGACGAGAGCCGGGTACACCTGAAGAGGTCGTTGGTTCTGGCCGTGTGGATACTCGGCGCGTTAATCTTCCATAGGTGAGTGTAAAATGGGACGCAGAATAGTTCAGGAGGTGTCAAATGGGCACTTCCGCGATGTTCAGGCACCAGCCAGCTTGAGTGCATTAATTATCTGGCCCACTTTAGCAGGCGCGAAACGTTGCTGGAATCGTTGACCTGCGACTACATGGAAGTGCAAGTCGGGATGCCTTTGTAGAAGAGGCCGCAGATTTGGGCGTGGTGTGAGGACTGCACCGACAAAGCATTGCGTTGGGTAACCAGACAAGACTGGTGTCACTTTTTCTTCCTGCTTGTATACCGGTTGCCCCTTCGGCTGGGCCTTTGCCTATATCTGAATGGCCAGCTGTGTGAACTCACATGGCATCCCTTCAATCTGCCATCATGTTTACCCCACCCCGTCGCCTTCTGCGCCGCTTTCACGTGAACGCGCACGACGGCAGAATGGGCTTGACGATCTTGGCGAGGTCGTCCGCGATGATAGCGTCGCTTGTCGCTTGCCTCCCATACCTGCTTCGATCCTCGAAGTACCGCCGAGGTGAGTGCTTGTTGTGTCAGCGAAAGGGGCCGTCGCAATGAGCGAACGGAATCATTGTAGTTGCTCCGAACTGAGGCTAGACTGCGCAGCATTTCACGTATGTTGTACCGTAGGTTTTAATCGTCAAGGTCAAGAGGTGCCATCTTCCCTCTGGCAAACACTTGGCGCAGGGGGCCGTAGAGCGGACGTCGACGGGATGTACCAGAGGCAATGCGCAATCAGCGCGTCGGGATGGGTGTGCTTTCGGTGACAGTGTTTTGCTGTGATTCCTTGGCATCCAAAGGGCCGAACTCATTGTGCCCACGGGCCCGCTCTGGTTGCGTGCTCAGTAGGCACGAATAACCGACATGCGAGCGCCCTGTGTACCCCGTGTTTCTGCGCGGAACAAGGCCTCGCTCACCCACCGTTCAAGCTCGCATGCTGGCACCTTTTTTAGAAATATATTTACGGACAACCACATGAATGCGGTCGCACGTTGTCTACGCGGTTGATGGTGTCGCGCAAGTAGGTTATTTTGAATGCCCTCCCCCTCCAGATCCCAAACACCGTCTGGTTGCTCTGCAATCGTTTTGCTGGTTTGTTCTCAGATTCGGCGCTGGGGTGCGTGTTGGAGGCAAGCGACAAGCGTCGCAGCGTTACTGACATGCTCGTGTGGACGAGCTTCGTGTACGTCTTACCGTCGGTGTACGGTCTGTACGTCCACCAGGTGCACGCTCGCCTTTGCCTTCTTTGTGTGTGCACCAATAGAGTGCGGTGTGCCAGTGTTGTCTCATGATAGTAATAGTTGGCCGCTTCCCGGTAAAAACACGCCGTCGTTCCCGTGCGGTTTTCCTGAAACCATGTATCTTGGTCTGACCTGAGTGCTCGGGGCCTGCGGAGGCGCCGGCCCGTTCTGGGCTGAAGTACGGTGGAGATCCGGAAATGGCATAAGCGGAGGGCTCCGGGGTAATATTTCAAACGATATTTCGATTTCTCTTTGCCAACTTGCCGCGATCACCGAGAATGCAATTTGCTCCGGCGTGTCGCACCCACGGTTTGGGTCCTCTCTCCGTTGCCGTGCGAAAAGGTCTTGTCTTCTGTTCAAGCCAGCACTGCGCGTGAAGTCGGCGACATACATGACTCGCTGACGTTGACTACTGTTTCCTCTTCTCTTTGTTTTCCAGTACGGGATAGCCGCGCTGCAGCTGATGACCACGATCGGGTCTACGCTATTCCACCTTACCCGAGAGACCAAATGCTTCAATTTGGACAACGTGTTCGCCACCTCCCTTCTGCTCACCACCGTATGGGCATTATTCCTCGCTGCTACGCAAGGTAAGCGACTACTTCGAATTTTCGTAACTGGAGCCGCGTTGGGTTACATTGGATCCGCCCGATCGTTCCCATGTCGGTCATTTGATTGGATGCACGCTGGGTGAACAAATCTTGGGAAGATATATATCGGAAAAAGATACCGCTCGGGCACGAAACGCTGTTGTTTGCGCCGATTGGGCAGACCGCTGGTGGGGATCAAACCGTTAATTTTCTACTACCCTCGTGTGTTGTCGAAGTAGCGGTGCAGGATCTATCTCGATATACGATGCCATAGCCGAGGTTCGGCGTGTCTCTTGAGATTAATGACGATTTTCACGTCTGTCGTTCTTCTTTTGCACACGGATCAGGAGTCTGGTGGTACGTGGCAGTAGTTGGTCTCGGGGGGCCGTTCGCCATTTTCTGCATTGTACGCTGTGGCATGCCGGGGTTGGTCTGCCGGCACCCCAGCGGGCATGGGCTTTGCCGCATGAGCAACCCTGAGTACGATTTCTTCCACATGCTGTGGCATTTGTCTTCAGGTCTAGGTGAGAGCTTTTGGTGCACGTTACTGTGGCGGCGTCATAGCCAGTCCCACCGTGTGTTCGGATATGAAACAATACTCTCCTTTTTCTATGTAGCTGCAGACGAGGATACGTATATAATAGTCTGTGCGTCCGGTGTGTGTCGGGGGTTATTTTTGCGGCTTGTCCCTGTGTTCGCGTGCAACCTCGTCCGTGGAGTTGGAAAGGTGCACCACCATCGCGTAGCTGTCATACGGTTCCATGTCTTCCTCGTGGGGTATGCTTGCTTACGCCGCGGGCGTTCATGTCTTGCGAGAGCCAGTCCCCTTCGTTTTATTTTTTATTCGGCGTTCCTTGCTCAGGTATCTCAGCTCTGACTGCTCCCCCGCACGCAGTCAGTCCTTTTTCCCCGTTGACGCCGCTCAACTATCGCTTCGCGGCCCGAACGGTCACTTCTCACTCGCGCAGGTACCTTGATTTCGATCCACTACTTCGAGGTCAACTTTCCTGCGGAGGAGGCTGGGGGTGGGTGGTTTCATTATTTTCCCGATATTCCGGTGGTGCCCACCGTGTGTTTGACCATCAGCGCGCTGATAAACCTATATGGCAACCGCGTGGGGATGATGCCGCTCGAGTGAATCCAGATGTATAGCAGTCACATGGAGGATGGAGACGGGCAAGCTGCAGCGTGGCGGCTACTACAGTAGGCGCCAATGTAGTAACGAAAAATACGTGTACGATACCTGGTATGAAATAATCTCACACGGCTACCACGGCACAAAAATGTGGGTACCAGATCTCTCTCTCTCGTTTATGCTCCCAGTTCCGTAGCCTCGCGCTCGTGAGCGAACCACCGTCGGATGTGAATTGTGGGGTCATCATCTGTGGTCTTCTCTTTGTCGATGCCACCAACCCAGCGCTCGTCTTTTTTGCGGCTGACAGCACTTGCGAGCACTGATAATTGCACATGACGCGCCATGATACCCACGCCTTCGCTGGTGCCACGAGCCCAACGCCCGCCCTTCAGCGTCTGAGAACGTACCACCCACCGGTCAACGCACGTGAAGGCCGAGGCGCCCCTTCGCTTCAACAGCTCCTTTCTTCCTCCTTTAAAAAACTGCGTATTAAGTACGTTTTCGTCTTTCCATTTACTCTTGAGACCGTCTGCGACATCGCGTTTGGGTAATCCTCCCACCCCCAAGCTGGAAGGAGCCAACGAGCCTCAACAGACGGCCGTAACTCAACTTGAAGCGCATGATTCGCCTCTGGCAGCGGAAACGAGCAAACAGGGCGACATTTGCGCTGTAGGCGTACTGTTCGTAAGTCGCATTCCGCGGTGCGGTCGTGTTCATGCTCGACTCTGCCACGAGTACAGTGCCCAGGTGCTTGTAAGCCATCAGTGCTACCCGCAGAATATTTGCATGCACTGCTATACGTGGGAAAACATACCACGCGTGTGATTTTACAATTTGTTCACCATGGGCTGGGGTGGATTCATGCAAGTCTATTTGCTTGCTGCCGTGATTCAGCCGCATGTTGGTTCAAGGGCTATCAACGGGTCCTGCTTACCACCAGGTACTGTACTACTGCAGGAATTCACCTTCTCAGCTCGCCGGGACCCCCACCTTGCCCCCTTGCAGAAAAGCAAAAGAAACGCTGAGGAGATTTTGAACGATGTACTGACTGTACTTAGCAAACCTCACAAGATGTCGACAACCTTTCAATATGGTACGCCTATTCTCCACAAGGACTATATCTCGCCCACATTGTGCAAGGCGGGGGTCTCGGTCACCCAAGTTGTCATCGGACGGCAACGATTACCTAAGACGGTGGCCTCCCTGTGCCTGCCGATTGCTGCTGTCGTTGGTCCAACCAAAATGAATCCAATACCGGTAAAAAGAACGTATACGCATTTCGTGCGGAAAGTGCTACTGCTGTTGGGGCGTATCAGACAAGCAGCCCGTGGCTCCCGTGACTCCTGACTGCTCTCCATCCGCAAGAGCCGAAACGTTTCAAAGCAATCAACCTCTGCCCTACACAACTCGTACGTGACTTGATATATATGGATGACATCACTGACATCGGTGTTAGGCTGTCCGTCACTGCTTCTATGAGTTGCTGTCCTTGAACTAACATCGAGTCTTTTTCGCAGATCGATCTGTGGGCCTGGACGGAATCGGAAATTCCAGCGATCCTTCTCCCCGTGCCTGTACATATATATATGGCGTGCTACCACGCGGACGGGCGTCTCCTTTAATGCAACCAGCGTAGCTTTTGAGGGGGTTCAGAGATACTGCAGCCCAGCCGTTTTGCTACGCTTCAGCGAGATTGCATGCCCTTGCCTCCTGCTTTGGGTTCGGGGCAAACTGACAAACTCGGGGCGTTTCGGGGGACACGAATAAATCATGCATGCACGCGATCGTTGGTGGTGCAAAACCGCATGACAAATATTTCAAATAATTACAGGGACCGCGGCGCGACTTGGTAGTACTGCCGTACGTAGTGGACCCAGAAGCCCAATGGAAGCCCAACGATCTTCTCGTAGGACAATTAAGCGTAGCAAGGTCACCGCAAGCCTATCCGCTGGACCTTCTTTGAGTCAACTAGCAGAGGCTTTACGAACGCGACCGGCCGATTTCAACGGTGAGATGCGATCGTGCTACGCAGGAACATGCCACAAGCAATCCCCGATGTCCGCCCGCATCACCCACAGCACGCATGAGCAGCAGTTATCTACACGCGCTGCGCAGACTTGCTCATGATATATACTGACGGCAAGACCCTTTTCGAGGCTTCGTGCTGCATCCGTAGGACATCTGTGAGTGCAGGGCCTGCGCCCTCCCATGAGCTACAAAGCAGTATATCTGAATCTGAATCTTTGGGCACGCAAATTTCGTTCCTGAGCTCCACGGCTGCTGGTTCTTTCGAGAAAATCGAAAATCGCTGTGTCTTCAAGAAAGGATCGAGCCCTGAGCTACAGCAGTACTACTACTGTACGTTGTTGTTGTTGTTGTTGTTGTTGTTGTTCTCACATTAACTCTCTGACGAAGGAGTCCGTGGTCACACAAAGGTGCTGGAGCCCTAGGAAGATCCGAAAAACAAAACAAAAAACGAAAATTCGGCTGCCTCAAAATACGCGAGACAGAAAAAGCGCACACAAGATAAAACCAATGTGCAAAACTGAACTATTATAACATGGCCGCGGGTATATCCTCTCAACTATAATATAGAAGAGTACCCCCGTTCCCACCACTAACCAACTCGTGGATGCTGACTACAGCGGATGCTGTCTGAAGTGCTGCCTGCACCGTACGAAACGCACGGTAGTCGTGAAAACGAAAGAGGAACACACCTGCCTGCTATCTGGAGTGCTGTCAGAGACAGCAGTATTAAATAGTACCCCCTGGCAACGACAGCAGCCGGCAGGCCAAAGCGGGTATTGAAGTCAGCCCCTCTGAAGGTTCGTACCTGGTATGTATTATCCTATCGGGAGGAGGTCCGGGTAAAAATGTTACACGAGACGTATGTCTGTCCCAGACGCATCCCACAAAACAGACACGACACGAAACGCTTGCTTGGCACCAGATACGCCTCTTCTGTAATCCGCCCCTTCATTCTGTTGTTGTTGTTGTTGTTGTGCTGGTTCGTCCTCAAAGTACAATCATCTGTCACTGTCCGCTCTACGGTCTACGACTGCTGCTGTTGTATATTGTTTACAGTCGAAGATTTGCGGGACATCGGGAGGCAAATTGAGCTCTGTCTTCGAAGCGGGGGCAAGGATGTTGCAGACGTCACCGCCACCGCGGCTACTGCTGCTGGTGGTGGTGAGGATGCCGATGGCGATGAGGGTGACTGCCGCTCGTGCGCAGCAGGCGAGACCTCTACACAGACAGTACTTGGGAGTTGGTGTTTTCCGACCACTTCCTCGCGCGCTGGCAAGGTTGACGTATTGATCCGGCCACGTATGATACAAATCCCATATAGTTTTAGCAATCAATTTATGGTACGGGCGAGAGCCCTTCAAACTTTGCCGGCAAAGGGACAGCGAAAAACTTCTGCGAAAGCGATGCATTTTGCGAGACGAGCCCCGAGATCCTCCCGAAACTGCTCCACGAGTAAAAATAAAAGTAAGGGTTTATTGTCCAGGCAAGAAGAGATAAGAAGGAGACGCCAGGCGTGAAGGGGCACTCGGGCGTACAATAATAGTCGCTGCAATATTGCTCCTCACGACGGATACTACTATTTTTTTTTATTTATTTATTTTTTCTCGTCCCATTCATTATCTTCGCACATCTTCTTCTCCCTCTCCTTCCAACTCGTAACTCAGATCCGGGGTCACATAGCAGGCTCTTCTCCCCCCTTCCCGCTACAGTTAGGAAGAGGTGGAGTTGCACCGGCTGGCTGCAATAATGGCGTGCCCACAGAAGTACTCTCCAAGCTCTACGAGTGTCAGTACTGCCTTGTGATCTGATAGCTACCGTTCGGTGTGGACTTGTAGCGTTCTACTCGTAGTTGATAGAAGTAGTTATTACGGGGGAACATAGTTAACAGGACCTATGGTATACATAAAAACCTATACGTTTAACCATTTTTACTAACAATATTTGGTCCTGTTAACTATGGCCCCCCGTAATACCTCGTTCTTCAATGTTTCCGTCGCTTTTACGTGCTTTCTTGGGCTCGCGAACTAACTGCAGAGCCGAAAAACCACTGAAACAACTCTATTGTAGAGCTGACGATACAGGTCTACTTTGTAGGCTATGCATATGTTTCCACCCACAGAGCTCTAGATGGATGATATATTGCTCCAGAATCCAGAGCTACAACAGTAGTAGTAGTACAAGTAGAGTCTTTCCGCGAGGAGAACCCCACAGTCCAGACAGAGATGTTCGTACACACACTATTACGGGGGACCATAGTTAACAGGACCAAATATTGTTCGTAAAAATGGTTAAATGTCTAGGTTTTTATGTATACCATAGGTCCTATTAACTATGGTCCCCCGTAATATCAATATTGCTGTAATAACACTGCCCAGAAATGCGGGATGTTCCACACATCCATGTCATATAGTACGCGGTGGAGTTAATTTTGATAGAATACGTACGGTAAGTCAGTATGTATCTAAGTCCCCCTCGGCAACAAAATAGTCACTGCTACGTAGGTTAAGTAACCCGCTCTTGCGCGGTTTATGCACCCTTCCTCGAGGCCACAGATTTAGACCACGCGTACACCGCATCGGCATCCCTCGTCTACTTAGCCGTCGATATGCATCACCTCGTGCATACGAGAGGCGCTATACGCCGTTTTTCCCTACGAAGTAGTCTCGCTCTTCCAGATCAACTGAGGATTGAGTACCTGGTATACTGCAAGATGATAAGATTGGCGCTCGATATATCCACGGTTCGGTTAGCATGTCCCTCCCTAAGATGGTTCCGCCAGGCACATCATATGAGATCACCATAAGTTACATGCTGGACACCCATCTCCCACAGGGCTCGAGGCAGCGGCATTGTTTACTACAGCGTGCAGCGTCAGGCAAGTAATATTAAATGTGAAGGGGTTGGGTTATTTTGCGTTCGCTCGTTCCAAGCGAGGAGGCTGTCATTGGCCAACAATTTTGATCATTCAGTTTTGTCTGTGGGTTGCCGCTTGTGTGCTTTCACTCAAGGACAAACGTATGTAAGCTGATGTGGTTTGCCACTTGGTTTAACTACTGTATAACAATTGGAGGGTTGGTACCTTCATACGAGACGGCAGTATAGGCCTGGGGCCCAACTATGAATATTGTAATGCAAGTTATCCCTGGCGTTGTTGTTTTCACGGGCATGCGCTTGGTACTGCTTCAATCAGTGGCTTGCCTCGCCCGATTTTTTCTGAAGAGGCGAATGAAGTATATAGCAAGGGGGGCGGTATCGCCTGTGAGGCTCATGAGGGGCACCTTATCGCATGAGCCGTTACATCGCATAGATGGCGATACCATAGCACCAGCCCCCCCAGAAGGGCCGCATATACAGATCCATATACAATTGCGAGGGTAGGCGGTTGTGGACACCGGTGTCTTTGTCCGTTACGTGATCAGCAGAACTAGGTTTTGCTTGAAATACATCATTATTTGGACAGACGACCTCGCTGTTACAGCAGTAGCTTCTGTGTCTCCGGCGGCAGCCACTCCTTGAGTAGCAGGAAAACAAATGCCAGAGAGACCACTAGCTCTCTGTTTACGTGTATTGCCCACACGGCGCTCGCTCAGGCCCGAGAAAGATCAAGACGTTCTCCTGAGCATTCAAGACAAGGTGCTCGTGGGTTTGCGGGCGCTCTCTTCGTTGTTGACGCCGGATCTGCACCGTCATTTCCAGACCGCTCTGCTAGCACTAGCGGCGCAGTCCGGCTTCACGAAGAAGGTGACTTCAATCGGACGCGCGTGCTGCCGGTGCCACACGCCATGCACACAATGAAGGAGATGAATGCTGGGCAGAATTGTTGTCTGCTACAGAGAAAAAGTAGTGCTTTCGATACGTTTCATGTGCGCAAAACCTGAAGGGAGTTTCTTCGCGAGCGATACTAGGGAATGGTGGGACACTAGAGCGCTAGAAGAGCACGCTGCAGGTTTTTTTTGCGGGAAATTTCCTGTCATGCCATCTCTGGATGCCTCGAAGTAGGATTGATTACTGGATGATGCCGCCTTGGCGTTATTTGGCTGTACACTCGAGACACAGAGGCAGGAATTTGCCTGTGGAATATCTTCAGTAGTACTGTATGCCTCGTGCCTGGTATCTACTGTGAATGGTCGTGCTGCAGCTCCGAACGGCATTCGTTCGCTTCATCCTGTTCTGTCGCAACTGCATCAGAGGAGAGGCTACAGGCAACATATCGTCCAGGCACTGGCAGAGGCTGCCTCCGGACCCGTGCCGCCGTGCGCACTGCTGCCGATACTCCGCGCTAAGGAGACAGGACCCTCGGCAACTGATCTGGTTATGGAGGTCCTAGAGGCGGTCGCTGGGAACGAACACGATGACAGCAGCGGATCGAGGGGTGCCAAGCCGAAGAGAGCCGTTCTCGGTAATATAGCAGACTGGTGCTCCGGTACCTGGACAGGCTGGGGAGGGGGGGTCTGTGTTGGTTGTCGATGATTCTTGGCCAGAGTAGATGATCATTCTATTGTGGGCCTTAGTGTCGGGATATGGTTATGTGTTTGATTCGAAGAAAAGGTATGCAACGCGGTGCTCATACGGTATATTCTCTTTGAGCGTTCAAGGTGAGTGTATCTGCGAGAAAAAAACTACCAGGGTATTCGGTTTTGCGATTAAACTATTCAGTCTGCGATTGACAGAAAATGGCGGATTGTGCCTCCTCCATGTTCAAACCGTTTTTGATTGACGTAGATGATCTGCAGGGTACCGGATATAGCCTGACCGCATGAAAGCAGGTTGTTTGGAACTGGAACCACCCCCGTCCCGTACAGGTAGCTCTCACCTATTATTGCGTTAATTCTGTTTTACGCCGCTTGTTGCACACCCAAGAGCTGCTACACCACGTGGTGGCCGAGGTAGTAACGTCAGGAGTGGCAAAGAGGGGGAAACGTGAGACCAAGGGACCTCCAGCACACTTGATGGCGTTGCTGGTTCAGTCTTGCTCCGCTCTTCCTGAGTATATGCTGGTCTTCTCTAAGGTGATTGCTTCACGTTACTCGTGACGGCCCAGTTCTCATGTTCGGGTAGATATTTCCTGGGCCAGTCCCAGCATTTGGTGTATAGGCACTCCGCTTGATAGCTCTGTCTACAATTAATTGGCAAGAAGAGCAAAATTGGTCACCACGTGGCATGCCATCCTTTGAGCAGCATAGGCACGATGGGATGAAATCGATCACGACGTGGCATGCCCATCCTTCAAAAAGGTTGAAACCCATGGCGCAACACCGAGCCGTTCATGTTGAGTGCCATCGGGGCGCCTTGGTCAGGCATGCATCACCATATATATGGTAACTCTCGCGTTTGACAGGATCTTCTCTTGTTGGTGGAATCCCGGTCGAGCGCCACCAGGAAGCTTTCTCTCGCTGTTCTGCGTGTGATCCTTACGCATGGGCGAGGACAGCACCGAGACACACAAGGCCCAGCTCTAGCCGCCGTGTTGCGGTTGTCCCGATTGGATGGCGACGCCTCCGTTCGGTGCTCGGCATTTGATATTGTCGCGGAATACCTTGGTGAGAAGAGCCTCGCAGAAGAAATCGATTAGTCTCTTATTTTCGTACCATTAATAGGGAAACGGGAGGGTTGTTTGACAGTACATGAAACGCGTGCTCCACTACAGTAGCATTCAAAGTGTTGCAGCGAAACAAGTCCTGCCTCGGCTGCAGTTAGTTGCTCTAAATATTGTGGCGGTGAAGCGGAATTGTGATTATCTGCAACCTCCGGGACAAGAGGTGTGGAGTAGTACATGGTTGGAGATTGCATCCCAAAATCGACCCGCCCGCTCGCTACCCCCGGCATGCGTTGGTCGAATGCATCCCGCAACCAGACCAGGAGGGGGATTTTTTCATTGGAATTGACAACGATTTCGCCAGTAATCCCAACCACAACACACCAAGCGACCCCGAGCGACAGCAGGCTGGAAAAACGCTGGCATTGCCAATAAACGAAAACCCCTCCAAGACGAAGGAGATGAAAGTCACACCATGCCCCGGCGCGGGCACCCACGCTGACGACGAACTGGACGTTGCTGCGGCGAGGACGTCAACGGTGCCGGAGGATGAGGCCGGAGACGTGGCAAGCCGCAAGCACGCAAGGGAAAGACAAGCAAACCATCCATGGGCGGTCGGTGGAGTTGTCCTGTCATCCCTATCGGTGTCAGTGGATGCTCTGTTGACGGACGGGTCTAAAACCGTACGAGCGAAGGCCTTGGCCTGTTCGCTGTGCATCCTGAAGGTACACGGGGGGAGCATCGAGCCTGCATGTTTTGACGGTGGTGAAGCCGGAGCTGGAGGAGCGTCGTGTGGCTTAAATACCTTGAAGATCAGTCTGCAGGCGGTAAGTATTATATTTAAAGTCAGCCATCAGCCTTCCGTTCAGTCAGAGACTGCCTTCAAGGTGGCTTTCAATGGGTGTGGTCGTCGTGAGTGTGCAACAGTACGCTTTCGTGGTGGGAAAACCTCAGATGGCAAGGGTTGGGATCGACGTCAGATACGCGGTAGATAGTTTCGTGAGCTTGACTCTGTTCGCCATGTTGGGCGGATTAAGATGTCCCCTTACATTGAAAATATGGTACAGGAGGCGCTTGGTCTTGAAATCAGCATCGTAGTTCTGTGGCCGGAAACTGCAGTGCAGTTGCGACATGAGCATTCATTCCGCAGTGCATCATGTTGATTGTCACTCTTCTTGTACTCCATGCCCTGAAATTTTCACGGCGCTGACACCGTGCACAGGTGGCCAAAGGGGCATGGCGTGCATTAGAAGCCGTAGCTACCGACAGCTCAGGCACAATGCAGGCGTGCCTCGGGCAAACTGGTGGCGGGAGAAGCCGCAGAGCGGCCGACGCGGCAAGAGATCTGCTGTTACTTCCCTGCGTGAACGCTTCACCGGTCGACATCATAATTTGCTACGCGCGCTGCAGAATCGCAGCAGGAAGGGGCCAGGGAGCAGCAGTGGCAACGGCAGAGGTAGGGTTGGGCAGAATAACTGACCATGATAGCGACGATGGTTTAAATGCCACTTAAAACTACATAAGGCCATTATTGCGGGGTCGTACAGTATGGTGCGCGTTTCGACGCATAAACTCTATTTCCGATAACGGTTGCGCCTTTCTTTCCTTCTGTTGTGCCCCTCCGGTGCTTTCACGGTCTGTTTGGCGATGTGTCGCAGGCAAAGAGGGCCCTCCGAGAAATAGCTAAAGTGAGATTGTGCGCAGGCATCGATTCTCTTTTGAAGGCTGTCTCCGTCGTGATGGCCGCGGACTGCAACGGGGAGGACGAAAACGACCCGACAGAAAGCTTTGGAGACGACACCGCCAGTGGCGTTCTTCCCGAGGGGTGTACGAGTAACTCTCTGTCGGAGGTAACCGCCTGCACACGTGCTGTCGGAGCTACACCTTGCGGTACATGTGCAGCAGCATTCTGTTTATATGTTTTCAGACACTCATCGTAGGGAATGTTCATGATGCTGTGTACTTGGTATTCTTTTCGTGTTAAGAAGTTCCCCCAGAACTTCGAGCCTGCCTTGCGACCACCGTCTAGATTTTGGTGATGTGTGAATATTATATCTCAAGAGCGTCTAGTGATGCTCAATAAACCGAGCGGAAGGGTAAAGCCGCAAGGACGAACTACTTGACTAGAATACGTCGGAGGGAAGGGAAAGGATACGAGCACGATTGCGTTAACCAGGGCGCCCGTGAAACGGGTGAGAGCCTTATCCCCTTGAGTGGTGAAACCGTAACCCGCGTGCTCCTGATCCGTCGAATGGACGCGACAGGTACTGTGTGAGGTGCTTGCTGGAATAGACAGCGAAGTCATCGTGTCGCTGCTACGTGATGCGGTCGAGATGTACACGCAAGGAGAGAAAACGGGCCGGCGTGGAAGTAGCGGTGAGATGCACGCAGCGCGTCGAGCGGGAACGCACACCAGGGTAGAGTTGGAGACAAGATCCGTAAGGAGAAAGTTGGTTGTTCGCCCTCACAATGAATGGAGTCCACCGTGAACTGTAGTAGAAACCACCCGCATTGTGTGTCTAAGCGCGTGTCTCGCTCAACGCAGGAGATGAGGTACCGGTTCTGCTACGGACACTATCACTTCTCGCAGAGGCAAGTGGTGCTTCCGTGCCCGAAGGAAAGGGGCAGACGATGGTTCATCTAGGCAGTGGCAACCGCACTTATGACACGGCTAGTATTCTCGCGGAGAGCCAGCACCTCTTCTGGAGGAGACTGGAGCGGTTGATGGAGGAACTCGAATGCCGCGAAAACGGAAAACGAGGTGGACGTCAGTGTGACTCTCCTGAAGGATTGGAGCCATCCATTGGTCGGTCGTTAGGCGCGGGAGGCAGCATGAGCGGTGGGGGCGGTGCGGAGGTCAACGATGTTTGTGGTGGATTCGACGTTCCTACCAGGCGGGCTGAGAAGCCCACAGCTGATTCAGAGCTGCCAGAGCTGCTGGGCATCTTTCGCTTGCTGGCGAGTCGTTCGCTGCTATCACGCGACGATGGGATGGCGCTTGAAACTCTTGTTTTCCCGTCAGCTCTCTCCAGACGTCGGTACGTGCATTCCAGAGCAGAGGGCATGCCTCAGCAGCATCTATATATTGGCCCTCGCTCGCTGTGGCGATAGATACAAATACTTCGAAAGGTAGACTCAGAAAAAAAACACACAAATGAACGCCGTAACCTGTCGTCGTTGCAAGAAAAACGGCAAAATACGCGCATCACCAAAGACCGTACTACGTAGAGCTGCCGAGTGTTGCTGTCAGGCCGATGCCGTCGCATGCAAGAAATGTTGTCGTGGAATATCGAAAGGAGGATCAACAGCGGTCGCTTCACGTTCGCTTTGTCACGGCACCGCCCATCGGTGTTGGGGTTGAAATGTGTATCGAGACAAGCCGATTCGGCAGCGGTACAAAGATGTTGACGGATGTCGACCGCAAAGTCGTGTCGACCGCAAATAAATGTGGTACAGCAGGCAAGGATAAAAGAGGAGATCCAGCCCGTATAGCGCAAGGGTTCTCCTCGCGGACGTCGGCTTTCCGCCCCCAAAAACAACTGGGAAAGCGCGGTGTTGACTTGTACAGTTTTCCGAGTTCAGTTTTGTAAGTATGTTCTTCTCAATGTTGGAGCGAGGCCGCAACACTTGGTCGGCGCCCTCGCACAGACTGGGCGCGTGCTCCTAGTTATTTTCAAGCCGGGCCGAGCCGCCAAGAAAATGCATGCCTCTGTATTACGTTCCGACGTACTAGTTACTTACGAAACAGCTTCAAGTATCCCCCTGAAAACGATCTTACAAGCACTCACACAGCTGCGTAATTTTGCGAATAGCCGACGCTTTCCTTACAGTCCAAACACGGTTGGGTCGATACACCGCCTTCTTTGGTTCCACCGGAATATGTCGTCTTATTTCACCAAGCACGTCTCTTCGCTCGACCGTCTTCTGTCTACGGCGATGCCCGGCGGACTAGGCTCATCCGTTCTGCTATTGGGCTGGCGCTTGCGCTGGAGCAGCCCCGCCGAGTGCTGCTGTCGTCCCTGGCTGTCTTGCAAGATGCCTCGTTCGCACGATCATCAACAGATTTGGGCAGGTGAAAACGGGTACTCGCGTCGAAATTGCTGAAACTAAAAAATGGCTAAATGCTGACGTGGCGATGTACATAAGGAAGGGCGGACGCCATGGGAGGCATAGCACGCGTTGTTCATTGCGTCGCCGGCAGGTTTGTGTGGTGGGCTTTGTCTATTTTCTTCTGTGTGTTGTTTTTGGCGCAACCCTCGATTTCTTGGCGCGCTGTTAGGCTAGGTTCAGGAAAGGCTGAATCGTGTATGTGTGTTGCACCCACAGAGCGTGCGACTACGTGAGGCTTATCGGCGTGCTGGCGCGAGAGAATTCATCGTTCATCGCGGCTCACGTGCGCGAGCAGCATCGCATCGTGGACGACAAAAGGTGAGAGGAATCGAGCTATAACAATATATGGCCGTTTCTTGTCATCCTCCTGACCCTTCTCGTTTGCCGAGCATGTGTCATCGGGTCTTCTCATAATACTTCGAAGTGTACTGATTGCCAGTTGTCATGCTACAGCTGGAGCTTGCAAGCGCATTATCAGAGACGTGGTGCTTGACGCGCTTTGTGCGGTAGACTCAATGATCGACTCCGTGCAATTTGCCTCGGGGATAGTACTCGTCATGGCGGGGAGATACTGAAAACCCGGGGGGTCGGGCGGGAGGAGAATTTTCAGGAGATACCCCCGTAGTCCGCAGGCCTCTTTGAGGGAACCCAGCTGTCAGTCTAGTGCAAAACAACTAACACTCGGTGAGAAAGAATGGGACATCCGTGGAGCTATCGTGCAGCCAAACCACGTGGGATCATCCCGTGCTGCTCAAGAGGAGCCGCAATCGAATCCTTTTTCGTTTTACGTCGTGTCGTTCCTCGCAGCGGGGAAGATCTTCCACGCAAAGAAAGGCAGGAGGGTGACGCCGGTGGCGATTACATGGCGGGAGTGTCGAATCGACAAGCGGGGGTGAGAAGGGACCACGTCGAACTCTGCTTGTTCATGTAGGGATCGAGATACGATTATTTTCTAGATGGGTTGAATTTTCAGCAAACAGGCGTGAAGACAGGTTAAACCAGTTCCCATCACATTATCTCCGACGTGGAAAAAAACAGAAAGCGGCCTGCACATAGAGCTATTGCTTGCTAGGAAGTTCGTACAGGGGGGTATGTTTATGTCGCATATCGAAAAACAAATGTTTTTTAGCGCATAGCACTGTTTTTCTAACATGGCAATGGCCTTCGTCTCCGCTGTCCGAAAACTCAGGAAACGGAGATTAGGCGTCTCCGCGAGGCGAGCGTAACTTCAGACGGGATGCTCTCCTGTTACACTCCATTCCTGCTGGCCATCGTCCAGCGGCGCGTTGCCGAGCCAGCGGCGAAAGCACCGCCGGCCGTGGAACAAACAGACCCCCCTCTGCGCTCTGGTGACAGCGACGGTGGGAGCGATGATGCCGTCAGCACTGAAGACGGGAGTACGCGCAGGACAGTGGAGAGCGGTGGAGAGCAGAAGGATCATGGGGCTCCAGCCGGTAGTTCATGCCCAGCTACGCTTTGCGCGGAGGCCCTGTGGGCGCTGTCGGAGTATGCGGTGCTGAGTCCAGGACTTGCATCTGCGGAAGTATTGCCCCTAGCAGCGGCATTGGCGGGCGACATCACAGAATGCCCCCAGGTTAGCCAGCCACTGATAACGCACCGTCCTCCACCTGTGCCATTACTACGTGTTCCAGTCAATCTAAGCGCCCAGTTGTGACGAAAGAAGACTATTTCTCGGTGATGTGTAGCAAAACGCCTAATGTGTAGCTGTTCTTGTATTGCTATCTGAGGGGAGGACGGAGAGACGAAGGCAGGCAGTACCCCTGCGATGCGCGATCGTCTCGGCTTGGGGTGACTGGAAACAAAACTCAGTATATATCCCGTGTCTGCTCGGTGGTCAGGGCTTGCCCTCCGACGACGAAAAATTTCACCAAAGGAGCACGAAAAGCGTAGCCCCTTTCCCCTTCAGAATCATCCCGTGAAGAGTACGCTTGTTTGGCTCACACTCGCTCGATTGCCCGACAAATCGTGCCCGCCGCTTGCAAGATTCGGGCCGCAGCCGTGTGCACTTTGACTCGGCGGGAGCTTGCCACCGACGAGATAGCCGCGCACGCTTGCGGTTTACTAGGGGACGAAAACCCTTGCCTTCGCCAAAAGGTCCTCAGAAGGCTTGGCCTCCTCATGAAGGAGAGCAGGTGATGAGACTGACGACCGCGTACTTTTGCGCTTCAATAGCGTACTCCGAAGTAGCTAATTCCTTCAAACGCGGTTCATGTCAGTGGCTCGAAGACGCGCCCATCTGACTCACAGACCCCATTCTGTCTCGCGTCGTGAGAGTTTTTTTTCGACAACTTCGCGTCGTGAGAGTTTTTTCAACATCGCCCCCAACATCTCTCTGTCCACTCACCCCCCCCCCCCCCAATCGCCCCTGCAAAGGATAAAGACGGCCCACCTGTCGAGGTTCGCCTTGCTTCTCGTAGACGCGGAAGAGAGGGTACGCCAAACGGCCCAGGGGCTATTTGTCGACCACTTGCAGCCGCGGCCAGACTCGGTGTGCAGGTAAGCGCGCCGCCGCGCATTGCAACCGCGCCCATCAATCACGCCCAGGAACGCGCACTTCGAGGGTGCCTATCTATGGTGCTACTGCAGTCCCGGATCCAGATAGCCGATCTAGCACCGCATCACGGGTTTTTCGTGGTATTATTCCCTACACGCAATGCAGCGGTTTCGGGGGTGTTTCTTTCGATGGTAGTCGTGGCCTCAATCACAGCGGGCACAGTGAATCGTTTGAATATCTCCATTGCTGCTGCCATTTATCAAATGTACCGTGCGATGATGCATGCCATCCTCGGGTGCCCCAGGCATTGTTTGCTCTCATCGCTACTGCCATTGCTCAAATAGACCATGCCGTGATGCGTGCCCTACTCTGTTACTCCTGGCATCATGTTCGCTGCTGCAATGGAATGCACTCTCTTTCCCTGCGGGACAAGGTGCCTGTTCGAGACATACTTCACCCTAGACGCCGCGGAGGGCGTGAAGCGGCAAGTCTTGGAGTCGCTCATCGTCGTCAGCGAACGGGCGGCGCCGGGTCTGGGGCTTGAAGCGCTAGGCGGCGCGTTGATGCGCAGAACGGCAGAGACCGGAGACGAGGATGCCGCTTTCTTTCTGTCTTCCGTTCCGCCAACGGTGAGACAGGCGCGATTTTTCTGGATGCTAGTGGATGGCATCCCATTTTCCTGTGGTCGTAGGGTACTAGGGAGGGGATCCTTCGCCGGGCAGGTGTATTTTTAATTTCAGGTTGATTCGTGCACGCATAGCCCAGACCTTTTGAGGGCGTGAATACTATTCTTGTAGGTGAAAGCAGGTACTATCAATAGTAGTCCGGCCTATAATATATGTAGGATTTGTCGACTAGTCTTGACTATTCTCCCGATACATGCCCTATATCTCCTCGGAATTATTAACGGCTTCAACTGATGGTAGCGCTCGACGCACAATTCTTCGCGTCTCCGTACCTTTGGGAACGCCTGCCGCAGATTGAATCCTTCGAGGTCGCAGAGGTCGCGCTACGCCGTGGGCAGCTAGCTCAAGCTCCTCTCGAAACCATCTCTCTTGCTGCATCCCACTTCGCGAAAAGAGCCCACCGGCGCAGATCGGCGATGGCGGCCGCAGTAGGCCAGGGAAGTGGACGCGGGGGCGGCGGCGGCGGCGGCGGCGGCAGGAATGGAGGGGTGGACTTGCTGCCCACCGCGCAAGCCCTTGTAATGGCAGAACGAATCGGGTCTCTGTCAGGACGGAGGAAAGCCGGCCGGCTTTCATGTGGCACGGTCGAGGAAGGCAGGCAAAGCACTGAACCAACGCACCCTAGGAGTACGGATAACAACATGAAGCGAGGGCGAAGAGGAGAAGAGGATGCCGCTGATGTGCGTACCCCCCCCTCGCCTGCTGCCACCTCTCGGAGCAAGAGAGCTCTGCGGCGCGGACCTCACAAAGCCACCAAGGGAAAGAGTGGCAGACGGCTGAAGAAGAGAGGGAGGCCGCGAGAGACCTCCAGCCACCGTGGGGGTAACAGTGGCAGGCGTTGCGCCGAAGCGAACGGGAACGACGGCAAGGGAAAAGTCGGTGACAGCATGGAAGTCTCCACCGACGAAGAAGGAGGAGAAGAGGAGGACGAAAAGGAGTGGGAGGGGTGACACAGCGAGTCTGTGGGTTCCGTTGGGGGAGGGAGTGTACCGGCAGAGTTTCTGAGCTCCATTCGACAGAGAGGGGGGGTGGGTGCGTGAAAATGTAAACTCTCAATCAAGATTATTGCAACACGCAGGTGATTCATGCCGCATACAAAGCTAGCGTTTGCTATGCGGTGGAGTTCCACCCAAATGGCACTGGGGGAGTGGAGGAGGGAGGGCTGGCATATTGTTTTTTATCGATGAAAGTTGACAATGTTATCGGCGTATGTATGCAGTGTTGGGAGTTGGAAGGAGCTTTGGCAGTTGTTCTCGTCCTGGTGCAAGCATTGTCTTCTGCTGCAGCGGGCTGTATCGGTGCCTGTTTTGCGGAACCGGTACGTACATGTTGCGCGAAGGCTGAACTACACGGTGTAGAACAACCAGGTGTCCTTGAAAAAGCGTCGGAAATGTTAGGAGAGCTAGAACGATCTATCCAGAGAGATGAGTAGTACACTGACAGTATCTAGGGGGGGGGGGATCCTAGTATAATTACACGTAGTCGACACACCCTTTGGTGTCAGTGTTGCTACCGCTTGTCCGACAACGTTCCCCCCAATCGTGGTAGCACCATTGTGTCAAAACAGAATCGTGAATACTGGCCGAAAACAAATAACCTAGTGCAGACGGTTTGGGACCGCCGACAGCCTTCGTTGTTCACAAGCCTTTACCAACCTCGTATCTACATAGTCAGCGCTTGTCTTGAGGCTACGTTTGGCAATGGTGGTAAGCAGCAACGCACGTTCGCTGATGACGCGTTTATTTTCTCCACACGAAAGCACGCGCCGCCCGTAACTCATGGGGTGGTATTTTCGTGATAACGCCTGCTCTACTCTCGCCCAAGCGCGTTGCATGTACTCCCTGTGCTTTGCGAGCATGTAAACATATTTATAGTATCCTCCTGCCTCTAACTATTTATGTGCGTTGTGTGTACTTACCATTCAAAACAGGTTCACAGACGAGCATCCGTTTTGCACCCGGACGCCAAGCGCGCATAAAACCCGTCCCCTACCCCCCACAAAATACAAAGCTCGCCGCTTGAGCAACGCCTTGCGCCTTCCCCTGACAACCCGGCATCTACCGTCGCGGAATCGCAAAACTATGTTATCCATCCCAAGCTTCCGCTTGCCCGTCGTCTCGGCCATCTACCCTCAATTAAGACGAATCACTGAAGAAGGACTTGAAGGGACGGGCGAGAAATCGCCCTACGCCGACACCAGAACAGCCCAGGTGAGACGTCTACGCCTTAGTCTCCGACGTCCTGTCCGCTTCTGAGTGTCACCAGTTGGCGAAGGCGGAATCGTCTCCTGTAAATATGGGGACGTCCTTGTGGGTGCCTTCGTCCACTGCAGGGGGCGCTAGACTGCGCGGGGGCTTCCACGGGGCCTGTTGGGTAGGGCGTGCGGCAAGGCGAAGGCTTGACCAGATAAGTTTCCCGAAAGTCACAGGGGCGAACCGAGGGGACTACGAGTTTTTGCCCGCGGTACCAGAGGGGTGATTTTTGGCCTCTGAGCAAGCAAGCGATATGTCTGTGACGTGTACCTACGACAGTGACGTGGTGGTTTCGTTGGCATAGAGTTGACAGAGATTCGGCGTACTGGTGGATGCCACGCATTGTCAAGAGAACGTGCGGCCCCGTACAGGTAGATGGAAACGACGGTCACAGAGGCGGGACTACACAAAAAAGCAACGGCACGGAAGGAGTCACTACCTGTACCAAAGTAAATCCGATATGCGCGATCTGGTCGTCATCTTCACTTACCGGCATCCGCTTGTGCGCCAACCCATTCCAGTCAATGGAGTCGAAATACGGGTGTTTTTTCGCCTCGTCAAGGCCCCCGGCCAAGTTGCCCAACCTCTGGGTTGGGTCCGCGTTCAGGAACTTGGATACAATGTCCCGGGAGTGCTCGTTTGTGGCCTGTGGTATCGCACGGGCGGCTGAAGGTCATCATGCCATGCACTTGCTGCCCTCGTGTTGAAAAGCATTTACCTGGTACCATTAAAATAGGTATATACGAGACACCTCACGGTAGGGGCTGCACGTTTTGGGCCAAAGGTTTCAGACCAATTGAGTTCCTTAAGTGAGAAACTACCAGTTAGGATGAAATTTTTTACACGTATATTCGTTTTAGGACTATTATAGCGCATACACGTTCCGGCCAGGTGGCACGAATGATTTTTTTCCAAGGTTTGTATCGGGTGAGATATTGAGTTCCTCATGTTTGTGAGGGGCTCAGGAAGGTCTGGTGCACCCCTACTGTAGGATGGCTCATACCAGGTAAGTTAGTAGTGTGAAAGTGTTATGGAACACAGTAGTTAAGTACTTGCTTAGGGCGGCAAGCTATGCGTGAGTTTTGTGGTTGTTGCGAAAACGCTGTGGTACACCGTTCGATGCTTGATTGGAGGCGGAAGCCATAATTATGGGGTACGATTGGTTTTACTCGCGAGAAAATAAGGGGGGTCAAACACCGCCGACAACGTAGTGACAATGAAGACTTGGGGCAGAAGCACTTCGCTTTACATGCCAACTGACTATTCTAAATAATAACTCCCCCCCCTCGCCAGGTCGGAGAGACGGTGACATTCCCTCCGACCGCCGGAAGAGTTTCTTCCGGGTACCACCTATCAGCTGGGAGTGACCGAACTCAATACACGTGCAAGCTTCGCACCTTCCGGTCGTAGTTGCTGGGGAATATACCGCTGCCGGTGGTTAACTTCGATCCAGCGATTCGCGTGAAGAGAGCCGTGATGTCCGCCGCCTCTCCAGGGGGCTGAAACGGTGTGTATCCCGCCGTGAATTCAAACGTTAGAACCCCAAGCGCCCAGCAGTCCACCGACCTTACGCGTTCAGGGAGGACAATGGACATTGCCTCAGATTAGTCGGTGCTCGGCTGGCTCTGTTTTCCTCTGCGAAGAGGCGGGAGGGGGAGAACTGGCGGGATAATAATAGTGGTACTCTCTCGGGACACTGGCAACGTGGTGCCCCATTTTTCAGGGTGGGCGGTATGAGATAACAACTCGGTAAACATGGGTTCAGGAAGCATGGACTCGGGACTGTTTTGCTTGCACCCTACACTGCACACGATTGCGTCCAAGATGGCAAAATTAAGGAAGATGCTGCCATAGGGCAGCGCGACTTCGTGCTAAACCGCGCCCCTATATCGGCGACCCCACCGAGATATAAGCGACGCTGGTCCTTACGAGCGACTTCGCCAGCCACCCTTTTCGCGGTATGTTAGAGATATGCGCACATCTATGTCGGCTTCGCCTGCTCGTTCGTGCGCGCACTACAAGCGCTTATATTGTGACCGCTCGTCTCGCCTGCCCTATCGTGCCATAATTGTTTCAATATTCAGTGATTTTTAGCTCACTTGTCGTGCCCCGCGTTAAAAATGAACTCCGGCGCAAGGTACTCCGGTGTCCCGCACATGGTGAACGACTTGGGATGCACCTCCGATTTGCCCTCGATGACGCGCGTGAAAGGGATCTTCTTAGCGAAGCCGAGATCAATCAGCCGCGGGTATCCCTCCCCATCTACCATGATGTTTTCGGGCTGTTAAACGGATGAATGAAAACGAAAGGTGGCGCAGAAGAAGTTCCGGAATATGATGAAGGGAATCAGTACACTGATTGGCCCAGAAAGGAATTTTTATCTAAGGTGCCCTCGACACCGCACACCTTGCTTGGTATGCCTATAAAATGTACCATGTATTCAGTGGGTGGATCGCTGAAGCTGGCAGGAGGCCTTTATGCGCCATTTTCTGCACGTATGTAGCAATCTTTGGTCAGCCGTAAATAAACGGCAACACAGCACTTTGCGATGAAAGCCCGAGCATTCTTATTTTGCTATCAATCAACACATTCCAGTTGTAATTGCATTCGGTCTTGGACTCGATTCTTTGTCAGGTGGCACTGCATTACCCACGATACGAGTGTATTCGGGCGCATGGGGCTTCAACAGTGACATCAACAGTGACATCAACAGTGACATCGGGGACCTAGTCATGTTTGCACGGTAACGATGTTCTTCATCGGTTCACCTTGAGATCCCTGTAGGCGACCCCCCGGGAGTGCATGAACGACAAGGCCTCCAGAACGCACGCGGCGTAAAACCTGCTCAATCGTTTTCGAGGGCAAGCAGGGGTAACAGGCTGGTTTGTGTGTTGAGCTAGCTAACTAACGGGCGATTCACGTTCGAGACACCTCGTGCAGAGGGTATGCCGCACCCACTGACATGGCGCGTGTTCCAATCATCCAGCGACTGAGCCAGGAGGGCAATATTGTGGCTCCTGCTCGCATGCCCCCATGCCTCAGTCGGAAACCATCACCGGCACAACACCTCGATGGGTGCATTCTTCCCTGCTGGCGTTGGTAAAGTGCTACTGTAGTAACAACGAGTTATTATAGTGTGCATGTTTTCGGCACCCCTTCAATTTGCTCCAGTGGCGTGACTCCAACGACGCTCGCACCTCGGGTGCCGAAACATGCGTCACCTCAAACCTATGAATAGATTGGGCTACTCGTTCGCGAGTACGGCAGTTTCCCATTGGGCGCACACAGCTAACAGCAAACCTGAGGTTTCTGCAAGCAAGTAGAGTGGATCTGTCCCCCGGGGTGCTCTTCAGGTTGCTCTATAGTATGCGACTTTGTTGCAATTATGTCTCCTCATCGACGCTACGGCCAGACGCAATGCTCTCATACGAGGTATGGCGGTGTTGAACGGATGTTCCTTTACCTGCCGTGTTCGATGGGAAGTTCTCCCTCTGGGAACCCACTTGCCGCCTCGTACACGATAGACCACATTTCGCCCGCAGTCACAGCCTCCATGAGGAAAAAGATACTGTTCGCGTCCTGTTCACGTCGATGGCATCAAAAACAGGGGTACCGGCATGAACATTGTGGCTGGTGCTCATTCCCGACGGGTGATGAGGGGGAAGCGGTGCGCCGGGTAAGGAACACCGAAAACGACCATGATGCTGTACGAGTACTGAGAACGACCAAGTCGTACCAAGTCGTTCGGCTTGGCTTACATAAATGGGTGTCGAATTGTATATACTAGTGACCGGGAAACCGAGGGGGGGTGGGGAGAGGGATGTCAACGGCGTATGACTCGACGATCGAGATACTCCAATGTTTTGCCTCCCTGTCTACAGGAGGAGCTCGTGGAGACAATCAGTACTCAAGATAGAGCTTGGTGGTTTTTCTTTTTCAGGGTAATGTTGGCCTCATTTGTTGGTATCACCTTCGAAGACTCTACTACTACTACTACTGCTGTATACGTCCAACTGTCATGCAGACCTGAAAGGTAGAGAAGAGGCCGAGAATGAGAGGGTGGTTCATGTTCTGCAACAGCAACTTCTCGTCCTTCACGTGCGCCAGCTGCCCCCTGTCCACTACAGCCTTCTTAGCGAGTGCTTTCAGAGCGAAAAACTCGATATCTCCCAGTTCAGCTGCGTCCTGCTTTTCTCTGAGTATTGAGGCGCACGAACGGTCGGTCGTACATACATACATGGGAGACGAACACGTTATTACAAGCACGGTATTTTGCTCGTACCAGGTAGTATTTTCAATAGAGACGCCAGTTGTGTTGTTGGCTTATTTGCAAGACAACAACAGCAACAACAAAACTCGGGAAATTCGCTCATGGATTTGGTTTGAGTTTCAACACTCGAGCTGTTTAAAATGGCCGGAAAAGTACATTTATTTTCACGCTCAGAGTGCTCTTTATCCACTTTTTTCGCTCTGTACCCACGTTTTCTTGAGGAGTACAGACATCGATGGAGCCAAAGACACAACGCCCATAAGTACCTGGAAGTTCGATCTGGAGAAACTCACGCAAGCTGAGTGGTCAGGGCCACCGATATAGTACCCGCCCCCCAAATAAATAAGAAAGCTACGAGCCTCACGTACTTTCTTACCCGTTTTCACCTGTTTTTCGTGTACTGCCGGGTTGACATATTTCGCGCGCCTGCAACATGTTACAGCTGTAGCGCCCCTTTCACCAGAAACCGTGAGAATGACCCAGGCTAGGCCTCTTATTCGAGAAAAGGTGTGTTCCGTTCCACGCTAATAAAGCTAGTATATAACTGCTCTCCCAACTTTACCTTCCCCCCGGAGATCACAGGCTGGTTTTCTCGATGGGCTCTTTTTTCCCTACGTATGTCACAGTAACAGACAAATCGAAAAAATGGGAACGAAGCCTAAAATGAGAACCAAGCCGTATCTCCAGAACCATGTGGTGTATCAGATAACCAAAATGATCCTGCGAAACCCCTTGGCCAGCCCTTTATGAGAGGGTCGGCAAATACGCATAAAAAGGGTACAACACGCAGAGATAGATCTCGCTGGTAAGCAGACTCACTTGTCCTTGAAACTGACGAGGGTGACGCGCCCAAAGCTGCCGGTGCCAAGGAACACCTCCTTCTTGAAGTCGCTTGTCGTGAAACGGCAATCCAACTCTTTGCGGATGAACCTTGAGAGTGGGCGAGGGGGTCAGCGATGAACGCAGTCGGCGGGAGAACGACCGTCAATCAATAGGGCGGCAAAAGGCGAGAATATATTTACCGATTACTGCACAGCATGCAAGGTATGGTGGGAATACGTAGCAAACGAAACGGGTGCTTCACCGATCGGCCTCCAACCAAAAACTGCAGCGCCTTAATGTGGACGTATTGGAGGAACCAAGGGTGTGCGCTTCGCACGGGTTCTACCGTTTGAATGATATATTGACGGTATCTGAACTTCTCATTCGCGGTCAGCAGTAAAATACACTTCATTTCTCTCCCGGCTTGTCTTTAATATGTGATACCCGTACGCGACAAGCCTGTTTTGGGAATGCTTCGATTAGGTAGCCGACTGGTTAACCTTTTGTCTTTAGCCCAACGGACTAAGACCTTAACACCACTCAAGCAAGTCTTACAGGAACTGCTCATCCACCCCTGCTTCTAATGACGCAGCACGATCATTTTCCTCGGCTTATTATGGTGCGCGTACCTTTGACTTTTAGCCTTCTTGAGTAGACTCGGGCGTCCCTTGACCAGCTGAGAGAACGTCTCTCGGATGGGTCCAACAATGGTCTCAAACTGGGATGGCGTGAAATAGCTTAAGCGCACGTCCTTACGACGCGCGAGAGGTCAGCAAAGAAAAAAACGGTGGGAAGAACGCGAAATAAATGGGTGGCGAGTTGGTTGGCGGCGGGCTAGGGGCACAGTCGGCTCTCCATCTTAATATACTCCTCCAGGGATATATATGGTACCTTGCACAAAGAGGCAGGAGCCAGCATCCAGAGGTGTTTGTAAAATGTATCAGCTCCTTTGCTGGGGGGCGACCCGGGAGAAACAGGGTGTTCCGTACATGTACCACCCTCTACATACACTGCCTTGCACAGGCGCCAGCGTATTTACGGCGGCCACGCAACGTCACCAGGTCGACACGCTAGCGTTTTTTTCTCGCTCTGGCTTTCTCTGCGCTTTCTCTTCAGTGTTAACTGGTTTGGTGCAGTTGTACAGCTCCGTGGTAGAGAAGATGACGGTGTACACCGATCAACAACGCATTCGAGCCTCACCACAGTAAAGCAATTACACGGCATGCATGCATGGATTGGGCCATACTTCTAAGCTCCCTCATATTATATGAGGAGCTTAACACTTCATACGAAAAATGGCTTCGAAGAACGTTTTTTCGCGAAACCCGACCAATATTTCCATGCTCTATGTCGTCGTCCCAAAACAAAGGTACTACAGCAGTACGACTAACCGGTACTGTTGTAGGTTTTCACTTGAAGATCTCAACCAGCCAGAAAGTGCTGAACAAAAAAGAGTGTCATTGCCCCTGGCGACTACTACTACTGCTGTACTACTGTGTTGAAGCCCCCATTAAAAATAGTCCTGATCGGCGCCCGCTCTCACCTCAATCGCTGTGATTGTTACTGGGCAAATCGCGCCGGTAAACCCTCCCGCCGACGGACGAGCTGGCCCTTGCCCCGCTGCCCCCGCTCCGCCGTCCTTCGCTTCGGCCTGTGTACCTTTGTCGGGTGCAGCCTCCCAACTACCTCCCTTGGTCCCCTTGCCCGCACACAAAAGAACGGGCATCCCAAAGAATGTCCCTGGCCCGAACACGAGGCCCCTGTTGTTGTGGATGCGCCGGGTGGCGAAAGGCACTAGATTGGCGGGACAACCTTGTGTTACCGAGTGGTTTTGTTTCCATCATCGACGGACCATCCATGGGGGGAAGGGCGCCAAGATAATATGGTATACTAGTCAGGACTCTCCCGTCTCGGAGATATTGGAGGTGGGGGGTATACGCGGCACCAAGGAAAACGGACGCCAACTATTTATTGGTGAAAGCGGTGCTTGGAAAATGCGAGAGGGAGCAGCTGCGAGCGGATGTCCTGAACGTTTAGCAGGACCTCTAAAGGCATGGACGTTAGTCTGGTCGTACGGGTGACCGGAGAGTACCACCCACCGCGCAATAGACTGGGAGTATTTTATCTCGATTGTGTCGACGGGTAACCGTCCCTTCGCAACCAAAAACCAACCGAAGTGGATATATAAGTCATATCGATTCCATTCAAGAATTCTCCAAATTTGTTCGCTAGTATCTACCAGTTCCAATCGTTTCGTGTCGTAGGAGTATCGCGTCCCTAGAGTATTTATTTGTTTGTCGCTCATTTCGCTGCTGCCATCTATTACGGGGGACCATAATTAATAGCACCAAATATTGTAATTACGGGGGGCCATAGTTAACAGGACCCAATATTGTTAGTAAAAAATGTTAAACATATAGGTTTTTATGTGTACCATAGGTCCTATTAACTATGGTCCCCCGTAATACTAGATCATCGTTTGGTATCATCACCAGTATCTCTGTCCCCGTGGACTTTCTTCACAAAGTGTTTCCATCCGTACACATACATACGAGTAGCTCTCTATAGCACCATCGTTTGGTATTTGCTAGTATCCCTGCTCGTTTGTTCTTCGAAAACTATTTTCATACGTACGTGTACGTACGAGTAGCCCCCTATAGCGCTAGAGGTCTGTATCACTCTGCAGCCACAACACAGGTGGCCGGGACCCTCCCCTTCCTTGCAAAAACGTGGGCGTAAAAATATCTTCGTGGAGACACTGAACAGTGTAGCACACCATTAATTACGCGTACTGGATTGAGAGGTTATCGACATCTTGTTGTGCGGTTTGCTACATCGTTCAACGTCTCCATAACCATTTTGCTACGCCCATATTGTACGAGGGGGATGTCCCGACCACGTTTGAACCCAACCCCCGGTCGACCAATGACAGTTCTCACTTCGACTGCCTCCGTCGTGTTTCCCCAGACTGCTCGACGTCGGCTCCTTCCTCGCTTTCCTCGAGCCGTCCACCCAGCGGCTCACTTTCCCTGCCCCTTGGTGAGGCCTCCGACAACAATTTTCTCTCACTTTCCTCCTCACCCCCCCCTGTCGAGTCTGGAGTGGAGCCCTGGGAATCGGATGCGGCTGGGCGTCGTGGTGCGTCCGGCTTCGGTATGGCGGCGTTCAGCTGCTTTTCGATCAGCTCCGGCGATGACACCAAAGACGAAGCCACCTGGAGGGTCGGAGTGACCGTGCTACAGCGTGAATATTTTGGTCTCCGTGCGTATCATCTCTATCTATCTCCGGACACAAAAACAAAAAAGAGGGAAATGTTGCGTTTTGTGTTGGCTTCAAGAAAATCCTGTGTGATCCCGGTTCGGAAATGCGCCATCCTGCACAGTAAGTAGCGGTGCCAATCCCCCTAAGAACCCCCTGTTGTGTTGATACAGAACAAACTTGGGACTTTTATAGGGACGACCACAGCAACGACACCACTCACTGCTTGATCTTGATTGGGGGGCGATACTCTACAACATGGTGCCCGATTCTCAAGGCAAGGAGCCACACGGCACGGGCGCAGGATGATCCTAGACTCACACCCGTCCTGCTTGCTGAGTGCTCACGCCGCTCGTTAGCAACCATTGTTTTTGGTCGCTATCTTCAACAACACCCGAAGGGGTTACAGGCGGTGTTGGTCACTGTCACCAGACGAAACCGTTGGTATCAAAACGGAAGAGGAGTGCCTTCGCGGGCACACCCACCTGGGAGATCCTTTCAATATATCATCAGCAACACGTACGTGGCGTTGCGTTATACACAGCGTTGAGAGCTCTCGCGCCGTAAAACGCTGCGCGCACAACTTTTTATCATAGGTGTGTAGAGTCATGTACTTCATAGACCTGTGAGCTGGCACGACTTGAGTCACCAAGTAGTTACTACCTACTGTAGTCTGGCTAATACCAGGTAGTTATTACGGGGGACCATAGTTAATAGGACCTATGGTATACATAAAAACCTATATATTTATAACCATTTTTACTAACAATACTTGGTCCTATTAACTATGCCCCCCCGTAATACTACGGGTGGGACCATTCAGTACTAAATCGGACCTATGGTGTACACAAAAACCTATATATTTACCCATTTTTACCAACAATATTTGGTTCTATTTACTATGGCCCCCCGTAATAGTCGTGTACCAGAGGTGCCGACTATCCGACTCATAGGATTTACCTACTTGCAGCAAGAATTGTTAAATAATGCGGGTCGCATTTTCTCTTTGTTGGGCGGGCCCCCCTCGGCCGGGGAGGGCTGATCTGGCCAAGCCGGCAAGTCGGCTGGCCATTGGCCGCATTTCTCTTTGTTGGGCGGGCCCCCCTCGGCCGGGGAGGGCTGATCTGACCAAGCCGGCAAGTCGGCTGGCCATTGGCTGGCTTCGCCAGTCGAAGTAGGCCAACGGCACTTGCCGATTAAATGTTAGTCGTGAAAGCCTGTCGACTCACAGTTCTATCATTTCAGGAACCTGACAAACCTCAGGCGCTCCCTTTACGGTGCTGTAGTATGAATCAGTTGTCCGGCCAGATACCTAAACCTCTCCTATTATTCCTCTCCTCTCTCCTCTCTCTGACATTATCAGAACGGTTTGCGCGTATAAGGTCAATGCCCCATCTACAGCAGTAGTCCAGTACGATCTGACTTGGCCGGATCAATAAAATGACCCGATTCAACGATCAGAAACTATTAATCCCCTACGTAGCCTAGCCTAGCCTAGCAGCCCGCATTGCTTCGTGCGGTCGACGCTTTAGGCGGCTCCGAGTCTAAGCTTTACCGGTCAATACGCCACCCCCGACGCTATGATATAACCTGGTACCACGTCACATATACCAATACGGAAGTGGGGCTACTCCTACGTACGGGTGTACAGGGGTGGTCTGATGCTATCGTTTTACTTAGGCGTTCCGGCCACTTGACAGAGCGGCTCTCTGCAGCATCTATCTCACTCATAAATGGGCTTGGTTCTGTTTTGTTGGAGCAGCAGCCTAGCAAACAACCCCATGGCGGTATACTAGTATACCAAAACGTAAACAAGCGTATGAGAAGACTGCAACGAACTTCGGTGGTCACTGGGGTAGTCCGAATGGCCCTGAGCGGCTGAAAAATATTACCAAAAAGTGACTACCAGGGGACAAGGGGCCCCCGCTCTACCGCAACCTTGGTGACTTATAGGGGACTCTTTCAGGTCTCACCTCGACGGTGCCGAATTCTAACATGAAGCAGCGATCGACCGTGCCCCCCTCGACGGCCACGGTTTCTCCCTGCCTCAGCTGGATCGTGTTGAACGCACTCGCCAGTCTGGAGGCCGCCTGCTTGTCCAACGGCTCCTGCAGTTCACACACACCACATCGAGGAAATCGTCCAGCAAAAATGATACGTAACTGCTTGAAGAGGGGGTCTCTACGGCCTCTTCGCAGCAGTGTCGTTCCTTTGCTTTCCGGTCATTCTACCTCAGCGCGTTTAGACCCAGCAATACTGTAGCATCATGCTATTAATAGTTAGACGCGTGAATGGAGCAAGGTTTGCCTCAGACATTACGACGGCCATAGCCAGGTCATTTTTCTTTCGCCAAATAAATGGGATCGTCAACGACGTTTGAGCTATACCAGCATTTTTCTTGATCAGGTCGATACTGTTTCACAGGGAACCCGAGTGCCCCCCCCCCAACACATTTCGATCGAACCTATGGTACACCTGCAGTTCTCTAACAACGCTCCTTCTCGCTTGCGAAGCTCTTTAGAACTCCAGTCCCGTTTTGGGGACAAGGCACTCAAATTTCAAGTAATTTGTCCCCAATTGTCCCCAAGACGAGACTGCAGTCCTAAAAGGGTTAAGGGAAAAAAAGAATACTCGAACTCGATCAGCAATCCCATCTTCGCCTAGGTCAGTAACGAAAACGACAAGGCATGCTATATTGCCTTCTTGGGCAGTTCCTCAATTATTGAGAAACCCCATCGGTCAGAAGTATTGCCTTATAAGGCAAATACGTGCTACCATTATCGAATGGCGTGTCATTGGTAGTGCTGTGAACCGAAAACCGACAGTCGTTTTTTTCGGTCGATTTTTAGTCGGTTTTTCAAGACCGAAAAACGTTTTTTTTTTTCAATCCTTGGTTTGCTTGCAAAAACAAGCGACCGAAGCTGACCGACATTCTCGTTTTTCCACCGAAAAACTATTCGGTTTCGCCTTCGGTTTGGCTCTGTGTTTTATGAACCGAAACTGACCGACATTTCCGGCGAAAAACCGGAAACTGACCAAGGCCATTTCCGTTTTCGGTTCGCAAAACTATTATAGTCATTGATTGGGCTATCTTACCAGTTGAGGGATGGCTCGCATCCACGCGACGCGCTGCACGAGCGAGACGCTGACAGACAGCGCAAGCATCTCGCGGAACTTGCTCCGATGAAGACTGAACAGCACGCAGTCCTCCACCGCCTACCAAACGGGAAACATTAGCGTTGGAAAGTGTGCGGGTGGGGAGACAAGGGGATATACGTTGACGTGATAGCAAGAACGCCGACAGAGGGGATGTGTGATCATGCCATGACATGCATGGCCTTAGTCGTATAACCATAGACCTTGGCATACCTACTACGCCGAGCCGGAGCACGTCGGGTTTTCACCGACCAGGCAGACATTGCTTGCCCCAAGCGCGAAGCGCCGTGAGGTGTTCAGCGAATCCGGGGACTCGTTGCGGCAGGCCAAACGGCAACACCAACGTTTACTACCGTAGTTTGGTGTGCATTGACCATATTTCGAAGGTCAGCGCTCCTTCCAACAAAACTTAGAACTTGTCCATGCCCCTACCGACTGTCTCACCTTGACGCTGGCGCTGCGCGGTGTGTGGTACAGTAGTGCCAGTTCGCCCACCGCCCCTCCCTGCCCGATGTGTCGAGTCAGCTTCCCCCCGACGAATACTTCCAGCTTTCCTGTCTTTATGACGTACATGGTATCCCCCGGCTCTCCCTCTTGCATAAGCCACTGCCCGGCGGGGCAGGTCTCCTTCTGCATGGTATCGATCAAGGCATTCATCTGGGTAGGCGGAGGGTGGAGGGCGGGGAGTGAAGTAAGAGAGAAAGCAGTGCTCAAAACTCCAAGTAAGAGAGACAGTAGTGACCGTATCGCACCGTTCATTGGTGCTCGAGAGAGATGTCATGTTAGTCTAATCTCGGAAAAAAATCTAGGAAAGTCGATGACTGTCTGTAAGGGCGACTCGAATCCAGTGAGGCTGGGCGCTCTTATCTTTGACGGTTAGGTTTCAGATTCATGCGCGCCTTTGTGCATACAATTCACGGAAAGATATTCGGTTGATATTGAAATGGCATCTACGCTATATTGTCGGGAGGCAAGCATAATAATATTACAATCAACAACTGCGGTAGTGTTGGCATCGTACCACATTGACATGCGCACAACAACACCACCGTCGCATTCCGGTGGGGCCAAAGAAAGCTGCTTGGCTTCACCTGATCGGTGCTGTCGTCTCCCATGAAGAAAAAGTTTACGAGGGCCTCCAAAATGAGCTTGTCGTTTCCGTCTTGAAACACCTCCTGTTTCGTCCGAGCATTTTAACGAGGTCGCGATACACCAAGAATCGACCAGTCAATCAATACGCGATGATTGAAGGCTCCGGTTTGCAGCAACCATATCGGTGAGGATATCGTGGTTGTGCTGCGCGCAACCTTGAACTAAAGAACGTTCCCGCGCAGCCTCGATAGCTACTTCATCGAAGGGTGTTGGTGACCAACCACCCGCGGTACCCACTTTCTCGGGGTAAGCTCCAGTCTCCCTGCGTATGACCATATGACCATGCGCCGTCAAACAGATTCCGTTTTTTTTACCGTCTGGCATACATACGTACACATACGCAGCTTGTTGGCGTTTGACGTGCTCGTCAAGGACATTTTCCGGACACTTCACTACGTACGAAAACGATGAAAAGCACCTCTTCACAGTTCTGAGGGCCGTTACGATCATATCTGGTATATCATTTCGTCCCATGCTTCCTGATTTTCCTGTTGTTTTTTTCAACTGTAAGATTGCTCCTGATTTTTAGCCCCCTGCTAAATTAATTTTCCTACCTTAACCCTTTTAGAACCGCAGTCCCGTTCTGGGGACAAACCAGTCAGATTTCAAGAAGTTTTGTCCCCAAACGGGACTGCGGTTCTAAAAGGGTTAACATTTTTTTCCACACTTTCCCGATTTTTTTTCAAGAAAACCAGGAAAGTCAGGAATTAAAAATTCTTCGACAGCAGTGAGTGGCGTAACATGCTAACGGCTGTAAGTCGGCTAAACCGCGTCCCTGGCACAACTCCCACTCCAGCTGTTCCCGCGCCGCAAGTGCCCTTACCTTTGTCTTGTCGAAGCCCTTGGCCAGGTTGGCCATTCCCTTTCTGGCCGAGGCCAAAGTAAAGTCAAACCCATCTTCGAAAATCTGGTTCCGTCGGAGCTTCATAGGTGCAGTGTCGTTCGAGGCAACGCCGAACAAAGATTTTCTCCGAGGACTGTTGTGGAAGTTGATCTTTTCTCCGCGGGCGTGGTCACCTGGTACAGGTTGTACGAGTGCGGTGCGTTCACGCCAAACAAGGATGCAGCTTAGGATTCAAGCATAGAGCGTAATGAGAAGGAAGGAGCAAAAGCAGCAAATAGAGTAGACAAGCCGAAAGTTGGCACGGAAGGGAGGTGGACTTGGTGCATGGGTTTCCTTTTGTTTCCGAGGTTTTCTTCTTTCGGGAAAGTTATGAGTGATCCATGTTCAAGATCATGCTGCTGCACATTGTCGGATGGCAAGAGAAGTAATAATAAATAAAGTGGAGAAGGCGGTAACGTTTTCCGAGAAATAAATGCAAAATCTGTGGAGTCAACTCGAATCTCGATCGATGACTGCCGTGGCGTGTGCCCGGTTGACTGGGTGTCATGTGGCGTGGAATGGTTGTGAACACATGACGAGAAGGTAAATTGTTTCGGTGGGGAAGTTCACCTTGTGGTGGTATGCGGTCGTGGCTGCCCGTTCTGTTGTGGCGCTTGGGCGGTTCCTTGTCCTCATCAGGCAAGGCAACGCGGGCTTTCGACATCTTGTCGAAAATGTCGTGGTTGGAAAGGCCTGCTTCCTTTGCCTGGCATGGTGGTAGAAATCACGATTGGAATGAGCAACAAAAGAACAGGGTATACATATATATGTATGTATGAATGCGCTTTAGGAGCCTGGACTTGCCGGTTTGTTGTCAAGCGTGGTCTGTCACAGGGGCTACTTGGGCCAGGCTTGCTTGTTATACCTTGATTGCCTGGCGTTGTCTACAGGGGCTCGTTTGAGAATGCCCTTTTCGTCTTTATAAAACCTGCCAATTGTTGTGTTGAAAGAACCAAGACAACAATTCACACGTCGTATTTTTCCAACGACGTTCTGAGTAAAAAAGAACATTCGTATTTTCGATATACTACGAAGGTACATCCATATATCCCGTTTTGGGGCGTATCCTTAAGGTACAATTTTCGGTCAAGATCCGAACTTCCAATTTTCAACGTAAAAAATCCTGCATTATCAGAAAACCACATCCCAGACACGATGATATTGAAAACGTAATGAAGGGCAGTCTTCGCCATCCAAGATGTGTACCAGGTATATCACACAAAAAGAACTGGCTGTGTCACTACAATTGCACTTAATTCCATTTTCAAAATGATTTCGAATGTGGTTTCTGAAAAAATGAAGGATTTGTTATCTTGAAAATGGCCATTTAGGATCTATACAGCATATATGATATGCCGAAAATGATATATTTGGGATTATAATATGCCGAAAAAACGGAAAATGACATGAAAAAAAAAGAGAGCGCGAATTTTCGCCTCTACTCAGGGTATTGTTAGAATAAAACGTCGTGTTAATCATTGTCTTGGTTCTTTCAACACAACCTTTGACAGATAGATCCTAAATTGAAAGTGAGTCTCAAACGAAAACCCTTGTACCTTCTTGTACTAATCATTCAAAATCGCACATTTATTTACAGCAGTTGTGGGAGCACACGGGGGCTATCGGGGACCGACTAAACGATCGTTGACGCCGCACAGAGATGGAACATCCAATCTATCGTCTATGACCATGTTACCGGCCTAGGGAACAATGCGGGACCTCACTTACTTCCGTGGAAATACCGGAATCTTCCGACACCCCCCTGTAGCCGGAGAGGTTACCACAAAAAAACTTAATTTGGGCTTCCATTGCCAACTACTGCCAACTACAGGAGATACACGTGCACCCGAAGTCTAACGCTTCCACGAAGGGTTTTGTGGGGGAGACGCCACGTATATTACGTGATTTTAAAGTCGAGCTTCCACATTTCAGATTCCAGGTTCAGCAGTCTGAAACGGGCTTAGCGTGCACGACAATAACTCGACAGCAGTTTTACATGTATGTCCTGCCTGTACTGTATGTAGTATAGCAATACGTCTACAGCAGTACGAGTATTAGTCCCGACTTCTGCACATACATGGCGCAAGAAAATCCTTTCTCGATACCTGTTACACTATTACGGGAGACCATAGTTAATAGGACCTATGGTATACATAAAAACCTGTATATTTAACAATTTTTACTAACAATATTTGGTCCTAGTAACTATGGTCCCCCGTAGTAGCAGTACTGAAATTCGTGCACGCCACGACAAGGACTTCGTTTTCGCGGGCACTACTGTGTCTCTGTATGTGAGGTGGCTCAAGACAGGAAAACATGGCCTCCGCAGGGTTTCCACGGGGTGATCTGTCGATAGTAGACAGTCGACGGGAAAGACGCGCCGGGGAAAAAAGGGACGCCTGCAGCGAACAATACCAGCCCCAGCCAATCGTGGTAGCGGGGTGGCGGAATATCGTTGAAAATGGTTATGATCAGACACAATATACTCCAGTCAGAGTCGAGAAAGAAAGACAGCCTGTGGGGTAAGGAGACAGCCTGTGGGTTTAGGGCTCACCTCTACTGACTATTGTAGTTCCGACCAAGTGCGTACGTACCTCAACCTCTCCTCTCCTGTACGTACGTATCCGTGCGTTTTACGGGCAGGCCCAACCAAGCACCTGAACCTCTCTCCTTTTACACATTCGCCGCTCGCTTTCACTTACGTACGTACTGTACGTACGAGTAAATTCTATCAATAGTCATACAAGTGTAGCATCATCCGAGACCAACTCCAACTCGTAGGTAATGTAATAATACTATTACGGGGGACCATAGTTAACAGGACCTATGGTACAGATAAAAACCTATATGTTTAACCATTTTTACCAACAATATTTGGTCCTGTTAACTATGGCCCCCCGTAATATTAATATGTAATAACTGCACGGTTTTCAGTCGCTCGCCCGTTTTAGTGCTCTTTTAGCATGCATGCCAATGCATGCATGCATGCATGTTGCTTGGCAATCACGACGTAATGAAGTAAATCGTGCGTGCGTTGCCTTGCAGACTGCAGACTCGCACATAGCTTTGCTGATGCTTGCGCTTGCTTTGAGTGTACCAGGTACCTGCACGTACTTCGTACCAGGTACGTGCTGTAGTAGTGTCGAATCTTAGCCTGAAGCGGTACGTATATACGACGTCCTGGAACGATGCATTTACGAAGCTTGTTGTCTTCGGTATGCCCGTGTCTACAGCGGTTGTATATAGTGTCCGTACAGGAGGGATCGATCGCAGCTGTAAGTCGAATCTACCACACGGAGTGCTCACACTACACTTCTTAACACGTACCGTTTGCTCTGTTGGAGCACAATTATTGCTGTATAGCTCACCTTTTGATAATCATCGCGGTAGGTGGCGAACTCCGAAGAATCTGCAGCCCTAGTAGTCTGTTGTATTGACGCCGCACCACCCATGCTGCTGCCGATAGACGTTCGTTCCTTTCAAGGATGCTGCGCTGCCCAAACAGCCGATCCAACGTTGAGGGCAGTCGAAAACTTGATGCGAAAGACGGAACGGCCGTTTGCTTTTTTTTCAGTCGATGATATCCGCTAATTACCTCCAACTCGACAGGTGCGACGACTTTCTTCGCATGCACCGCCTTGCGTACATGTTAGATAGCCACCAGCACGCTCTTAGTTACCTTTCCCATGACAAGATCGTGTCCGACTGCTGTAGAGCGTGGTCGCTCTCAGGGTCGGTGTAGGTGTCGGCTTTGCCGCAGCGCTAGCGACAAAAGAGACTTGGGACGGAGGGCCACGCCGGTCGCAAAAAGTGACGGTTTCGTTCGCGAAACGTTCGATTTTAAGTTTTCCCCGTTTTTCAGCCGTGTGAGAACGGCCAATCGACGACGACCGCCCAAACAACCAAACAAAGAAAAATCGCCCATCAATATTATTATTATGATGCAGCTTAGGATTCAAGCATAGAACGTAATGAGAAGGAAGGAGCAAATACAGCAAATAAATAGAGTAAACAAGCCGAAAGTTGGCACGGAAGGGAGGTAGACTTGGTGCTTTGGTTTCCTTTTGTTTCCGAGGTTTTCTTCTTTCGGGAAAGTTATGAGTGATCCATGTTGAAGATCATGCTGCTGCACATTGTCGGATGGCAAAAGAAATAATATTATCCGACGAATCTAGCGTAGATCCCATTCCGATATAATATAAACCAAACATCCTTCCGTAAATCAGGAGTATCCCCCATACATACGAACGCTTCTTCTGTCAGCCATCAATATTAAAACGTACCAGTACCAGGTACGTACCAGATATTACAGGACTGAATGTCTAGCGAAATGTTCCTCAGCCCGGTATTATACAGCCAGCAGGCAGCATGCCAACCACTCCCTCGAAGCCGCAGATCACGAGAGTACCAGGTATTATAGTTATTATTCCTCTTGCCATCCGGCAATGTGCAGCATGATCTTCAACATGGATCACTCATAACTTTCCCGAAAGAAATTATTATTATTACCTGGTATTCCTCTTGCCATCATCAGACAATGTGCAGCATGATCTTCAAAAATTCGTTTCGTACTGTTACTAATATTACTACAGCAGTACATACAGTAGTACTGGAGAATTAGAAAAAAAATACTTTGGATACGTACGTGCAGCAGCAGTGGGACGCGGTGTGCAATATCGTGCATGAAATTGTTGCAGTTCAATAATTAATTGTTGTCGAAATATTCGATCCGGGAACTTCCAGCTGTCTGTGCGAGCGGCGTAAAATGCATGTCTTCAGGCTCTATCCCCACGGTACGCGGGTGTGAGTCTGTTGCCCGTACTGCTGTTATTACGGGGGTCCATAGTGAATAGGACCAAATATTGTTATTAATACTCCGGAGTAGTAAAAATGATTAAATATATACCAGGTAGATTTTTATGTATGCCATAGGTCCTATTAACTATGGCCCCCCGCAATGAATGGTCATTTTTTTTTACAAAAAACTAAAAACGCACGTCAGCTGTGAGTTCAACCGATCGGTCGATACTCAACTTCGCGCGTTTTCCATTATTTCCCTCGCTGGGATCGCATAGACACTCTGCTGCGAGGTACAACGGTACATGTATCATGGGTCGGGGACACGCAGCAATCCTGCGCTGCTTGGTCAGGTGATGATGTCTTTGTTACCTTAGTATTACCGAGGACCATAGTTAACAGGACCACCTATGGTATACATAAAAATCTACCAGTATATATTTAACCATTTTTACTAACAACATTTGGTCCTATTAACTACCTGGTATGGTCCCCCGTAATAGTATGGCTATATTAATACAATTATACAGTTGTACAGTACTATGTTCTGTTGTACTACAAAGAAATCATGTGCACCACGCTCGCTCGTAACATGACGAGATGCCCTCGTACGCTCTTCTTGGCTACTGCATACATACCCCATGCATAGGCAGTTGAGGGATAGCGCTGATTGTTGTGAGAGATAATTATTCTGTGTAGATTCGGTGCCACAGGGGAGGAACAGTTTTGGGCTCGAAGGAAGAATGTACCTTCATGGTATGCTTCGTACCAGGCACGAATAGCTTTTGTATGGATGGATGGTTGATCGCGAGGACAGTGGCAACGCCAAGTGGGTACGTGTTGGCAGACTGACTGGTGCATACCGTACTGAAAGTATTACGGGGGACCTTAGTTAATGGGACCTATGGTATACACAAAAACCTATATATTTAACCATTTTTACTAAAAAATATTTGGTCCTATTAACTATGGTCCCCCGTAATAGTACAATGCGAACAGGCAAAGCTGTTGCTATTGATAAGAGCCTGGCCGGCGGTCCAGTTGCTGGACCACGCATCCCCCATTATTTTGTGAAACACGCACACAGAGAGCGCTGCTATACGAATACAATTAACCGTACGTAGCTGGTCAGCACATACCACCTGATTATGCGTATTAGTAGTTAGTAGTACGTACTGTAGTTGCTGGGCCACATCCATCAATGTTTAGTCGTTGGACCAGAGTCCCAACCCGGATACCATCATACTGATCGAGCCGTACCAACAAAGCTGCACTCGCGCATCCCATAACCATCAAGGGCGCAGTAGTACCACTGCTGTAAGCGAGACTCACCATACATGCAAAGAAGACTCAAGTGCCACACGGGGACATACTTTTTCCATACACCTGTCTGCTATTTGCCTTCAGCAAGCCCATACGTACAGTTTCGAGGCGGGAGAACGCATCATGAAGTATCGAAGCTCTCCCCGCGCGTTTTGACGCTTGGGTCTCACGAACTCTGATACCGGTACCACGTACCATGCTATCCATTTGATTTTTTGTTTGCGCCACGATGCACTACTACACATAGGAGTACACCTACAGAGGGGGGGGTGCCCAAAAATCCAACTGCGTGCATTGCGCCCCCCCCCCCCCCCCCCCCCCAAAGCTGTTATAGAGATCGCTCCATATATTTTCAACACCATGAAGGCAACAACGAAAGAGGGGAAACCAGGAACAGATAGGCAGATAGGGGGAAGGCCAAAAGGGCATCACGCAGCAAATCAGAGTACTTCCGAAGTGCTTGAGCCACCAACGCACCGACACCAAGGGACGATAGCGCTTGAAGCCATCAATCAGCACAGCGGTCCTCATAAATCAGGAAAGCAGAAAAACACGCTTCATAAGACCAGTCAGCTAGCCGCCACCGCCACAACAAACATCTGGCCCAGAGATCCAACATACCAACATGCCTCTTCGGGTTAGGAAACCTACAACATAAACAATAATCTAGTATGCCCCTCTCTGTTGACGCCATGCTTCCCCCTCAACGTATCCCCACCGGGGTTGACAGCCACGCCCCCCCTCCCCCCCCCCCCCCTCGCAATCGCGCTTGGTGCAAGCAATGTCTGCCTGGTCGGTGAAAACCCGACATGCTCCGTCCCGGCATTGTAGGGATGCGAGGGTCTATGGTCATACGACTACGGCCATGCATGAGATCGAGTACATCTCTCCTATCGAGTACACCCCCCCCCTCGCAATCTCTAACAATGCACCCCACACATTTGGGAAAACTTCTCGCAGAGAGAACGAAAGGTACATTTGGTCATTAAAAAAGCTTGTTCCTTTCGTATACAACGAACTAACCACAACCTCCCTCCCCGTCTTGCTTGTGGTTATACTGAGCGGCGTTCTAAGGGATCGGGAGAGCGGCCACTGTATTTCTGTTGTCACTTTCGAAGACTCATGAATCTTGCGGCGAGGTCGTCCATTTCGGTTTGCCCGCTCGAAGTTGCCGGTGGGCTGGTCCCCTCCGCGTCTGTCCTCTTCTCAGGAGGGTCTTCGTGCCTGTTTCACGGTGGTAGTTTTACGGTGACAAATTAAGGTGGCAGACGATTCGAAGGTGGAACTTCTACGGTGGAAGTAAGTTTACAGCGGCAGTTTAAGGTTGCAATTTGAAGGTGACGTTGTAAGGTGGCATTTTTTAAGGTGGCGGTTTTGATGTTGCAGTGTTAAGGGGATGGTTTTAAGGTGGCGTTGTTAAGGCGGTAGTTTATACCAGGTAGGTGGCAATGCCATGATAACTGCAATATTAAATGTGGGGGGAATGGTGAAGGGAAACAGGAAGACGAAAGGAAGGAAGGGGAAGAAAGGAAGAAGAGAAAGGAAACGGATTTTTTAAGATGAGAAGAGGAAGAAGATAAGGGGGCGGGGAGAGTGAGGTGGTGAGGAGGCGGGAACGGGGGGGGGAGAGGGAGAGGGAGAGAGACGAGAGAAAGAAAACAACTACATAGAAAACACCTAACCCAAAACCAGGCAAAAAAATGACGGAAACAAAAGAGTTGGTAACCCACCGACCCCTTCCACCCATCCACCCAACGGGCAAACGACGAAACCCATCTCCCCCCCTATATATATATATATATAGGTTGAGCTGGGGTCGGTTGGCAACCACACTGTAAAACATGCCGCTCCCGACGTGAGCTAGACAGCTAGGGCGCATGCCGTTTTTTGTTGGTTTTGTTTTTGGCGGTCGACGCAACCGGCGGTCGAGATACATCAATTTGTGCGGAGTGGAGAGCCTTCATCCCGCACAAAGGGAATGATCGTATCACGTAGTGTGTGTATGGTAAGGCACCCGCGAGGCAGTTACATCGTAATCCCTTTGCTGTCTCCGGAAGTGGTCACACCCGAAGTGGTCACACCGGAAGACAAATCAAATATCCATAGGCAAGAAAGCCCATTTAACAAGCGGTTTTTAGCAGGAAGAAGCTCATCCTGCATGCTACTCGTCGAATACCTCACGACGCTTCGGACTTGGTGCTAGCGATGTCTGCCTGGTCGGCGAAAACCTGACGTGCTCCGTCCCGGTTTTGTAGGGATGCAAGGGGCTATGGTCATATTATACGACTACGGCCATGCGTGATATTGAGTACACCCCCCGCCCCCCCCCTATTCTCCGCCCAGGCTAACGCCTCCTTCTTACCCGGGTGCCGCAGGAATATCGAAGATGACGGGCCTCGTGTGCGGTGGCGACGGAATGTCGTTGTGGTCGTATTGAGAGGGTGTACGCGTGTAAGGAGGGGGCGGAGTGTTCGAGTCGTACTTCTCCCCGCCCCCCGCCGCCCCGTCGTAATTAACCCTCCCCGATTCGGAAGGTTTCCAGCCCTGAACAGCGGCCTCGAAGCCCCCGGGCAACGCATCAACCCTGCTCGAGTCCTGATAGGGGTCCGTCTCCCTCTCGTTCGGCGGGTAATGGCTGGGCATGTCAGCCCCGCCCCCCCCCGCGGCACCGCCTCCTCCTCCCCCTCTGCCGTGAGAGTAGTCTTCTGGCGACAACTTGGCGGTGGTTTCAGGAATACTGTCGGAGGGGATAGCCCAGGCAGTCACGGGGGGAGGTGACGAAATTCCGCCACCTCCACCCCCCCCACCGCCGCCGCTAGACCCCGGGGGTGGTTGGTGGTGCGTGGGCGCCTCAAAGGCGGCCTGAGGCATCTTGGGGACATCGGCGACCTCGGTGCTTTTCCGGCGGACCGCGACGGCCGGGGTGTAGTCCACGCCATACTCTTCCGCGATTCCCAGAAGGTACTCCTGGGATTAGAGTTGGGTTGGGTCGGGTCGGCCAAATGAAGATAGCGAGATAATCAGAGCGTAGCATTCGGAGTATATCGCAGTTTCATGGTGTTCTGAGGGATTATCCATGTCTTAACTCTCTCTCTAACGACCACCGATGGAAGGGCTGACTTCTATTGATACAGACAAGCGAGCGAAACCATGAAGGAGCACAGGACGGGCGGTGTCATTCGCTCGTCTTCCAGCTCCGCGGCGCACAGCAGCGCGAGTGCAGCAGAGGAGACACACGGAGGGACGGCACGGCATCTTCATAGGCCTAGAGGTTCGGACTACTGTCGTGGTTTTCTATGCAACAGCGACGGCGAACAGACGGGGCGTCTATTCAGCGTTAAGTTTCGGATTGGGTTGGGTCGGGTCAGCCAAATGAGAACAACTATACCTGGCACCTCTTATTACGGGGGACTATAGTTAGTAGGACCAAATATTGTTAGTAAAAATGGTTAAATATATACCAGGTAGGTTTTTATGTGTACCATAGGTCCCATCAACTATGGTCCCCCGTGATAGTGGAACGTCCTCATCATAAAGGCATTTCCGCATCAACACATACAAGTTGCCCTGGTGACTACTCATGAGTATCGACCGACTGAGTGCTGACGAATTCTCGCGGGCCGGGAACATCGAAAACAAAACTAAAAAACCAAGGAATAAACACACAAATCATGGAATATTGGACGGGTGAAATCGTGACATCATGAAACCAGTCGATGGAAATGAGACCAGTAGAAAATACATGCTGGAATCACAACACCTAAAACTATGGAATCGTAAACCATGGAGGATAAAAACGGCACCCACCGTGACGACGAATGCTGAAGGGGGCTGGCAGTCGAGCTTCTCCACCACTTTCGGATTGACGCACCCACCATCATTAATCTCCGCAGCTCTCACGAAGTCGTAACCGTATTTTTTCTGAAACTGAGCCTTCACCGTCGACAGCTCGGCCACCTGACGTCCTCGTCGGGGAGGTGGTGAGTTGATAACCAAGACGAAAACTATGGAAATTATTATTACGGGGGACCATAGTTAGTAGGACCAAATACCGTTAGTAAAATTAGTCAAATATATAGGTTTTTATGTATACCATAGGTCCTACTAACTATGGTCCCCTGTAATAATACATACTCCGTATCCTGGTAACATACATTATTGTTGTTGTTGTTGTTCTCACATTAACTCATAATTCAATGCAGTCCGTGGTCGCAGGACAGGCTCCAATAACTCTGGAGTGGAAGAAATACCTCAAGTAAAAACAGGAAGAAAAACAAAAAACAAGCATACGTACTCCACCACTGCGGACACCAGGGAAGCAAAAAGGAGACTATTAATAGCAGACAAAAACCTAAAAAAAGAAGATGAAGCTAAGCAAAACTAAAACTAAAACAAAACTAAAACAGACGCAGATAGCAAAACGCAAAATATATATATATATATATACTCGTATAGCTATTACGGGGGACCATAGTTAATAGGACCAAATTTTGTTAGAAAAAATGGTTAAATATATAGGTTTTAATGTGTACCATAGGTCCTATTAACAATGGTCCCCCGTGATAGCTAGGCTCACGAATAAAAAAGACCCTACAATCGTATTGAAAAGAAAACAGGCTTGATTGTTTTTTGGGGGGGGGGAGTTATTAGAAAATAGAGTAACAAATCGTGCTTAGGGGCGAGCGCTACACGAAAAACTAAAGATTATTACGGGGGACCATAGTTAACAGGACCTATGGTACACATAAAAACCTATATATTTAACCATTTTTACTAACAATATTTGGTCCTGTTAACTATGGCCCCCCGTAATAGTATATGTTCAACGTTGCTCAAGGATGGCTTACTCAAGATACGTAGTGGCATGTCATACAACAAATAGTATCCTATTACGGGGGACCATAGTTAATAGGACCTACGGTATACATAAAAACCTATATATAACCATTTTTACGAACAATATTTGGTCCCATTAACTATAGTCCCCCGAAATAGTATACCATAGTCTACGCCCGACAGATCTACGGCTGTGTAGGCAACAGCAGTGCACTGTCGTATATACACACACCGACACATACGTCAGTATTGTAGATACAGGCCATAAACACACCCAGTCGTCAACACATTCAACACACGACAATACACAACCGGGATACAACAGAGCATGAATACAAAAAAAAAAAGCGCGAACCCATAAAACCGCACCTGGTACTTACGAGCTTATACACTATTACGGGGGACCATAGTTAATAGGACCTATGGAATACATAAAAACCTATATATTTAACCCTTTTTACTGACAATATTTGGTCCTATTAACTATGGTCCCCCGTAATAATAGAATGCTACGTACACGCATATAGACTAATTATGGCAGGAAAAGAGAAAAAGAGGGAGGACAAGACAGCGCACCTCTGCTCGATCGGCGGCCCAGATGAGTGTGGAAATAGCCTGGTCCATGTCGGGGGGGACATCCTTTTGCGACGCCACCAGCCGCATGCGTTCGGCCACCAGCTCGCAGTGGAGCTCCAGGATGTCGTACGCCTCTATCGTGAAGTCCTCGCGAATCACCTTGGGAAGACGGCAAGGGGATTGATGTGTTAGAGCGCTCTTTGCGGGTTCATAAAGTGGCGCATTTGGGTTTTCCGCAGTTACACTATATATTTCGTAATGTTCCAGTACCAACGAGCACTGGGAAAAACATACTACCGACGAATACTGGGCCAACAACATCTACCGACGAGCAGCAGTATGAACGAGAGCTACTGTGCGTAGACAGGTATGTCCCCCATACCTGCTCCACTTTGATGCGGGCCTTCTCTTCTTTGCCGTCCGCGAGGAGCCGAGATATTTCCTTCTTGGTAATCTTAACTGACCCAACGCACATCATGGCGGGGGATGAAGGAGAGGAGAGTAGAGAGAGATGGAGGGGGGGGGGGGGGGGGGGTGAGAGAAGCTAGGCAGCGGATTTCAGAACAGTAATGTAGATGGCGGGCGGGGGGGGGGGGGGGGGGGGGGGGGGGCATGACGTGGGTGTTCAAGCGGGATAATAGGGGGGGGGGGAGTCCACGCCGTTGGGTCTTGGTACAGTTGTGGTTAAGCAAGTGTCTTAGTCAATTTTCAATTAATTTGTCCCCTTAACCCTTTTAGAACCGCAGTCCCGTTTAGGGGACAAACTACTTAAAAATGGAGTGGTTTGTCCCCAAAACGGGACTGCGGTTCTAAAAGGGTTAACAGGGGTGGAGCCTTGACCTTTTAGGGCAGACTGCAGTCCTGTTCAGGGGGCAAACTACTTAGAATTCGAGTGGTCTCTCCGCAAAACGGGACTGCATGCAGTCCTAAAATGGTGAAAGAAGCTATGATGAATGTTCAAGCGCCCCTCCTTAGCATCGGGCGATACGTCTACTCCAGCGTTGACGAAAATCGGCTACCGGTGCAGCAGAAGGCGGAAAAGAGTCTCGAGGATGATGATGGGAGCGACCGGAGGGCAGGACAGCATGGGTTGTGTGTTACCGACCAAGAGACAAAGGTAACAATCGATACAGTACGCGCCAGTACTGCTGTGTACAGCAGTAGTTCCATGTTTTTTTTTCATTTTGGCTTACCAGTATGCCTGGTACTGCTGTACGGAGGCACTACTGGTGTAGTTTGTGTGGCGCTTACTGTGGTTGGCTTTCTTGTTGACGAGCAGGTTGAGCCTCGTTATGCTCATCTTCAGGGACGGCTTCGCCTGCCGATTCAAAAGCAGCAACATCAATAGCAGTGGCGGTTAGCAAAAGCAGTTATTACGGGGGTCCATAGTTAATAGGACCAAATATTGTTAGTAAAAATGGGTAAATATATAGGTTTTTATGTATACCATAGGTCCTATTAACTATGGTCCCCCGTAATAGCAGTAGCAGCAACATCGACCGTAGCGGCAAACACGGCGGAGAGTAGAAAGGAGGGAGCGGTGACCGAATGCAAGATATCCTGGCCTCACAACGGGTCGCCGCTGGCGCAGATAACCAGACAGGTCAAAATTGATCGATATTCAGTGGACAAGTTCTAGGTAAAGCTGACCTACCGGTTTACCTGCACGACGTACTATAACACCATACCAGTAATGCCTACTGGTGTGGCCTATGACCGGTTCCGGTGTGGATTGCCAATACGTACGTATCGTACCTATACACCCAGCTGCGAGTTAGTGCAGCCACTTTCGTACCAGGAGTGATCTGCTTTTTACGTTATCAAGCTGAGCTCCTCAAGTTCGCGTATTAATAGGTGTATCAACTGCTGTAGCTGATGCTACCACGGGGTACCGGCATGACGATATAACAGAACACAGCAGGACGCTCCTGTAAAAAGGGGGCTGTAGGCTGTATGTGGGCTATAGCGATGAGTCTGTCTCGCGTGTTCTACAAAGAAAGTCCAGACCCCACCCGCCGAATGGGATTTTTGGTCATGTTATATGTACGACGCGCGTATCATAGGCTTGCGCAGTACGGGTATGTATGCAATGCACAGGCACGAGGTATCGAAGACAAGTCGGAACAAGTGAGCTTCGCCATCATAACGGTACACCTGTGCCAAGGTACGCTGCAGAGTGACTGCTGGCTGCAAATGCAACTGTCCGTACGTAGGAATGTGGGGTGTGTGGAGGCGTTTCGGAATCCGAGAAGAAGTCAGAGTAGGCTACAATCAGTCCTCAACTTTGCAAGCTGCATGGTACATCTCGTCTATATCCCATTTTTTACTGAATTTACAAGTTGTATGATATGCCCTTCGCGCGTATTCTATACCTGGTATGCATTTCCTTGTCAAGGTTATAGGCCAGTGACTCCCTGGATATTTGCAATGCTGCTGGTGTGCTGGTGTGCTCCCAGGGTCCCAGAGGGTAGTGTTGGATATCGGTATCGGTATCGGTATAGTATCGAACGTGTTTCGCCCTCCACCCCCTGGCATCCCCCGCGCGTGAGTTTCATTCAGTCGCAGAGGTGCTGAACAGAAGTATTTTCCTGTTGTAGAAACTTTATTATACATTTTTGTTAAGACATTAAGTGTAATCACTACTAAAAATTCAGGTGTAATAAAACTCATCTGTGGAGAAATCTTTGTTTTTGACATAATTTCCTCGGCAAAGATTAGTAATTGTTTTTTTGATTGCAAAATGATGAACAAATATAGAATCTATTACGGACGCTAGGGTTCCTGTGCACGAATATATCTGTGGTATCAAAACGTCGAAATCGTATCGATTGCGACTGCTGTACAAATAGTTTTTTTTCATCGAGGTATCGTGCTAATCGAACTCGATTCAGCCAGCAACACTATTGATTGTTGGGGGCTGGGGGTGCTGCTGACCGCTACGTATCGGTGCACTGAGTTTTGCGAAGAACGCGGAACGTTCTCGGACCAACTCGCGAACACCAAAGACAACATCAAGGAAATAGACGACCATTTCATGCACACTTGCAGTCGTTTCGAGACAGCAGTGATAAGGACAAGACCAGAAGACAAGCGCCAGCTGGACAAGGAAGCAACCAGCAGCGCAGGCCCTGGGGACCAACCAGCAGTCAGCAGACATTCCTCACCTTATGCTCGTCGAATATTAGCCCAGCTTTCTTCATAAGAGAACTCATCGCGCTCCTAAAAATCGTAGTCGTACGTCGGTGGAATAGCAAGTGCCAGCTCTGCTGTGAGAATGCTTCGTCAAGACTTGCGAGGCGAAGCCTACTGTGGGACACTAGACGCAAGTGGTAGATACACCAGTGAACCGCAGATCCCGCTTTCAGGACGACGCTGGGTCGTCTACCCTACACACCCGAGAAAATAGGTCTTTGGTGCTAACTTGCGAGCGGCTTTCGTCCCTAGTCTGGTCTTTCTTCTCATTTTGCCTCTTTCGAGGAGTTGCATATCTCCATTGTGCATGTCGGTAGACGGGTGCTGGGGACGATCGACATGGTGCTGGGTGCTGGGTGCTGGTGCTGGGTGCTGGGTGCTGGTAGCCAATGTCAAAACGCCGCCCTCGGATGTGCAACTCCCACCAGCCCATAGGCTGGTGAACGAAAGCCATAAGTCATACCTGGTTGACATGTCGGCCCGGCACGCTCCCGCTATGAAGTACGCTATATTAGCGCTAGCAGCGACGCTAACACTGTGGAGAAGGGAGGCCGATGCTTTCGGTGTAGGAATGACGACCACAACAATGGGGATGGGCAATAGCTTCGGCAGGCTGTTCCGCATCAGCACCTGGGGCGAAAGCCACGGAGGAGGGGTGGGCGTCAACCTCGACGGCTGCCCCCCCAAGATTCCTTTGACGGCGGAAGACATCCAAGTCGGTGCGTGTTCCATGTTTGCCTTCGTTTTTCGTTAGTTCATTCCGCTGGGAACTAAAACGGCACGATTTTACTACTGACTGTGAGCTGCTGCCTCTGGGTGGTGTTGGGAGTGTTCTCACAGCAGTCGTCCCACGCCACACGCCGACGTGTCATACTCGTAGTCTTATCGTACGAGTCCTGCCACAGGCACTCGTGTATAGTTGAAAGGCTAGGCTGTGCCGTGATGCTGACATGTTTTGCGCTACCATCATATGGGGCAACGTAAACGCGTGGCATGCCTGGAGTAAGGGGTGCAATTTTGCGAAGGGTACTTCAAAAACTGCAAGTAATACCGCCTGTAACGCAATACCGACTGCGGACGAGGAGGAAGAGGCATGCGTTCCCATCACCTGGGCGCGGGCTCCTTGCGGACGAAGGTTGTCTGTACGAGGCCAAACGAAGAGCCAAGCCAGGAGGTCCTGACCTCGGTGTTGTGCGGTCGTCTGTTCCTTTTCTTCTTATTCCCCACGCGCTTGCCGAACTTTGGCGTTTTATCTACACACGAGTACCTGAAAGTAAAAGGGTGCGCCCAAGTTGAAGCCGTCCTTACCTGCCCAGCGCACGCTTACACAGCAGCAGCAGCAGCAGCAGCAGCAACAGCGACAACAACAGCAGAATCTACAGGGACATTGGAAGCATTGCAGCTGCATGCACTTAGATCCCTTACTCGTACACCTGGCCGCGTGCTGTTGTAACGTGGAGGTGCAGTAGTAACATCGTGGTCGCCCCCCCCCCCCCTCCTGTCTTCTTGTAATAATATTAATAATACACTGCTGCTGTGTGTAAGTATTGATACGACAGCTTTTGTCCCTTGGCACAAGCACGCTATGATAACTGCGAAATTGGCCAATGTGTTCGTCGACTCTCAACTTGATCTCTCAAAGTTGGCCGGTAGTGACCCGCTTTATAAAAGTTTTCCTCGTGGGCGATATAAAACGCGTAGTAGGAGAGTCAACGGCTCAAACTCCCCTCAGCCGATAAGCGCCAGGGCCAAAAATACTATTTTCACTTAGTATTATTTATTAGTATCAGAAATGATACTGGTACAGCAGTACCGTATACTGGTACCCGGTCGCTCGCGAGATGTATACGTACGTAGCGAGCACACCCGTGGCTGGGAGATCTTTTTGAGCCGGTGCACGAAAATGGTGGCTTTGAAAATATCTCGTGAAGATATTTCCATCTAAAGGCATCGCTCGGCATCTGCACTTCCCCCGCTGTCGAGCAATATCAGCAAGGGAAAATCGTCGGAGGGTGTGTGTTCAAGTGTTATACGGGGTACTTCCCCGGCCCGAAACTTTCCTGCCTAACCCCTTGGGGACGCCGAGATAGAGAGATAGCAACCAGAACAATTGACCACGAGCAGCGTGAAGGTCCCGTGTGAAGGTGTTACCTACCGAGCTATAGGGGTAAAAGACCGATCGATTACCCAGCCCAGGGTATCCTTATAACACTCTCCCCCCCTCTAAACGGCGGGATTGGGGCGTCAGAACCGTATGCCTACGTCCATACGCTGACCTGCCCGCTTCGTTTCATTACCTGGGGAACCAGGGAGATGTGTTTCTTAGGTGTGCACACGCAAGCGTTTCTGTAAAAGAAACGTTCGAAGTGAGGTTCGAGCCCGTGACCTGGACGACGTCAAATGTGAAGGTGTTACCTACTGAGCTATAGGGGTAAAAGGCCGATCGATTACCCAGCCCAGGGTAATCCTTGTAACACCAGCTGCACGAGTAGGACCATGTCGCGCCCGTGCCGGACGACTCCTCACGTTGGTCGTAACTCGGACCCCAAGGTATATATATCACCCCCCAACCACGCAGTGGCTGGCCGTTGCTGACATGGTCGCTCTGTGTCGTCAACTCTTCCCTCTGAAATCCTATACACAAGGGTTCACGCGCCAAATATGTTTCCTAAGGTTCGTCGTCGACATTGTTTTAGTATTGTGATCGTTAGTGTCGGATGTCGTGTCGAGTGAGTTTCGCCCTCTTTTCCTCTGGCATCCCTGTGTTTTTTGTGCTGGCACGGAACGAAAGCGTCGATGTTGTACTCTTATCAAATATCGAAGTCGTATCGATTACGACGTATAGTAGTTTGATGTGTTTATCGGTATCGCACTTATCTATTTCGATTTTGGTTCGATACCCAACACTATCAATAGCCATGATGCGTGTTGCCTACATGACGTGAAACGTTTAACGTGAAACGGCAGAGCTGGACCGACGGAAGCCTGGACAGTCCCGCATCACCACGCCCAGAAGCGAGGACGATCGAGTGGAGATCCTGTCCGGCCTTTCTCCGGAAGGGCTTACCCTGGGGACGCCCATCGCTCTGCTCGTCCGAAACAAGGTACGGTTCCGTGGAAGGGTGCGAGGATAAGATGGTAAGCAAATGTGATACGATCTTTTTTTATGTGATAGTATATGATATGACCCTGGGGACGCTCATCGCTAAGCTATTAATAGTCGGACACAAGGAAGGTGCCGTGGAAGGGGGCGAGAATAAAACGATACAGAAAAAATGGTACGATATGATTTGATTCGACCTGATATTATATGGTATGATGTGATTTTACGTGATCTGATACGGTATAGGTATGATATGGTATGACGTAGTATTATACGATACGGGTATCATATGGTGTGGTATGATGTATCATTATATGATACGATATGGCATGATATGGAATCATCGTACAGAGAGGGAAACGCCGCGTAACTGCTTGAACTCCGCACTACCAGGTATTAGTGTATCATAATATGTGCGAAACTGCTGTTTGAAGCACCCGCTGGCATGAGAGAATCTGTAGCCGTATGATGGATAGTACCAGGTGTAGCGGTACATATTCTTACAGCAGTTGTGGATGCGATGAGTATCTGAACAAAGCGTTTCAGCGATAGCCATGCATGCGTAGTAGATGATGCCGCGAATCTCCGAACGCGCAAGCTCACCATGGAATAGTAGGTGTCTTGTCGGACACGCAAGGCTACCGTGGGAAACGCTCACCCGTGGGTGCGACTGAAGGGCAAGGATTTATATCACGATATCAACCATATTGTCGACCCCAATCTCGACAACACTGTCGACTACAATATATATATCGACTATATAATCGGCCACAACAACGACCACGCACGGTCGAACACAACATCGACCACCATATCGATCACAACCACATTAGAGAGCACAACAACAACCACTATATCGACAACGACGATATCGACTACCAGGTACAATATCGGCGACAATACAAGCAAAACTTTTTTCAAACTATCGACATCAATGTGGACCTCACTATCATAGCGACTACAATACCAGTGACTACAACAACGACCACGTTTTCAACATACTGTACCGACCTCAATATCGACATACTGTACCGACCTCAATATTTACATACTGTACCGACCTCAATATTGACATACTGGACCGATCTCAATATCGACATACTGTACCGACCTCAATATCGACATACTGTACCGACCTCAATATCGACATACTGTACCTACCTCAATATCGACATACTGTACCGACATCAAAATCGACATACTGTACCGACCTCAATATCGACATACTGTACCGACCTCAATATCGACATACTGTACCGACCTCAATATCGACATAATGTACCGACCTCAATATCGACATAATGTACCGACCTCAACATCGACATATTGTACCGACATCAACATCGACATACTGTACCGACCTTTCACTTTCCAGGACCAGCGAAGCCAGGACTATGACACGATGTCCATGGCCTACCGCCCTTCCCACGCGGACGCCACGTACGACGCCAAGTACGGCATCAGGGCCATCGCGGGGGGGGGGAGGTCTTCAGCGCGCGAGACCATCGGCAGGGTGGCCGCGGCGGCGATAGCTAGGAAGGTACGGGGGGATGGGGAAGAAAGTACGGGGGAGGAAGGGGGCATGATGTGACGAGATGAGAGGGGGAGGGGAAGGAGGAGAAGGGCAGAGGGGGTAAGGGGGGGGGGGTGGGGGTGTACAAGCCTTGGCTATTGCTTTCCTTTTGCTGTGCCTAGTTTTGAAGTCGCGGTGGCGGTGTTGTAACTAGAAGGGGTTTTAGGGGAGGGAGGCGGGGGGGGGGGCGGGTACGGGGTGGTGGAGACGCGCGGGGGAGAGGGAGGGTCAATTTGCCTGTTGTCTATCGCTGTCTTGCCCAGCTTGGAAGGCGTAAGCGGCGATCTCGATTGTTTTGGGCGTTGTTTTTTTTGTAGCCCATCGCCCAGTCCATCGCTCCATGCTGGCTGCTTACGCCTCATGCGCCATCGCTTCGTTCTTCTTTTCTTACGTGCTTCGTTAACGCGACACCCTTTGGTGCTGATTTGGTGCTGCAGCACCGTACGTACGATGTCTAGCGATTTGGTGTTCGGTTTTATTTCGAGTCATCCTTGGTGTTTCGACGCGGTGCCGTGCACAATTCTCTGGTTGGTCTTATTTTTAGTTCTTAGCAGATTTTTAGTAGGTTATCGCCCCATGCTTTGGGGTTGCGGTATTTTCTTCACGGGGATACACCATCACCACCCCCTTGCTCTCTCCTGTTTGTTCAGATGCTCACACTGTACTGCGGGTGCGAGGTGCTAGGCTATGTGAAGTCTGTACAGGACGTCGGAACGGACGACGTCGACCTCAACAACTTTACGCGAGACCAGGTAATACCAGACACCGGTGCCTTATTGGCGTGCGAAGGCGCGAGCAGGCTCCTTCTGTGCCTTCAGGGTCGTATTTATGCTTCATGTGAGCCTTGTGTGCGTACTCCTTGCGTGTCATCGTTGTGTATATATATGTATACCCGTTGGATGCGTATCTCTCGTGTAGGTACCGTTGCGAACTGTTGGTCTTCCTCTTGAGCCGTGCCGATATTACGGGGGACCATAGTTAACAGGACCAAATATTGTTAGTAAAAAGTGTTAGAATATATAGGTTTTTATGTGTACCATAGGTCCTGTTAACTATGGTCCCCCGTAATAGGATACGCTCACACTAGTGTAGTGATGTACCAGGTGCTATGATGCAAGGCATGAAGAAGCAGGCGGCAGGTTTTTGCTGTTTCCACCATATCTATTTTGTTCAGTTATCACTTTTACTTTCGTAGGAGGTTTTACCCTCAGCGATCTTCTGGACAGGCCGAGGTCACAGGTGTCGTCCCTTCTCCCCCCCGGTACGTGCCTTTATGTTTTGTCGCGCATAGGGTTCAGCATTCCCACCGCTCGTCGATTTTCATCAAATGTAGCTAACTCACGCTCTCGCGCTTTCCGCCAAGCTTTTTTTTTATGCAAAAAAAAATCCCTATGAGCATGCACTGCGGTGAGACTTGAACCCACGAAATTGATCTTGATAGGCACGCGGACCACCTACCAAGCGACCGGGGACGCCGGCTATATTATTAATAGTAGGCTACGTATTCAAGTGCATGTAACACCTGGTAGATACTGGTTTTAATAGTGGTATATACCTAAATGCCCAAATACAGCAGCGGTGTACCCACTTAAACCCTTTTATTTGTGCAGTCCCGCTTTGGGGACAAAAACACTCAAATTGTAAGTAGTCTGCCCCCAAAATGGGACTGCGGCTCTACAAGGGGTTAGTACCACCCCGCGACAAACCTGTTTAGGTTTTGTGCTTTTGTGGTATTTTTTGTCTCGTCCCGCTATTCAACCCATTTAGGGCTGTTAGGACTGCAGTCTCGTTTTGGGGCACAAACCACACAAATTCTAAGTACTTTGTCCCCAAAACGGGACTGCAGTCCTGACAGGGTAAAAATACCGAGTTGGTATGATTCTGCTTAAGTTGTCATAATCCCCCCAAAAAACGGTCTTGAATCGGGGTGATGTGTCATGCACACGATTGGCCGTAACTACACGCGACACATTATATTTGAACGCCCGCTGAGGCCGACTCCCACACCCCCAAGAGGCGCACAGCAGTACGAACTTGAAGGTTCACACGATTATCGATTTCCTGACGACATTCGGATGCATCCATGGAACAAACACGACGTTACTCGTACCTATAATATGACAGTAAAACACAGGCTATGCTTTACCAGGTTTATTACTGCCATAGCCCGTATAGACGCACACAAGCATCGTATATAACGGGCAGTAGTAGTTGTGATCAATCGGTTATGATGTGCGCGAGCTGGACTTATCATGGTCAAATAAGGCAACATCTACTCGCAGTGATAGTTGTAAACACGAGCCTGTTTTAGAGAATTTCACACAGTGAATTGCGGATGTCGACGATTTTACGGACTACCCTTTGTCCCCGTGATCCCTCGCCGACCTCATCACCTCACTTTCAGTAGGTCTGAGCCCTCCACGCTGCTCGGGGTACGAGTTGAGTAGATGATGGTTCAGCCGCCGACAGGGCTCACCAAGTACCCTGATCCCACACGACTTTTTACCCAACCAAAATGAGGGGTTCTACCAGCACGCCCACAGCAGGAACGGGAGCAACACTAAAATTACTGTAGTATATTAGTGGCTTACCTTTGGTTTTGCCCCACAGGCGCGTGTATACAAAGATATAGGGTCTGGTATATGGGTGTACAGGCGTTATTCTCCCGGGTTGAGAAACCACAGGCTCGTGCCTACACAGAGTTGCCCCAGTCAAGCTATTACGGTAGACCATACCTGGTAGTCAATAGGACCAAATATTGGTATTAATATTAATAGTAAACATAGGTAAATATATAGGTTTTTGTGTTTACCGTAGGTTCTGTTGAATATGGTCCCCTGTAATAGAGGTCTTGTATATAGGTGTACAGGCGTTATTTCTCCCGAGTTAAGACCGGGTTTGGGCGACAGGAGGCAAACCGGTCTTGTCATTTTTTTGTTTTTCATGACTAGCCGATTTACCCGAGTATGTAGTCTTTTCTCTCAAAAATCTTGAACCGGATGGTCTTGAAGTTGGTACACCACTGCTAATGGTATACTACTGCTGTGTAAACCTGGTTAGAGAATATGTAATTTAAGCATCGTTTGATATCCTATGGATAGTATGTGCTACCTGGTAGGGAATAGGAGGCCCTCCCGCCCCCACGGCGGTAGGACCAAATTGAATCATGTAGATTATGAAGATGATACAGTTCAGAGCAAAGGCTTCCATTTTTTTTTAGAAAAGAGATACCTGGTACCTGGTACGTATTACAGGATGGACAAGAATTGGGGGAAAAGAGCTAAGAGCAAAGGGCGAAAATGATAGAAACAATGGGGAATACCAAGACAATGCAGATCGTTTTATGGGAAATGTACGATTCAAGATTTTAATGTTTCGAGACACAGGTAAAGCTGGAAACTTGTGCAATCTCGATAAAACTTCAAACACAATAGCAATGTTTATCTCGCGAAAACGAGAATATACTGCAGGTACTTCGTGTACTCGCAGTGTTTTGGTTTTTATATACCGCGAGATACTGCGAGTACTCAACGGTATTTCGAGAGTTTTGTACTGCGGATACTGCGAGTACTCACAGTATTTCGGGGTTCAATACTGTGGAGTACCGCCGTACTTCAAGTATTCCAGGGTTCTGTACTGCGGGTACTGACAAGTACTGACAGTATCTCGCCCGTTGGTACTTACTGCGAGTACTCAGAGTACCAGAATACTCTCATTATGCACAGTGTACTTGGAGTATGAAGTATATCTCGACCAGCTGTGCACCGTTTCCATACTTCCATTCCTGTTTTGTTACAGAAATTAATTACTGGTGGTTCCGTGAATAGGAGTTGGAACAACATACTTTCGGGGGGTGTACTCGATAGGAGAGATGTACTCGATCTCATGCATAGCCGTAGTCGTGTGGCCATAGACCCTCGCATCCCTACAATGCCGGGACGGAGCATGTCGGGTTTTCACCCACCAGGCAGACATTGCTTGCACCAAGCGCGAAGCGCCGTGAGGTGTCCGGCGAGTCGCATGAAGGGTGAGCTTCATCCTACTAAGAACCGCTTGAGAGGCGGACTTTCGGGCGGGGGGAGAACTGGAGTAATTCGAGTACTGGCAGTATTTCGAGAGTGTATACCGCGAGTAGTACTGCGAGTACTCGCAGTATATCTCGGGTTGAATCATTACTCTTGATATTCTGAGTGCTCCAAGTATTTCGGATGTTCGTACTGCGGGTACCGCTTGTACTCGGGGTTCTGTGCTGCTCATACTCCCACCACTCGCAGTATAGGGGCCTTCAGTGTTGCTCATACTCCCAGCACCCGCTGTGTTCAGGCCGCCGGTACGGCAATACTCTCAGTAGTGCTCGAAGTACGAACTGTACTCGATAATCCAAGTATACTGGGAGTATTAGGTATACTGGGAGCATGTGCTGCGTATTCATTTTTTGTTCGCAATGGCTACGCACGTAAGAAGAAACAAGCTGCAGATTGCGTGCACCAGGCGAAGAGCTCCGACATGCTTCGTACGTACCGTGCGCTGTATATATACCGTGTCACCTTGTCCTCCTTTTGGTCCCCTGTAATCCCTTATCCCCCATCCCCTACGATTTGGTCTCCTTTCGCTGCGCGGACCTCGCGTCTGTCGTTTGTTGATGTTCTCACATTAACTCACAATACAATGCAGTCCGTGGTCGCAGGACAGGCTCAAATAACGCTGGAGTGGAAGAAGTACCTCGGTAAAAAAAGTAAAACAAGCAAAGAGTAGTACCATGGTACACATGATAACTAAAGCAGATCTACACCTCAGACAAGACATAAAACAGGAGGTCCGCGCACATACGTATCAGATACATGCGGTACGCTGTACAAGTCGCCACAGAAACCGAGAAGACCACATACTACCCAGAAAAAAAATAGACCACAGGATGAAAATAACAACTCGACGTCGAAAAATCGAAATCAAAATCGAAAAAATCACACATTCGAAAGGGAAAAGAGAGAAAAAAGTTCAAATCAGGCAAGGAAGCAATAGAAAGCAAGAAATCAAGAAAGGAAACACATAAGAGAAGGCGCGAATTTTCGCAGATTGAAGGCTCGCACGCTTCGCGAGGGGTGTAGAACAGAAATAAGAAAAAAAAGCATACGCTCTCCGCCACTAAGAACACCAGGGAAGTAAAAAATAGACTATTACGGGGGACCATAGTTAATAGGGCCAAAGATTGTTAGTAGAAATAGGGAAATGTATAGGTTTTTATGTATACCATAGGTTCTATTAACTACCTGGTATGGTCCCCCGTAATAGCAGACAAGAAACAAAAGGAAGACGAAGCAAAGCAAAAAACAAAAGCGTATGGCCGCACAGCAGGAGTGTGTTTTGTTTTGCTCCATGTGTTCGTCCTACATATTAGGCGGATCAGAGATCAGAGATAAGCACTATTACGGGGGGGCATATTAAATAGGACCTACGCTAGACACAAAAACCTATATATTCACCTATTTTTACTAACAAAATTTGGTCCTGTTTACTATGGTCCCCCGTAATAGAGTGTTGACAATGATTCGTTTTGACCCCTGTGGTTTTTGGTGCTTGAGAAGCGCCACTCTTTCCTCGGCGCATTATTTTCACACTCCGAAGGTTTTTGAAACCAGTCCTGCCTGCGACCACAAACTAGGTTTTGGCGATGAGCTATATGCGTCATGCATGTGACTACAACAAGAACGGCTCAATGGGTTTAGGGGATGTTGCATTTGGTTTCGGGGTAACTACACTGCTTTGTGTTGTACAACACGCTTCCATCATACGAGGTATTACGGGGGACTAAAGTTAATAGAACCAAATATCGTTAGTAAAAATGGTTAAATATATACCATGGTAGGTTTTTATGTAAACCATAGATCCTTTTAACTATGGCCCCCCGTAATAGTAAATAATATGAATACTTGAAGCACTTCTTGGTGACCCGCCCTTCAACCCATTTAGAACCGCAGTCCCGTTTTGGGGACAAACTACTTGAAATTTGAGTGGTTTGTCCCCAAAACGGGGCTGCGGTTCTGAAGGGGTCAAGGTTCAATACGGCTCTACCTACAAGAAGGTTCTCGTACAGCAGTAGAAGGTTGATGATACCGCGTTTCTCAGTGTTTTTTTTTGTTTCTTGCACCAGGGTGGAGATACATCCATTGTCCCTTGTAGGATTGCTGTCCCGTTATGGAGACAAAGCTCTCAAAACCTATTAATAGCTAGTTTGCCCTCCCCAAACGGGACTGCAGTCGTAAAAGGGTCAACTACGCGTACAGGAGCAGGAAGTATTCCCTCAGGTGTGTGTTGTTATCTTCACATGAAACATTTAACCCCTTTAGAACCGCAGTCCCGATTTGGGGACAAAGTACTTGAAATTAGACTGGATTGTCCCCCAAACGGGACTGCGGTTCTAAAGGGGTTAAACCGTACCAGGTACTATTTTCTACCCAATGACATCAGTACACCCAGCGCAGTGGCCGTCCTGATTCCTCGTCCCGAAGAGATACGTGCAAGTTATGTGGTCACAGACTGCCGCAGACTCCGGAGAGATCGAAAGTAATCGGACGTACATCGTATGTTGTGTGTGTGTGTGTGTGGGGGGGGGGGGGTCTGTTGTGGGGACCATGGAGCCAGTTCTGCTGTGGTTTGTGGTCTGTGGTCTGCGGTACCGGGCGTCAATACTGCTGCTGCTGCTTTGTTGGAGATTCTGGGCGTGCTGTGGTCAGACCCCTCGTCCGGGTGATCTTTTCGAAACCTACGTCATGAACTGCTTCGTATTTATTTACTCCTACTGCTTGCTTTCATACCGGGTACTTGCGCAGTCCGGGTGGCTAAGTGACATCCTCGAATGCTTCCGATGGTGGAGTTGATTCGGTGGGCCCGTGGTGGTGTTATTTCTGTGCATGCTCTGTACTATTATTAATAGTATTGTCTGCCACATCCCTTACGGGGGGGGGGGGGCGCGATACGTACGTTCTTTTTTTTGTTTTGCTCTTCTGTTTCTTTTCTTTTCTTTTTTTCATAGATTGTGTATGTCGTACCTGTCGTATCCAGTGTGTGTGTGTGTGTGTTCTTCACATTAAACCGTTCTTTCTACCCGTCGACATCCAGCACAACCAGTGTCCGTGCCGATTCTTCCATCCTAGAAGAGATACAAGTTCTGTGGTCACAAAGCTACGCCACAGAGATACTACGTTGCCACGTGTGCAGTGTGAACTGCAGTGGGCAATGCAAAGCCATGTCATCATACTAGATACGACAGGCACGACATACGCAATCTATGAAATAGTGAAACAAAAAGAAACAATCAAAAAGAAAACAAAAACAAGGTAGACAAGTCGAAAAAGAAAAAGAAAAATGAAAGCAAAATCTAAGAGAAACAATCTGTCGTGCCCCCCCCCCCGCAGGCGAGGTGGCCTACACTTGAAAAAGAACGAGCTGGAAAAAAGAAGAAATAACAAAAAACACCACTGCTTGTGAACAGAGTAAGACAAAGAACCAAGGAGAAAGTAACAAGGAAAAATAACAAAGGGGAAATAACAGGCAGACCAAAGCCCAAAGCACCTTCTAGGTGGCGGCAGCAGCCAGTACGATGATGTGGCATATAGGATTATCTACTCTCCTTATTTACTGCATAACGATGTCCACACAGTATTGATGGTATCTCTGCATCGTAGTTATGTGACCACGGAGCTTGTATCTGCTGTCTATTACTCGTGATAGGATGATTGAAGAATCGACACGGACACTGGTTGTGCTGGATATCGCCGGGTAGAAAGAATGGTTTCGAATGAAGAACACATACAGCGCTAGCCACCAGCCTGACACTTTGTGCTCGTGCAGTCTGCTACCCTGCTTGTCTCGCTGCACAGCACAATCGTTCTCTCTCCTACAGCAGTAGGCAATTTTTACGGGGGGTTGGATCACGATGTTGATAAACTTACCAGAAACCATTCTTTCTCTTACCATTAAACTACAATATGATATCGTGTCCCTATATAATATCTAACATTAAGTATGGAGCATGCGATGAGTTTTGAGGAGTTCCAGACATGGTTTTCAGGATATACAAAAAGCAAGCCGCCCCCTGTAGGGTACAGCATTAGCCTTGAAATCTTACAGCAATGCTATACGTGAGTAGTGAGTGGGATAGTGTTTCCGGCTTGGCGTTGGATTCGTTCATGCTTTTTCCAACGACACCCCAAAGCTAAAGAAAACAAACTATGAATGATCGTCGTATTTTATATTTCCCATACTTCGTTGGTGTAATGTTTTGAGGGTGGTAAACTGCGGTACTGCTGTATGTACTGGTTTGTGCAGTAGTAACGCTCTTGGCAGTTCAGAGGGAAAACATTACGGAAAACGACGGTTACACGATTACGGCCGGCATAGGCCCAGCACTCTGTGTATCTACCTGGTAGATATTCTTACATGTATGTTTCAATAGCTACAGTAAGAGGGGAGGGAAACTTAAGATCAAGATTATGTTTGCCTTAACGTTCGGCGTTAGGAGCTGACCGTGCTAGTGTTTGTCATTGACCTATTACGGGGCACCATATCAAATAGGACCTACGGTACGTACAACAACCTACCAGGTATATATTTCGCTATTTTTACGAACAATATTTGGTCCTATTTACTATGGCCCCCCGTAATACAGCAGTCTACAGTAGGGTTTTTGTTGTGGCACCCTCCTCACTTCCAACTGATGACATGACCTGGCTACTCGTCTCCGTCGGCAGGGTCAAAGAGTCAAGAGGTTCTCTTAATTGGGTTCGGTTCATGTAGCACAGAGGTTCTGAACGTCCATTGGCTGACGGGCGCATTGTTTGTATGATTTCGCACCGGCTACACTTCACGTGCAAGTACCGCGGGTAGTACGGCTGTAGTATTTAACACCACTCTAAGCGGAAATGTAAGGAGCGCTTGGTCTTATTCCGGGGGACTATAGTAAATAGGACCTACGGAACACACCAAAACTTGTACCAGGTATAATTTTTCTATTTTTTTCCACAATATTTGGTCCTATTTACTATGGTTCCCCGTAATAGCACGTTATCATATTTAAAAGGTCCTTATATTCACGTTCAGAGTGAGGGCAGTTAGTGCTTACTTGCCCTTCTTGCTTCCTGTGGCATTTGCTTCGTCGGGTGGAAGCGAACATGGTGCGCCTTTCTTACCCTTACTCCCTCTGACCTTCCCTTCCTTTACTATTTCATATTTAGTTACCATCCTTGATGAATACTGCTGCTGCTTGCTCTTGCTTGGGCAGGTGGAAGCGAACATCGTGCGCTGTCCGGATGAGGCGGCGGCGGAGCGTATGATCGCACGCATTGACGAGATTCGAGTGACGGGAGACTCTATTGGAGGGGTAGTCGAGTGCGTCGCCAGGAATGTTCCCGCCGGCCTGGGATCGCCGGTGTTCGACAAGCTGGAGGCGGAGCTGGCGAAGGCGTGCATGTCGCTCCCGGCCAGCAAGGGTTTCGAGGTGAGACAGGCGGGGGGGGGGGGGGGGCTTGGTTTGTTAAAAACTCTTGTTTGTTTGTTTTTTCGTTCGAGAAAGCGCCAATACTGTTTTTCTGAGGCTCATTTGACAATCTCTACACCATCGGTGAGTCGCCCAGCAACCGACTTTGAAACACGTTGTAGGCTAATCCCGATATACGCAACTCATGATCTAGATCATCTATAAATCTTCACCTGCCTTTGTGGTAGGCTGTCCAGGATGTGTGCATAGTACGGATCATCCAACACAGGAAGCATGCGCTATTAATCAATCAGCATGAGTTCCCACCCGGCGACATGAGCTAAATCATACAAGATCGGGAATATATCTATCTGCCTTGCAAGATCTAGATCATCATGATGTGTGTTCAATCGATGATCTATCTGATCTGTCCGAGGTGGGCAACTATTAGAATACCTGTATGCTGGTATCATGCAAGATAATACACCCCCCTCGGACAAAAGGCCGAGCTAATGTTACCGACTACTATTAATAAGGGGACAGACAGATCATCGGGGCAACTGCAGAGCGATACGTCTGTGGAAAAGTCGCCACGAGCTCTTTTCAGAGCCGCCATTTCGATTTGTTGTGTGCGTGTGTGCGTGTGTGCATGTGTGCCCCCTCCCTCAAGGCATGTTTTGGGAGAAAGTCGACTCGGAATATGTCGCAGGGTGTGTGATATCTTATCATCAATAGTAGCATCACACGTGTGTTACTCTGTATATAGGTACATAGGCACTCGTATCTCACGAGTATTTTAGTAGAGCACAGCAGCAAATTTGGTCAACATCGGATACAAAGCTGTTGGGTAGCTACCCACGTATGACTTTGTGTCACGGCCAGGAAATCTTGCGGTACATACATTCGCGTGAGATACGTCTCTTGAGACTAGCCGTTTGACCGCGCGTGACCCGGTAGCTTACCCTCCTCCGTTCTTCCCCTCGCCTTGCCTTGCCTTGCCTTGCCTTGCCTCGCCTTGCCTTGTCTTGCCTTGCCTTGCCTTGCCTTGCCTTGCCCTGCCCTGCCATACCTTACCTTACCTTTCCTCCCTTCGTTTTGGCCTTGCCTCTGTTAGATCGGTTCGGGATTCGCGGGCACCCTCCTGTCCGGCAAGACGCACAACGACGAGTTCTACGTGGACGAGGACGGTCGCACGCGGACTCGCACCAACCGCAGCGGAGGGGTGCAGGGGGGCATTAGCAACGGGGAGACCATCGTACTTCGCGTGGTGAGACAAGCAGCCCCAAACCCCGTGTACCCCAGCTAGCGCTTGGCGGAATAGGCAGTAGGCGGAAGGGGGAGACGAGGCAGGGAAGGAAGTGTAAGGAGGGGTGGTGGCGATCTAGCGGTAGCGCGAGCTGTGTTTGTGTAGGTCTGTCTCATGTCTCGCACGAGGAGGAGACGCAAACGAGCCTGCTGCTTCTGGAAGGGTTGCGAGGGATGAGACACCTTGAGTTAACGTCCTTGGTTGATGCTGCTGTCCTGTCCCCCCCCCCTTCCCACGAAGCGAACGCCTATTCTAGCAGGTTCCCGCTTTTAGCACAGCATTCGGAGGCTGCTTACGCCCCCCCACTCGATTAAGCGCTCGCAAAGCACCACCCTTGGTGAGTTGCTGCTGACTTCCGCCCCCCCCGCCCCAGTTCCCGAAGACACCTTCCTTGATAAGAAGTAGAGTAAGCGATAGCTTATTGCGTCCCTCCGTATGGCATATCGCTCGCGAAGCAATCCAGTTGTTGATATCCCCCCCCCCCCCCCCCCCCCCATTGATGGTCATACGCCTACGGCCATGCATGACGTGAGTAAACCGCCCCCTCCCCCCCCCCCCCCCCCTCAAATACTTTGCCTCCTCCGCGTCCTCTTTGTGGCGCGCGTTATCGCGATGGCAGGCTTTCAAGCCGACGTCGACTATCGGGCAGCTCCAGAACACGGTGACGAGGGGGGGGGAGGAGACCACCATGAGGGGTAAAGGGCGTCATGACCCTTGCGTGCTCCCGAGGGCGGCTCCCATGGTTGAGGTGCGGCAGCTGCGGTTTGGTGATTGGTTGAAGTCGGTCAGCTTGCTGAATTTATTTGCGTGTGTGTTTGGTTTGTTGTTGCTTGAAGTGTGTTGCTTGAAGTCGTTTTTTTGGTTGAATTGGGTTGACTGGTTGGAGTTGTTGGTGGATTGGTTGTTGGTTGCTTTAAGTTGGTTGCTTTAAGTTCGTTGCTTTCGACATCGTTTTTTTCTGGAGGAAAGTTGTTGGCTTGGGAGTTGCTCGCCTGGACCAAAGGGGGCTGCTTCCAACTTGGAAGAGGGTTGGTTGCTCGCAAGGTAGTTGACATATTGAAGTTGGTTGCTTGATTGGAAGCTGGTAGCTCGGGAGTCGGGTGCTAGGAAGTTGGTTGCTTTGTTTGTTTCAAGGCGGTTGATTGGTTGGATTCGTTTGGGTGGGTTGGTTACTTGGATGAAGTTGGTTGGTTGCTCGCATTGTTTAGTTTCTATGAGAGGTGCTGGTTTCCTGGAGGGAAGCTGTACTTGGAAAGTTATTGCGTGGGCCGAAGGTGGCTGCTTCAAAATTGGTTGCTGGAAATAGAGGGCTAAAAAGGGAGTTGAATTCTTGGAATTGGTTGGTTGCTGGGAGTTGGGTTCTAGGAAGTTACTTGCTCTGTTGTAAGTTGCTTGCTTGGAAGCAGTCGGGAGCTACTGTAGGAGTTTGTTTGCTTAGATGAGGCTTGGCGACTTGCTAGATGGCGTGCTTGCTTGAGCCGCCCAACGACCGTTTCACGATGGCATGCTTGCACTGAAACGATGCTGTGGACGCAAAACAAAAATCGCAGCTCTTTGATCCCACCCACCCCACCCTACCCCTCCATGCCCCATCGATCGCTTGCGCTTGCTTTTCTCACCCTGTCCCAGGCTATGGTCGCTTTGGTCCTTGCGGACGTGTTGATGCAGCAAAGAGCTCAGTGCGAGCTCTTCCCAGTGGGAGCGTTGGAGACGCTGGAGACGAACCCTCTCGGACAGAAGCTGTCGGAAGGAGTGGCGTCGCAAACGCCATGATCCCAAATTCGCAACGGATACATGCCGTTGTATTTTTGCGGAGACGACAGCACGATGCAGGGGAGTCAGAGGGTACACACCCAATGCGGTTGCTTCTTTGTAGGGATGGATTTGGATTGTTTCTCCTTGTGGTATTTTTTTTTTGTATTTTTGTTTTCGTTTTGTCGTTTTCGGTCGGACAGCTTGTTGGGTCTCCAGGCTGCGGGTCGGCGTGCGTGGTGGTGGGCCGCTCGGCGGATGTGGTGGGACGGGGGTGAAACCGTCGCTTGTACTATCAGGCGTTACAACACGATTTCAGCCGTGTACGTTCTGCCTTCTTGATACTCGTAAGATGCGGAGGCTTTTCATCCGGTGAGCGGGGATGCTTGCTGTGGCCTGTGGGGGGAAACTATAGCGTCGGCTGCAAGGAAACAGCGAACAAGGGGTATTGTTTCACACTTGGGTCAGGTAGATGTTAGCTGTGCCAGTACAGTATGGGATGTCAAAGCGAAGGCTCCTAAATCCCAATCCATCAGAAGTACAAGGTACCTGGTGTTTGGTAGCTGCACTACTCATCTGGCTCCGGTGCAGAGGCGCATAACCAGCAAGGTTGTTGTAAAGTATACCTGGTACCAGGTATGATCCGTTCCCCTCGCTGCCTCGGCAAGGAATGCTGCGAGGCATGCCCTATCAGGCTTATAGCGAGTGGGGTAGGTCTTTCTGGCGGGTGTAAGGCCGAGCTCACCCTCAAGGAGAGTTGGGTCGTACGTGGTGCGTCAGGCACGGAGACCTACGATTCGCGCGTCTTTTTTTGGCAGCTGCGGCAGAGCAGCAATGCTCAATCGGGGTGTCCGTACGCGGAGGCAGGCGCCACCACAGGCCACACTACGGCACAGTCTATTGCGCCGGTAGGAGGCTGGATTCGACGACGAGGGAGGAGGGAGACTGAGCGTCGACGTGCTATTAACGTCGTCACTGGTCTTTGTAGTTCAAAGAGTTGTATACCCTTCATGGGGAATAACCTACGCAATTATCAGGGACGTGGTATCATAACTGCTGTGCTGCATCTTTTTGTGTCAGACAATCCAGGAAGAGATAGCGATCGTTGATATTCGTGTGGTAGTAAGGTTCGATTGCTCCTTTTTTCACTGCATATCCGCGAGTCTTCACTCTGACAGCACTCCAGATAGCAGGCAGGTGTGTTTCTCTTTGGTTTCACGACTACCGTGCGTTTCGTACGGTGCAGGCAGCACTTCAGACAGCATCCGCTGTAGTCAGCAGCCACGAGTTGGTTAGTGGTGGGAACGGGGGTACTCTATGTTATAGTTGAGAGGATATACCCGTGGCCATGTTGGTTCAGTTTGCACATTGGTTTTAGCTCGTGTGCGCTTTCTTCGTCTCGTGTATTTTGAGGCAGCCGAATTTCCGTTTTTTTTCGTTTTTCGGGTCTTCCTAGGGCTCCAGCACCTTTTGTGTGACCACGGACTCCTTCGTCTGAGAGTTAATGTGAGAACAACAACAACAACAACAATGATAGGTTGGAGCTGTGACGGGGTAGCGGGGTATTAATTCGTGCACCCATCACGATGAGCCAGCACCCTGATAACAAGATGAAAAATTATATAGAGTGAGAAGCGTTGATGCAGCTCGCACATGCGCAAGCCGGTCGCCCCGGTGGTTCAAGTGGTTAACATCGAATTCTACTTGTGTTTGAGTCCTGGGTTCGAGCCCCAGGTGGGTCGGACATTTGACTTTATTTGCGAAAATAAAAATCAAAAGGATTCAATTGTTGAGAGCGCCTTGCAGCGTGGGTAGGCACAATTCGATGCGAGTCGACGAGGGAAGAAAATGCTGAAATCTTCTCGCGATAAAAATGAAGGTACGTACCGTAGCGGGAAGGGGGGAGAAGAGCCTGCTATGTGACCCCGGATCTGAGTTACGAGTTGGAAGGAGAGAGAGAAGATGTGCGAAGATAATAAATGGGATGAGCAACAACAACAACAAATGCGCTGGCTGATGAATGGACACTGCGCGTACTCATCTGGTATGTACTATTAATATTCGTCGGGTAGATGATTTACTAACGAGAAACAAGTGTGGACATGGAACCTAGAACACGGCTGAAACAGCCACCAATCAGGCGAGCAAACCACACCCGGGGCAGGACGATATTGACAGAGTATATGCTGTATGTTGTTGCAGACAAACTACATTTTTTTATAGCAGGCAACAGCAAACAGATAAGCCGCGTTCGTTTGTACCGACCAGGTCAGTTATTCATAGCTGCTAACCAGACAACAGATGACGACGAGGATCTTACAATCTACCATCTGATCTGAAGAATATCTGATTGCTGATCTAGTCGAGGATCTGGTTGATGACAGTGGGGAGTCGTTGGCTGAAGTCAGACGAGATTCTGCGAGTGGTGAGTAGTGCAGGCAGGAGCAGCAGCAACCTTTTTTTGTCGGACCCACCTATTTTTGCACCTGATCAATACCTCCTTTAGAGCCGCAGTCCTGTTTTGGGGAAAAACTACTTGAAATTTTGAGTCCTTTGTCCCCAAAAGGGGACTGCGGTTCCAAAGGGGTTAAGAGTATCCCAAATGTACATGAACGATCGTTGGTTGAACTCGGTTGATTTTGGTGGTGTGTGTGTTCTTCACATTAAACCGTTCTTTCTACCCGTCGACATCCAGCACAACCAGTGTCTGTGCCGATTCTTTAATCCTAGAAGAGATACAAGTTCTGTGGTCACAAAGCTACGCCACAGAGATACTACGTTGCCACGTGTGTGGGTGGGAGAGACAGCAAGTGCTACGAGTATTATTGTATTATTATTCCATTATTGCCGTTGATCGCTCTGTGCTCTGCTCTGCTCCACATTTGCTTCTCCCCGACAACGATAGCTAGCTATCATAGCAAGGAGGAACCAACCGACCAACAACACGTACAACATCCAGTATCAATATCAATGTCATCATGAGCATCATGACTCGTACGCAACAGAGGAAGAAGAGGTGCCAAAAGCATTCTCAGTATTTATGTGGTGGGACTACTATCTATTAAAATGAGATATAATGCCATTCATTCTCATTCAACTGCTGAATGATCCTTATTCGCTATTTTTTCTACCGCTAGCTGCCACGCGCGAATATGTTCTGCCTATCTACCCTCTCACTCCTGTCCAACTATTAATATACTGCTATATATAGCTACTGCTGTACCACCTCGAACCTCGAGACAGCAGTATTATTATTTTGTCGTTTACCCCACCTATTGGTCACTCCAGCTCAATGTCTTATTTCTCTCCCGACCTTGATCTAACTCTTCTGTATAGGATTTAGAGTCGGTTCCACTGCTGTGAGCTTTATTTCTTCGCCTCTTTTTATATTGACTGCTGTCCGTGCCGATCTGTGAGCCTATTTTCCTCGACATAAAGTAACCCTTTTAGGACTGCAGTCTCGTTTTGGGGACAATTTGGGGCAACCTACTTGGAATTTGACTGGTGTGTCCCCAAAACGGGACTGGAGTTCTAAAAGGGTTAATTATCTGCACTATGTTTGTGACGACGGTGTGTGTGTGCACAAACTCTTCAAACTTCAAGTAGTTTTCCCCGGAACGGGACTGACTGCAGTCAGTCCTAAAATAGTTGACGTTATACCGTGCTTTCCACCGATTTATCCACATCCACCATACATAGTTGACGAACGCAGGGCGGAGACGGCAGTCTGGGTATATAGCAAGGTACCAGGCGGATTCGCAGGGAGAACCTGGCTATACTACTAGTACCACAAACTGCTTGCCGCCACCTGGAGGGTGCTTGCAGTCTGCCTGTTATTTTCCCTTCTTTGTTATTTTTCCTTGGTTCTTTGCCTCACTCTGTTTACAAGCAGTGAGTGGTGTTTTTGTTATTTTTTCCCTTTTTTTCCAGCTCGTTCTTTTTCAAGTGTTGGCCACCTCGCCTGCGGGGGGGGGACGACGACAGATTGTTTCTAGTTTTTGCTTTCATTTTTTTATTTTTCTCTTTCGATTTGTCTCCTTTGTTTTTGTTTTCTCTTTGATTGTTTCCTTTCGTTTCTCTATTTCATAGAATGTGTATGTCGTGCCTGTCGTATCTGTTAATTATTACCAGTATAGTTGTTTGTTGTCGTTGTTCTCACATACATTAACCCCCTTAGAACCGCAGTCCCGTTTTGGGGACAAACTACTTGAAATTTGTGTTGTTTGTCCCCAGAACGGGACTGCGGTTCTAAAAGGGTTAACTCATCGCCACAATACAATGCAGTCCGTGGTCGCAGGACAGGCTCCAATAACTCTGGAGTGGAAGAAATACCTCGGTAGGTAGTAAAACAGAGGCAAAAACAAAAAAACAAGCATTCGCATTCCACCACTAAGGACACCAGGGAAACAAAAAGGAGACTATTACGGGGGACCCTAGTTAACAGGACCTATGGTGTACATAAAAACCTATATGTTTAACCATTTTTACTAACAATATTTGGTCCTGTTAACTATGGCCCCCCGTAATAGTCTAGCAGACAAACCACTAAAAAAAAAAAGATGAAGCGAAGCAAAAAAACAAAAATAAAAGCAGATAGCAAAACGCAAAAAGCAAAACGGAGCATACTAGCAGAGACACAAAGAGGTACACACGGGAAAGAAAGAAAGATAAAAATAAAAAAGGGACTAAAAGGGACAAACACGGGCGGGGGGGAAAGAAAAAAATACGAAAGGCAGGCACTGGAGCAGCATACAGACACGCAAAGTTGCCCAGGTGGCACCATGCTAGTTACTTGGGTCCCAAAGAAGGGAGTGCATCATCATGACGATGATGGCCATAATAACCAGGCTTCAGTCTGTTGGGCAGACCGCCTCCCCCCCCCCCCCCCCCGCCCCCCCCATTCCCTCTTGTCCCCCTTTCGCCCCCCCCCCTCTTCCCTGCCATTCTGCGCACGCGCGTTGGCGTCAACGGTTGTGGTCGTGGTTGCAGTTGCAGCTATCCTATGCCGTTCTGCCGATGCCTCCTTCTCATCTGTATGCCATTTCCGCATGAAGGCCTCCGCCCCTTCCTCGACCCGCCGGAACCATCTGCCGGCTTTCTGTGCTGCCTCGCGCCACCCTTCGAGCTTGATGCCGAACTCCTTGAGGTCCTCCTCAAGGTATTACCTCATCCAGTCCCACTCCTGTCCTCCGGAGTAACCCTTACCCCCAACCATCTCCCCAACCATCTCCCTCTTCGGCAGACGCTCCTCTCCCATGCGTGTCACAAAGCCCGCAAACAAGAGCCTACGTCTGCGTACCGTCGTCTCAACGCTCTCAGATTTTGTCCTGAGAAGCGCGCTAGCATATGAGGACAGAATGTGGTCTTCGCGCTTTCGTTTTCGCCAGCCGATGCATCGGAAGAGCATATTGTGGTGGACCTCCCGTAGCCTACCGTGATCAGGCTTGCTCGGGCTCCAAGTAACGCAACCGTAGAGCAACGTTTCGATCACCTCGGCTCTCAGCATTCGCACCTTCAGGCGTAGGCGCACACCCGGGCGGTCATAGATTTCCATCTTATACCGCCCGAAGCATGCCCATGCCCTCTGGAGTCGACGCGTTACCTCGACACTTCTGCCCGCCCAATCTGCGCTGATAGCCCCGCCCAAATACGCAAACCCGGTCGTTTGTTTGTACACTTGGCCGGCTGCGGTGACGGTGAACGACACGTTCCCCCCATCTTTCGTTTGCAGACACATTATCTCCGTCTTGGCCTCCGAGACCGTCAGGCCAAAGGCGGCACATACATACATGCAGACACGATCACCGTCATCATCCTAGTATGATGACATGGCATTGCATTGCCCACTGCTGTGTGTTTTACTGCATACATACATACGTGGCAACGTAGTATCTCTGTGGCGTAGCTTTGTGACCACATAACTTGTATCTCTTCTAGGATTGAAGAATCGGCACGGACACTGGTTGTGCTGGATGTCGACGGGTAGAAATAACGGTTTAACGTGAAGAACACACACACCACACACCACACGCAGCAGCAGCAGCAGCAGCAGTGTCCGCGCCACGATTCTTCGTCCTACAGCAAGCAGTAGAGAGATTCAACATGACAAGCTCTGTGTTCACAAAACTACGACATACACAGATTGACGACGTTATTTATGTATCTGGGAAGGAACACTGCTGTGTTGCCTTACATATAATAGCCCACATACATACTATAATAATACTACGGGGGACCACATAGTTAATACCTGGTAGGACCTATGGTATACATAAAAAACTATACCAGGTATATTTTACCATTTTTACTAACAATATTCGGTCCTATTAACTATGGTCCCCCGTAATACCAGGTACATGATGTTGTGCGGCACGGTACGGAGGGAGGGGGTGGATGGGGGCGGGGGGGGGGGGGGGGGGGGGGGATAGTATTTATAGTGTAATGTTGCACTTATTATGCCTTTCTTTGGAGAAAGTACCTGGGGTGTGCAGGTATAACGCTAACAAACTACCAGTACCTGGTACTGCCGTAACAGCGTCAACATCAACATCAACATCGTATATACACACTCAAGAACATGGGGGTCCGAGTAACATCTACAACAACAACAACAACAGCAGCAGAGAGCGGGTGCGCGGATAGCGTATATAGGGGGAAAGATAGACCGTGAGCGGTATACCCAAATTCAATGATTCAATGTCTTGCCGCGGTTTCGAGTTTCATGACTCATCAGACAGACTCATTCGTGCAGTTTTCCCAACAAACGGTCAAGTCAACCACGAGTCAACGGTCACGCCCCAGCCGTGCGAGTGGCCGAATTGCCGAGTGCTCGAGCAGATCGATTTACCAGTAAGTAAGTAGTAGATCTTAAAACGAGATGGAGAAAAAAAGATACTACTGCAGTGCAATGCCTCGGAATTGTCTCCTTTTTCAGCTCCTACCTCCCCGTCCTCTCCGTCCTCCCCGATGTGAGGCCAAGGCCCAGCTCAAAAGGAAAAACAGAAATGAACCCTTTTAGAACAGCAGTCCCATTGTGGGGACAAACCAGTCAAACTTCAAGTACTTTGTCCCCAAAACGGGACTGCGGTTCTAAAGAAGGTCTCGCAAAGCTCGACCTCGACCTTTTCAAAAATCATGAACGAACGCTGAGACGCAAACGAGTGCCCTCAGCGCTAGCCAATCAGATCGACTGTTCCGTTTCACTTCGACCTTTTCAAAGATAAGTTTTCTTGTGGACGTCATTCATCCCCGTAGGCCGGCGGCGAAACTCTACCCCATGGTAGGCAAGATGCTTTGCCTACTCTGTGAGGCATACAGAAGTACGAACTACGAGTACGCACAAAATCTACTCGTACGAAGCACGCAGGGAGGCAATATGATACTTTACAATTTAGAATATTTACCACTTTGGACGAAAATGTAAGGATCATTTTAACTTCATATTTGTATTTCAACACTCTTTACATTTTCGTCCAAAGGAGGTTATAGGTACACTCACAGCTCACAGCCCGAGTACGTATCTTGCTGCGTATCCTTGCTTCGTTTAGGCTACTGGTATTATTATACCAGGAGAATTCGTATCCTCTGCCTGCTACACTCTGGCCGGCTTTCTTTTCTGTTTTACCCCCGCTGTGCCCAGTTGTGATTTCAAAGCGCGTGACATACGTCATACGCTCACAACGCACCTACACCTCATCGCCGCCTCCATCCTCCATCTCGACCAGAGGCTTCGATCTTTTCGTGCAATCAACAGCCCCGCCAGCAGCAGCAGAGTGCATAGCAGCAGCGGAGGTGATAGCAGCAGCAGCAGCAGATTGAAGATTGTCTGTCGAAGGGGCACAAGGAACGCTGCTATCAAAATAGTCTGCTGTGGTTCGTGTGGTGCTTTGTTACCGAGCATCAGTTGCATCCACCCGTCACAGCTCCTCGCAGCAGCTCTATAGCTGTGGCACAACAAAGAAGTAGAGAGGGGCGGATTCTTCCAGCAGCGTCTACTGTCGCGTCTACTCGGACAATTCGTCTGCACGAGTTGGAACATAGCGCATCGTCAACCCCACACCATATCAGACCTCTGCCGGCTATCTTCAAAACGCGGACAGCAGCGAGCCGTAGTATAATACCAGCAGCCGCAGCAGCAGCAGTGGTGGTGCGATCGATCGATTCAGAGTCGGCGTGTGACGCACACGAGGGAAGGTGCGGAGAGGCCTGAAATTGAAGAAGCTTGCGCTTGGAGATGACAAACTTTCTGCTGAAGAAGGCTGGGCTTGCCTTCGACGAAGGGAAGGTGAGAGATCAGCGGGCGGCAACACCATGCTCCCTGAAGAGAGAGCCACCCGGTGGCAGGCTGCTATTTGCTTGTGTGTGTGCGTGCCGAGGGGCGATGTTCGACGATCTTGCTCTTGGGTTCGGTGGACAAAAGCGAAAAAGCTCTGTCGGATGGTAACCTTGGCAGGAGACCCGAGTCGGATAATTCAATTATTTTCACACGTTTTCTGGAACTTTCATCTACTGTATATGGGGCGTCCGTCGTACGAGTATGCTGTGTATAAAATCTGAGCACAGCAGAAGTACAGTATCTCTTCTAGGATGGAAGAATCGGCACGGACACTGGTTGTGCTGGATGTCGACGGGTAGAAAGAACGGTTTAATGTGAAGAACACACACACACACACACACACAGCAGCATGCCGTATGTACGTACTTCAAAACGAATCGAACGAAAGAGTAAATACTAATATTAATAGTAGTAACTGGTATAATATCAGACGCGCAGGCAGCCCATTGAAAGGGTAATATAATACCAGGGTAATATAAAATGCGCAGGCAGCCTCCTCGTGAAACCCACTCCGGCCCTTGAACCCCCTGCCCTCTCCGCGCTCGGGGGCGTGCGAGTGCGGCCCCGCTGTGGCTCAACTGGATCGGGTATCTTTTGTTGGTGATCTCCTCCGTGCTGATGCGCGTGCTTTTTTTGCCGCGTGTGTGTGTCAGTATCATCGCACCACGTATAAAGTTGTTAATAGTGCGTCTCGTGTTGCCTCGATCCTATTAAATAGTCTATGATACGTCGCACGACGCCTTCCCAGACAGGGATCTGAAGAAGCGTAACAAAGTGACTGGTATTTATTGTGTAGCGAGTATCGTATAGGGAACGGGTGGAAGCGCCGAAACAACAGAATAAAGCAGCACCATCGGCATTTTGCAGCAAACACCTACCTCGTCAAACTGCACAGCAAAGAACCAACACACGCACGGTGGGTGGGTGGTGCACTAGCCCACTACCAGGTACCTGGTACTTACTATTATCTTACCGCCGAGTCGTGTAACACGCAACACGCAACAAAAAAAGACGAAGCTCCCCGTTGGGGCACTCTCTCCACGCCGATTTTCTCCATCATGCTGCATGCGATATGTGGCCGGCAGTGCTGAGTGATGACGAAAAATGGTGGTGGTGGCCAGAAGATTTCGCCCGAGATCTTTCCGTGGACGCATCGTTCGGCGTTTGTTTGCGCCCTCCCGCTCTACTCGTAGCTGCTCCTTCTTCCCGTCGACGTCTGGTTGGAAATTCTGCTCGTCGCCGTCGGGTTGGAAACTCGCTCAACGTCTAGGGAGGGTGTGGGTGTGGGTGTGTGCTTCGGTGGGTCAACCTGTCTGTGTTTTCTTGCGTGCGGTCATCGTCGTCCTTTTTTTTTGTTCGGCTTCCTCTTCTTCTGTTGTTCCAGTTATATTATACTATTAATATTAATATTACGGGGGATCACAGTTAATAGGACCTATGGTATACATGAAAGCCTATATGATTAACCACTTTTACTAACAGTATTTGGTCCTATTACCTACCGGGTATGGTGCCCCGTAATAGTTGAAAAGATGAAAATCTTATAGAACCCGTTTGTGTGTGCCAATTTTCAGGGTCTGTCTCCGAAAAACAAAAAACGGCGTCTACAATGGAGGCGCGAGACGTTAGTTTGGGGCGATAGGCCTGAACCAGCCTGGATATATTCGTACAACAGCTTATTATAAGATCGGCTACACGTACTATTATTATAATTCCTCTTGCCATCAGACAATGTATGTGCAGCATGATCTTCAACATGGATCACTCATAACTTTCCCGAAAGAAGAAAACCTCGGAAACAAAAGGAAACCCATGCAAACGTACTATTAATACACAGGGAAGTAAGTATACTGCTGTGAAAACGAACCAACATCGGGGAGAAAGAACGGTTCAATGTGAAGAACAGACACACACCACCTCGTACTATCTTGATAAACCCCTCCAAACCCAACCGTTCCCAAACGTTACCGATTTCATTTCATTATTATTATTATTATTATTATTATTATTATTATTATTATCATTTTTCGTCAGATATGTTCGTTTTTGCATTTTTTTGGATATCTGGGCCTTGCGACATCCAACTTTTCCGGCGAACGAAAAAAGGAAACGGAAACCCCCCGTTCGTTGTCAACGGCTTGGCAGGACTTCATGGAAAACATGTGTTGTGTGCCGATCAGGGTCCATCTCCTTTTTTTGTTTTCAACTTTAGTCCGGAAATATCGTGTATTCTAACACAAAAAAAACTTGCGTCGTAGTTGCTACGTACTATACTAGTAGTTTCAGTGTAGGATCAACTTCCAGCGTCAAATACTGATGATGGATGATATTCTCAACATTATTAAATAGTATAGCTCACTCCCTTGAAATCCTGCCTGTGTCGTCACAAGGCAGACTGATACTATTTTAACCCCTTTAGAACCGCAGTCCCGTTTGGGGACAAAACTACTTGAAATTTGACTGGTTTGTCCCCAGAACGGGACTGCGGTTCTAAAAGGGTTAAATAACAAACACGCAATCTCGATGGGAGAAAACTACAAGTAACAAGTCCAAGCAAAATGCGAAATAGTGCGGACGGCAGTAGAACGAGTATGATACCAGTCCGTAATAACGAGCTATTAATACCTGGTACCTGGTATAGTATATACCGTCGTGGACTTGGAATATACGTTTTGCCCGCTACAACAAGCGACAGCTCTGCAGGTCCTAGGACCTGAATGAAATGTCTGGCCACCTATCTATGCGTCACCTTTCACCCTCTTCCGCTACATCACACTCTCGTAGTCGCGGCGGTCACTATGATACCACCTATTAACACCAGGTATCTTGTAGAATGTGGAATTCGAGTAGATATTTTTGCGATTGGCACTGCATTTATTTGTGGTAGACACAAAGTGGGATGATATCATACACCAGTACAGCAGTACAGGCTTCAACCAGTTCGCCTGAGGAATACAGGAAGAGATTTCGAAAGGGGAGGGCAAGAGGAGAGGGGTAAAAATACAACATACGTACGGATCTCGAGATGCCGAGCATTCTGTTGTTGTAATCCTTGCCGTCGGACGAGCATGAGCTTCAGCGTTGATTTCACCCGAAACGAAGAAATCCCCGGAAACAAAAGAAATCTGTGCACAAAGCCTATTACTACGGGGGACCATAGCTATTAGGACCCATGGGGTACATGAAAACCTATATATTTAACCATTTTTCCTGACAATATTTCGTCCTATTAACTATGCATGTGTTCTTCACATTAAACCGTTCTTTCTACCCGTCGACATCCAGCACAACCAGTGTCCGTGCCGATTCTCCAATCCTAGAAGAGATACAAGTTATGTGGTCACCCCCCGTAATATTAATAGTAGCTACCTCCCATGTCTACTCGTACTTTTCCCTGAAAGCTTCATCTGCGATACTCCACTTGTTGTGCTTGCTCCCTCCTCCATCTCAACATGTGCTCTTTACGCTCAATTCTTGAAACCTCTTACGCCGCATCCAAGCTCCATCCCCACGCCATCGGAGTGAGTCTGTCTTCCCCCCCCCCCCTGCTCCCCCCCCTATTTTATATAGGTTGGGTCGGCGTCGGTTGGCAACGACACTGTAAAACATGCCGCTCACTACGTGAGCTAGACAACCAGGGTACCGTTTTTTTGTTTTTGATTTTTGGCGGTCGCCCACAGCTGGTTGTCGAGTTAGATCATTCGTGCGAGGCAAAGAACCTTTACTTCGCACAATTGGGAATGATCGTATCACGTACCTGGTAGTGTTCAAGGTAAGGCACCCAAGAGGCAGTTATATAGTGCTCCCATTGCTGTCTCTGGAAATGCCTACACCGGAAATTAAATCAATTCATTGAAGCTGTCGTCCATATGCAAGTCCGCCTCAAAAGCGGTTCTTAGTAGGATGCAGCTCACCCTTTATGCGACTCGCCAGACACCTACCTCACGGCGCTTCGCGCTTGGTGCAAGCAATGTCTGCCTGGTCGGTGAAAACCCGACATGCTCCGTCCCGGCATTGTAGGGATGCGAGGGTCTATGGTCATACGACTACGGCCATGCATGAGATCGAGTGCATCTCTCCTATCGAGTACACCCCCCCCCTGCTCCTATTGTAGCATCCCAGCTGCCACAATTGATAGGCCGCCCTTCCCCTCCAATGATTCATTGATTCATCCCGCGCCGCGAGTGGATCTATTGTTCAATCTTGTGCTCAAGGATGCTGCTTGCTGTGCTGCTGCTTTGCGTTTAAAACCGTGCCGCCCCCCGCCCCCATGACAGACGCGGGTGGCGCTCAAGAAAGCTACGCTCGCGCTGCTCATGGTTATTGAAGCCAAAACTACCAGCGGTGAGTATTAATTTGGTTTTTCATGCGCATTTCCACCCCCCCCACAATTTTCTGGTGTGAAATGAGCAAAGGAGGGTCGGAATGAATGATGAGATTCTCTCGTTGAATTTGACCAAAGCGTGCTTCCATTTTACGTTCCTGTTCTTGGTATTATAGCAGTTTATGCGTGTAGATACAACATGAAACCCATACCGGTATGCGTAACTTGCAATATTTTGTGGTGCTTGCGAATCGGTGGTGGTGTTCCTCGATCTCGATGTTGCCAGTGCACGGGTGTAACGTACCAGTACTCAAGTAAGTTTGTATATACTTCGTACCAGGTACGGCGGGGAGAATGTCTGTTGTTGCTGTTTCTATGTATGCACCACAGGTACCGTTTACCGGTATGATACACAGCACGGAAAACAAGAAATTCGGGAGTCATCATTGTACCGAATTTCCTGGAGAAGGTACCCATATCTCTTTACATTATTAACAGTTGTCAGCCCTGAAGCAATCGTTGCTTACACATACAATATCATGGCAAGAAGAGTTTTCCCCGAGGAGAGAGAGCAAAGAGGGAAGCGAGTGTCGTGGCCGGTGACGACTGGGCTGACTCCCTCTTCCCCGGACGCCCCTGAAGTGATTTGATGACTACCGACTACCGGCTAAGGGGGAGAAGAGCCTGCTATGTGACCCCGGATCTGAGTTACGAGTGGGAAGGAGATAGAGAAGAAGATGTGCGAAGATAATGAATGGGATGAGCAAATATATAATATATATTATATGTATATTATATATATGTATATATATTACGGGGGACCATAGTTAATAGGACCAAATATTGTCCGTAAAGAAGGTGAAATATATACGAACCTGGTAGGTTTTTATGTATATCATACCGGTAGGTCCTATTAACTATGGTCCCCCGTAATTGTATATTAACGCTTTAGAACCGCAGTCCCGTTTTGGGGGCAAACTACTTGAAATTTGAATGGTTCGTCCCCAAAATGGGACTGCGGTCCTAAAAGGAGTCCTAAAAGGAAGGGTGGACACTCTTAGCTTTCCAAGAGTGCAATAGGGTCTACTTTTAAATGGGCTACGCACTCGGAGGCTCTCGCAGTGACGCTTTTTGCCTCATTTTTTGTTACGCCAGTGCGCCCGAGATTTTCCGTCTAGATTATTACAATATACAGAACATGCACCTCGTGAATATACAGAGTGTGTTATTCACATTAGACCGTTCTTTCTACCCGTCGACATCCAGCACAATATATTCTAGGCTGTAATGTTGTTTAGAGTACGCAGCTGACCCTAGTTTTTTACAGCAAGCAGTCGTAAAGAGCAAGTGAGCAAGTGAGCGCGCGCGTGCTCCGAGCTACTAAATGTGGTGGGGGCGACTATTTATTGTCTTCTTGCCTGTGTTCCCCATCAAATACTTACCTCTTGCCTGCGTTTCGACGGCGCGGAATTAATTGTCGCGTGGTGTCGCGTGGTGTCGCGTGGCCGCGACTATTATTAATTGTGGTTCGGTTGTGTTGCCCTGCGTTGCCCATCAAAATATGTTCCTCTTTCTGCGCGTTCCGACGGAACGGGCTCCTTCTGCTTGGTAATTTTTCCGCTTTGCTCCGCTTTATCACATCGTACCAGGTATCAATTAATTATTTTCACGAGCTGACGCCAGTGCGGCCGATCTTTCATTCTAAACAATATATTGTATCCGAGGTTTTCTTCTTTCGGGAAAGTTATGGGTGATCAATGTTGAAGATCATGCTGCACATTGTCGGGTGGCAAGAGAAATAATAATATGAATACTTCGAAGTATGTTTATAGCTAGCGTATTGAATAACTACAACCAGTAGAGAGGAACCCTAACCCACATACTAAGTATGCCAGCACAACGCACCGATATTAATAAGAAACAGGAAAACTGGTCCAGGCTGTATATTGTTGTTGTTGTTGTTGTTCTCACATTAACTCTCTGATGAAGGAGTCCGTGGTCACACAAAGGTGCTGGAGCCCTAGGAAGATCCGAAACACAAAAAAAAATCGAAAATTCGGCTGCCTCAAAATACACGAGACGAAAAAAAGCGCACACAAGATAAAACCAATGTGCAAAACTGAACTAACATGGCCGCGGGTATATCCTCTCAACTATAACATAGAAGAGTACCCCCGTTCCCACCACTAACCAACTCGTGGCTGCTGACTACAGCGGATGCTGTCTGAAGTGCTGCCTGCACCGTACGAAACGCACGGTAGTCGTGAAAACGAAAGAGGAACACACCTGCCTGCTATCTGGAGTGCTGTCAGAGTGAAGACTCGCGGATATGCAGTGAAAAAAGTATATAGCGCACGTTGATGCCATATATATACCATACACCAACCGGCAGTGGGCTCTCCATGGTGCAGAGACCGAAGTAGTTGCGGGGAGCACAGGTGGTTGGTTCCTTGCACCCCTGCTCCGCTCCCTCCCCCCCCCCCCCCCCCCCCTCCCCCCCCGATCTCCCGCTTTTTCACACGCCATCGTAAATTCGTAGCGCAGTCCCGTTTTGGGGACATATTACTTGAAATTTGACTGGTTTGTCCCCATAATGAGACTGCAGCTTTCAAAGTATTAATCGGCAGTGGCCTCTCTTCAAGTATGTATGATCCAGAGACCAGAGGAGTTGCGGAATGGACTGGAATTCATGGGTGGTTGGCCTTGTTGTGCCTCCCCCCCCCCCCACGCGCTTGGTGAAAGGAAAGTCTGTCTGGTCGGTGAAAACTCGACGTGCTGCGTCACATTGACGGGATGTGAGGTCTGTGATCATACGATGACGGGCTATGCATGATATCGAGTACACTCCCCCCCCTAACTTGAATGAAAACCCGACGTGCTCCGTCCCGGCATGGTATCATAGGGATGCGAAGGTCTACGTATGGTCATACGACTACAGCCATTTTTATTTTTTTTTGTCCATCCCATTCATTATCTTCGCACTTCCATCTTTCTCCCTCCCTAGTCGTAACTGAAATCCGGGGTCACAAACTAGGCTCCTCTCCCTCCTCCCCCACTACGGTTATTGCTTTGCATTTTTATCGCGAGAAGATTTCAGCATTTTCTTCCCTCGTCAACTCTCGTCGAATTTTGCTTACCCATTCTATACTATGCGCTCTCGACAGTCGGTGTCATTTGAGAATAGAAACCTCCATGATGGGGAGAATCGAACCCTCGACATCCGGCCCAAAAGGCTTCGTGGCTACCAGTTAGACAACCGGGGGCCATGCAGGGTATCGAGTACCCCCCCGCCGCCTTCCGCTTCTTGCTATCTGTGGTTGTTGGTTAGTGCCTGGTGTCTTGTGACTCAGCCGCGAGCGCACGAGCGAGAGGAATTGGCGACTTATTCGACACACGCTTGTTGCTGCTGTGGCTGAGTCTGTTTGCTATTATTACGTGAATGATAGCTGCCAGGTTTTTGTTTACCGAAGTGTATTATGTTGACAGATGTGTACGATACACGATACGGATATAACTTTTAATAACCGTAACCCCAACGCAGTCAGACATAATCAACCGATGCCAAGAGTACACAAAGTGTGTGACAACCATTTTCTCGAATAATAGTGATGATCTTCCCCCGGCTGTTCACCACGTTCCAAAGTATACGTGCTGCTCTACCACGCCACCCATTCTTCCTCTGATATGAACTCCCGGTATACCGTACCTGGTATAATAATGTCAATATTTATCATTCCTTATCACATCATACATCATCCGTCGTACCTGGTACGTACTAACTCTATTGAATAATACCAGGTAGGTATGACGAGCGTATGTACTGGTACTTTGGTGTGTGTATTTCATGATCTGATCGTATGCGTATGATACAACGTACGGTCATGATCGGTTGCATCGTCGGATTGGAAATAATGTGGTCTGAATTTTATTAATTTTTGAATATTTGAATGTTTGAATGCGAGCAGCCAAGGCGAAGAGGAAGAAGGTTGCTGCTGGTCTGCAGGGCGGCATGAGTTACCAAACGAGCATGGACGTAGAGCAGGTGAGATCGTCGTGGAGCGTCGAGACGCTGAACAACGCTGAACTTGTGACGAACCTGGCTCCCATTTCACAAGTACGCACGCTGACGCACGTAATAATACATTCTTGGTTCTGTATACTGCATACCAGGTACACACGCTCATGATAATGTGCTTGTATCATCTGATGCACTACTGCTCTGCTTCGTACGCACGACAAGTGGTGCTCAGAAACATCGGTAGACACTCAGATCATGGAAGTACGCGACGAGTGCCCGTCGCCCGTATGTTGTGTACGCGAAGGTATGGTATTAATAGCATGGTATTAATATCAATAGCAGTTTTATCCAGTACAGGTGTCAAAGGGGTAATATAGCACCAATATAACAGCAGTTAGTTATGTTGTTGTTGTTGTTGTTGTTCTCACATTAACTCACAATACAATGCAGTCCGTGGTCGCAGGACAGGCTCCAATAACTCTGGAGTGGAAGAAATACCTCCGTAGTAAAACAGAGGCCAAAACGAAACCAAAAAACAAGCATTCGCATTCCACCATTAAGGACACCAGGGAAGCAAAAAGGAGACTATGAATAGCAGGCAAAGCACTAAAAAAAGAAGATGAACCGAAGCAAAAAAAAACAAAAACAAAAGAAGATAGCAAAACGTTAAAAAGCAAAACGGAACATACAAACAGAGACACAAAGAGGTACAAACGGGAAAGAAAGAAAGATAAATAAAAAAGAAGGGACGAAAAGGGACAATACAACGGGCTGAGACTGCTGTGTTGAGAAGCAATAGTAAAGAGGGGAGAGAGGGGAGACATGGTATTGATAGTCAGAGTACCAGCACATATTTCATGGTATTAACAAGCGTCATTAGTGTTGGGGCTTCGGAGGGGGGGAAAATTGACAATTACAAGGTGACCATCGCAGCAACGATCACCGCGTGTTCTTGGGGATGATACATACCTGGTACTATTTACTCCACAAATACTGCTGTCGTCATTGGTGAGCGCAAGAAGTGGTGCGGCATGGGCGTAACCGTATTAGCAGATGGTTGGTAGGGCCAGAGCTATCAACCATTGTTTCGGTCGCTATCTCGGGGTCCGTCGTCGCTGTCCCTGGGTCCCAAAGACAGCAGTAGTTGATGGGACTTGGTTGGGACTTGGCTGGGACCCCCAGCGGGGGCCATTGTATTATTATTATTAACACGTGTGATGAGATAACACCCCCCCTCCTGCACGAATTCCCACGCCAATTTTTTCGACTGCAGAGAGGGTGCAAACACCGAGAGGTGTGTGTGTGTTGTGTGTGGAAAGAACGATCCCAACGAATAAGCGTAAGGAAGTGCGGTACGTAGGTAGTATCAACCGTTTACGATAAGAACAGAGCAGTAACAGCAGTATAAATTGCGCGAAGCAGGACGAGCACCATCATCCTACAGGTATAATATGTTGCACATTGCATAGCTCCCTGCATATGTACTGCAGGGTGTGGTCCAGGTACAAAAATTGAACACGTTACCATTCTGCAACTAAGGCTCATTCATATCGGAGAGCGTTTTTTTCCAAAATTTCCAAAGTTTGGAAATAATTGGAAATGTTTATCAATTTACGTAGGCGTTCTGTCATTGTTCGTGAAATTCTCCGGAAGAACCAAAAATATCAAGTTCGTTAACATTCCAATATTTGGAAAAAATACTCTCCGATAAGAAGGACCCTAAGCAGTTGCTTCATGTGGCCGACGATGGATAGTTGTTACCAGTATTTGGTTGGCCGCTTTTTACCCTACGTATACTCGTAGACGTCACGCGTGTGGTGCGGCAACACCCTCCCCCTACAACTGGGACGATGTTTCAAGCCCAGTTTCTCCAAAGCAAGGGGGGCGCACACTGTTCACACCAAAACAGTGGCTTTCGAGAGATCTCGACGCTGCCTCTCCGTAGACGCATCCCTCCGAGGGTGTTTGCGCCTTGGCCGTTGTCGAAATTCATCCGATGGAGTGTGTTCTCCTGCGTCTCACGGTACGAGGCCAAAATTGTATGTACTTACGTACGTACGACATTTACCATAGTTGTATACATGTACGATTACTTCGTACTAGTATATGAGTCACCCCACGGTAGGGGTTGCAATTTTTGGGCCTAAGATTTCTGACCAATTGTTCGTACATGTACGATAACCTCGTACTATTATAATACATGAGTCACCCCACGGTAGGGGTTGCAATTTTTGGGCCTAAGTTTTCTGACCAATTTTTGAGTTCCCTACTCCCTAAGTGAAGAATTACCAGTTAGGATGAAAATTTCACTTGTATATCCGTTTTAGGACTACCATTACGGGGGACCATAGTAAATAGGACCAGATACTTTTTAGTAAAAATAGCGACTTATGTAGGTTTTTGTGTCTACCGCAGGTCCTATTTACTATGTCTGGTCCCCCGTAACACTATTGTAGCGCTAATTCAAGTGCCGGTCGGATGACAAGAACGAATTTCTCCCAAGGATTGTATCGGGTGGGATATTGAGCTCCTATTTACGGGGGACCATAGTAAATAGGACCAAATATTGTTGGTAAAAAAAGGGAAATATATAGTTTTTTGTGTGTACGGTAGGTCCTCTTTAATATGGTCTCCCGTGATACTGTGAGGGGCTAAGGAGCATCTGGTGCACCCCTACTCTATGGGATGGCTAAAGTGTTTTTTTTCTCCTTCCCATTTATTATACTTTCGCCCTTGCTCTTCTCCCTCCGTATTATCCATACTATCAATCAAGAGTAATAACCCAGATCCGGGGTCACCACATTGTAGGCTCTTATCTCCCCCTCCCGCCTACGTATTCCACAAGGAGTTGCACAGGGATGTGGATTATCACCCTTCTTTGTATTCACATTGTAGGCTCTTATCCCCCCCCTCCCAACTGCCGGTCGCCCCGGTGGTTCAAGTGGTTAACCCCGAATTCTACTCTTTTGAGTCCTGGGTTCGAGCCCCAGGTGGGTCGGACTTTGACTTTATTTGCAAAAATAAAAAAGGATTCAATTAATTGTTGAGAGCGCCTTGCAGCGTGGGTAGGCACAATTCGATGCGAGTCGACGAGGGAAGAAAAGGCTGAAATCTTCTCGCGATAAAAATGAAGGCACGTACCGTAGCGGGAAGGGGGGAGAAGAGCCTGCTATGTGACCCCGGATCTGAGTTACGAGTTGGAAGGAGAGAGAGAAGAAGATGTGCGAAGATAATGAATGGGATGAGGAAAAAAAAAACTACGTATTCCACAAGGAGTTGCACAGGGATGTGGATTATCACCCTATATATTTGAGACATATATATATATATATTATCGACCTGATACAATTTACGGAAGGATATTCGGTTTATATTGAAATGGCATCTACGCTATTTTGTCGGAAGGCAAGGATAATAACAATCTATTGCAAGATACCAGGTATCTGGTATACATTATCGACCTGATATTACGGGGGACCATAGTTAAAAGGACCAAATATGGTTAGTAAAAATGGTTAAATATACTGGTATACCTGGTACAGGTAGTTTTTTATGTATACCATAGGTCCTATTAACTATGGTCCCCCGTAAAACTATTCAAACATACAACTCGGGATGAAGATGCAAAGGACCGTTTTGCATTGATAGCAATGCCTAAACGCTCTTATTTACGGGGGGCCATAGTTAATAGGACCTACGGTACACACAAAAGCCTATATATTTCGCTATTTTTGCTAACAATATTTGGTCCTATTAACTATGGTCCCCCGTAATAGTAGCAGTCGCAGCAGCAAAGCTGGGAGCCGCGGTGGGGGAAGATATCATACCGTCTCGGGATTAATGTTTGCGGTTGTCTTCGTGGGGATATATCAGAAACACCCCAAGGATACGATCAGAACCAAATAGAGAAGGCGCTTAGAGTATACCGGGTACTATTAATACGGGGGGCCATAGTTAACAGGACCTATGGTAAACATAAAAACCTACATGTTTCACCATTTTTACTAACAATATTTGGTCCTGCTAACTATGGCCCCCTGTAATAGTAGGAAATGGAGGGTGACGGCGAACGCAAAGCAGTGCGCAGTATACAGTTGTAGGAAACGAAGCAAGATAAGATGAAGCCGGTCAGTTACAGTTAGAGGTGGGTAGAAGATGACTCGCCGATCGTTCGTATATACCTTGGCGTATACCATGGTAGATATCAAAGAACTGCTCTTGGGATACACGCATAGCAAAATCAATAGGAAAAAAGATACACGCATAGCAAAGTCAACAGGGAAAAAGTAAGTAAAACTAAAGCACGTAGGCAAAGTGGATGCGATCCCAACAGACTCGCACCTTGGCACTACAGCAGTAGGATCACGAGATGTGTCCGGATGAATGTGATATTTAATAGTACCGACGCTAGAATAGGCAGGAGAAAAATGGGAAGGGAATGCGAAGTTCGTGAAACAGCTGGAAAACAGTACAGATGATATCATAGCAGCAAAAACTACTACCTGGTATTAATAATAAGATGCTCGATCAAGTACGACCAGTAATACAGAATATTAAAAAGCAAAACTGGGAATGTACACCTCAAGACCAAAAGACATGAGGAAGTTGAAACGGCAACGTAAAGAAAAAACGTTGCCAGCTATGGTTGATTGCACCGAATGGGAGAAAATAAAGCAGCAAAAGGGCGGGGTGGAATAAGGTGGGATAGCGTAGTTGAGAAAGTATGGAAGGATATAGGAGGGAAGCAAGAAGAGGCGATGCCCGCAGATAAGTTTGATGGACACAAGGCAGAAGCACAAGAAAGGTTATAAAGAAGGGAAAGACAATGAATATTAATAGCGCTAAGAGGCAAGGCGAAATCGGAGAAACACAGTAAGTCGGATAGTCGCAGAGAAACAACTGACTTAGTATCCGACTTCTAACTAGTCGGTGGTTTGAATCACAGCTCTGCCCCGGTGGGACTTAAAAACGAAAAATGCATCAAAACAAAGTGACGATGATTTTGCAGCATCGACCGCAAGCAAGTACCCCGGGCTCCTGGGGTACTTGATGGGATGTGCCCGAAGTGCAAATTCTGGGTGTACTTGGCAACATGATGGCGGTGCCGCAAAGAAGTTTTCTAGCTTTGTAGACTGCTTTACAAAATCAAGTCCCAACGAGGTTCATGTAAAAAAACTAGAAAATGAAGGGGTGCGGGGCGGGTGGATTCATTTCACGCATGCCCGTGATCGTGTATCTATAGACCCTCGCGTCCCAGCAAGGCCGGGACGGAGCACATCGAGTTTTCGCGGACCAGGTGGACTTGCTTTTGCCTGCACCAAGCCCGAAGCGCCGTGAGGTGTTCGGCGATTCGCATAACGGCCGAGCTATATCCTCCTGATAGTAAGGATCGCTTGTGCGAGGGGGGGCGGTGTTTTCGGTGGTGCCTGGTAGCACGCAGTGGCATGCCATTGCAGTATTGCACTACAAAATATGAGTCTGGTATACTATTGGGGGGGGAACATAGTAAGTAGGACCTACGGTAAAGACAAAAACCTATATATTCACCTATTTTTACTAACAATGTTTGGTGCTATTTACTATGATCCCCCGTAATAGTACGGGGGACCTATAGTTGATACCAGGTAGGACCTATGGTTTACATTAAAAAAAAAACTATATATTTAACCATTTTTACTAACAACATATTTGTCCTATTAACTATGGTCCCCCGTAATATATTAATACAGTGTGAAGGCGAAGGTTGTGTTGCCGCTCGCTTTCTTAGAAAAGGGCAGTGGTTTATAGTGATATCATACTATTAATACAAAGGTGCTTGGCATCAGTCACTGCGCGGAATCCCCCGCCCCTCCGACGCATCCGACGCTGTCACCCATATGCAAGAAAGTCCACCATACACAACAAGCGGTTCTTGATTGGATGCAGCTCACTTTTTTACGCGACTCGCCCAACACTTCACGGCGCTTCGTGCTCGGTCCAAGCAATGTCTGCCTGGTCTGTGAAAACCCGACGTGCTCCTTCCCGGTATTGTACGGAGCCGAGGGGCTACGGTCATACGACTACGGCCATGCTTGACATGAGGACACACCCCCCCTCCTCTCCGACGCCTCCACGTTTGCGGTACTCCCGGCGTGCGCCGATACCGTACGCTACGGTATGTAGATGGGAATAAATCTACTTGGCTGCTGTCATGCCGTCGCGGAGCGCCATGAGGGGCAGGAGTCGAATGCGGACACTATCCGTATCAACAGGATGACTCGCGTCTTCGCTGATATCTAGACAAACACCTGGTACTGGAATTTTAACCTATACCAGGTATCTAGAGCGGTCATGCGGCCAAAATATCAGCACCATAGAGCCATCCAATAGTAGGGGTGTACCAGAAATTCCTTAGCCCCTCACAATAGGAGCTCAATATCTCACCCGATAAAATACTTGAAAGAAATTCGTTCGTGCCACCCGACCGGCACTTGCATGCGCTAGTCCTGAAACGAATACACGAGTAATTGTTTCATCCTAACTGGTAGTTCCTCGCTTAAGGAACTCAATTCGTCAGAAATGTTTGGCCTAAAAAGTGCAACCCCTACCGTGGGGTGACTCCACCCACGTCATAAAGTCTGCGGATGACCACGCGCGGTCGAAGAATCACTAACAGCTTTCAAAAATGATTTTCGGTAAAAAAACTCCATGTCACGGATAATTTTGTCTTCTTGTAATATCATGACGGTATATATTGTATACACTGCGTCCCTCTTGTGCGAAGTTGGTGAGAGATGTGAGGGCGTGCGTGTCTAAACAGAATCGAAAATCGAAATCGAAAATAAACAGGGAGGTGTTTCCGTTCTGTTTCCTAGGTTCCGAGAAATTGAACGATTTCCGAAGCTATTGCCAAAATCGTCAAGTTGTTCCCGCTTAAAACCGAAATTAAATTCGAGGCACGTGTACATGCAGCATAGTTATGCTCTCCGTTGTTTTTCGCCCGGACTTTCGTTTTCACGGAGCGATTCTCTTTGGACTCTCGAAAACGAAAGCATATCGATTTTCGATTTCGAATATGTTCGGAAATGCACTGAGTCGGTAGGATCTCACGACTAATTGCTACCACTGTAGGTAGGTGACATCGACCAACTAAGCGACTTTAGTCGGTAAGTCGACTGAGGAAGCCACCTGGTAGCCGATGTGCCAAGCCGCCAAACCAGCCGTCGCGAGCGACGAGGGCGCCGTCCAAAAATGTTAAATGTGTCCCGCATGAAAATCCTTCATATAGACATGTATGGAAACCCATCAGGCAGTCGATACCTCCGGGACACAACGCAGTTAGTCCCAATATATAGTTGCTGACTGGTGACATAAGTCAGGTCGAATCAAAGCTGCGCCTGTGTCTCGTCCCCTAATGGAAACATCCCACCGCTTTTCAACGAAACCCCACCCAGTTGATCCGGCAAGACTTCGAGGTTCAAGCATACGACGCCATCAAGGTCCATTGCAATCAGCTCGCGGACCGCCTTAGGGTGCTGGGGTTAGAGAAAGAGTGTCCCCCAGGTACAAAGGAGGCCGTATGTACCCTCATCTGGGCTGCTGGCAAAGCAGAGGTATGGCATGGTATGGTGTGTGGTATGACATTTATATGGCGATGTATGCCGTGGTGTTGTGCGTGTGATTTTCGTTGTTGCGGTTTCCTTTTAAGAGCGATTTTCTTCTTTCGAGGAATGGTTGAGAGCGATCAGCGTTGAAGCTACCGTAGTCCAATAGGTTGTTGCAGTCCAATAGTCTGCTATCGTAGGCCAATGTGATGTCTTGATGTTGTTGGTTCCCTCGGTTGAGAGCGATCAGCGTTGAAGCTACCGTAGTCCAATAGGTTGTTGCAGTCCAATAGTCTGCTATCGTAGGCCAATGTGATGTCTTGATGTTGTTGGTTCCCTCGGTTTTCTCCTCTGGAAGAATGGTTGTGGGTGATGCTTTGAAGCTACTATAGTCCAATAGACTCTGGTAGTCCAATAGTCTGCTATTGGAGGCCAATAGGTAGTCTTTTTGTCATTGTTTCCCTTGGCTTTCTTCTTGCGAGAAATGGTTGTGAGTGATGAGCGTCGAAGCTACTGTAGTCCAATAGACTATTGTAGTTCAATAGACTATTGTAGGCCAAAAAGGTTTGTTTCCCTTGGTTTTGCTCTTTCAAGGGATGTTCGTTGTCGTGGTGATCGGCGTTCAAGGAAGTTCATGCTTCACATTATCGGGTGGCAAACGCAACAATACGAAAAATATGATATGCAATGGTCTGGTACGTATGATATGGTAAAGGTACAAACAGTTGACATGATGTGATAATGTATTGTATCGCATCGTCTTATGTATTGTGTCGCATCGTCTTACGGCATTCCTGGTATTTAATAGTATGCATCTGGTGTAGTATTGTGTTTATATGGTGATGTATGAAGTTGTATACCTAGTCTGAATAGATGAACGGTACCATCCGGTCGGTGACTGGCCCGTCCGTTCGCTTGTCCATCGCTACCTCCTGTCGCACGACACAATGGCACAGTGTTATACGCAATCCGGCCAATGAGCACAACGCTTTTTTCTCGAACAGTAGGTACACCAGTATGTAGTCACACCAGTAGTCAGGCAACATGCCGCGGTAGGCCACGCTACAGAAAGCGATGCAGCCTTCCGGAACACGGGAGAGCAGTAGGCGCAAGGAGTCTGGACAGTATTGTGCGCGTCGATTGCAAGGGGTTGTGTTGACAGGAGGCAGTCTTCCAGGCGACCGACGCACCTCTCAGCCTCCGCAGTAGAAGGTGACTCATGCCGCAATAGAACAGTAGGTACACCAAAAACGAGTGACCGAGTTCGTTCCTTTTTTTGCTGTTAATTGTTCTTGCCTTCTCACAATCTAGCGTAGATGTCATTCCAATCTAAACCGAATACCCTTCGGTAAATCAGCAGTATTCCTCACACGCTTCTCTGCCAGCCGTTTCCCAATTTCCATTCTCCACATCATTTCATATTAGCTACCAGGTATATACTTCGTATCCTATTCCTCATCAATGTTCCTATTGAGATGACAATGGTGTTCCTTTTGCTCTGTCTGTTACAACTTTTGTGGGCACCCCCACCCCTGCGGCCCCATCCGTCTCGAAATGGATGCGTAGTCAATGGTCTAACGACTAAGGCAAGCGACAAATGAACACGCCCCCCCCCCCCCCCCCCCCCCCCCGCTCCTACGATGGGGGAACATATTAATAGCAATCATAACCAAAAGAGGGTGTATAAACACAGGAGGATGCCTGGTTTTGGGTCTATCGAGGGTTCTGATTGCTCTGTCCTCCCGTAAAAGTCCGTCGGAGACTACCCACTAGAACCGTCTCAAGGCGTTTCTGGTCCGGGTTGTTTTATCGAGTAACTCCTTGCCCCCGCCTCGTACAATACCTGGTACACGTCACGTGCACCCGCCTCTTCAGGTGCCCGAGGAGCTCCAGGTAGTAAAGGTTCAGCTCACGAAGAAGTACGGCAAGGACTTCGCGACGAAAGCTTTGAACAACGACAACAGCTGCATTAACAAGCTGGTCGCCGAGAAGCTGCTTTTCCAGGCCGACCCCGCCCCCCAGCTCGTTGAGGTGAGAGGGCGACAAACGCCATGGAGGTCAAGTTACCATTGGGCAGAGCGGACGAGCCATGTCACCTGAGAGGGGCGGGCGGGGCCTTATTTTCTGAGTTCCTCCTAATATGAGGTGTCCTCACCCTAACAATATCACCTCGAGAAACATTTTGAGCGCAACCCGACAAATAGTTCTATGCGTTATGAATATGACGGGGGACCATAGTAAATAGGACCTACGGTACCAACAAAAACCTATACCAGGTATATTTTACTATTTTTACGAATACTATTTGGTCCTATTTACTATGGTCCCCCGTAATAGTGCCAACACAAATATTCACACTGCAGGAGTACAAGTATCGTACAGACCGGTACCAGTTACACTAACAAACAGTGGATGTCTTCAGGAGCTCTCAATCGGTCAAAAAATATTGCCTCAGAAGGCGAGAATTGGTACCTCTACCGCGGCGTTGCTCGGCCAAGGTGACCGTTGTGTCGGGCGTCGGACGTTTGGTTTCGAAAGATGAGAAAATGTTACCGTTGTGGTGACCGGCGAAGGCTACCGTTGAAGCTATCGTTGAGGGTTGCCGTTGTTGAGTGGCGAATGTTATCGTTGTGTCGGGACGGAGAAAGTCGGGCCACCGTTGGGAGGAGCGGGAGATGTTTCCGTTGAAACGAGCGGAAAATATGACCGTTGCGGCGTGTGGGCAAAAGGTTGACAGCTGAATGAGCAGAACATTTTTTTGACCACTGGGACGGGTGGGAGGACATTTTTCCATCATGAGCATACAGCGAAAGCTGCTGTCGAAACGAGCGGAGAGGACTGTTGTTCGTAACTCTCGAGGACTGGAATGTGTGTGAGAAGTGGCGACCGTGATCGTTGGACCAGCCGTGAGCGAACCATTGTGGTGAGCGGCGAATATTGCCGTTGTGTCAGTTCAAGAAAGTAAGCGTATCGTTTGGAGACGCGCAAAATGTTATCGTTGAAACAAGCGGAAGATACCGTTGGGATGAGCGACGAATGTTACCGTTGAGTCCGACGGAGGAAACTATAGCTTACCGTTGGGAGAAGCGGAAAAATGTTGCCGTTAAGGCGAGGCGTAAAAGGTCACTATTACTACTATAATAGTGTGGTGAGCGAAAATGATACTGTTGGCATGGAAGCAGTCATGTGCGTGTGTGCGTGCGAGGGGTGCGATGGAGCGACCAAATCAGGAGAGGCCGTTGCATAACGACGATCCTAGGAGAGTGCTCGCTGACCTCGCCGCCTGTCTTCTGACGTGCGGTAGGTTGCCTCTTTCATCTACAGTACGAGCTAAAAAAATATGTTCTGACCGTGCACAACCTCTCACCTGGGATACATACTATCGGACTCAAGAAATGCTGGACAACAAGAAACACGAGATTTGGTCCGGCCTTGACTTGTTTTTTGACATTTTCTAAGTTCTACATTAACTACAGTATATCGACTCCCGAAGTTCTTGTTTTGCTGTATCGGTAGATCTCAGCCTGCCTTAATTTGACGGGGGGCCATAGTTAATAGGACCAAATAGTGTCAGTAAAAACGGTTAAATATACCTGGTATAGATTTTTATGTGTACCACAGGTCCTATTAACTGTGTTCCCCCGTAATAATGCTCGTATCCTTGTTGCGTGCCCTGTCCTGTCCTGTACCTCTTAAATTGTATATGTTTCCCCGTTTGCTGCCTGGTTGCACTTGTCTCCCTACCTCTCTCTCTCTCTCTCTCTCTCTCTCTCTCTCTCTCTCTTTCTCTTTCTCTCTCTCTCTCTCTCTCTCTCTCTCTCTCCTTTCTCTCTCTCTCTCCTTTCTCTCTTTCCCTCTCCCTCCATCGTGCGTGGCCTGACTGACAGGACTACCTGGAAACTATCGAGAAAGAAACGAACGCGTCGTCAACCGTACAACAAGTAGAAGCACCCGCAACACGAGCACCCGTAGCACGAGGAGCAACACCCCAAGCACGAGTACCGGTAGCACGAGCACCAGCACCCGCAGCAACAGCTCCCACGAAACGCGCCGCCGTCGGCACCGAACCACCCCCGGAGGAATCCCCCATGAAAAACGCCTCCAAACCTCTCATTAAATCTCCCCGGATGAAGACCTCCTCCAAAACGGCAAGGAAGTTCCCCGGCCAACACCCGAAAGAAACGCCTGAAGAGGAAACCCCCACGCGAACGCGCAGCAGGGAATCTCCGGAAGACGAGACTCCTAAAACGGCGCCGACAACGACCCCCTCCTCCTCCACGTCATCCCCGACTGCCGAGAAACAAACGCCTCCGCAGTTTATGAAATCTGTCGCCGCAGCCACGGCGAACCAAGGCGCGCCTGAGTCCGAGCCTCCGGTAACCCCCGAATCGCTGAAGATGTTGCCGGTGTCCATTAGGCGCGCTGCGAACGCGGCGGTAGGAGCGGTCCGTCCGATCATCCCCGCATAAAAACGCCTCCTGATGGTGAAACAATACGAAGTGACTTTCAAGGGGCTAGGAGGGGCCGCGTGGTAGTTTTGTTTTCAGATGTCTGGGAGAGGACGACGGGCAGCCACCTACCCGCGAGAGGTATAATAGTGTGTCTTCGTGAAGTATCGTGGCTGTGTCGCGAAGATTTCGAGACACCATCGAGACAGCACCGCCAAAAGCATCGCCAATGCCTTAGACAGTGCCGTGAGAGCATTGCATCGAGGATCGTCAGGGACCATCGATGATGATCGGGGAGTTCATAGAGGATGATGGGGGGGTCCATCAGGGGAGTGGAGGGGGGGTGATTGTTTGGTTTGTGGTACCTGTGGGCTTGACGGATGGGTGTACAGAAAAACAAGCAGCGAGCAGCGGCGAGTCCCGTATGGACCGGACTCACGATATATGCTCGATATACTACGTACCAGTATACGAATATATATATCTTGGACGAGATGCGATATTGTGGTCCATCAGCGAGCCACAACAGGAAGCAGTCGCTCTCAGAGCGATAGTTTTAGCGTCAAGATTTCGCGCATTATGATGCGGCCTTGACTTCATCCATGGCATGATGGCCTTGGATGAAGCCAGGTGCCGGAAGAGTTTTGTGGATCACAGACGCCGCATCAATCGCGCGAGCTAGCGCAGACCAACAGCAAGATGGCAGAGAGTTGCTGGTGGACCAAAACCACACTACCCTAGACTATTGTTGGTGGACCCGATACCTCTTTCACAGAATATGCCAGGGACAAGTACACGGGTCGACCCGGGGGGCTCTGGGATACATACATGAGGAGCACATTCGGGCGTTGGCGCTCGCGGTCGGGTTGGGTTATTGTCGCCGCAATGCGGAAGATTGATCGTACCTTCGCACACTGGAAGGTTTTACTTCGGGGGCTGAGGAAGCGGGGCGGGGGGGGGGGGGGGTTGAGCAACCACTCTGACCAAGTCGATGGGGGGGTATACTTGTTCATACCAATTCGAAATTTTGGGTCGGCTTTGACGTTTCTAATTGATATTGAAGAACGAACGTGCACTGCATTATGTTGGATGGCAAGCGAAGTACTATTAGTAAAATATTACCGAACGTGGTATATATGCGACGCGGCCGAACGGCGTGTCCATTTGCCAGTACCCCCCCTCCCTGTGGGCAGACGATTCTTTAGCTACATCGAGGAGATTTTGAGGGGGGTACGGGAAAGGAGGGGGCGGCAGGAACGCAAATGAGTGTAACCGTTGGATGTGGTTCGGGGGTGTCGATTTGGGCAGGTTTTGATGATGGCAGCGTTCTGGACGAAATCAATATATTTTTTACTGGATGTAGTATTAATAGTAGAGTCGGAGAGGGATGAAAAAAAACGTATGGCTGCTGCGGAGCGCCTTTCGTTGTAGGATAGGGCGGGGCCAGACTTTTGTGGTATCTATCTACGTGGTGGGTTGAGTTACTCATTTACTTTTCGGCTTTCCGACATTGTTGCGCTTGGAAGCCGGCGGTCAGCCATGGAGCCCCAGCTAAAGCTCTGTCCGTAATTTATTGATGATGGGGGGGGGGGGTGTTGCGTGTTTCTTTAGACGTACAATAGTTTCGGTATGTTGAAAAGTTGTGTACACCTGTGGTAGCATCTTTATTTTTTCTGTCGTGGTCACCCCTTCCATGTCGCCGTTGCTCTCGTTTGTTTGGAGAGGAAGAGGGCAAATGGCCGTTTCATGTATCAAGCGTCCGTTCAAGCTGCTAGCACTACTGAGATATTAACGCATGTGGCCAAGAAGCGCGGTGGTTCTGCCGCGGCCGCGGGCAACCTGCGTTTGAGTTAAGCTCATCTGGCAGTTCCAAGTACAATGCAAGTACAGCAGGAGCATATCATGGGTCGGTGTCGTTGCGTACCTGATGCGCACTCTCGTCGTACTCCAGCTCAATTCATATAGTTTTGTGCTATGCTTTAGATTAATTCAGAACGTTGAGGAACCGTTTGAGACTGTTGAATGAAAATGTTTTTTTTCTAATCGGGGGCTTACGGCTCGATCAATTAACCCTTTTAGGACTGCAGTCTCGTTTTGGGGACAATTTGGGACAAACTACTTGGAATTTGAATGGTGTGTCCCCAAAACGGAACTGGAGTTCTGAAAGGGTTAACCCCTTTAGCACCGCACTCCCATATGTGGGGACAAAGCACTCTAATTACAAGTAGTTTGTCCCCAAACGGGACTGGGGTCCTAAGAGGGTTAAGGGGCACGCGAAGGGTATATAAACGTATGCATGTGCACATATATGGTATCAGCGATAGACCTGTCACCCATGTTGGTTGAAGTCCGCTGATTTGAACCCTGGCGAAACCATCTGATTCGGTCGCTGAAAGCGAGAGATGGCAAAGCTCAAAGAAAAGATGGGACTACCGTACCTGGTATGGACTATTAATAGCAGTTGAAGTACGCGCAGCAAACCTTGCCGCGCTCCATTTGCTCCGCTAAAGATTGATAGTGCCGCAATAGTCAGACAAGTAACACAGAACTCATCAAAGCTTTCTGTGCTGCTGCGGAGTAGCAATCAAGGCATGCACCTGTTGGTAAGGTGAATGGTGGGGAAGACCGCTGTGACCACGGCCCGTCCGAAAGGTCGCCGTGCGTAAAACCTTACCAGGTACCTGGTATGCGACAATAGCCGGAAAACAAGTAGAATGTTTAATGGCATGCCTGCTTCGCATGTAACCCATGTAGACTGCAATGTCTCGATCGAAATTCCGCCCTACACGCATAAGGCATATGCAGCGCAGGTTGGATTATTCTTCGTCTTGTCCTTTGCTTGGGACCTCCACCGTACCCATCCTACCTATTGGGTAGTTTGAGATTTCGGAAATATTTCCTTCAGCCAACATCCGCCAATTAAACGTCCCCGGTGGCTTAGTAGTTGGTTCCGGTGCCTGCTAAGTGGCTTAGTAGTTGGTCCCCGTGCCTGCGAAGGGTCATTCTTGTCGGAGAGTTTTTTTTCCTAATTTTAACTGTTTGTTCGGTGCCGAAAAAGCCAAAAAAATGTGTTGAGGGGTGTCTGCCTTTTTTTATCCGAGCCGATTTTAGTTTTTTTGGGTCTAAGGCCATTTCCTACGCGGTTCAAGTCTCACCGAGTGCATATTCGTAAGGAGTTTTTCTTGCGTAAAAAAATGATTCGCGGAAAGCGCGAAAGCGTGAGTTAGCTTCGTACATTCGATGAAAATCGACGAGCAGTGGGAATGTTGAACCCTACGCGCGACAAACAGTAAAGGCACGCGCCGGGGGTGGGGGGGTGGGGACGACACCTGTTTTACCACGGCGTGCCCAGAAGAAGACCGCTGAGGGTAAAAACCTCCTACGAGCTATTAATAGGATGGGAAGTGAAAGTGACGATTAAAAAACAAACAAACAGATTACAAATTCTTTTAGTTTTTCCTCTTCTCTCGGATGGATACGTGTTTCATGAAAACATGCTGCGCATATAACTCTGTTTCCGGTGAAATAAAAAAAAAACGAAGACTGAGGTCATCACCCACGGTCAATTTTCCACTTTTTTCATTATTTGTTTTTCCGAAAAGTGATGTCACGATTCTGGATGATTATGAGAAATGCCGACCAAAGATTTCCACCATTCAAAAATCCCAACGGGCACGACATGACTTCTCTAAATGTCTCTCTTTCTCTATTACGGGGGACCATAGTTAATAGGACCTATGGTATACATAAAAACCAATACCTGGTATATTTTAACATTTTTTACTAACAATATTTGGTCGTATTAACTACCAGGTATGGTCCCCCGTAATAATATCTACCCGGTACACACCGACAGATCATAAGATTGAGGACCAACGCCCCAACGGGTAGGGTGGACCGTAACTGGTCCGAGTCCGGCGGGAAGGCCTCATAGCCTTGGTTTTTGTTGGTGGGTGAGCAAACGCAAGTCCCACACTACCCGGGAGAGATGACTCTCCCGGGTGGCTATCTCCACCGCACCTGCTCCTCTCGGGGGTCAGGTCGGGTCAACGTGCCCAACTGGGCTAAATTGACACACGACACGAACGTGGAAGTGTGGTGAGCTTAAGCTTTATTTTTACCAATCCGCCGGAGGATTAAAAAAAAAAAAAAAAAAAAATCATAAGGCTGACAATGCTTTGTACAGAGGAAGTGGAGCACCAAACAAAAACACGCCCCCCTGGTTTCGGTACGAGCTGAATGTACCTGAGGGAACGCGGAGTGGGAAGCCGTTATGTATCTGTAGGTAGGTTCTATTACTTCATGCAGTTGGTCGAGTGAGCAAAGGCTGTCGTGACTCATGTGGCTTCCTCAACACAGGCTTTCGGCATCGATCGCAACGCTCGACGTCCCGCGTCCGTGTCCGTTTTCTGTTTTTCTTTTGCGCCCAAACCAGCCCATTTCAGTAACCCACATATTCATGTGTGGTCTCCAGAACGGAAAAATGTTTATTTTCTTGCCTTTCTGACGCCGTTTTTTTTCTTCTTGTTTTTCTGACGTCGTTCTTATGGTCACTCACAAGCGCCGTCAGGCGTGACTCCCTGCCCAAATTTTCATCAAGTTTGTTGCGTCAAACGATCCCAAACCACCGATCCCGGAACAACCACGAGTATCGATAACCGGGACACAGACTGGCTTTTCCAGCGCCTGCTCGAGGTTTCCTTGCGCGCACAGGTGGCCGGGACGCCCCCTTTGCACAATGTGGGTGTAAAAAAATCCTTGCGGAGACGTTGAACAAAGTAGCAAACCCCACAACGTGTCGACAACCTCTCCGTTCGGTACGCCTAATGGTGTGCTACATTGATCAAAGTCTCCACAAGGATCTTTTTACGCCCACATGGACCAAGGGGGAGGTGCTGGCCACCTGTGCGGCAGAGCAACACGCCCACCAGTAATATTACGGGGGGCCATAGTTAACAGGACCAAATATTGTTAGTAAAAATGGTTAAATATATAGGTTTTTGTGTATACCATAGGTCCCATTAACTATGGTCCCCCGTAATAGCAAGGGTGCGTGATACCGTCGTTGTTGCTTCCGCTTCCACTGCTCCCTGCTGTCGCTACCGCTCGCTGCTGTATCCGTTACCGCTGCCGCTATACTGCCGCGTTTACCGCGGGTGGTCGGTAAGGGTAGGAACAAACATAACTAGGTGGACCCTGCAGCTGCTGCACGCAGCTGGTGTTGCTAATCTCCCCGTGGTCAGCGTACAATACGAGGTTCGATGCTTGGTACTCCGCATGGGAATGGGACTGGCTGCCTCGCCCGGGCTGTGTCCGCACGTGGCATACAATGTAATGCGCGCTGCTAAATACCACGCGTGCGCTGACGCTAACAAGAGCTACCAGCAAAAACTAATGCCAGCGCTACGCGCAGAAACCCGCCAAGTGCTACCCGTTTCAACCTACAGTATATACTTCATAATCATGACATAGCCCCACGCACAGGCACACGCCAAGGCAACAGGGACGCACAGAGGACGACAGACCACGAAACATTTCCGGGATCATTTTCCCTCCTGGCTTGGCGCCGGCGTTGACCCCTTTTCTTCATATGAACTGCCGAGGCGCGCATCTTCCCAAAATGTGCCTGCGAGCAGTCAAGCCGCGTCTTCTCTCAGCTCTCTTTTCCTAACAAGTCGTAGACCAAGAACATATATCGGAATGCGCCGAGCCGCGGGCACTTTCAGAATTATCATGGAAGTAGCCGGGCCGAATCTTCTTCCAGGACTTCGCTGGCCCGGGAATGTCTCGGAAACCTTTAAGAGGTGCCCACTAATTTGACGAGCCGCGCTTCTTTCCAGGGCATCACCGGCTAATAATTTCCTAGGAAACTGCCGAGCCGTGTGTGCTTCCACGACTTCGTCAGCCGAAAAATACTCCCAAAACAGCCTGCATAGCCGGGCCGGGCCACCTGCCCGTGATCGCCAAAACGGATAGCTACATGTTGGTTATTTTACGGTTGCTATCCCTCCCCCGATTGCTATCGCCCTATGAACTACTTTGTAGGACTGCAGAGTTCCGCTCCTCCAATCCTCTTTTTCCCCACTCTCCTCCTCTCTCGCAAAATCAGCTGCGTCGCAGAGGCGCTAGCTTTGGTCCGAATGCTTCGAACTTTCGGGAGCGTGATCGCTACCGTTGCCGCTTCGAGCCGCCGGGAGCCCAGTCGTTCTGCGTTGCAAACGGACACATTGAATATAGCGTGCGACGCGCGGTTGTTGGCCAGCAGAGGCGGCGATAGGGGGGTTAACGAAAAAAAGACAAAATGTCCTGCCGACGGCGCGTAATCAACGTGGGGCGGATGATCCGGGCAGGTTTCTCTCCTGCGTGGTCGTGGTTGTGATGGGTCGGTACGTCGGGTGTGACCTCTTAACCCTTTTAGAACCGCAGTCCCGTTTTGGGGACAAACCACTCAAACTTCAAGTAGTTTGTCCCCAAAACGGGAGTGCGGTTCTAAAGGGGTTAAGATGCGTATAGTAAGGGGGTGCAAGTTAGCGGAGGGGCGCCCGGTATCCACACAAGAGGAAATATCGGGCATGGCGTTGGGCCGGCGGGCGGACACGAGGGGGATACAAACATACCTCCCCCCCCCCCAGATTAAAACGAATGTACTCCCTCAGGGTAAAAGAGGAAATAATGGACACCGCCTTGGATGGGTTGGGGGGGGGGGGGGGGGGGGGGGGGGGGGGGGGGACAAACAAAACGTCGATGATCAAGTATCGGGTACCGCATTGGACGGGGGGGGGGGGGGGGGGGGGGGGGTACTCATTTGTTACTTGCCTTAGTCATTTGACCATTGACCACGCATCCCTTTCGAGACGGAGGGGGGTGAGGAGGGTACTCGATGGGGGTCAAGCAAAATGCCTGTCTTGTTGCATGCACCGGGCGTTTGGTGTTATCGATCGTTAAATAATACACAAAAAAAAAGTGTGGGTGCAGGAAGAGGACTAATGCGTGGTTAGTTGCTTTGATGCGGGGAGCACAGATAATGGAACACACGTTAGTGCACGGAAGACGGATCGTATCGGTATAGGACATCGTTGATCATGGGGTTAACATACATGATACGAAAGTGTAAGTTATTTACAAAAAGACATACCGCTAAACCAGGTATGAGACAATCGGATGAGACTGCTATTAGTACTAATAGAAGCAAAACATGACGCAGGTTCGTTCGAGTAAAACGCTCCAAGCTATGTTTCCCACGAAGGCCGCATGCAACACCTCCTACTCGAACGTAACATTGTTGGTACCGCTATCATACCTCTGTACCATGGACTGGTCTCATAGAAGAGCTTGATTAACTGTAGCTATTGTAGTGTATATGCTAAGGAGCTAGGGCTGCACTTACCACAGGCGAAAATGAGCCCCGATCAGGCAAGCACAGACCTTCACAAAGGCCAATAAATCAGCCGCTTCCCAGGGAGAGCAAATGCTTTCGGTTGTACCTGGTACTATTTTTTTTCCGAACTAGTCGGCTCCAGATTCTCCAAGGCCCAAGGCGTGTCGGTACAAAGTTTCGCGCAAATATTCAAAGAGCAGATTGCGCATGGTCGAACCAAGTAGAGAACGAAATGCCAAAGAAACCGATCCTTCATTAAACTACTACGGGGGACCATAGTTAATAGGACCTATGGTATACATAAAAACCTATATATTTAACCATTTTTACTATCAATAATTGGTCCTAATAACTATGGTCCCCCGTAATAGGAATTTGAACAGCAACGGCGAAAATGATATGCCTGGTACAGTTTTACGCACAAAAGCCAACATGCTCACGCCTTTTGTAAGAGATAAGCCCCCGAGTGTTTGCACACGTCTTCCATTCGCCCCTGCCGAATTTTGAAGGAACTGTTGTTTTTTAATTTTATTTCGCCGAAAAAGTTGGGGTCCAAGGACATGTCTTAGCAAATCCAAAATGACGAAAATTCAGGTGAATGAAGAAAACACACACGCACACGCAAACGCACACACCACCCCATCGAAAATTGGTTAGGGCCCATACGATATAAGACGAGCAAAAGCTTAGGGTCTGATTGGCAAAAACGGCGTCGATTTTGGTCTGGGAAGAAAATGTCGTTACCGCTTTCGGGACTGCAGTCATGTTTCGGGGACAAACCAGCCCGTATTGCGTGCACCGCTGCTGCCCAGGCCTTGCGCTTGGCCATTATACAGACCTCAAGGTATACGCAGGCCTATTTAATCATCAATTCGTGACATAAACGGGGGGAAGTCCTTTCTTCACCCGGGTTGAATCATACCAAATCGCCAATAGATTGCCGTCAATATGTAGACCATGATGTGAGGATATACACGATCTGTGTGGTCCTAAAAGCGGATAGGGCCCGTCTTGACGACTTTTGTTTTCCATGATAAACGAATAGGCTTGCTTCGGTTTCAGGAACACGCCACATCGAGTTGGACAAACTCCCCGGATTGAACAACACGAAGAGCAAAAGAAGTCCCTAAAGATTCCTTGTCGAATCCGTTTTTCTTCGTTTCATTCGAATCAAAAGTCAAAATGCCTGCTTGGTGATTCACTTTTCGACCAATCAGATGCAAATCAAATCGGACGAAAAATTTTTTGGTAAGAGTACCACAATACAAAAAAAAAACGTTGAGATGGGCCCTTGATCCTTTTAGAACCGCAGTCCCGTTTTGGGGACAAAGTACTTGGAATTTGAGAGGTTTGTTCCCAAAATGGGACTGCAGTCCTATATAAAACGGTCGAGCTTGAACCAGAGCCGGTAGCAATTAATTGAACATGTGAATGATATGCATGGAGTGCACCAGAAGCGTGCCACCAGCATCATATCACAGACCGATGCATCAGTTATCATGTACTACTGTAATGTAGCTCACAACTTGAAGCGTCCGACACCGCAGCTTGTCGACAGAATGGCCGAAAGTGTCCGACGGAAAAAGAAAGACAAAAGGACCGAAAATCGAACGGAAAAAAAAAAAACAAAAAAAACTGACAGGTGTCAACGACAAAGGTCGTGTACTGCTGTGACTGCATTAGACAGATTCCACGGGAAAAGGGACGAAAGGACTGGAAAAATACACTATATAATAAAAAAAAAAAGAAGACGGTCAGACTCAAAAGTGTATACCACTTGGACTAGCTCCGTCTAAATGGTTGATCATAGGGCGCTTGGTACCAAAAATGTCAGGCGACAGCGTTTTCACCCGTTGGCAGACAGCAACTTTGCCTTGGCATGCCATGACTGACACCACACTACTAGTACGGGGGACCGTAGTTAACAGGACCTATGGTACACATAAAAACTTACACGTTTAACCATTTTTACTAACAATATTTGGTCCTGTTAACTATGCCCCCCCGTAATAATATATCCAACGCAAAAAATGACCGAAGGACTGAAAAATTACAATATAAGACGACCAGACCCACAAAAGCGAATATACCACTTGGACGATGAGCGCTTGCTACTATACTAAGGAGTAGTACTTTGACGGGAGCTTCTCAAGTGAGGAACCACCACTGTCCCGGAATATAAGGACCGCTTCAATTAAGTTTTAATGTACAAACAGTTCATAAAAATAATTCCAGCGTACTCGTATTACGGGGGGCCATAGTTAACAGGACCAAATATTGTTAGTAAAAATGGTTACATATATAGGTTTTTATGTACACCATAGGTCCTGTTAACTAGGGTCCCCCGTAATAGTACCCAATATCGTTCAAATCCCATTTTTGTAGGACTGGGCTCTGTCACAAGACAAGTATATACTGGCGGTAGTAATCCACTGGTTGACCTGCCCAGGATATTCGCCAATAGTTTTATCTTGCATACGCCCAAAAAACACGCCATGAAGTAGTACAGAAACCCACTGGGTGCGTTTCGGGAGTAGATACTGCAGGAGAAAGGAGAAACAGAATACCGCTGGAATCCAGCACGACTGATTGATTTCGACGACAGACTAGTTGCTGCTGACTGAGTCAGCCAGTGCCCAGCCGTAGGAACCGCCCAGTATTGTTGAATCCCATATTCGTTTTACGAAATATTTCGTAATATTACGAGGGACAACAGTTAATAGGATCAAATATTGATACTAAAAATGATGAAATATATACCGGTACCTGGTAGGTTTCATGTATACCATAGGTCCTATTAACTATGGTCCCCCGTAATAGAAGCGGCCACGGAAGAGCTCAACGGGCCAAGCGTAACACGCCTTCTTACATTTCGTTTTTTGTCGGGGCGTGCGTAGCACGTCTTCTTCCTCCTAACGTACGAGTAGCGTGCGTCTATCCACAACAGCTTCCATATTATGTAAATCCATTCCGAAGGTACTCAGAGTAGTATCAACTGTATAAACACTGTCAGTGTACGTACGACACTCTGCCTGTATCGCCAGTATCTCTGCCTTAGAGTAGACCAGTATATCAAGAGTACGCTGTGTATGCCGAAATTACTGGGTGCGTCCTGGCTCTCGCCGTAGCACCTCACAGCGGTAGTACGCCAGGCTATTGAAGTACTGCACTGGTTTATAATACTACTGTACTGCTGTACTGTCGCGACGTTTGCTCGATCCCGAGCACCTCGCGAAGCTCGGGTCTCCACATCCACAGAAAACTCTATTGATAGACCAGTTTTTCAGCAGTAGTTGAAGGTTGATAGTGAATTTTCCTAAGGGTCAATCTTAACGAGGAGTGTTTTTCAGTTTTTTTCAGTATTTTCCCGAAATTTCGGTATTTTCCTATAGGAAAAACCAAGAAATACCGAAATTTCGTTCGAAAAATACCGAAAAAAAACTAAATATACAGCCCTCATTAAGATCGACCCCAAGGTAGCTATTCACGCACTCGGATTGGCTAAGGGGTGTTTTGTAAGCGGCTCAATCAGCCTAGAGGTTTTCCAAGCCAAAGCATCCCGAGCCGGTCGAACCAACCTAGAGTCTTTCCAAGCACGGCATCCAAAAGCCGCCACAAAAGCCACTGCATCCGAGCACTGGCCACCCCATATCGTTCTTGTTAGGGTTAGGGTTCGGGTCGGGTGGTCAAATTTAGGTACCACCGCCAAAAAACCCGGAAAGAATCACACTACCAAGGTGCAACCACTTCTCCAGTTTTCGCCCAAAATAGGAACCAAAGACGCCGATCTCGGCCTCGATCTCCTTGCAATTGGATGAGACGGGGCGTGATTGGGGTTACTTCGTCAAAGCCGTGTGTACTGTGGAGAGATGTACCTGTGTACTCTTTCAGCCGGCAATAGGCACGATCGGGCGCTGGCCGATGAGCGGGAGGGCCAGGAAGTATTTTTCCCGAGCGCAATACTTGGTGTACCTATAGAGGGCCAGGGATTCTCCATCTGGTAGCGAGGGGGCCGTTATGGCCCACTGGTAGTGAGGGAGGGGGCCGTTAAGATCCAAAAGATCCAAAGATATACCCCAGCGGCAGAAAAAGTCGGAGAGCAGCAGCAGCAGCAGCATGCGAAGCAGTAGCAGCATCCGCATTTTTGTATTTTTGACGGAAGAAACCAGGCGGGGTGATATTTTTTCCGCGTCGAGCTTTTCGTCATCCGGGGTGGTTGAATGTGGTCTGGTGGTATCTCGCAGCGTACCCAGGTGATAACGGACACACACAAAAAACAATGAACGCACGCCACGCGCTCCACACTCCGCGGATCGCGCCGAAAGCTTGACGACAGACACAGTCACAGCAGTCACAGTCACAGCAGTCACAGTCGCAGTCACAGTGACCGGACGCCCATACTAAGAGACATCACCGAAAACAAACGAAGCGTTCACAGAACGATCATAACTATAACGATGCATATATATATACCAGGTATCAACAATACAATACGATCTGCAAGAGGCGTTCCTTGGACATCCCTTTCCCCGCCAAGGACCCCCTTAGCGTTCCCTCCACCCCCCGGCGGCCAAGTGGTCAATGAAAATGCTTCCTTCTACAGCATCCCGAGACGCCCATACGTAGATTTCCATCGCGCAGGTGGCCAAGTGTATGGCGCTCGCCATCATCGCGATGGAAAGCTTTGGACGTCTTGAATCCTTTAGGACCGCAGTCCCGTTTTGGGGACAAACTACTTGAAGTTTGAGTGGTTTGTCCCCAAAGCGGGACTGCAGCTCTAAAAGGGTTAAGACAGAGGAGGACAAATGGCGAGGAACGAGAAATCGAAGGAGCGCCTTCGTAGATTGTCTCCGTGACTCCCTACAGGTCGCTTGCTGTTGTTGTTGTTGTTGTTGTTGGTGTTGTTGCTGCTGCTGCTGCTGTTGCTTTATTGCTGCTGCTGCTGCTGCTGCTGTTGCTTTATTGCTGCTCTGCTGCTGAGGGGGTGCATACCCTTACTTCTTGCGCCACCTCCACTACGTGCCTTGTGACTGCTTGTTGTGGGCGATTGCTGAACCACGCATATGTATATACGAGTACACTAAACAAATAAAAATGAAACCATTTAGAATTTGTCACATACGACACGTATCGATACATACCATGGTACATATTTATCATGTGGGCGCGAATGAACGGAGCGCCAATCCGGAGGAAAAGCTTTGTATACTAATATGATACGTACACATCCCCGCTATAAATAGGCACAAAGCACAAGTGGCAGTATAGGCTGAAAAAAAAAAAAGAGCTCTAACAAACAAGAGAATAATAACAACAACAAAAAACTTTGCTGGGGGTAAAACAACGACCACAAAGCAGTACGACGACTGCTGGTGATCTGTGTCTTAGAAAAAAAAACTAACACTATTAATATTACGGGGGGCCATAGTAAATAGGACCTGTGGTGTACATAAAAACCTGTCTTTTTAACCATTTCTACTGACAATATTCGGTCCTATTAACTATGGTCCCCCGTAATAGAACAACAACAACAACAGAAGAAAAGTTGGGAGAGAAAAACAGCCCAAAATACAAGTAGGGGATGTGTCTGAAGTGCAATGTGAAGATGTACTATCACGCGAGGTGGCATGATATTATGGGGGGGGCGTAGTAATACACGGTACTCAAAACCCACGGCGGACCGCCAGAGACCAGGCCACCCCCCTCTGATTACTGTTTTTCCGTAATAGACGCTCGGTAAGATCAAAGTCGGTGTTCTTTGGGTAGCTATATGTGGACTCCAAATTTGCTTGGCCGCGTCCCCACACCCCGCAAAGCCAACAAACGCCTCCGGAACATTACTAAAACAGGGCACGCACCTGCCGCTTCTTCTTCCCTCGTCGCCGCGAGGAAAACTTCTGCTGCTGCTGCTGCTGCTGTGGCGGCGGCGGTGGCGGCGGCGGCGGCGGCGGCGGCGGGACAGCCTTCGATGAAAACGGGGCTGTGAACGACGGCCCCCCCCCCGGCATTGCCGCCGGGGGAGGCAACGCCTGCTGCAGCTGTACCGCCGGAGGAGGCGGCCGCGAGGGGGGGGGGACTCCAATAACCCCCTGAATGTTATCCCCTGGGGGGGCTCCGTACGGCAGTTCCGGACGCGCCCCGCCCCCGCCCCCGCCTCCCCCCCCCCCTCCGGCGAAGGTGGGTCCGTAGTGGCCGGCGCTGCTACCCGAGGTCGGCTGCCCTCCAGGCAGAGCGTTCATGCCCTGGGGGAAAGGGCAGAATATTCTGTAGTGACCCTTATGCCCGCAGTTATAGCACACGTAGGTTTCCCTCGGCACATTCTTCAGCGGGCAGTCGAGGAGGAAGTGGTCCTGTTTTGTGTTGAAGTTGGTGGCGCGAAGGTGAAGTTGGTTGCGTTGGCGTTGTTCAGGTCGGTGTTGGCGTTGGCAGTGGCGATGGTGATGGTGATGATGAGTTGGTGTGCGTTCGTTTTCCCCGATTTTTTTTTTTTGCCGAACAAGCGGAACGGCCAGGCGTCGGCGGGGGCGAGCGGGCGGGATTAGCAGCGATAGGGCGTGATAGATAGCCTTGTGCGTCAATCTTGTACGTAGGACAAAAAAGTCAAGCCACTGAGCTGTTGCGTGCGCGATTGGGGGGGGGGGGGAGGAAGAAGGCCAGTACGCTACACCAGGTATGTGGTACCATCAAGGGAAATAGAACGCACGTGGAACCAGAGCATTCACCGTTCGATCGTTGGGCTGGACAATCGCAGCATCCACCGTTCGACAATGAGGCTGGTTTATTGCACAACAAAAACAACAGAACATACCTCGCGAGCACGTCGTATCTGGTATAAAAAATCACACTTCTTGTCGTATGATCGCGCCGATCAACAAAAAACAGCGCAAGTTGATTTGCGCGTGGCGATTGCGCCCGTTCCCCCCCCCCCCCCCACACCCCCGAACAAGAAAAAAATAAAATAAAAAATAAATAAAAATACCCCGAAACACTCACATTCTTGCCACATCTGTCGCACACATATCCCTTAGAAGGCCTGCTGATGGGCCGCCGCCCCGCCGACTCCCACGCACCCCCCCTGCCCCCCCTCCCGCCCCTCCCTCCCCTCCCTCCGGCTTCCCTACTCCCCCTCCCCTCTCGGCCTCCCTTACCCCCTCCCCTCCCTCCAGCGTCCCTCCCCCCCCTCTGCCCACGTCCTCCTTCCCCTCTATCCCCTGCGCCTCCCCTATCTCGCGCCACACCGGGGCCACTAACCCCACCACCCCTCGCCCCTCTCCCCCCTCGCCCGCTCTTCGTGGTCCTCTCTTTGCCACGCCCTCCCTTGCCAACACCCCCCCCTCCCCTACCGCCTTCATCAAGTTCTCCAGCGCTAATTTCCGGCCCTCCTAGACGCGCCACCACCTGAGCAAAGCGATTCCCCAGGGGCCTCTTGGACAGGGGGACTGCTAAGGGTTTTCCCAGGCCGGGGAGCAGGTGAGGCATTACGGGGGCGGGGGCGGGGGGCTTGACCGCGGTGGAAGACGCGGCGGCGGCGGCGGCGGCGGCGAGGGCGATCGTGGTGGAAGCGCTGGTGGTGAAGCCTTCGGGTCTCGTAGTGTCGTTGGGATCGACTTCGGCGGGGGTGCCGTCCTCATTCAGCTGGCGACGTTTGGCCAATCAGCGCGAACCAAGGGGAGACAGGCATGGGACAGCATAGGCCAGGGGGAAGGAACGCAGCAGTCAGTGCCAGCCAGCTTGATGACGTCGGAGACCATAGGTCAGGGAGGGGCAGTGATATATAACCTCGGGCCGGGGAAATAGCTAGACCGAAAGGGAGAGGTGGCGGCGGGGGGGTCGAGGATGATGAGACTCAACCTATACCTGGTACAGAGCACGGACAATACCACGTCCAACGCTGACATCACCAACAATAACGGTGTCAACACTGACAAGCCACCACGACAACCAGCTCAAGCAACAAACCACCTGCACCAGCGACAGCAACAACAATACAGCACCACCAACAACAACACCAACGCCATCTCCTCGAAAAGAAAAACGGCAAACAAAAAACTGCCATCATACCGCCCAAACGTCCCAGGCCAGGCCGAAACAAAAACAGCACGAACAAACACACCATACATTCACACACTAACCCCCACAAAACACACACAAACAAAAAAAAAAACAAAAAAACTAACACCACCAAAAAACAAACAAACAGGAAACAAAAAATGCCGCCGCGCACCTCCACTTTGGAGCCCATCGGATCCCCCACTCGATTCCGGACCCAGAACTTGACCGTGTGGTCGTTGCCGCCGGACGCCAAGACGTGTCCCACCGGGTGCCACCCGAGGTCCCACACGGCGTTCCCATCGTGCGCGTACTCTATCTCCGCGTACGGCTTCTCCGACCTGTCACTCACTCATCCCGTTCCATCCAATGCAGAGCACGCGCGGCGACATGAGACAAGGCAACGACATAGACACTACGGCGGTAATACGACACAACAACATGAGACAGAAAGTAGCATCACGACAGAATGGAAGACACGGAAAGGATACATTACCACAGCAGACATAACAACGGTGTGTTTATTCATAAAAGTGTATGCTCTGGGGGTACCCGGGTATACTTTCTGGGGGTACCCGGGTATATACCCTGGGGGTACCCGGATATATACCCTGTAGGTACCCGGATATATACCCTGTAGGTACCCGGATATATACCCTGTAGGTACCCGGGTATAGTCTCTCTGGTATCCGGTTATATTCTCTGTGGATACCCGGTTATATTCTCTGTGGATACCCGGTTATATTCTCTGGGGGTACCCGGGTATATATATATACCCTGGGGGTACCCGGGTTTATTCTCTGAGGGTACCCGAGTACCTACTCGAGCAGGCCAAGCCAACCAGGTGTGGCGTACCCAGGTACTTCAGTATATACTCTGGGGGTACCGGGGTATCTATTAATAGTATGGGTAGTACCCAGGTACCTACCCGAGAAGAACAAACAAACCATGCGTGGCACCCGGGTACCCCAGAGAATATACAAAGTGTACACCCTATGGTACACACGCTTGCAACGATGTAAGACCCTTTGTACCTGCACTCTCGTTTTGATTGAGTGACATCCAGCCCGGCAGGGTACCGAGTGGGGGCGAGTTAACCCACTTAGGACCGCAGTCCCGTTTCGGGGACAAACTACTTGAAATTTGACTGGTTCGCCCCATAAATGGGACTGCAGCTCTAAAAGGATTAAGCCATCTTTAAATCTGGCTAGGGAGAAGTACTCGTAGACATAACTGTATTCCGGCCATACAGCAGGATTTCGTTGTGTGCCAAATAGAGATAAGGGAGAGCTGTGCCACCACATGCGCTCCACGGCTAGGAGCCGGGGGGGGGGGGGGGGGGGGGGGGCGTACTCATTTGTTGGGTAAGCTATGTTCGTAGAATCGGGTCAATGATCCTATGTTGGATGGAGGCTGGCGTCGAACGTTCGAGTTCGCCAGTTGGGTTGGGAGTTGGCTCGAGTATAAGGATGTTAGCATGGGGTTGATGCTCGAGCAACCCCGGGAGGTTCCCCTCTCTCCACTCCCTTTTCGTCGAGCGGGGGTTTCACAAAAATAGAAAACCTCTTTGGAAACAAAGTGCACGCTGTTTCGAGCCACAAATATTATATCAAAGGCACAGCAATTGCGGAGCGCTAAGGATAAACCAGCACGAACAACATGGTAAGCTTTAGAGCACGAGGAATCAGCCTTTACACCGCTAGAAACCAGCATCATCGGACCACGAGAAATCGCGGCATCGGAACCCGAAGAATCAGCAGCAATGGAGGGCGACGAGCCAGCGCTCTCAGAGCACAAAAACATCGACGCCTTCGGGGACGAGAAAATAGTAGCGATACAGCACGAGCAATCAACGCCTGACGCAGAGCACGAGGAACATCGCAAAAAGCATCACAAACAAACCACAAGGAGCATCATAAATAAACCGAAATACAGTAGTTCGAGCAAGCTCGCGGGTTCGGAGATGGGACCCACCCCATCATCCAGTACATTATCTTCCCGTCGTAGCCACCGCTGGCGAGGAGGCTTTCGTGCTGAGGGTGCCACGCCAATGCTGTCACGTCCTGGCCGTGCCCCTACGTACATACGTCAACATCAACAACATCAACAGCATCATCGGCATCATCGGCATCGGCAGCAGAAGATGAGGGAGGGAAGGAAGAAGGAAGGGAAGAAGAAGCCGCGGCTGTTACTGAAAAGCAATGCTGGACAAGTTTTAGGGTCAAACAAAACTGGAGAGCAGCGCCAACGGTATGCGTTGCCCTGCTTTAGCCCGGTGTGCTGACTTTAGTGTTACCTGTGAAGGTTGGACGATCGCACGAGGAGGCCACCAGTTTTCTCTACAAAAACGAACCACTTGTCGTCTGTTTTTTATACATATTTCAATAACACGGCGCGGTTCCGAGGTCCATATATATGACAGAAATGCTGGACAAGGTTACGGGAACATTTTTTTTTCAAGCGAGGAAGCAACAAGGGTACATAGACGGGGCTGACGTTTTGCCTGCCGGCAGGGTAGGGTTGGGCTAGGACTAGGACTAGAATTAGAGACAAGGGATAGGCTTGGGTTGGCATGAATCAGAATGCTGTAGAACCTCGAATTCTACTTGTTTGAGTCCTGGGTTCGAGCCCTAGGAGGGTCGGACTTTGACTTTATTTGCAAAAATAAAAAAAAGGGATTCAATTGTTGAGAGCGCCTTGCAGCGTGGGTAGGCACAATTCGATGCGAGTCGACGAGGGAAGAAAAGGCTGAAATCTTCTCGCGATAAAAATGAAGGCACGTACCGTAGCGGGAAGGGGGGAGAAGAGCCTGCTATGTGACCCCGGATCTGAGTTACGAGTTGGAAGGAGAGAGAGAAGAAGATGTGCGAAGATAATGAATGGGATGGAAAAAAAAGAAAAAAAAAAAGAGCACGCCGTACGTGGGTCGATCGAGCACGAGGCGGCGCAACCGTAACTCAAATTGCCACCGAAACCAAACGGGAACTACATGTGGAACCGTAGCTGTAGACCGAATCCTAGGGGGGTGGCCCCCGGCCTCCGTGGGAAAACCCGAGAAAGGCGGCCATGCACACCTCACGCCTCACCTTGAAGGTGGCCATGTCCTTCATGGTGCGGATGTCGTAGAGCTTAATGGTCTGGTCTCTTGAGCAGGACACCAACCAGTTCCCGTTCTTGTTCCACGTCACCTGTACCGGCATGACGGGCCAACGGTGGGTGAAAGGACGTACCCAAGGATGCACGTGCCCAAGGACGCAAGGACAGGAGCAGAGAGGCGGAGGGAAAAGGTGAGACACGTGGCGGGGCCGATTCGGACACCGGGTCGAAATAATTTCCACGGGATGCGTCGATGGCTCACCGAGCGCAATATTGGTGGTTCTAGGGTTATTGATAGGGCAGTAGATTGTCAGGGTGGGATCACACGGACGGTATCCCTAGCGGTGAGCCCTGCAATTCCATTTCTCAGACTCTTGCCTTTTACCCGGACTCGAAACGTTTGTTTCGCATGTCGGACGGAGCACAATCTATGGTGCAGTAGATAACCTAGACCCTACTCTGCCATTTTGAGATGTGCAGGATTTGCGCAGAGTACAGATCCGACGCAGGAGATGTCCTCCCGTAAATCACGCGGACTACACGGCTCCCACTGGTAAACACGAGCTAGATCGTACAGGTCAGGGGCTTATCCGCCCCGAGGTGTTTATACCACCAACTGCACGAGTTTATGGTCTGCTTACTCGCCTACCCTAGACGATATCCGAACCATGCATATACGCCAATCACACCGCTTACCTCTTCACAAGAACACAAAAAAATACCCGAAAGGCTCGCCCGTACCCTCGTTCCTTAACGTGTCTTAAGCCGTCACCCTAGTCTACCTTTTTACCGAACACAACCTCTTGCCCACAACTTTTCCGTCGACCTCATTAAGGTTGCTAACCCATTAAGGTTGCTAACCCAAACACTATTCCACACAACCCTCACCCACACCCATACCTCGCACATAGCCCTCGCTCTAGTTGAAGCCCTATTGCCGAACTCAAGCTATCTTCCAAACACCCAAAGCCAAACCTCGGAATCACTCCAAGAACCCTACTCCTCACCCTCACCAAAGCCCCTACCCCAGATAATCCCAACCCTAACCGAAACCCTGAGTGTATGAGTGTATCCCAAATCGACACCGAAATGAAACCCGACCCCTGAGTAGTTTAAAACGCTTGTATCTTCTTCCTCTCCACACCATGGCCCGAGAGAATATATGCCACCATTCCCCTAAACACTAACCCCTCCCCCCATCCCATACCATCCAAACATATATATATATATACAAACCCTTGAAGCATCTCTAAAAGCGGGTCTCCTCCTCTCTCCCCCCCCCCCCCCTCTCCCCTGCCTCCTCTCTTCCCCCCCCCCCCTCCCCCCTGCCTCCTCTCTCCCCCCCCCCCCCTCCCCCCTGCCTGGTCGGTGAAAACCCGACGTGCACCGTCCCGGCGATGTAGGGATGCGAGGGTCTACGGTCACAAGTGGGACCACGGGCATGCATGAAGTGGGGAAACCCTTTCTCCTTGCCTTCATGACCGTGTTCTTGTGCCCGTACAGGGTGCTGAGACTGTTGCCTGTCCGAGGGTCCCACAGCTTTATGAGGTTATCCTTGCTGCCCGAGACGATAAGGGACTTGTAAGGGTGCCACTCCACCGTCTTCACGTCCCATCCGTGCCCCGTCAAAGCACGCTCCTCTTTGTAGTACTCCCAGTCCCAAATACGCACCTGTGTGAAGAGGGGACGCGCGAGAAGCACACCCCATGGTAAGGCACCCACGAGGCAGCTATATAGCATATACCCATTGCTGTCTCTGGAAGTGGCCACACCAGAAAACAAGTCAGTGGATTCGACGCTGCCATCTATACTGCTCCTAGTCTAACAGCGATACTATTGATGTTGCTCTTGCTGCTGCTTATCGGCTTTGTGACGAGCTGTCAACTATTAATAATAGTACTTCGAAGTATTGCTTGCAGCAGGAAGAAACTCTATTGCCTGCCCATGTGCCCGTTTCTCTAGAGTAGGCATTCGCTGGGTTACATGTCATGCCAGGATAAGTCTACTCGCCTACCAACACCAACTTACCAATACACATTTAGCCCCCCTGTTCGTTCGTCCGCAAGAAAACCAGGGGTCGCGGCATAAATATCCCCTCCCTCGATCCCTTCACGTGTCACCACGCTCACCGTCGAGTCGTCGGAGCAGGAGGCAAACTTTGAATCTGTGGGCCCGAAGCTGAGTCCTCGTATCGGGTTTGCTCCATGGGCTAGGAAGTGCAGAACTTCCGTCATGGACGGCTGAGAGCGGCAACGAGAATGGTCCCGAGAACGGTCCCGAGAACGGTCCCGAGAACGGTCCCGAGAGAAAAAATAGGGATCGCCGGAGGAGAAAATGGCAGAAAGACGGAGACATTACAATGTACGAGTTTGTAGGTGGAGGGTAGTAAGGGATGTGAGGTTATATACCACGGTTACAGCAGAGGCGCGTGTTGACACAGAGCGGGGAGGAGAAAAATCAGGAGAGACGAAACCGGCATCGTCTGAGCTGGCGGAGAAAACTATCCGAAGAAACTCAAATATACATTATTTTTTATGTGTGTGAGTGGAGCATACTGTAGGACATTGAGGGTTGGGGATATTCCTGAGAGACGAAGCGGGATCGATGGCACCGAACGTGACCAAAACAAGCGAAACGTGTAAACGTGTACTGTAATTCAACGAGCCAGTAAGAGATAGGCTGCTTACTATTTTCCTAAAAGGGGCCTGTTTGTGCCAAGGGCAAACCAGGGATAAATCAGATATTATACACGATTAGGGTTACAATGCTGGCGGAGGCATGTGTGTGCGGAGGATCAGTCAGGGCTAGTACAGCTAGCACTATTTCTCTTGTTTCCCCCTCCCTCCATCTGCCCTTGTGTATACTATTCCCCCCCTCTCTCTCTCGTTCTCTCTTGCTAGCATTTATTTTTCCCCTCTCCTTGACGCGTTCTACGATAGAGGTTCACCCTATGTTTTCTGAAGCTCCTCATTCAGGAGCTGCATACCTCACCCGGAAACTGACTTCGGCAAAAAAAAAACATTTGCTTGACGACGATTAATCCCATGGACCAAGTATACAAAACAACGTCATTTTTTCGAAACAAAAGATTGGCCTTCCGCCGATTTTGGGTTAAGGAGCCCAGTCGTTCAGAAACAAAATGGCGGAAATGTGCGTGCTACTTTTAGTGTAGAACGCCTTCTTTGTTTTCACAAATCTCTCTCCCTTGCCTGCCAGTACTTGATGATGCCGTTATGATCCCCCGAAATGAGCGTGTTTCCAGAGTGGCTCCACGCCATCGATCGGACGGCGCTTGTATGCGCCTTAAGTCACCACCACCAAATCGCGACCATGCCGTCGCACCAACACATCGAAGAGTGAACACACAACAACAGTTAACATACACGGCAATCGATGGAGAGGAACATCAAACAGCAAATAATACGCGCGGGCAGCAAACAATGCCTAGAACATCAAAGGCCAATCAGCAAAATGTTGAAGGGCACATTGGAACGAGCACCATCAGACACGAAATAAAGACAGAACAACCCGCGATAGCAAACATACCAAAAAAAGAGCAAAAAACAACAAACACATCGGAGACGACAAAAACACAACAACCAGGGATTGGTCAGCAAGGAACAAGGCACAGCTTTGAGCTTCAAGCCACAACTAAATATATCCCAATGCAAACGGTACAGTATAACGGCATGAGCACATGATCAAGTGCAATGACAGCCTGTCGCTTGTCATCAGGTGTACTGCAAAAACGATACCAGATATTAGATAAGGAGCAACACCATCATAATGCTGGACACGTGGTCGAACGCGCGAGCTAACTATCACCAGCCACCAGGCAGGTCTACTATTAATATTAAACTATTACACTGCATGCTAATAGGCAACCATTCACGAACTGAGATGTACGCCAGAGGCCATCAGCAACGGTATGATTTGATGTGGTGGCTGCCACGGAAACATCGGAAGCAAAGTAAGAACCGGAATCGGAATCAGAATCGGAATCTAGTGAATCGAATCGAATAGAATAGAATCGAACAGAAACATCTAACCGCAGGGCTGAGTGCTAACAATAGGCAAGCCGTGCGAGAGACCGCCTATCGAACAAATGCACATGAAGCCAGGTAGATGCTACCTCCCTCCTCACACCCTGGACAACAACAGCAACACACAAACAAAAAAAGGTACTATTAATACAATACCTCGCAAATGTTCGTACTGTAGATGAACGATCAAGGACCACAACGAACAGCAAAAGTGATTCGGACGACAAAAAGACACCAAGAACACCAGTATTACCCGAACAATAACGAAACAAGTTAGCCCGGACACGAAAGTTTCCCCGAACAGTAACATTTTTTGCCTTAGAGTCCCACAATAATCGAAGTGATATCGTGCAACAAGACATACCTCATTTACTGTAGTTCCACAATTATCTTGTACGAATATTTGTGCCTTAAGAGTCCCACAATAACCGAAGTTATATAGTGCACAAGACATACCCCCATTTAATTCCACACTTATCTTGTACAAATATCTGTGCCTGAAGAGTCCCACAATAATCGAAGTCATACCGTGCAACAAGACATACCTCATTTAGTTCCACAATTATCTTGTACAAATATCTGTGCCTGAAGAGTCCCACAATAATCGAAGTGATACCGTGCAACAAGACACACCCCCATGTCCTTCCACAACAACATAAGTTATCTTGTACAAATATTTGTGCCTGAAGAGTCCCACAATAATCGAAGTGATACCGTGCAACAAGACACACCCCCATGTCCTTCCACAACAACATAAGTTATCTTGTACAAATATTTGTGCCTTAAGAGTCCCACAATAATCGAAGTGATACCGTGCAACAAGACATACCCCCATGTCCTTCAACAACATAAGTTATCTTGTACAAATATTTGTGCCTGAAGAGTCCCACAATAATCGAATTGATACACACACCCCCATATCCTTCCACAACAACATAAGTTATCTTGTACAAATATGTGTGCCTTAAGAGTCCCACAATAATCGAAGTGATATCGTGCAACAAGACATACCCCCATTGACTTCCACAACAGCATAAGTTATCTTGTACAAATATTTGTGCCTTAACCCTTTTAGGACCCCAGTCCCGTTTTGGGGACAAACTACTTATAATTAGACTGTTTTGTCCCCACATATAGGAGTGCGGTTCTAAAAGGGTTAAGAGTCCCACTAGAATCCAAGTTATATCGTACAAATATTTGTGCCTTAAGAGTCCCAGAACAGCGCAACTTATCTTGTTGGGGCAGAAAAAAGTTGTTTCGGGCAGCGATAAAAGTTAACCCGTACTACAAAAAATAAGTTGCCTCGTACAAGCACAAGAATAGGGCAAACCTCGTACATAAAAGAGTATGTTTCAACAAACTTGGGTCTCGTTATCTTGGGCAACAATATCTCCTCTCACGAAGTGATTGGACTGTCTCTGTAGCACCATAGTTTCGAAACTGCACCACACCTTGTGCAACAAGACAGTTATCTTGAACAGCCGAAGCTACGAGTGCTTCGACCAAAAACGGAAAGGTACACCCAACACACAGCACAGACAAGCGAGCAACCAACGAACAAGCAAACCAACCGAACGAGCAGGTAAACACCAATAAAATGAACAAATAATCAACCCAACGACCACAAAAACAGAATGGTGCAAGAGTACCGTTGCCGCACCCCCTGCCTAGAAGCCACAACAACGTCGTACCACCACATCAATGAGACAGCAGAGGTGAAGACTGTGGCGGTTGGGGGGGGGGGGGAGGGGGGGGGCGACGCCCCCTATCCCTGTTCCCACCTGCAAGATAGTCACGAAGTTGAAGGCCCCATCCTTCCACAATGTGAACTCCCCGCTCGAATTGCCGGTGATGCACCGAGTCACCCCCGCCGGCGCCCACGCCAGGCAAAACACAGGGCAACGCTGTTTGTTGGTGGAGGTTTTCACCCACTGCGAGGCGGCGTTTAGGGTGGGTGGGTGGGGGGGGGGGGGGGGGGGGTGTGACAAGCGTTGCATAATGTCAGGAGCGGAAAGCACCACTGGTTGATCTCGAACACCGGGTGCATTTTTAAGGGTGAGTCTTCGGGAGGCGTTGCAGAAACTACAGTATGTCTCTCTTATTGGGGGACAGGGGAGCGATTCGATCCCGGCCCCTCCCCTCCCCTTCCCCCCGTTTTATTACGCAGCGGGAAACCTATACCAGGTAAGTCTTTCCCTCCTGGGTGTCGCGAGAGTGTGCTTTCGGCGACGACATCTGCACATCCTTATCTACATTAATACAGCAGCAGGTCGCACCCTCTGAGCTTGACCAGCATGACCACCGGATGGGAGAACACCAATACTACTAATGGTACAAACACATACGCCATCCAGACGCCCCGCTGCCCACGCGACCCTTCACCTGGAATTCCACTCCCCATCAGCTGGAATCGGTCACGGCCAATCCGCCTAGGTCTCATTCTAAATCCTGCATTCCACTCTCTTCACACCTTCGACAAATCATCGACTCCTACGTCATCATCTACGTATCTCAGCACAGATACATTCCTGATCTGTACGATCTGTATGATCTAGCTCATGCCTCCGGGTGGGAGCCGTATAACCTACATGATATGTGACCTGTTTCCTGGGTTGGATCTGTACTATACAGATCCTGCACAAAACGAGATAACGGCAGTAGCTGAGGCTCTATATTACCTAAAGGATCTTTCCGACGGGGTGTGCATTTTTTTGCTCCCCATTCCTCCACCAGCCTCACAGTTCGACGCGCGACGCCGACAAACAATTTTCAACGTTTAATCCGTGTTCAACGTTTAATCCCTCAAGTTTTCGAACCGAAACACCACAATCTACAACCTACACTACTCCTACAACCCGGAATTCAACACGCCTCCAGAAGTATCTACAACGACAGATCGGATACCCGACATAGCCTCAATGTCGCAAAACCGCGATTCCACTGCCAACGATCTGTAATCGCGACCCTTACTCTGAAACCCTCTACCCCACGCCTGCGTCCCCAAGCCATCTCCCTCAATCCTCGTCTCTGTTGTCCGCCATCGCACAATACTCAACCCATAGTCTACACCTCAACCCAAAAAAATCATCTACCCACAATCGGCATTCAATCCACACCTACTTCAGTCAGTGTTAGTCGCAAACAGAAAACAAAAACGGACGGGATCACATGTCGTGTGTCTTGAACATTTCCGCAATTACGTTTCGGAGCAAACCTGCCTGCTACGCCCCCCCCCCCCCTGTCCCCCTTTCCCCTCCAGCTCATCCAGCATATGTAACCTCAATAACCTCTGCTCGCCTCCTCTCCATCCTCCATACCCCTTCCACCTTCTCCGTTCTGCACTCTCCCTTCTGTACCCTAACCCCGCTCCCCTCCACTCTCTCGCCTCCAATATATAAACCTTCTACTCAATACTCCTATACACCCTGCTATACCCTGCTATACCCTGTCCCCCCCCCCCTTTTCTCCCCTCTATCCCCTACCCCCCCGCCGCAATGTCCGCCTGGTCGGTGAAAACCCGACGTGCCTCGTACCCGCATTGTAGGGACCCGCGGGTCTATGGTCATACGACTACGGCCATGCATGACGTGAGCACACACCCCCCATCCCCCGCCGTGCTCGCCTGCGTGCAAACCCCTGCGGCTGGCTTAGACCTAACCGCTGGAGGGGGCAGCATTCGCCGCACGTAGCTAGAGTGCGGTTGAATACTCCACGGGATCCCTCCGGTGCCGATAGGGGGATCACCCCCAGCGGTAGGAAAGTATGCGCGAGCGATGATGTGCTGCATGATGCTGCCAGCTATGTCCACGCAGCGACGGGGGGCGAGGGCGCGCAGCCGCCGCTCTTCGTCTCCCCAGGGCCTGGGAGAGGTCGTGGACACGGTGAGGGAGGGGAGGGGGAGGGCAGTGGTAAGTGGGTTCTAGTGCAGTACCTGGTATGCGACAACAGTTAGTAGTAGTACCACAGAATGGCCAATGTGGGGCATGAGGAAAGAATAGCAACCGAAACTATTAATACTATATATGAGAGTGGCTTTTCCAAGCGTCCAGGAAAAGCGTGAAGCCGCTGCAGCAATACGAGTACCTTCATGCTGTGCGTGGGTCGTGTACAGCTCCTTACAATGCGGTTCGGGTCAAGCCCCTACCCACGCAGCCCCTACTGCATCGTGTGGCTGTGGTAAGATTTTTCGACATTTTGGCCTGTCTGAAGCGTCAAAAGGGATTTTGCTAATGTCAAGAGTAGTACTTAGTTGTTACTAATAGGGGAAGCAGCAGTTGCAGTAATGGTTGCTGTTGTATACAGGCAGTAGTAGTTGTAGTAGTGGTTGCTGTTGTGGTATACAGTAGTTGTATTGTGAACAATAGAATCAATATAAGTGGCGGTAGTAGTAGTAGAAGTAGCAGTAGCCATCGTAGTAAAAGTAATATTAATAGTTGTAGTCAGAACACGTTCGTGTCCTTCATCAGAGACACCTCAGGCAGGTATTCACCACGTACATACATACCGATTTAGGCCACCCTAGACCCTTGAAAGGCTTGGCACGATACTGCCCCGTTCGACGCAAGCCTCGAAACATAACATCGAAACCCCTGGGCCGGGGTGCTCGAAGTGGGGCGGCTCAGGGCGAGGCGAAGCATGGTGCACATATTGCTTTGCTGTTCATATGGTAGTGGTTATATTTACTGCTGTGCATAGCTCCGATCTTAGTGAGGCTAGCCGTGATTTTAGGTGCTGTGGTAGGCTGTGAAAAAAATTATAATAAGATAGCATGTGCTGTGGTGCTGTGCTGTGAATCCTTCCCGGGTTGTACTGCAATATTCTGTTCTGGCTTGTGCTTTGCTATGCTATGCTAAGCTATGACACCCAAGTGTCATGTCCTGTTCTGTTCTGTAATGTGCTCGTCTGGAAAAGGGGTCAGGTGTTCGGAACAGCTACCGCTCCCGATTGGGGGAAGTCTGACCAAACCCACACTTCCGCAGAGCAGACTACTCCACCCTGGGACCAGTTCGACCCTTCGACAACCGCTTCGTATTTTAACCTTGTCTACTGTTCACTACAGTACGTACGAGAGCCGAGGACACCGCTACTATTAGCACACAACCAACTAATAGGACCGGTGGCAACCTATTCTGTTAATGTAACACGATGCCCGCGCGACTATGAAAGGACGAACCCTTTTAATAGTGATGACGATGTGTGGTGAAATTATCTTGATGATTGATGATTGATGATGATGATGATCATCATGATCATGATCACGATGGGACATACCGCAGCAGTTTTATCATCCCATAAAAATCCCACAGTATATTCGTCCTTCCTCAATCTCTTCCTTTTATCAATGGCTCTAGTCCCCGATGGGCCTATACATGGGCTAGGACACTTTTTTGGGACGGTCATAGCCCATAGCTCCCCATCCCTCCCCACCATAGTTGGAGCCTGTGATGTTTTATCGCGAGAAAAAATCAGCCCTTTTTTCCGTCGTCTCGCGTCAATTTTAGTGTATATGTTTGGTTCCGCTGGTACTGCTGTCTTTAGGGTCGATCTTAACGAGGGCTGTTTTTTAGTTTTTTTCAGTATTTTACCGAAATTTCGGTATTTCTTGGTGTTTCCCTAGGAACATACCGAAATTTCGGGAAAATGATGAAAAAAAAACTGAAAAACACTCCACTCCTCGGAAAATACCGAAATTTCGGGAAAATGATGAAAAAAAAACTGAAACACTCCACTCCTCGGAAAATACCGAAATTTCGGGAAAATGCTGAAAAAAAAACTAAAAAACAGCCCTCGTTAAGATCCACCCTTACGCTTTTTTTGGCGGGGGTCGGGTGTGTGGTGAGAAAACCCGCGACAGGCGTCGTTTAGCGCCGCGCCGACAGGACCCGAGCCGAGCCCATCCCAGCACCAACGGGCCACATGGCAGCGCAAACTCAGCAAGAACGTGCCAGGTATAGATCCGTTATCAACCAATCTATTGGTACTCGTAACCGTAACATCGAACATGAGGCAGGAACGTACCGGTATTCAAGCGCTTAGTTTTATTAATAGGACCCTTATCAATAGTACCTGGCAGTATGTACTGCTCTGGTAAAGTCTACCGCTATACGAGTACATGTGCTAAATGCAGTACAACAATAACAGGAACAGCAGTGCTGTGTCTACGGCAGTTTGTAGTAGTACGATATAAGCAGCAGCAGTATTGGTACGTGACAGGTATGTACGCAGAACCACTTACTTAGATCTCACTCTCTTGGCGTGCTCGGTTGGTACATCCCTGGCCTCTCAGAGCTCCCCCTTCGAAATCGCCTCCTTTCAATACTTGCCGGACCTTTCCAGCGGTTCTTTATTTTCTCCATTTCTCTTGGCACTCTCGGTTCTTTCTTCCTCTTTTGTTTCTTCTTTCGTTTCGTGTGCGTGCGTGTACTCCGAGCACGGCAACGCGGGAGAGCCCGGCACCGTCGCGGGTGTCAGCGGGTGCTGGCGGGTAGAAGGGGGGTTGCAAGGAGCGCGGTCGCCACTTTCGCGCCTAGGCGTCGCGTGTGCCTCGAGACACGAGGGATGCATGAACGGGCTCTGTCTGGCCTCCATTTGTGATTTTGGATAGAGTATATACGAGATATAAGAGTCGTTCGAAATTGCAAGATGATATTCCAGCGGTGCTTATTTTCGTGACCGGGCTGAAAATCACAGAGGGAGGTACCCAGTCTGATTAACAACAATGTCGAGCTGGCGAGCGACGGCCACAGTGAGCACCGGGATTAACCCTTTTAGGATCGCAGTCCCGTTTTGGGGACAAACTACTCGGAATTTGACTGATTTGTCCCCAAAACGGGACTGCAGTCCTAAAAGGGTTAACGCGAGGTGGGCGACGGGGGTCACTGTGGCAGAGAGTGAGGAAAGCTTTACCCGGACCGAATCGGTGGCGAGGTGGTCGCGACTGAGAGAGAAGCTCTGCTGTACGTTTATTTTTTAGTTTTTGACCGGCGCAAGGTGTTCCAATCAGACAGAAAAATAGTTCATGAGGGGACGGGGATTTTTTTTCTTTCCATTTTTTTCGGTTTCATTTTCATTGTTTTTTGCGGTACTGCTGTGCCGTGCTTGCTGTGCTTTCTTTTTCCATGTAACAAGAGGAAAATGCTGTGATTCGTACTGCAGTACATACAGCAAGCATGTCAAAAGATGGGAAGGATTACCCTACCTCGGGTATGTACGTACGTACGTACGTACGGCATGTGAGCGAGCATAGAGGGCCACGTACGTCCGGCAACCGCCCGCGACACGAAGCGTATTTGGCGTCCGAGCTGTTTTCTCCTGAAGCATGGCGGCGGGACTCTTGTCATTATCAAGTCGCCAGTTTGCAACTACGATCGATCATGAAAAAACTATATTCAATCATGGCCCTCTGTCCGCTTCGCATAGTAACTGAGCGAGCGTAGCGGGCGGCGTAGGCCGCCCGCGGAGCGAAGCGCCTTGTATGTACATACTCGTATCATACAATGGTATGAAACGCATACCAGGTACCAGGTACCAGGTATATCGTTATCGCAAGAGAGCTCATCTGCGTGCTGCTCTACAGCAGTCTATGGACGCCGAGCATCGTTGCTGCCGTAAGAGGCCAAGCGCTGCTGATGGAGTCCGCAGCTAAAAAGATGAGGATGGACGAAGCAGCGAGCAGACCTTGACAAGGCTGTCCACTACCATTGATCATTGCTGCTTCTCGTGCTATCATATTCAACGATCACAGCACGCCAAGCTATCTCCATCCGTGGGCAGACCGTTGACCTTTGAAACTTGATAATAAACTTGATAATACACGAATAAGAAAACTGCAATCGAGGCTGCCTCAGGCACAGCATTGAATTCGCGAGTACACGTGCATCCAACGCCTGTCTTGGCTTGCCATGCTCCAGGACAATATGCACATGCGCTGCTCACATATCATAGTACCATTCGTTGCAATACCAACCAGGTAACACCATGGATGTTGCAACCAGCTGTATAGTAGCAAGGCTCAAGGCAGCATGGCAGTAGAGCTGAGCAAGCGAAACACAGAGCAGGTGGAGGCAGAACGAACCTCGGCAACGAGGCCAAGGTTTTCGATTTTTCACCTATCGCGATGACCATCGCCAAATCCACGACCGCCGCCGCCTCCGTAGCCGCCTCGGTCGTGGTAACCTCCTCCACCATATCCTCCTCCTCGATTCCCACCATCCCACCTCCCTCCATGGGATCGCGGAGCCGCCATGCTGATGGCGCCAGCTGCAGCTACTCTGCTACTACTACTACTGCTGTAGCGCCTTTCGCCCACCATCTCGTCCAAGGGTTCTCCATCCCAGAGGCTTTCGTAATCGACGCCATGTCGGGATTCGGGGATGAATTATATCGGTTTTCTTTTCCAGTTCTCCGTTTCTATTCTCCGTTCTGTTTTCGTCTTCATTTTTCCCCGGAGTGAGGCACAGACTGAGAGGGGTCACTCCGTAGAGCTCTACTAGAGAGATGCTTCGCCTGGGACTTGACCTACCGTAATTCAATTCACTGCGTGCGTGCTAGGAGGCGCGGAGGTGAGGGTGCGCCATCTGTGCTAGGACGAGGCAATGAGGCAATGCGGTATTATTGTAATGTACAAGTACATGAAACGAACTTTACCTGTGGTACAATTACCGGTATGTAGTACCAGGTACGAAGTAGGATCTTGCCAGCTTATCGCAGAGGGTAGGATCTTGCACAACGTTTACGGGGTGGGGATCTTCACGATAATGGAGCATGGAGCCCCCTCGCCCCTCGTTCGTAGTTGATGTTGGCACAGAAAAGGTCCTACACGCAACTATAATAGCATTTCTAGCCTTCGACCGCTGCCGAAGCCACGTATCCGCCCCTGGCGTGGCGACCGTCTCGTGGATTCGCGCATTGATTGGCGTATCTTGCATTGCTTATTGCACCTACTAAAAATACTAATATTAATCGTAGCCCAAAACCCCGAACCCAATCTTGCCATCATATCTTGGGTTGAGCCTCTCCTACGCTGCCAGGTACTGCTGTAGAGGCGGGGGACAAGGGGAGGCTGTGATCTTGGCAGACGTAGGGGCCTGTACCGGCAGCGGGGGTATCGGTTTCCCTCTTCCATGGGAGCTGTTTCCAGCTCGCAGTCCCACTCGCAGTTCTGTCGCCACCCATCGTTTCTGAGGATGGTTCCCCGCGCTTCTGCGGGGGCAGGTTCCTACGTGCGTACGATCGACCCCACCCCCGGGTAACCACGACAGAGCGCAGCGGAGATTCGCGCGTATACACCGCTTTGCGGCAGCGGTGGCAATACAGACCCGCCGTGGTCTACTCTTCGCGGAGCACGCGGTGGCGAAATGGCACCGCGGGTGCGTTCCATCGCGCATTCGCTCACCTCCACCGCGCTGCGAAGTCCGCAGTACACGCAGCGGGGGCTGGATCGGCCCCAGCTTGTTAGAAAAAACATAGCTACGCGCGTGGCTGGTGTGTGTGCGCTCGCGGGGTACGTTTTGCGGTCCGCGTGTCCGTGCCTACAGGCGGTCTCACCAAGCATGGCGCGCCGCTCGCGTGCGACCTATCGCCAAGTATTGTGTCATGCTCGCCTGCAAACGATACCCACAGTCATATCCGTGTTCCTCCCTGACCGGCAACCGGCCAGTGTTGCCAACGGGATCTAGCGAAACGATCGACAGTCAAGCGACTCCCCAGAACGGAGGGTTTCGCAAGTGATATCCGGAGCTGCGGAGGTGGCGGCGAAAGGCACAGACGGAGCGGTCCGGCGCATGGATATTGCGAGGTGATGGAATGATGTACTTCGTAACAATCTTTGATTTTTTTGCAAGTTTGCAACTTTCTTGGTGGCGGTCTGCTTGTTTCCACCTCCCGGGGGGTCTATAATAATACCGGTCTACCTCATCTGTTTTTTATGAGGCACCAGGTACCAGGTATACTGTTGTAAGCCTGGGCTGGGTAATCGATCAATCTTTTACCCCGATAGCTCGGTACGTCGTAACACCTTCTTATTTTACCAGCCGAGGCCGGTATTCATGTCATGATACTACATAATTTTTATTTTACGTCGTTGGGGACACGGGTTCGAATCTGACGGGGTTGACCAGTCCTCGGGTCAATCTTCGTAGCTAATACAAGTTATCTCTCAGGGTTCGATCGGTAACTTCTACATGAAGCCCACGGTACCAGTAAAACATATTTGGCATCTCCTTGTCAAAATCTGAATGAAGCTTAGCTCGGATCGCGTCAGACATAAAAGACGCCTACCCTGGACCACCGCTCCAGGAATCCTTTATTTTTTATTTTTGTTTTCTTGCTCATCCCATTTATTATCTTCGCACATCTCGTCTTCTCTCTCTCCTTCCAACTCGTAACTCAGATTCGGGGTCACATAGCAGGCTCTTCTACCCCCTTCCCGCTACGGTACGTGCCTTCATTTTTATCGCGAAAAGATTTCAGCCTTTTCTTCCCTCGTCGACTCGCATCGAATTGTGCCTACCCACGCTGCAAGGCGCTCTCAACAATTGAATCCTTTTTTATTTTTATTTTTGCAAATAAAGTCAAATGTCCGACCCACCTGGGACTCGAACCCAGGACTCAAACACAAGTAGAATTCGATGTTAACCATTTGAACCACCGGGGCGACCGGCTATCTGCTGTATTAATAGGCGACATCTGCGCGACCTCATCGCCGCCGGGACAAGGCTAGGTTTCAGAACGGGCCTAGAGGAAAAAACGAAAACAATCGCGACAGACATGTCGACCATATATGTGTGGGGAAGTTGTGGGATGTGGGAGTGTTGATGCTTTGGTCGTTCTTCCGAACAGAGCCATAACACCAGCCCTGCACCACTTACTACCTGCCAAAGCTGTACTCACTCTATGATAGTCGTCACTCTTCACGAGGACACAACAACTACGCATCACTTGGATGAACCGTTCGCCCGTTCGGGATGTAGGGGCGGTTCCAATCGAAGGCAGACACTACATGTATGTTCGTATTCGCTCTCACACACACTTACCAGTATCCACCGGAACTGCATCGGAACAGGACCCACCGCGATCACGGTGGAAAGCAGAATCCTTCCGAGGTTTCACATACGTGACAGAGAGCATTGAGAGGAACCCATTTCGAAACTCGAAACCTGAATGTCGACTTAGACATGTTCGTCTCCTGATTGTGGGGAGATGATTGTCTTCGAAAAAAGCCATGAACGGTCACGTCAGTTTTCTCTCGTCGTGCGTCACATAGCACACACAACCTGTATCCCATTTATACTATGAATAAAATGTCGTGCGTCACATAGCACACACAACCTGTATCCCATTTCTACTATTAATAAAATCGCCCCCTTTCCCCCCCCCCCCAAATATCAGAGGGCGATTCAGATGAACCAACATTAGGCATTCAAGATTCAAAAGAATGAAAATTATATATATATGTGAACAGGGTTTCGATCACACACCCGAGCTAGAAGTTCTAGAGGTTGACCCTCCCGCCCGATATTGGCAGTCTCACCATTCGTGCAACGCCCATTTAAAGAACACAGCCTGAAAGTCAACCTTACACTCTATAGAGCATTGAAACGTTCCGTAGGGATTGAATGCGTCCAATGCAATGTTCGCGTCTAAAAAAATGCTGGTATTACCATCCATCTGAATCGATCGACGCACTGCGCGCGCACCGGACAGCCGGCCGTAAGGCGGGGGTGGGCACCATCCCTTGATATCGGGCGTTCCAGACGGCCTTCAGGCGTTTCGTTCGTGCCCAGCAAGCAATTAGTTGTTGGTTATATATTACGGGGGACCATAGTTAATAGGACCTGTGGTATACATAAAAACCTATATATTTAACAATTTCTACTAACAATATTTGGTCCTATTAACTATGGTCCCCCGTAATAGCATAGCCGAGCAGTTCAGTGGACTCTGCTACATAACCAACAATGTGTACTTTCGGGTTCGTTTAATCTCACCATGCTGCCTTGATATCTGGGGGAACCCCCTCGCCACGGACTACTATTAATAGTACATCTATGTGGTCTTCTCGGTATATGTGGCGACTTGTAGAGCGTACCGCTGTATGTGATACGTACATGCGCGGACCTCGCTTATTTTTTTCGTCTGAGGTTGTAGATGTGCTTCAGTTATCATGTGTACTATCCTTTGCTTGTTTTATTTTTACCGAGATGTTTATTCCACTCCAGAGATATTGGAGCCTGTCCTGCGACCACGGACTGCATTGGATGGTGGCGATGAGTTGATATGAGAACAACAACAACAACAACAACTATCATATCCCTTCAGAATGTCTCTAGCGCGCGCGCTCGAAAATCGCAAATTATGAAATCGGCGAGAACTGAGCTCGCGACCACCCCCTTGGAGATTATATAGCACTAGACCACCTAGTCACATGCCTGAGTAGATCAGTGGACCATGCTATATAAAATATGAACAACAAATGATGTGCAGCGGGTTCGAAACTCACTTTGCTTCATATATATGTGCTATTTTCGAGCGTCCGCCTGGTTATGACAGTGTATCCCTAGATACGAAGAGTCCGTGGCGAGGGGAGTGCCCCGGAGATCAACGTAGCATGAAGAGATTCAATGAACCCGGGAGTATATATTTTGTTGGTTATATAGCATACCAGGTAGTCCACATGCTTTCTTAGACACGTGACTACTGCATGTATGTAGGGCGGCATACCAGGTAGTCCACATGCTTTCTTAGACACGTGACTACTGCATGTATGTAGGGCGGTGGACTATGCTATAAAACCAACACTAGTATAGGCGCTAAACCTGTCTTCTACGACAGGCGAAAGGACAACATGCTTCTCAAGCACCGGATAACTCTACCTCCAGGGGATGGACGGGTGGCTGGTCATCGTGCCCGTGTCAGACAACCTTGACGGGAAACACTCAGACCCAACAGCTGGACCGATGGCACATATTTTACACACCGGGTATCTCTGGGCCGAAATTTGTCGCGCGTGACAGATACACTGCACGGGGCCGTGTTCGCTGTGTTACCCCTCGTATGTCGGTGAAATATCGGGCGGCGAGGGCGGTAGCGGATGACTGATGCAAATAGCCATCTGCCGGAGGTCTCGCGGAGCAGGTCCAACGCACACACCTTCCAGCCCTTTCCCTCATCCCCCTCAGCCTACCGGCTGGTTTATCGGAAAATCGTCAGGTATCTCAGAGTGTACCCGGGACCACGGTGACAGGCGAGAGGTGAGAGGCGAAAGACGAAAAGCCTCCAGTGCACTGCTGTAGGGATACAACCGAAAGCATCCCTTTTAGGACCCGCAGTCCCGTTTTGCGGACCAACTACTTGGAAGCTGTGTGCTTTGTCCCCAACTACGGGACTCCAGTACTAAGGGGGTTAAGTAGCCCGCGTGGTATTGAACGCTCGTGGTTTTCCTTGAACCGCGTTGGACGAGGGCAGGGCGCATTTTTAAACTTGCACCTCGTGCCTACAGTAGATAGGACTGTCGCGCTGTACGCACTATATATGAGCCGCAAAACATGTGTTGCTGATGAGGCCACAGACTGGTATCCTATCGGCTGACTACACGAGTGAGGCGTTACCGGGATGCTACCCCTCTCCGTAGAAATTGTAGGACCGGTATGTTGGGGCCAGTTCCTTCGCTTGCAGCATGTGCGGCTTTCGGAGGACAGGAGCTCGGCGTGGGGGGCTGTGTCATACGGGGGCAGTCTGGATCCAGGGCTCGACATCTGCCAGATGTGATTGTTTCTCAGGTTGTCCCTGGCCCCGTTTGGGTCCCTCATATGCATTGCGTGGATTTCCTTATAATATATACGTATATATTGTAAAATCTGCTCAATATTGGTTGCTTGCCTCGGCCAGAAGACGTTTTCCCACAGAAGGTGCGAGCGGGTCCTCTTCCAGTGGCGAATGTCGCCTTCTTACGAAATAGAGGGGGCACCTCCTAGAAATCAAAACGCCGCTAAAGGAGATACCATAGCAACCCATCCGCCACCAAACGCCGGAAGCACGCCTCGGGTCTGTCATTGGCAGAGGATATCATGGGTATATTCCCAGGTGTAGGAAACCCGGAGATATACACAGCATGCCCACTCCTTCTAGGCCGCGGGAGGTGAGAGGAGGCGGGTGCGTTTTCGTTACGGCTGAGCGCATGTACGAGACACATGTTACAAGCGCCGGTTCGGCCACAAGCGCGGGTCGCATTGGAAACAGCTGGTGCGGGTGTACTAATGTCACGCATAAGTACCGATATATATTTGCCTGTTGAACCGAATTACGTGTGTTTTTGATATTGTCCCCAACTGTGATCGTGAGGGGACACTCTGGGCATATCCCCGGGTTTCCTAGGTGGGTATGAAATGGCAGCATACTAGTATTATCGGCGATAAAGGTACTGGAGAAACTCAAATCTATCTTCATCCTTAGTAGTACTACTGTAGGTGCTGATGCATATGTGATGGAATACAGAGGTGCCTTGTGGATTACGGAGAGATGATATTAACTGAAACTTCGCCTGCTGATATCTACCCATAGTAGTGGAGAAGCCGGACATCGTGGACGTGAAGCGTCTTGGGCGGTATCGATACCAGTTTTCTTCTGGCCGACGCTGGCAGCCCTAGTAGTATCGTTTATCGAGCGTTGTCACATCTGCGCTGATTGGAAAAGCGGAGGGAAACCCCCATAGTCTGCGGGGATTCTACTGTGCTTCCCCTTTTTCCAACCACAGGGGTCACGACAATAAACGATGCTACTTCAGCTTTTCTGGTGTTGCCCAGACGTACACTGACCTCATTTTCGCTATATACGCGTCCCGTTCACAATGTCCGGCATCTCCACCATGGGTACACACCAGCTTGAGAAGTTTCAGTCAATTTGTTAGCTTGGTCTCTCCGGAATGAACAAGGTACCTCCATCTTCCAAAACATACGCATCTATCTGCACTTCGTGTTTAATAGCACGGACCGTCCGTTGCCCAAAATGAAACATTGGTGGGATTTATCGAAAAATTCTCGTCGAAAACGTTTCACATGTTGGCGTTGAGTGTGGTAGTTTTTGACATTTATTTACCGAACGGAGACAGTTGATGCTGATACTATTACGGGGGGCATAGTTAATAGGACCAAATATTGTTAGTAAAAATGGACAAATATGTAGGTTTTTATGTATACCATAGGTCCTATTAACTATGGTCCCCCGTAATAGTGCGTGCTGAGCCCTCCAGGATGATGACGGCCAGACGAGGAGCGTGCTGAGCCCTCCAGGATGATGACGGCCAGACGAGGAGTTAGTTCCGTGTACGTCAACACTCTCCGAGGAGTAGGCACAGCAACAGGCTTTAATGGTAGACCAACCAGCACTTTCGCTGAGCCAGCAATAGGCTGAATCGTGTATGGGTACTTACTGCCTAGGGAATGGTGCCCGGTTCAATAGTCACTGGTCTGTGGCTTCATCAGCTTCTTGGTGACAATCCGTAGGTCAAAGACATCGAACTTGATGTATCGCCGATTTCGTCGTTGTTAACAGATGGAGGCGGGGGGCTCGTTGGGGCTGCAGACTGCAGACTCACCATTCGGCAGCCGTGGATGTGGATGTGGGCAGGGGCGTTTGAGAGTCATTTTTCTTCTCCATCCCCGTCGTGCCACCTCTTCCCTTCCTGGTCAACTCCACGCGGCTCCGCCGTTCGGCGCATACGGTTCGCCAGGAGCATGTTCGCTTCAAAAAAAAAAACACAAGCATATTTTATTGTTTCGGGGGCAGAGATATAGACTCGATGCCGGCTCGAACCGTTGAACCCGTAGGATGTTGACGCGAAGTGAAATATTTAATGAGAAATGGACAGGTCAGCTTGCATGACACTCTTTACCCGAGCAGGGTGACGTAGTCGTGTGCACGGGCAAATTTAATCGGTAAGAATAGTTCGTGTGTTGCAACGATACTGCGCGAACGGCTGATGCCCCGTGTCTCTGTGTGGTGCGTTTTACTACTAATCGGTAAGAATAGTTCGTGTGTTGCAACGATACTGCGCGAACGGCTGATGCCCCGTGTCTCTGTGTGGTGCGTTTTACTACTCCTGTCCTGCGCGTTACCAATGTCATCATGTCCGGGAATGTAACGCCCGTTTGAATGTGTACATCAATACCCGAAAGGCCTTCACTTTTCCGGCCGTTGATACCCTGACGGTTCTAGTAATTCCACAGAGAAGTGCCTGGTAGACGTTGACCCCTTTAGAACCGCAGTCCCGTTTTGGGGACAAACTACTCGGAATTTGACTGGTTTGTCCCCAAAAACGGGGCTGCGGTTCTAAAAGGTTTAAGCCACAATTTGCGCTTGATCTTCAGCGTACCACTCAACTATTACGGTGGACCATAGCAAACAGGACCATATATTGTTCATATAAATAGCGCAATATATAGGTTTTTCTGTACAGCGTAGGCCCTATTTAGTATTCCCCCCCGTAATACCCACATTCCGTACCAAGTACGAACTGTTTGGAGAACGCACGATTTGGCTGGCTTTTTCCACTGAGATGCTCCACTGGAAACGTCCTACCTTGACGGCTTTCTAGGGGCAACAACCTACTGCGAAGTGGAGTTGGAATTGGGTAGGACTTGAAAGCGTCGAAATGTGGACCATTCCAGAACGGGTGAGTACTTATCTCATCCTCTCCCATTGCCGCGCCAACGCGCAGCAAGAACGTATAAATACGTATAGGATGGTGTTGGTGCTTTGCCGTGAGCGAGTCTCCGCATTTCTTAGACGTAATCTTGAGCCGTTCTCTCGATACCTCGCGATGAGAGGCCCTTCTCGGCCCGAAACTCCCACATCGTGCTCGCCCATCCTTACGCTGCACACTCGTCTAAGCGCAGCCTCGGCCGTGCCCAAGCCGTGTCTCGTGGGCGTGTGTTCTTGAGGATTTCGTGCCTTCCTCACAGGCTCGCTGTAAATGCTTTCAGGCAGTCTCATGAGGGATAATTACCTCTCTCCATGAAGCTTGTGATCTACACATACATGCGCATGTCGGTAGGTTTTCTCCCTAGGCGGTGGACGTTTTCTGTCGATTCATGCACGAACGTGCCCGCCTGCTTGATTTGCACCAGGCAGTGTTAAGGTCTTCTTACAGTATGGGCCCGCCAATCAGAAACACCTCCCTAATCTGGGCAAGCCTTAGATTCTTATGGGGGCGCCATCTTCAAACAACCTTGAGCATAGGCTAATTAATATATAGGATTTAGTGTAGATATCACCACTGGCCCGTATTTTTTACCCCGATTTTCTTGGCGTTCTCCAAAAAGCGAGCAATATTATGTTCTTATCGGGCACTTTCTTGGTGGCGGGCCTATACTGTACCAGTAGTCCGTAGGGCTATTGGTATAAGGTTAACCAATCGCCTACCCAATCTAAGCCTTTGCTGTATATCCTTCGAATTGTCATGTTGTTGTTATTCTCGGCGACGTCGGGGGGGGGGGGGGGTCACTGGCGTGGTACGAGAGCCGCGGTACCGGCCGCTGACTCTCGTTGCCTATCGTACTGCCAGTACCTGGGAGCCCCCCCCCCCCCACCCGACTAATGTCTGCCTGGTCGGTGGAAACCCGACATGCTCCGTCCCGCCATTGTAGGGATGCAAGGGTCTATGGTCATACGACTACGGCTATGCATGAGATCGAGTACCTCTCTCCCTATCGAGTACACCCCCACCCCCCCAGCCGACTGGTCGGGGCTATAACATACGCAGTCTCGGACCACCGAGACCCCCGATGGTAGTAAACCATTGACATAGCCCACTCTCATATATAATAGTGAGAAAGAACCCCGAATCGCTACCAGTCTATCACAAACAATATTAATTAAAGTATAACACGGTGTGGCCGGCACCATGTGGCCGCTCCGTTCCACCCGCTTTCGAAAGAAGAGAGGGGCGGGTGGGCGGGAGAAACCACAACAGTAGGCGTAGCCTCTAAGCCTATCAATCGGCAGCGAGCAGTGCCGTGTTCTGCGTGTGCACCCATCACGAGAAGCTAGCAGGGGACGAGTGAGTGTGGCCGTTCTTCTCTTTTATCTGCCTCTGAACAAATCAAGTCATTCAGTTTCCGTCGGTAGAGCCCATGACTATAAATAATTAATTCCGTCGGACGTGAACATAACAGGCATCTCACGTGAACTTGGAGATACTTCGAAGGCTTATAACACCCCCCCCCCCCTGGAACGGACCAGATAATATACGGGTCGACGTGGCACCAACACGTGGTTCCAACTTTTGGGGATGATCCAGAATAATGTTTTCAGATTCTTAAACTGAGGAAAGTCACTTTCTTCTCTAAGAAGCATTTTTCGTGGTGGACGTGAGTTTGGAACTCACGACCAACGACGCATGTCCTGCCGACGACGCCCTTTGTTAAGGTCTTAGTCCGTTGGGCTATTTGGTAGAGGATAACCAATCGCCTGCCCGGTCTAAGCCTCATCACAGCAGGGTCTCACGTGCGCTCGTGACGTGAACTCATAACAGCAGGGTCTAACGTGCGCTCGTGACGTGAACGTGCGGGCGGTTGACGCTGCAGCTTTCTTCAGCATTGTGGTGATGATCGCGAGCTCTGGCGAGCTTGCTCTTTGTTTTGTTAGAAGTCTAAGATGTTCCGAATCATATCTATCTATGTGCGTAGTCGGACTCGCACTGCATTTATTTATAAATCTACCATGGTCGACACGCATGATCCAATGTTCCGTTTTTATGTCGACGACACTGTTGTATGATTATTTACTGTTACTACTTACTACTGACACCCGTAACATACCAGTACCACAGCAGTTCATATACATAGCAGTAACAGCAGTATGATATTATCTTGGTACGTGCGTCGCATAGTATGATTCTGACACTGACCTTCTCTGTTCGCATCGTACGAGTAAGGTACCGGTAGTAGTGTTCTATGTACGAGTATGCCTATTCGGCACTGTAAATACGTGTAAACTAGGCACCAAGTGTATATTTATGCATCTGAATCAGATTCTGCCCATCCATGTGAGTGCATACATTCATTCTGTTGTTGTTGCTGCTGCTTTTCGTCATTGCACACCTGCCACCCAGGATGTTAGTACTGCAGTTCTCTTTCGGAGACAAACTGCTTGGAATTTGAGTGGTTTGTCCCCAAAATGGGACTGCAGTACTAACATGGTTAATACAACAGTAGTTACGGTCAATACATATACATAGGGACGATATTGTTGGTGTTTCGCCGTGGGGGAGTCTCGGCTTTTGATGGACGTGATTTTGAACCATTTTCGCGGTACCGCTCGGTGCCATCCGGGGTGTTCTTCTACAGCAGTACCACCTGCCGTCAATCTGTTTTATCTCGAATGCACGTACTTTACTGTGAACCCCTTGGCAGTACGGTTGTTTTACTTCACCATCGGTTCACCTATGATTATTCGTCTCTGCACCACCACGGTCAAAGCGCGAAGCCGCAGGTGGGCGTCATCCCGCCGCGGCGAAGCCTCACTTGTACCTGGTATAATATTTTATAAAATTATGAAATACGTCAGCTGTGAGTTCGACTGAATATTATAGTTGGTACAGTACTCAACTTTGCAAGCTGCTTAATATGTCTCGTCTTCATCCCATTTTTACTGAATTTCCAAAATTTATGATAAGCCGTTCGCGCATATTCTATACCTGGTATGTATTGCTTTGTCAAGGATATAGGCCAGCGACTCCCCTGGATGCTCCCCGGGTCAACAGGATAATTTACATAATCACTCTGCACACTGATACTATTAATATATAACCCGGATAAGGGAGGGTATCATATTTGAAACTTACCCGGAGATTTATCATCTGTTACCCCGCAAGAATAACACCGAGGAGGATTAGTTTTTTCAAGGACATGCGCTGACGGCATTTTTTTTTGTCGTCGTCGTCGTCGTCCGTTGGCTTATCCAGGTCAACTCGTCAGAGGTTTTTAACCTCAGCGGAATTCTTGACAATCCGTGGTCACATATACGGGTTGCCCCTTCCCCCCTTCGATATTCTACCATTTCCCTTCATTTGTATCGCTCAAACGGGGTCAGCATTCCCACTGATTGCCGATTTTAAACGAAAAAAAAAAAAAAGAAGCTCAACTCGCGCTCGCGCACTTTCGGCGATGTAACAAGACTCAGAAGAGTTCCTCGTGCAATGAAAACATCAGCCCAGATTATAAACGCAACGCAAACCGCCAGCAGGGTGACAAGTCTCTGCGTTTAACTAAAAAGTCACGTTTCAGCATTCCCACAGCTCGTCGATTTTCCATCCATTTTTTTTAAAAGTTTGCATCATTGTACTTTTCTTGTTGATATCATAGTGCCGGAGAGTTGGCTTCCCCTTCAACCTCTACAACAACCAAAAACAAAGAAATCTGTTTCGCTTGAAATAAAACAGTTGCCACATAAAGGGCGCCGGGCATGGCATGCCCCACATATACGTACAGAAAAAATATCGATGCACGCTGACCACCATAAAAGTTAATATTCCTTTTGAAATGCCGACCAAAATATGCCGATCCCCCGCCACACACTCGCATGGCTCTCTAACACAGGAGCAGCGGTCCAGGCTGCCAGACATACACGTTGTTTGTCTCCTGCTTTTGTGTTCACGGGCGGAGAGCGTATCCACGACACGTTTGTCACTTCTACTCTCGATCCCCTCTCTGGGTGCATGCGCAGTCGTAAGCGCAACAACAGGCGCCCAACACATAAGACACCGCCCACGCACGCGTGCCGGTTGCGCTTGTCCCTCTACCCTCCCCCAGATTCCAGATCGATCGATCGCCTATATACCATGCATTCGTTCCTTCGGTAGGAACCAAAAAATGCATTTCTTTTCGTGGGAAACCCTCGCCCGTGTGCTGCCACGTGCAACCACGAGCGCATCCTCAGCCCCATCCTCAGCTATTTCCAGGCCAAGCGCTCATCTACTTCACCAAAATTCAAAAGCAACCCAACCCAAGCCAACCCCTCTCCCCGACAACTTATTTGTAAGGACCACGCTCATGACCTAACCCCCCCAAAAATAGGAACACACCAACATTGGCGTCGCCCTCCCTCCTTCACCTAAGCACCACCCGAACAATGCGACCGGCGCAATGGGCAGTATGTTTTGTCTTAGTCTTCCGTGTTTTCCGGCACGAGGGCACCATCCACAGGCACTTCCATTGCTGGCACCTCCGCTACTAGTTCTCCGCAATCTACGACGGTGACGTCATCGTTGGGCTTGTCGGCCGTGGTCGGTACACTTTCGATCTCCTTCACTACTTCCATACCAGAGACGACTTTGCCGAAAACCACGTGCTTTCCGTCCAGGTGAGGTGTGTCGCGACACGTGATGAAAATCTGAAACGCCACGTGACGATAGTGTTCGACAAAAGGTAACGGGTTGGTGGATACGAGTTGAGGGTTCACCGAAAAACGACCTCACCGAAAAATCAATTTGCTTCCCGATGAAAAATCCCATGGCCCAAATATACAAACACGCCATTTTTCGAAACAAGATTGACGTTTCGACGATTTTGGGTCAAGTGAGTCCCGTCATTCAGAAACAAAAAAGCGGAAATGCGCTACCTCTTACCAGGTATCATAGAGAGCGTCATACAGGATAAAAGAGGTGGCGTGTCGGAAGGGAGCAGGAGCGTAAACGAACGGTGGACGGCTTAGCCAAGCTTCGATACCACGGCTGAGAGTGCACACAAATAATTCATCACAGCTCCGTTCCGAAGAATATTCCCAGGCGGTCAGGGTTAGGGTTTTAAGGTCGAAATATTTTTACTATTAATATTAAACGTTACATTACCTTTTCGTAGGTTAGGCCAAGTTGTATGCATGGCTCTGAGAGGCAAGACTATTCGTAACTGCTTTAGGCAGCTTTCATCATGATCTTGATGATACAACGGCCAAAACGAGAACAGAGTCTATCTCACCCCCGCCGTCATCTTGTCTCCCCAAGCGTACCGTACTCTTCAATCGGTTGAAACCACGCTTTTTCGAGGCCAAACGGGACAAAAAACACGTCGGATGAAAAAAGTACTTGTAACTTGCCAAAATGACTCGTTACACACGAAGGGCGTTTCGTTTGTGGGGGGGGGAGGGGGAGCGTCCGCCCCAGTTGCCGACATCGTCATTGCTCATGCCATGTCAAAGGAGAGGCAACGAATGCCGTGAACGCCTGTGAGCAAGGAAACGCACCACCGGAGCGTCGATGACACCGTACCTTCACACCTACCAGGTACAGAAATATGTGGGCTAACACACCTGACTGCCGTTGGTGTCGGGTCCAGAGTTGGCCATGGAAAGCAGACTAGGTACAGAAATATGTGGGCTAACACACCTGACTGCCGTTGGTGTCGGGTCCAGAGTTGGCCATGGAAAGCAGACTAGGTACAGAAATATGTGGGCTAACACACCTGACTGCCGTTGGTGTCGGGTCCAGAGTTGGCCATGGAAAGCAGACTAGGTACAGAAATATGTGGGCTAACACACCTGACTGCCGTTGGTGTCGGGTCCAGAGTTGGCCATGGAAAGCAGACTAGGTACAGAAATATGTGGGCTAACACACCTGACTGCCGTTGGTGTCGGGTCCGGAGTTGGCCATGGAAAGCAGCCCAGGTTCCGAGTGCTTCAGCTGGAAGTTCTCATCCTTAAATTTTTCGCCGTAGATGCTGCAGCCCCCGGTCCCGTCGCCGGCCGTATAGTCCCCGCACTACATTGACGGTTACACACGCCCAATAAAATAGTTGTCGCCAAATTACAATCGTTCACACGGTACAATAAAATAGTTGTCGCCAAATTACAATCGTTCACACGGTTCGCAAGCGGTGCACGGGCGGGTGGGGGAGGGGGACGATGGGTCAAGCCAAACAGAGATAATGGGCGGTTTGACGGCCGGGACGTCGTTCCGACGTGGCTAGAATGTTCCACTCTCATGGACTACCGATAGCAAGACCACTGAGCTCAAGGCCAGAATTGATTGCTTGACACCCAGCGAGATAGATGAAAGCCCAGATGATCTAAAATCTCCCCAAACCTCTGGTTTTGATTTTCAGTTGGTTGGAAGGATAATGATATCGTTGGTGCCTCCTCATTCAACAGGTATGTGCTAATCCCGAATCTTGGAACCGCTTTATACCATCGCTGGCTTTCATTGATTGGCTTTCAATTTCAATGAGAAAACTGCTGTATTTGTTTTCACTAAATGACTGCTGTGTGCGATGCCCTGCATCAGCAGCGTTGACCGTCACAACCCAAAATAATTTACAACCATACAACCGACTTGGGAAACCTGGGGATGGGTCCAGGATGTCCCTTGATATACACATCTCTTGCCAAACCCTCAACGAATCACCCAGCCCAGAACAGTCGAGGCGTTCGTTCTACGATAGAGGTTCACCCTAAATTTTCCGAGGCTCCTCACTTGAGGAGCTCCATACCTCACCCGAAAACTCACTTCAGCAAAAATCGAGTTGCATCCCAATGAACAATCCCATGGCCCAAGTACACAAAAACGTCATTTTTCTATACAAGATTGGCATTGCGACGATTTCGGGTTAACCCCTTTAGAACCGCAGTCCCGTTTGGGGACAAAACTACTTGAAATTTGACTGGTTTGTCCCCAGAACGGGACTGCGGTTCTAAAAGGGTTAAGAAGCCCCTTCATTCAAAGACAAAATCAGCGGAAATGTGCTATACGAGTACAGTACCTCTATTGTAAGAGCGCGTCACTCCGCGCAGCCGAAGTCTGTGGACAATACATCAGGCATCAGGTATAACACTGCAGTAGTGCACTCGTAATAGTAATCAACTATCAGTACAGTATATATATATTATATATATATATATATAAATACCGCAGGTCATCAATCTCGAGACACGGGGCAATTGCGACAGCGGCAGATGCCGCGCGATGCGCCGATGTTGTTCTCTCTCTCGTGGTTGGTCACCTGCAGCATGAAGCTCTTGATGACCCGGTGGAACTTGCTCCACTTGTAGTGCATCGGGATGCCATCGGGTGTGTTGCCCTTGTCTCCCTTGCAAAGGTGCAGGAAGTTGGAGCACGTCTTGGGGCAGGTGTCGGCGTACAACTCGAACGTGATGCGTTGGACGTCCTTGTCTCCAACCTGGAGAGGCGAGCCCGAATGTCGAACATCCCATTGGGACGGGAGTGCCGAAGTTATTACGGGGGACCATAGTTAATAGGACTAAATATTGTTGGTAAAAATGGTTACATATGTAGGGTTTTATGTATAGCTCCTATTAACTATGGTCCTCCGTAATAGTAGTTATACTTTGGCCATCCGGAGGAGCTTCAAAGGTGTTGTACGGGTGCCATGGTAGTTGACACGACGCCGGCACGGAGTTGCGTGCCTAGGTATTCCTTCCAAGAGCACGTGAAAAGCGCCCGTGTGGAGTTCAAGCATAAACGGTGCTCCAAGAGACCTTCGACCGTAAGTATCAGAAAAGGTGTTCCGGTGTGTAAATACCTTAGGTAACACGATAAACGGGTTATAGAGTCCCTTGCAGCGCATACTAGAAAAAAAACCCTAACGTCTTCGTACGCGGCCTACAATACTGCGCAGCACTCTATTAATAGTACCCGTAGCGGATTGACTACAATGGTCGGGGGTCAGCCCTTTCGATCGATCAACCTTTTTTGACCAAACGTATAGCGAACAAAACAGCGGCCTTGTATTTCGGGTTCTAAAATTCTTGTGTGAGCGATGGCCCTACGTCTCAAAAGGGTCACCAGCTGGCACGTCCACCGTTCGTGTCAGATGTCACGCCCAAACAATTATCTGGCCCCGAAGAGATTTATAAAACTTGCTACGCTGGGATCACCTTGACGTCGAAGAAACACTTGGGGTTCTTCCCAGCGAAAACCACCACCGCCTCCTTATCGCCGTACATGCTGACCTTGCCGAACAGACCCCCGAACACGGACTTGGCCTTTTCCTTACTTTGCTTCATCGCAGCCTGTATGTGCAGCGTCAAACCCAACAGGCAGTAAGTAGTCTCAGCTCGAGGCGCTACTGAAAAAAACAGATTACATGACAAACGGGGCCGCTACAACTATTATAACCCTGCTCTTCTCTTCGAAGGTGCCACAAGCGTGTCATGTAATAATGCAGTCCCCGTCGCTAACGACACATATCAGGTGTCTGGCAAGTTATACATATAGTCCCAAGAGTAAAAAAAAAAAAACGATATTTGCAAAGACGGTTCAGAGATTTCTGTGATTTTTGTTTCGTCTTTCGTTCGCGAGTTTCTTGGAAATGATGTTGGCCATTTCCTTTCGCAGGATCGTGGTTTAACCGAGGCCCGATTTTTTGTGATCGAGCATAACTCCTCGTCTCCAGAATGATTGGAACCATCTCTTCTTGTTGGTGATTACGGACTCGAATATCGCAGTGAGTCAACTTGAGAAAAACAGCTCAAAGTTTGTTCTTGAAGAACGTCCCGCGTACTCATACACCTTGAGAAGCTGCAGCTCCTTTCGAACGGCTTTGTTGTTGGGGTCAAGCTTGTAGGCCGCCATCAGGTCCTCCTTGCTCTCATCAACCATACCGGTGTGTCTCCTGGAGGAGGACGGGGACAAAACGAAACCGTCGACGATGTTCAGCAAAAAAGACAGAAACAAAAAAAACGACACGGGGAATCACCCTATGCAAACGATACCGAGAACACAAAACAGCGCTCGAACGTCAGATTGCGGGGGCATCTATCCCTACATGGAATCACCGAGACATGTACCAGTTTCGACCGCATGGTCGAATTCACGCACACAACGTCTTAGTTTCAGCTGGGTTCCGATAATATTCTCAAGCTTATAACCTCTTCAGCCACAGAAAAACGATCATCACGTTTGGCCCAAAGTCGGCGCCATAGACGCCGGTGTCGGCCCCGGTAACTTGTCTCCATTAGCTTGTGTTTTATGCGAGACGGGTCTGCGTTCGGGCTACGGGGGCTAGCTATAGGTTCGGTTGGGTCGTACAAAATATCAATCATACCATACAGCAGTCCAAGAAGGTGTCGAAGCCAGCACATCTTAGAAACTGTACATACAGTACAGCCTTCGTTTGGCCCAACGTAGTTATGTTGTTCCCTTAGCACCTAGCCATGCCCAAAACGAACACTGCCCAGCCATTGTGAAGTTATTATTCGGCCATTTTGTGTTCATGTACCCAACCATTTTGTCAAATGCATTCAACCATCGTGGCAACACCATGAAACCGATGCATAAACGCTATTCAACCATTTTGTCGGCTATATTCAACCATGGTGCCAGCGGTGTCAAAAGCTAGTCAACCAGCGTGTCGAAGCTATAAATAGGGCAAGGGGTAGGCAGCCCTGTCACCTGGCTACGCCTCTACGGTAGAGGGCCTTGACGTTGTCCGCGTCCTTTCCGAGGGCGGAGGTTGCGTGCGCGATGGCGTCACCCCACTCCTTGCCACCAAGGCTGGCCTGTGCCGCGTTAAGGAAGCACGATATCTGCAGGGGAAGAGTAGGGATGGGCGGAAGGACGGAGTGCGCAGCGAGACCCACACGGGACACAGCACTTTGGATCCTGTTTTGTTACAGAGGACTGAAAATGTGGCGACGAGTTGAAGTTAATACAACTAGACAGAAGCCGCAGCAAGCCGACAATGGCCGTCAGAAGGTTACCCACGAGGCATTTACCAAAACAAGCTTCCGCCGCGGAGCCGTAACTGTACCCGTTACAGCAACCGCTAGGCTTGTGAGGCGTGCAAACGCGGCGGAATACGGAAAAAGCCGCCCACGGTCGGGCGGGGTATTCACCAGATAAACCGAAACCACAACTGGCCTTGGGCAGCGAAGCACAAACGCGCTCTTAAGAGTTCAGCGCCAGCACGTCGTACTCGATCGCGTCTGTTTTTCTTAGCACAGCGCTCTTCGGTACAAAACGCGTCCGGAGGCAGGCAGTTATTTTGTCAAATCAACAGCCACCCGCAACGCTGCCTGAGACATCCATCTGAGACATCTATCGTGCATCAATACGCTGAAACTCCAGGAAAAGGCAGGATACAGATGGACACGTCAACCGATTGCGTACATATCATATGCCACGACAAGGTACGACGAACGTTTCAGGCCTTCAATGCGGACAGTCGTACGCACCTCTAGCGCATTCGCGGCCTGTTCCTGCTCTCCCCCGGGCTGGGTCTTTTCGGGCACGGCTGCGGCGCACTCCGCCGCGGCAGCGTACCTACCGAAACACACAAATGTACATGGTGGAAAACATAAGTTCAACAAACCAGCAACATATCACAGTAGTATGGGCCAAGAAAGCCAGGGAGGTTGTTGGATCGCCAGCGCTAAGTCAAAATGTCAGGACCCGGGCGATACAGGTAGGGTTAGAGATTCAATAGAACTGCGCTGACACGCGAGACTGCAGTACCTCAATACACGAGAAGAAACTGCTGGTGAAAGGTACCATCACCACGACACATGTTGTGCGATATCTGGTCACCATGACGGAGATACACTGCGACGATCGGTTGTCGCGATAATCGCCGTACCACGTCATAACGAAAACCGCTAGTACTAGCGTGACGGGCGCGATGCGGTCGTAACGCCACTCTCATCATTGCTGATATTGCTGCCTGCCTGTGGCGCGACTTCAAGTTCTGCATTCATCAAGCGTGGGGAGGGTAACGTAATAGTAACCCAATGCGGGCTGCACGAATAAGAAGGTAGCGACCGGGATAAAAAAGGCAAGGAGGGAGCGAAAGTCTCGCGGACTAGAGTATGGTGCTTAACCCACAAGATAATCACCACAGACTACCTGGTAAACTGTTTCTAGTTTCACCAATAGCATCGGTGTTTCCTTTTTCATTGTGTGGCTGTTCATGAGAGGTCGCATTATGCTGCACATGGTTGGATGGTTGACACGAGAATAAAATAAGAACATCAGCAGCACCTTCAGAATACCAATAACAGGAATCAAGTTACGATATCGACTACTATGACGGGGGAGGCATAGTTAATAGGACCTATGGTATACATGAAAAAAAAACTACATATTTCACCATTTTTACTACTATTTGGTCCTATTAACTACGCCCCCCCGCAATAGCAGCGTCCATGGCTGCGTGGAAGGCACGCTTTTGTTCATGTGGAGGTGGAAGCCCTGTTTTCACCTATTAAAATAAGTGCAGCGGACCGTGGGAGGTAAAAACTGCAGTGATCGCTGCTCAGGCTTCACGACACTCGGCGCCAAAGTGAATCGAAAAGGAACGCGCATCCAAAAAACAAAACTTGCATCACTCGGAGTCGGCGGTTTTCACCTTTCAATGGCCTCCGAGAATCGCTTCTCCATGAAGAACGCAGTCCCTTCTTCCTGTAGTCGCCAAAAACGATCGGACAGCAAGTTCGGTCAGACGCCGTAACACAGCATCGACACCGTCAACAAGAGCAGGTACACGGCACCGGTGATCTATCTAGCCTAGGGGCATTCTCACTCAATAGCAGCACAACCATCGAAGACCACTCGAAGTGTGGTGTGTTCCTTCCGTTCAACAAGAATCCCGCGGTCACCACATGGCATACTTCGAGATACACGGGTACCTTGATCCTGACGGCCTCCGCCATGATCTCGGTGGCAGACATCTCCCACCGCGCCTTCGCCTTCTCGTGGAAACCCAGCAACTCCACGTCGAACAGAAGAGTATCCCCAGGCTTGATAATGCCCCCACCCCCCTGCCCCGTCACGATCAATTGCCACGCAAGACAACCCCGGGACAACGGGACACGTCAGGCGAGGAACAAAAAACCCCCCGAAGCATTCGAGGTCGTCTCTAGGGATACTGAACTACACGTTCGGGTAAGGTTACCTTATATGATGGTAGCGCTTGCCTCCCTCTGATGTCTTCTACCAGAACGGGCGAGGGGGGGGAGTCCTCGTCTCAAAACGGCAGTAACGCCTCCAAAACGTTGAGAGGGGACAACACAACACAAGCTCCAAGCCGCACCGGTTTCTGAGCAGCTACCACCATGGGCACAACCGAGCGTAATGTTTCCAATAGGCCATTTTTATACGACGAACAACGACATATTTCCCTCCTCTTTTTTTTAACCGCTATTAATAGAGGTGTAGCGGAGGCTTACCGGGGGACTGTCGCCGTAGGCGTAGTCGGACCGACATTTCAGGATGGCCTTTTCCCCGATTTTCATTGTAGCGAACCCTGCAGAGGACGGAGCGCACAACGGAGTCGGCGAGCAAGGAAATGAAACAATTCGCGCTTGAGGAAGCTGTTTTCAGAGTGACCACCTTGGACGCGGGAGAGTCCGCTGGATGATGCATCTCCCAGTTCTTCGCCACCGTTCGAAGTGCCTTACGATACTCGTACGTCCTAACAAGTATGTGCGGGAGTCCGGTAGGGTTCTGACGCGCGAAACACCCATGGTCGTCGGTCGGGCATATTTTGGGGACTCGGTATCACAAATCACACGCGATACATTCATGGACGTCCAACTACTTTGGGGGATCCAATGGGATGTGCTCCGGGAGATACCCATCGATGCCACAGCTGTTTTGGAATTCATCACAACAATGTGGGATCGATCCATCACAACAATGAGATGCGATGCTCACGAACGTCTGGGCTACCGATGAAACCTACACAGTAGGGTCCAGCACATCAACCACACGACGTATGAACCGGCACAAATCAGGCCGTGTCCGGGATATAACGACCACACCGTGGCCAAACAAGCAGCGCCCTTCCATTTCCGTTTCCGGGTAAAGCGCTCGCTTCCTGCTCGCCTTCACCACTGCCACGCCCGAAAAAATATCGACCGTGGGACGGATTATTCGTAGTGCGGAACGCCACTTCTGTTGCGCTCGATGGGGGCAATAAATAAACACATCCTACCAAGACAGTGACCACAGAGCAGCCGGACAACCCGGGGGATAGGGCATGTAATTCATCCCCCCCGATCCCCGGAACATATACGTTGGGTTGGCGTCGGTTGCCAGCGACGATGCAAAAAGTGCCGCTCACTGCTGTAGCTGATCCATTTGTATTTTAAATTATTTTTTGGTGGTCGGCCACTGGTGGTGGTCGAGTTTGATCAATTGTGCGGGGAGGTGAAGAACCTGTACTCCCTCCGCACAAGGGGCATAATCGTATCACGCACCCTGGTAGTGTTTATGGTAAGGCACCCATGAAGCGGTTACATAGTACTCCCATTGCTGTCTCTGAAAATGGGAAATGAAAAGAACTCATTGAACCTGCCATCCATATGCGAGTCCGCCTCACAAGCGGTTCTTAGTAGGATGCAGCTCACCCAGCTCACCCTGTATGCGACTCGCCGGACACCTCACGGCGCTTCGCGCTTGGTGCAAGCAATGTCTGCCTGATCGGTGAAAACTCCACATGCTCCCTCTCGGCATTGTAGGGATGCGAGGGTCTATGGTCATACGAATACAGCCATGCATGGCATCGAGTGCCCCCCCCCCACAAAGTGTACATTGTATACCTGGTATATAAATAGGTGGGTTGGCGTCGGTTGACGACCTCGCTGTAAAACGCGGCTGTCACTGCGTGCACCAGACAACCAGGGTACCTTTTTTGTTTTTTGGGCGGTCACCACAGCTGCCGGTCGAGTTGGATCGTTTTTGTGCGGGGAGAACCTTAACTCTGCACAAGGGGGATGATCGTATCACGTAGTGTGAATGGTAAGGCACCCAAGAGGCAGTTACATGGTTGCTGTCTCTGGAACTGGCCACACCAAATAATATATCATTTCATTGACGCTGTCATCCATACGCAAAAAAAATCCGCCTCAAAGGCGGTTCTTAGTAGGATGCAGCTCACCCTTCATGCGACTCGCCGGACAATTCACGGCGCTTCGCGCTAGGTGCAGGCAATGTCTGCCTGGTCGGTGAAAACCCGACGTGCTCCGTCCCGGCATTGTAGGGATGCGAGGGTCTATGGTCATACGACTTCGGCCATGCCCATGACAATAAGAACCCCCCACCCCACCCCGATTCCCGAGAGTGTGGTCGCACGCTCAAGCTACTCACCCAAATCCCAGCCCTTGATGACGCTGCCCGTCCCGATTGTGAAGACAAACGGCTTGCCCCTGTCGCGGGATGAGTCGAACTTCTCCCCGCTCTCCACAGTGCCCGTGTAGTGCGCCGACACCTCGTACTCCGGAGGAGGGGACCCTCGCTCGTCATCCCCGGTTTGGAGGATCTGGCCAAGCGTGAGCGGGTGGGTGGGTGGACGATCAGCGGGGTGACGCAACATGAGCGAGCGAAAACGGTCAAGTGATAAGGTAAACGGAGCAATTCAAAACGGTTGGGTGGGAAGGCAGACGTGTTGTCCGTGGGGAAGCAGACGTTGTCCGTGGGGCTCTTGAGCAGAAATGGGCGCGGTGGAGGTGCTTTGCTGTCGTTTCCTCGGGTGTTTCGGGTATTGCAAACACAGTTTTCCACATTTCTTTTCTTTTCTTCGCCGTCGATTGTACATCTTCGTTTTATCATAGTTTCTTTTTAACTTCCTTGTTCGGAATATGTTTTTTTTTTTTTTTTTTTTTTTCCATCCCATTCATTATCTTCGCACATCTTCTTCTCTCTCTCCTTCCAACTCGTAACTCAGATCCGGGGTCACATAGCAGGCTCTTCTCCCCCCTTCCCGCTACGGTACGTGCCTTCATTTTTTTATCGCGAGAAGATTTCAGCCTTTTCTTCCCTCGTCGACTCGCATCGAATTGTGCCTACCCACGCTGCAAGGCGCTCTCAACAATTGAATCCTTTTTTATTTTTATTTTTGCAAATAAAGTCAAAGTCCGACCCACCTGGGGCTCGAACCCAGGACTCAAACAAGTAGAATTCGAGGTTAACCACTTGAACCACCGGGGCGACCGGCATGTATAGGTACGTACGTATGTACATATATATACATGTATTACATAGGAAGTTGCGTCTGAGCGCACGCTACTCCCAGCAAGGACATGCCGTACAGGAGGTGCGTCTCCCCAGCACAAATAGTTTGAGCTATTAATAGAACGTTCCACCAACAGATACCCAACATTCCAGTCGGTGCACGATCGTACAGCAGGTATTTCGACCGCGGGGGGCGGCTCCATTGCCGCATACAGCATATATTATCCGCCACTCGGCAAGGCTAAAAAACAAATAATATGGATGGGAACTTGGGATGTGCTTTGCTACATATCATCGAGGGTGGCTTCCGCGGACGTGGAAGAATTGCCTACGTCAGTACTTGCCGGAGGCGTTCATCGGCGACGAATACTATTTTTGCTACTGCTTATGTAGGCTAATTAGCACAACTGCTGTAGGCTACGGCTGTGCCTCATCTTGTTACCCTGCTGCTTGCGCACGCATTTTTCTACGCAATGCATTTTTTCTCCGGAACATTATCTCGTCATTTCGCGATGCTGGTGAGTGGAATCATGCCGGAAACCGCGGCATGTAGGCACAGACAGTCAGTGCACGACCGCGAGTTGACACCCACTTCCGTGGTACTGGTGCCGACGCAGGCAACTCTACAGCGGGCTCCGACAACTTTTCGGAAGAGGAAGGGAGAGAGGGAGGGTGGGAGGAACGGAGGGGACTTGTTTGGCACTGCCCTTAATGCCATCAGCCTCCAGTTTGTATTGCCACGTAGTGGGACAACGCCAGCCAGTGCGACAACGCCAGCCATAGGTTCAACAAAACTTATCTATACTCAGCAGCGTTAAGCAGTACAAGCTGCATGGTGCGTCTGCCGCGCTTTTCTACACTTTTATCATGAAACATTTCGTCATGAGATTCCTCGGAAGTACTGTAAATAGCAAGAGGACGATATTCACTCACGGATAAAGCGTACGAATCAGGTACCAAATATAATCCACGTGCCAAATAATTTCCTCTTGGTCTCCGATTTGTGCTGTGATATATCTCCACACGCTTCTTACGGCAGAATGTCACCACGGAAGGACATCGCACGTCCATTACAGATTGCAGCACAACTGCCATAGTAGGAAACATATCCGGGTTGGGTCAGTATAGGAGATCGTGATCGGATCAAATTTCAACACGATCGCGAACTCCAAGCGATTCTCGGGGTCGTAGGTCGAGGTTTCGGATGCCGATCTCGATACTTTGTCAAGCTCGAAACATCTGGACACAGGGTGAACAAGCATGACATCAAGGACCACAACAACATGAGCACCAGCAGCAGCGGGGAACAGCAACGCATCCTGTATTTGCCGAGAGTCGTTTGATGTGTGACATGTGTGACCTGCATCCCGGGCGATAGCTTCGACAACACGTAAAATCGAGAAAAATTACGAAACATCCATCCAGTCAGTGAGGATGAAAGTAGTCTACAACTTGTGTACGCTCAACGGGAGGACAAGAACAGCATATCAGCACAGTAACACAGCTGAGGACAACGAGCTTCGGTCTACTCAAACACGACAATCGTAGTGCTTCAAAAATCTCGAACGCGCTCCAACTGGCGGAAACGCCAAAGCTCCAATAAACGCGCATAATCAAAACAAAATATACGTCCCACCGCCGTTTTATTTTAGCTCTAGTGTTGATTGTAGTATGTAGCCTGTAAACAATATTGCATACCTCGGATAGATCACCTGGATCTTAACCTGCCGCTATCACATGCTGTGCAGGATCTGTGCTAAACCCAGGAAACATGTCCTACAGATCATGCAGATCATACAGTAGAGTTCTCCATGCTGTGGATAAATAACTTCCTGGGAAAATTCTCCGTAAAAAGCGGGAGAACAAAATAGGTCCCCGCTTGACTCTCCTGATCCCACCCGGACCTGATCCCATTTGGCACCCTGCTCCCACCCACAGGCACAAGGTGCAAAAATATAACTCGTGAGCGCGAACCGTAAACGGTCAGAAATCGTCGGATGCAAAAAAAAAAAACTCGCAACCCGGGCATCGTACCCAGCATCAAAATCATGGTGCTGGGCACCATAGACAGGGGAGCTACTTACACCACCCTCCACCACCCCACCACCCCACCTCCCCGCCATTAATATCAGGGTTCTTTACGGTGCGGTTTTTCCTATCGGTTATGTGCGGTTCGGTGCGGTTAACCGCACCAAACCGCACCGTAAGATTTTTGCATCTTGAAAACCACACCGCACCGCCCCGTAGGTTTTACGAAATAGGAAAACGGCACCGAACCGCACCGTAGGATTTCAAATATATCCGAGCCGCACCGTGGGGTTCCCGACATCTGAAAACCGCACCGAACCGCACCGTACCATTTACGATATTTTAAAACCGAACCGCACCGTAGGATATATCACAGCACCGAACCGCGCCGTAGGATTCACAATATATGAAAACCACACCGAACCGCACCGTGAGATTCCTGTTTTCTTAAAACCGCACCCAACCGCACCGTGAGATTCCTGTTTTCTTAAAACCGCACCGAACCGCACCGTTGGAATGCCATCGAAACCGCACCGCACCGTGTGCGATAAGATACGGTGCCAAAAACCGTTATTAATTGATCGGTTACTTAACGGTGCGGTTAACTTGAAACCGTAGAAAAACCGCCGTTCCATCGGCCGCGGAACGGGAACGGTGCCATAGGGTAACGGTTTCGCACGGCTCATGACGGTTTCTGCACGGTTTCGTGTCAAAAGTGTTCCCGCTGGCTTGGTTGATCTTATGGTATTTCATATTTTGAATATGTTTGTGGTTGAAAAACCAAATTAATTGTTCAAGGAAAAAATGAAATAGGAAATATGAAAATACCAGAAAAAAATAGGATATCTGTAAAAAACTGAAAAAAAAAATATCAGAAACATTAGAGTTGTGCCTGCGCATAATATTTTTGTATATCAAGGATCCCCGTCGGAAAGATAGTCAAAATCGAAAGCTTTCCGTCATGCGCATAATCGGAGACGAAAAGATTGCTATTAATAGATATTGGATTTTTATGTTTAAAAAATGAACACTTGCAGCAGCGGCAGCACTTTTGCAGCACCCAACGAGCAGAACAGAAGGCGTGTGCAAGCAGCAGTACCTACCTGCAGCACAGCAGCAGCAGCAAGCTGCAGAAGCAGTAAGCAGCAGCCAGCACCAACAGGCAGACGTGCGATCTAACATGCGCTCCTCGATACTCGCTGTGCAAGCAACGCCGCCACAACGAGAATATCGGCCCTCCTTCTGCGTTGTCCTCTATCCCCGAGGAGGGATCGGAGCGGCGAAGGTCACAGGAGGGTGGCGGCAAAAGGGTGCGCGCGCTTGCAGCAGCAGCCGCAAGCAGTAGCAGCGCCTGCAGCAGCGCTTGCTTGAGGTGGCTCTCTTGCTTGCAGCAGCACTACTTGCTTGCAGCAGCGTTTGCTTACGGCAGCGCTTGCTTGCCAGCAGAGCTTGCTTGTGCAGGCAGCAGCGCTCGCTTGCGTTACGTAGAGCCCCGAGAAAAAGCGTCAGAAATCGTACGAAAGCGCGGTTTTGTACGGTTCATTCATACGGTGCACCGTAGAGAAACAGCGGTTTCGTTGTAGTGCCCCGATAAAAGCCTGAGAACCGTACGAAAGCGCGGTTTAGCACGGTTTATATATATCCGGTGCACCGTAGAGAAAAGCGTGTTTTGTACGGTTTTCCTTACGGGGTTTGGAACCGTCCCGCAGAAAAACCGATTCAACGGGGAACCGAACCGAACCGGACCGTATGATATACCACTAAGCCGAACCGCACCGTAAGGTTTCCGATTTTCTAAAACCGCACCGAACCGCACCGTAGGATTTCCAATTTTTGAACACCGCACCGAACAGCACCGTAGGATTCACAATATCTGAAAACCGCACCGAACCGCACCGTAGGATTTTTCGATTTTTGAAAACCGCATCGCACCGCACCGCACCGTAGGATATACTATTAATATCTCAAAACCGAACCGCACCGTATGATTTACAATACCTGAAAACCGCACCGAACCGCACCGTAGGATTTCCGATTTTTTTAAATCGCACCGAACCGGACCGTAGGATTTTCGATTTGAAAAAACCGCACCGTGAACGGACGGATAACCGTAAAGATCCCTGATTAATATGAATACCTGGTATACGTATACACTACCTGGCACCACCCCCACCACCTCTACCTTACTATTGGGACATTTATAGTCGCAGTACGTAAACGTATACGTACAAACAGGTACAGAGCATATGAATATATATTCCTGGAAAATTATCTCGTTCTACACAGCAGTCGTTAACCCAGCTCAGATTTACGGCTCACACCCAGCAACTTGAGCTTGTCACACAGATCAAAAATATGCCTGCCCTAAACTGTGACTACGTCCGAGTAGGAATCGATGATCTGTCTGTCCCAGGCGTGCAATATTGCAAGTGCGAAGGTCGTGAAGTGATCGAAATTTACTTTCGTGTATGACGCCGTTTCGACTACAGCAGCGGTATTAATACGCACGATAGCAGTTTAGTCCATTCCAAGTACGAACGTATTGTGGATGGAAGGAGAGAAAACATTCCCGATGCGAACGCCTACGCGTGACAGACTGGCATGAGGGTCCGCGATCGCGGACAAAGCAGGACCACCCAGAATATTGTCCAGATATACCGGTATATCCCGGCAAGACTGCTGTGACCGCTGGAATAATGCCGACAGGGAGCAATGCCGCAGTGACATGGGAGGCAAGTCGCAATGCCGTGCAGTACTCTGTATATACAAACGGCTATATTGCATTATACGCACATTGCATCTGACTGCATACGCACTTCAAAACTTGGGGACGTTAAAATGTAGTCTACCCAGGGTCTACCGGTTTAATGCTTCTGGTCTAAAAAAATGCCGACGGGATTATTATTTTATTTAATATTTTCTTTCTTGTCCCCACCGGATATCTGGTAGGTCTCGTTGTGCTTACATTGCGGGCGATCGGCAGATAAACAATCAGTTACAAGGCAGTACGTACGTAGTGTCGAATTAATAGACCACTTTACGTCGACAGGTCTCATGCTTCTTTCATATAGAAAGTTTAAACCACACTATTACGGGGGACTATAGTTAATAGGACCAAATATTGTTAGTAAAAATTGTTGAATACATAGTTTTTTATGTATACCATAGGTCCTATTAACCATGGCCCCCCGTAATAAACCAACACACTACACGTAGACGTAGACTAAAACGTAACGTCAAAGATTATCCGATCTTGATCCTACATTTTCCCATGATCTTCCCGTTTCTACCCACCCATACAGCAATTTCACTCGCGGACAGCTCAAAACCGGGCGTGTTCTTGAGAGGAACTGCTGTCCGAGCTCTCTTTATGTGTTTCCAGCGCATCTGCCCATTCCTACAGAGGTTCTCCTCGGTTCTATCCGAAACTAATGACATCGAGACAAAAAAAAAAAACACTTTTTCGGGATCTTGGGGCAAATATATGGCGAGTGTCGGAAATTTGAAAAAATTGGGTAAATCTTGCCCCGTCGCGAAAAAACGAATGGATTTACCCCTTTGTGCCGTAGCAATCGGCAGGTATTAATAGTTAATATTGATACTACGGGGGGCCATAGTTAATACCCTGGTAGGACCAAGTATTGTTCGTAGAAATAATTAAATATATAGGTTTTAATGTACACCATAGGTCCTATTAACTATGGTCCCCCGTAATGGATGCTTTGAAAACCCTTGGAAAAGAGCCTTCACAAGACAGTACCTGGTATATTTCAAGAACACGTCCCATCTCATTGTGAGCTTTCTGCGAGTGAAATTGGTGTGAGTAGGTGGAAAAGGCAAGATCGGGTGAAAAGTCAAGATCCAAATCGGATTTTCCATAATCGTCGGCCTCTATGGTATCACTTCGTGGCTCTTTCATCTTCTTGAGATTTATTTCGCCGCCTCAAGATCAGGATTTTAAGACTAATTTGCAACAGCAAAAACTACTCTCCACGACGAAAACAGAAGATAGACCATACGTACATACCTGGTATATATAAATATAGTACCGGAATATGAAACATATTGGTAATACGAGTATACGTATATATGTGCTCGTAGATATTACGGGGGACCATACTTAATACCAGGTAGGACCGAATATTGTTAGTAAAAATGGATAAATATATAGGTTTCATGTATACCATAGGTCCTTTTAACTATGGTCCCCCGTAATAGGAACAAGTACGTATGATACCAGGGTATGTTGTTGTTGTTGTTGTTGTTCTCACATTAACATATACCTGGTATTGTATAATATTATAAGAACACAGGTCTTATCATACTGGAATGTTTGCGAATTTTTTTTTTGACTTTTACTTCTCCAAAAATTCTCCCGAGGTAACTTTTTCAGGTAAATTTATGAAAAAAACGCGAAAAAGTACTTCAGCGAAGTCAGGATGTCATCAAAAGTTGCGGTCACTTTTGGCTCTCTGTCTCATTGGCCTACACGCACCGATCATTATCCCGAAGCAGAACGCATCATCTCAAATCTCGAAGGATCAAAACACTGAGCATCTTCCATGCCACCATGCTGCTTGCTGTACGCATCGCGACAACCGCTGGGAGCACAGAGGTTCGAGAGGTGTAGCTAGAGTATAGCGCGCACGACCGGCGTTGGATTGTGCCAGCGGGCCGCCGCCGTTGCTACGTAGGCTACACGCTTTCGCCTGCTTGGTGACGACGTGGAGGATGCTTCGGTCCAAAAAAGGGCTCGCAATCACACTCGTACTCGTGCTCGCACAGAGCGCAACAGCTCGTGTATCATTTCGGTTCCATCACACTGGAGCAGCAGCAGCAGCAGCAGCAGCAGCAGCGGCGGCGGCAGCAGTGGCCGCGACAGTGGCGGCGGAGCGGAGCCCGCCGGCGCTGTGGCGTGCGTAGGCTGAGCGCAGCAGGAGCCAGGATCAGCAGCAGCAGCAGCAGCAGCAGCAGCAGGCAATCCAAAAAGGGAAGCTGGCTGGTGCTGGTACTGGTGCTTGCTAGTGCTGGTGCTGACGCTGTTTATTTTTGTTGCTCAAACTGCCTCTAGCTGCGGCTAGCGCTTGCTAGCTGCTGCTTGCTGTGCTGCTGCTTGCTGTGCTGCTGCTTGCAGTCGTGGGCTGGCAGTGGTGGCACCGCTGTCAACTCTGCCGCCGAAACGTTGTTGGGCTGCCTGCCGTTGCTACTCCCAAAAGCTGTTTTTTAGTTTTTCGTTCTTTTTTTTGGCGCGTTAGCCTCACCTCCCCCCTCCCCTTCTTATTTTCGGAGGCGTCGCCTGCAGGATTTGTTTTACCTCACTCGCAAACACACCGAAATCAGGAAGGGAAGGAAATTCACTCTTTTTAGCGCAATTCAAGTTTTTTTTTTTTCACCTCAATCGAAAACACGCTACTAGCTGTTAGAGCAGTATACGATGCACATATGTTCATGAGATGTTATCGTATACCTGGTACCACGTGCCACGTGCCAGGTACCTGGTATATAAACTTGCGGCACCACAAAATGCGGCGCGTCTAGGCAGACAAGATATATATCTATATATATCGGGGTACCATAGTTAGTAGGACCAAATCTTGTGAGTAAAAACGGTGAAATATATTGGTTTTTACGTATACAATACCTGGTAGGTCCTATTAACTATGGTCCCCCGTAATATTACGGGGGGCTATAGTTAACAGGACCAAATATTGTTAGTAAAAATGCTTAAATATTTAGGTTTTTATGTACACCATAGGTCCTATTAACTATGGTCCCCCGTAATATTAATAGTAATAGTGGCCACATCAGTAGTGTCGTAGTGGTGTATTTAGGGTTAGGTCGGTCGCCCCGGTGGTTCAAGTGGTTAACCTCGAATTCTACTTGTTTGAGTCCTGGGTTCGAGCCCCAGGTGGGTCGGACTTTGACTATATTTGCAAAAATAAAAAAATAAAGGATTCAATTGTTGAGAACGCCTTGAAGCGTGGGTAGACACAATTCGATGCGAGTCGACGAGGGAAGAAAAGGCTGAAATATTCTCGCGATAAAAATGAAGGCACGTACCGTAGCGGGAAGGGGGTAGAAGAGCCTGCTATGTGACCCCGGATCTGAGTTACGAGTTGGAAGGAGAGAGAGAAGAAGATGTGCGAACATAATGAATGGGATGATGAAGAAAAATAAAAAAAAATAGGCTGAGCCTCCGCCGGTTTTTGCCGAAAAGTCCGATTTATGGGTAAAAAGCCCGGGTTTTTTCCTCGAGCCGATTTTGAGGGGAGAGGGATGATTTGTAGTCCCGAGGGCCGAATTCTGCTATTAATAACACTCCAATATTCACTCGTCCTCTGTAAAAAAACGCCTAATATGCGTTGTTTTGAACGAAAACCACGAAAAGAAAAAATGGGAGCTGCATCACGGAGTTATGACGCCTGCTGGCCGATGTGAGCAGCGCTTTGCTGACAATGCACGCCGATCGAGCGTGCTTCCGACACAAAAAAAGCCCGCTTGCATGTGAACGAGCCGATTTTCACTTCTTCCAGCCAAGACGGCCGACTAACTGTTTGTTCGGTGCCGGAAAAGCCGAAAAAAGTGTTGTGGGGTGTCTACTTTTTTTTTTATCCAAGCCGATTTTAGTTTTTTTCGAGCCCAAGGCCATTTCCTACGCGGTTCGATTTCGAGCTTCAGATTTGTATTTTTCGATCTCAAACATGAATGACCCTGTTTATGCAGTCCAAAATATGGGAAATCCGATCGGAATTTTTTCGTTTCGAGAATCCGATGACCCAAAGTCGTCGGGTTGTGGGCCAAAATCCGACGGTTTGGGTCATCAAGATTTTCAAATAAAAAAATGGCATGCTCTCTAAATTCAAGATGTTATCCACAACAGCAAACAGCAGCAGAACGATCGACGAGTTGGATGGTGACACAGCTGTATCGCGACGTTGTTTCGAGCCCGACGCGCGGGCGGCGCGTCCCTCCGTGGCCAGACTACAGCAGTCGGCTGGCGCAGGCTCAGGCCTAGAGGCCAAGAGAAGCGCACTCGGCACGCACCTCTCCGTGGATGCGTATACTTGTACTCGTAGACTACATACACTGCTGTACAGCAACAGCAGTCACTCACAAAATTGAACACAAAATACCAACGCAGGTTGGCTCTAGCGCACTCGCCACGTCTCTTCGCCGCCAGACCAGAGGCAGTTAGTCAGCCTTGGCTCGGACGCTTGGGTCCTACGCGCAGGGCAGCGCCAACAGCGCGCTCTTCGCGGCGCCAAAGCACAATACCAGCAGATGGTCTCGGCGATTGCTCGAATCTCTACACACACAATACATCTGTTTTTTTTTCGCCTAGGAAGGCTTTTTCGATTTGCCAAGTTCACACCTGAAAATGCGATCGGGTCAAAATCTGAAGATGAACAATCGAACCGCCTAGGAAACGGCCTACCGAAAACCGTTTTTTTTTTATTTCGGCGAAAATGGAGAACGCCGATATATATACCTGTATATATACGGGTATTTCTTAAGCCGAAAAACGCAAGAAAGAAAAATAAGAGCGGGCGGACGCTCAGCCTAGGCGTATTGTCCTTGCCACTACTGCATCTCAGGGCTGAGGTGGCACGTCGTCCCTTTCCAGCGGATTTTCCTATCTTGAAAACTTTCAGGACCAACAGCAGTAGTCTCCATATGTGGTGCAAACCCATCTCCTCTGGCACCATCTTGCTGAGACGAAGATCAAAGATCCACAACTTGTTACCATAACGTTCGGTTTTATTGAGCTGTTTGCGGTCTTGAATCTTCTTGTCGTCGCCCGCCGTCTTCAGATTAGTCCACACGTCGTTATTTCTATATGCAGCAGTAGCCAACAGAGGCGTAAGAGGCACATGCAGGGTCTGTGGTCCGTACTGAACTGATACGAATCTGATTATAAAATACTCTGCTCGCGACAGAGACGTACAGCAGCAGTATATATATATATATATATGCACGTACGGGCGTGGTACCGGTACACTCGATAAAAACATGTGGTCACACACAAGGTTCACGAAAGAAACGGACGACATGAAAATATGTACATACTTGGTATATACGGACCTGGTACAGCAGTAGTACGAGGGACAATAGTTAATAGGACCTAGGGTATGCATAAAAACCTATGTATTTAACCATTTTTACAAACAATATTTGGTCCTATTCACTATGGTCCCCCGGAATATTAATATCAGGTAAAAGGAGATCTTGCCATACATGCATGCTGTCGAAACGTTCAAACTACCATACGTACAAAACTACGGAGCTGTACTCGTACCAGCGAAAAGCTAATCGAAATAATACAGCAGTAGTAGGAGTATTTACTCGAAGAATGGTCACAGCAATACGGTTGTCACAGGCCGCTAAGTCCCTATCTACCACCTACCCTGGGGCTAAGTTAACATTCCACATCGGGGCTGGTAGGTCGGACGTAGTACCGCCGCACCAGGACTCCATGTTGCCCCGTTCTGAAAAAGCCAAACCGCCGCACAGCAGCAGCCGCAGCAGTAGTGGTGTGGTGGCAGTCACCACCCTATATACCCACTATACAGTTTTACAGATGGCTCGTACACAGGTACACAGCAGGGCGCCGGAAGCAAAAAAACGCGACACATGCGTGGATATACAGTATGCCCGAAAGCCACCTGACAAAGTGCGTGTAGACCCCTGGCAACATTTTTTTCGCCTCCATAAGGCTGGGTCTTAGGCATTTGTTTTTGAGTGATTGAAAAAGGCAGGAAGTCGGATTTTCCACCGGCAAAAAGCCACACCAGATCGGTGCGCAATGTGCCGTCTTACCGTGATTTTGGTTTTATTTCATGGGAGAATTAAAAGAACAGAACAGAACCGACGTTTTAAACTCCACGTGGACCACGACAAGAACGAGAGTACTTCACGCCGGGTTGGGCGATCAACAACCTTCACCACTAGCTCCTCGAAGGAAGCAACGGAATGTGGAACCCTCTGGGGAGCTGCGTAAGGGGTTTGCTAGTCGCTGGACGCAGGAGCTCTCTCCCTCGCGGAGCATGAGCTGCTTGCGGCGGTCGTAGTCAGAAAAAAACCGTTATACTGGTAGATTGTTTTGATACTGCTGCCGTAGTCTCGTCCTATTCGTTATTCGTTTCCAAAGTTGTTTTGCCCAGAACAGCTGCAGTTGGGCGGCCGCAAGGGAAAGATGGTGGCCAAGGTACTGATGCCCTCCCTCTCCGTGGTGGCCGATGCACAAGTGCTGGAGCCCAGCAGTGTACAAGCGTAACCAAGCATGTAGCGTCGTGACCCGTCATGAACCCAGTCTATAACCTAAACAAAATTGTATAATGCCACCGAGGTCTTGTGCAAAAGCAAATTTTATCACTTTCAGAGTTGATCAGAAAAGGCTGCAAAAAAAAAGCATTTAATCGAATTTCATGAGTGATAAAATCTCGGAGGAACATTTTTTCCACCAAACAGGCCCCATAAGACGTGATTTTGATAAAATCTGATCAGATATGGGACCAGATACCCTGAAGCCTCCGTAACAGTCATACAATCACCTCATATAAAATTGCATAAAATCCGGCCTAAGCAATCGAAAAAAAGTGTCTCGAGAAGTTTCCTAGCCTCCGGCGAAAAAGACACGCGCAACAAGTTTTTCGCCTGTGGCGGAAACCGTTGCTCTCCCCGAAACTCGTGTTGCCTGCCGGCGCCTGTTGCGCAAGAACGCAATTCCGATCCGATCTAGCTGTTGCGCCAGCGCAACATCCATTAAGAGTTAAGGCCTTGGTATGTAGTATACAGGTATACAGGTATACGAAGTGAATGATCAACCACGTGGAATGAGGATGGATGAAAAGGGTGACTGCTGTGATTGATGGCTGATGGCTTCCCTGAGGTCTGCGTATGGGGGTGGGAGGAATCGGGAATCGAACCAAGAATAATCAGCATGTTGGTTCATATTCTGGGTTGAAAGAATCGACTTCGTTCGATGGCTGCACCACGTGCCATTGTCGTCGTAAGTATTGTTGTTATTGTTTGGTACATCGCGTGAGTGGCCAGAATACTACCAACTGGGTGCGTGGGCACGTGGGCACAGCACGGGACGGTGCTTTTAATACGCAGCAGACTACGGTATTAGAACAAGTGTATCATACTATGTACACCATACTTCTGTATGATCGTGCGTCCGAATATCATAAAACACACGAACAGACACAGCCAGTGCTGATGCTGGTGTCACCGCCAGCTCTTTTTCAACTGAACATAAACGGCACGATACGCCAGCCGCGGTAGATCTGTCCGCGCAGGCGCGATATATACCTGGTATATACATACCAGGTAACTCGTTTTGTGTCCGCATGTCTGCATGAAACAACTAATAAATATAAAATTGGTGCTGTTTCACAATGAGGTAGGGTTTTGTCAAAGTTTGTAAGGCATTGTTTTCCCGACGGCAATGTTTTCTGGGGTTCCGCAAACGACGGCCATCACCTCGACCCGGAATCTATAACCCTAACCGGAGGCCTGCTTGGTTTTAGAGACGCTGGGTCGTTGTGCTTGGAAAGACTCCGCCGAGAGGGCACATGTAAGGATTTTTGCGTGCGCGGGCAGATCTGCGCTATATATGATCTGTTACAGCTCGGATGATAGATACCCCTGGGCGGGAGAAGATATACCTGGTATATATATGAACACTATTAATATTAGTATAATGTTTACTATCAATGTTATGAAACAAAGTCAGATACAGCAGTATCAGCGATGAAGAGATGGCTTCAACCAAGGGCTACGATAGCGACACGCACGGCTGCTCCCAATCATGTACCCTCGGGTACCTGGTACCAAGGTAGGTAATAGGCAAGAAATGGAAGGTTATATATCATCTGTGGTACAATCCTCTTTGTGTGACCACATAACTTGTATCTCTTCTAGGATTGAAGAATCGGCACGGACACTGGTTGTGCTGGATGTCGACGGGTAGAAAGAACGGTTTAATGTGAAGAACACACACACACAATCCTCTACTGTACGTACCTGGGTATCTGATCATTTAAAGCTTTTGCTTTGGTTCAATCATAACTCCTTCTGCTGCTGTTTTTTTTTTATACGTACCAGGTATTATTCAAGCTCCGCGAAAGTGTACTGGTGGTCGCGTGACACTCCCGCCCACTGACACCGTTATTGTTGTTTTGTGGTTGTTGTTTCCATAGGGTGGCCGTACAGCTGTCTGTAAAGTTAACTATAATAATATGCTCGTACAGCAGTAGAAAGATATACCGTCGGGGGTTGGAGGGGTATGTATCATCGTGGTTGATGACGTGTACATCCATCGTAACAGCCTTATATACCCACACGACTACGTATTATTAATGATAACCATTTCGCGAGCCAGAGACTGCAATAGAGGAAGCTGGTCCTGGTGGTGCGACATGCACGCACGCTTGCACTCCAGCATATTGATGAGAAGTACTACTACTGCAGTTTGCTCAAGCTACATGGCATGAACATGAGAAACTTATCTGGCCGGAGAATGGGCCCCGATTCAAACAACGAAGATATTCTAGAAGAGCCCGCCAACTCGACACAAAGCACCCGTCACTTGCCTGACAAGATGCTTTGCACTTCGCACTGCTGTAAGATTTTCACGCGGCGAATATCGAATACCACCTGGAACTGGAATATTACGTACAACCGATCTTCGACCAGAGAAAAGCACAGCCGCAGTCCAGGTCTGCCGACATGCTCGGGGACTTCTGCCGGTGCAGAAGCAGCCCACTCTGCCGACACGCTACCGCCGGGAGCACTGGGCTGGACAGCAACAGCATACGAAGCCGCCCAACCAGGACCCAGCTGTACATTTTTACGTTCACCATTTACATTTACAGCAGACATGGTGGTTTGGTGGTCTGGTGGTGGTTCAGACGAATCCACGCGAACGGTGCTGGGCAAACTGTGGCACCCTTACCTTTTTGAGAATTCCACCATCGCCGGAGATATCCACCCACTCGTCACTACCAGCAGGGATCTCGGAGGCGGCAGGTTCCATGGCTGTGGGCGAGTGCTTGACTTTTTTTATCGATGTGGCATGGATGGATGTTCTGGGAAAAGGAGTCACTAAAATATTCGAAGCGTTTTTTTCGAGGGGAAGACTAGCTGATTTGTTCTACGGAGAACGACGTGGCAGGCTGAGGCCAGACAGAGGCCCGTGGGATGCATGTGGCCTATGCGCGATCCGCGATCCTGGATCCGTGACATGAGGTGGCATTTTTCCGTGGCAATGGTGCTCATTTACGCTCCATGTACTTAGCTTCACGAGGCATGGCACAGCAGTGGCGATCCCTTTTCAATCAACCCTCAACGATTCCTCCATCTTACCTTTTGCAGCAAGTACCTGGTACCCTGGTATGCAATAATATATGGGACGCAACGTAGATGATGACCGTCATTGTGACCGTTTTCGAAGCAGCAGGCCTCACCGTATCCGAAAGGAAAACGGAGACCATGCTGCTGCGGACACCGAATCAGGCACCTCAGACCTCACCGCTCGTCATCGAAGCTGCGGGACAGAGATATAGACAGACGATGCAGTTTTTTGTACCTGGGCGGCCTTGTCGTCGCAAGCGCTGACATTACGCCAGAGATCACACGACGGATGGATCCGACTCGCATGGGCATTCTACAATCGGTTCAAACGGGAACAGTTAGTACGTATGATATGGAGGATGCCCCGTTCACTCTAAAAGTGCGCATGCTAAAGGCCGAAGTGATGGAGACCCTGCTGTACGGGTGCGTGACGTGGACTCTTGGTCAGGAGCACTTCGCTGAGCTCCGAACGGCACACCACAAACTCCTCCCCTACGGATCATTGGCTTCCAGCGCCGACAACGCCCTGGCCACCTCATCATGTCGTACGCCAAGGTCCTCAAAAAGGCACAATGCGAGAGCGTTGAGACGACCATCCGCAAAAGACGCCTCCTCTTTGCGGGGGGCGTACAGCGGACGGCCTGTAAGCGGCTGACCCGCCGGGTGATGTTTGGGAAGATGGCTGGTGAGGAGAACCCAGCGCCAGGCCGACCAGAAAAGAACTTGGCCCAGTGTCTAGCAGAGGACCTCAGGGGTTTTCAAGCCACTGAGGGGTCCACGGAAAGCTTTCCTCTGCTGTTCGGAGTAGAGACGGTGTTCAAACGACCCTAAGAAGAGCGGGAAGTGGTGCCGGGGCGTCGTCGAAGCGGCGGGTTGATTCATGGCAAGGTGGCACAGGGACGAGGCACAGAGGAGCCGGCTGCGCCGCGCAGCTGAGGACGCTAAGAAAGGCGACAAGGGGAGGGGGTGGGGGGGGGGGAGGGAAGCCGTATACTGATACAGCTGTCGACAAATAATGCAGAAACGAAATGATAGATCGGGTGGCTAGGTATCGGCTCGACTAGCTCTTACAGACGTTTGCCTGCATCTCCCTCTCCTTCGTGTTGCTTCGTCCGCGCAGCAGATATCTGTCCTTCCTGAGTATGTACATGCTTTCCGTCTGGCAGCCTTCCTGAAGTCCTTGCGCCGTTTGTATTATGTTCCATTTCATATTTTTGGTTTCGGTTTCATTGCCTTTTTGTTCTGATTTCTTCTGGTCTTGTTTGTTGACATTGTGTTGTTGTGTTATCGTACCCGGTACGCTGGCATTTCACTTGCTTGACACTTGAGTTTGCGATTATTTTTATTTTTGGTCTTCCTGTGACCACAGAATCAGTATCTCTTTAGGATAAGGAATCAGGACGGACGCTGGGTGTGCTGATGAAGCTGGGCAGAAAGGACGATTTAATGTGAAGACAACAACAACGTACAGGAGGATCGTTTTACGAGTACGAGAGACAAGTATAACGTCCGAACGTCAGGTAAAACTTCAGAAATCAGAGAAAGACATCTCGTACTTACTACTCTGTGCGTTATACTTTGCGAAATAAATACGTCTACCTCGTACTTACTATCGGACATAAGAAATACATATTATCAGATTCAGATTCTATCTGGAGCTATAGGGTGGTAAGTTGACACACGACATGAGAACGTGGAAGTATTTTTACCAAGCCGCCAGAGGATAAAAATAAATAAGTAAATAAAAACTGCCCTCTACCTGTACCTGCTACCGTCGACGACAAGGTATAATAGGAGTATATACGACAGCATGCAAGCGACTTGCAGTGGTACGAAGTGGTGGCACGATTTGCTTCACAGATAGAAGTGTACATCATCACACACACATCTCACGTAATCATAATGCCTCTTCTTCCCGCCCACCCTTCCTTACCTTCAGAAACATCGAAAAATCAACTTCCATCCAAAAATATCTCAACGTAGTCTCAACCGCAACTCTCAACAACCGGCATCATCGAACTCATCCATTTGCTTGATCGATCTGTTTTCTCATCGTAATGTTCTCGATCATTCAAGAATCAGGATACATACATGTTCATACGAAGCTATATAATAGCCCTCGTATCTTCACCCTTTTAGAACCGCAGTCCCGTTTTGGGGACAAAGTACTTATAATTTGAGTGGACTGTCCCCAAAGCGGGACTGCGGTCCTAAAAGGTTTGAGCCCTTGTATTATTGTCTTCTCATATAATACAACAGGTAACATCTTAATCCTCGTATCTTGATATCTACATTAGGCTCTTGTATATATCCCTTCCTCGCGTTTCGCCGCCCCACCCCCTCTTCGTTAGCGAAGGAATCGAACCAGCCAGCCAACAACGCTGCCTGTTTGTAGTTTGTGGCGGAAATGTTTTGAAAATGCAAGGAGATGATAAAAACAGCAAACACAGCGTTCTTACAGCATTTATTAGAAGTAGTCTAGTGGATGGTGGTGGTGATACGGGGGACCATATTAATTGGCACCTGGTGGTAGTACGGTACCCACTAAAACCTACCTGGTACCAGGTACCAGGTATTCATTTCGCTATTTTTACTACCTGGTATTTAATAACAACATTTGGTCCTATTACGGGGGACCATAGTTAACAGGACCAAATATTGCTAGTAAAAATGGTTAAATATATAGGTTTTTATGTATACCCTAAGTCCTGTTAACTATGCCCCCCCGTAATAGTTACTATGCTCCCCCGTGACAGTAGTTTCAATATTACGGGGGGCCATAGTTAACAGGACCAAATATTGTTAGTAAAAATGCTTAAACATATAGGCTTTTATGTATACCATAGGTCCTGTTAACTATGGTCCCCCGTAAATCGTAAGTAGTCGCAGTAGTACAGTGGGCGTCCGGGGTTAAGAAACGTCAATTTGGTGTCCAGGGTCAAATGTCGTTTTTCCCGACCTTGATATACTGTAACTCTATTGTATAAGATTGAGAGCTGGTCCCACTCACTGTTGACCTGATACTTGACCCAATTTTCTGATTGTTTGTGCCGATCTGAGCCTTTTTTTTCTCAACATACATAATGTTTCTCAACTGTAGGCGCCAACTGCTGTGTAGTAGCACAGTAGTAGTACTACAGCAGTAGTAGTAATGCTAGCAGTCTGCTTGACTACGGTGCCATAGTTGTCTACAACGGAACAGTTAGTCAGGTACATAACTCAAGTACAGTAGTATTAATAGTACTTGTACAGTAGCGGCAGTATGCAATCACTCACTGGGGAATAATATATTATTGTGGCCATCGTACAGCAACGGGACAAAAAAGATGCTGCGCGGGTGGCAAGCATGCAGCAGGATGGAGAAATGGCGAGGGTAGTACGCGTTGCCACTCACAGAGAAGCCAAAATAAGAAAAGTAGCTCAAGCTGTCTCCATGGTCCATACACTAAAGCTGTAGTAATATTACTGTAGCTGTAGTTCCGAGAGATTGCGTCGGGGTTGTTGTCATGGTCGTTGACCAATGATCACAACCCAAGCACAGACCCGGGTGCCCCGCACCAAGAAAAAGGCCATCAGTCCTTTCAAGTCGATTGATTGCGATAATATTCACGTCATCACTATGGAGTCGAAAGTTTCCGTCTAAGTGACGGTGTAGCCTTCCAATGCCTGGCCGGGCCATATACACCGCGGCACAATAATTCTAGACGCACGCCATAATATACCATGACACGATAAAAAAAGTATTTGGAGAGCGTTTTTATGTGGCCCTACGAGCAGAAGAAAAACACACGCCGAGTAAGCCCCCTCATCCGCAAAAAAAAAATATTAGGAGTATCAAATAGCTCGATCCTATCTTACTTGGAAAAAGACGAAACGACGATACTGATCGTTGCATGCGACCCACTAAAGAGTGCCACGACCTTTGTTTTCCGACGTGAAAAACGCAAAAACAAGCTTTCACGTGATCCCATCGCTACCGCCACCCACCGCGAGCCGGAGAGAATAAAAAAAAAAAGCTCCGAATAACGACAAAAGAGAGCGCGAGCACCATCGAAACGAGGGACCGATGCTCCACACGGATCTTTCTCGGCGTGTGACACACATGACCGGACCAAGCTCAATACATGGCACTCTCCTCCTGTCCCGCGCAGCAAGTCAGCGCCATTCGCCACCTACAACAAACACCACCACCACAAGCAAACGACACATGGCCCCATTCGGCCACAAACTATGTAACTCTACCCCTGCCCACAAATCCTACTCCTACACCGCACCAAGGGCCCGTCAAGGCGTCAAGCCTAGCTCGGGCCGGAGCTTGCGGGTGACGGAGCTGCCCTTCTCCACTCCTCCTCCTCCTCCAGCCTCTGCGCCAGCGCCAAAATTGACCCTGTTTCAATCAAGAAGCTAACAAGCTTCTCATTTTCAACCAAGGCTTCGCCGTCCCCCCCTCCGCTTGAGCTCCGGGCTACCGCACCACCCGACACCTTCCGGTCAAGCCTTTGCTTTGCCGGGATAGACACCCGACTGCCGACAGCAAGGGTGGCCTCGCCGTTCCCTCTCGCGCCTGTCAGGTTCGACGCGGAGAGCTTGTTCACCGAAGCGGTCAAGGGGGACAGTGCTTTCGCGGCAGGGAGCAGCAGCGGTGGAGACTCGACAGACTTCGGGGCTGCTGACAGCGACGGTGACTTCCCCCCCATCGCTGCCTGCGCCGGAGGAGGGCCGATGACACCGGCTCGGTTCCTCGGGGCGGGAGCCCTAGCAGACGGAGACGGCCCCGCAGTGGCATCCAGCGAACCATTAATACCCGTCCCCAAAAACGGTATCGGTCTCGCGTCGACGACAGGCGCAGACGCACCCCAGACCGATCCCGGTCCCGGGCCTGGCCCCGGTCCTGGTCGTTGAGGGATGACGCGCGGGCTACCCGTTCCGTTCGTTGTCGCGCGGAGAGATTTTGACGACAAGACAGTCGCGGACGCGGCTGCCGAGGACATGGACATCATCGGCTGGGGAGCGGGTCTGGGTACGCTGGCCCACGCGCTCCCGCCCCCGGCCCTTCCACCGCCGGCGGAAGGGACAACGTGAACAGGCGGAGCGCCTACTGCGGCGGGAGGGGGAGGGGAGGCCCGCGGAGCAACCGCGGCAGGGGGCGGCGTCGATACGTTCGATCTGGCCTTCACAGCTCGCACGGTCGCCGACGGGCTTGACTCGCTGGCCCACTCAACGACCGAAGCCCCACCCCCGCTCCCAGGGGGGGGCGCCGACGGTGCGACCCACCCCGACGCCGCGTCTCCTGCCCGCTGCTGCCCTTTACTCCACTTCGTGTGCTTCGGGCCGGCGGTCGACCCAAGCACAGCCCCGTTGCCGGAACGTTTCGCGGCGGTAGATCCGGCGGCCTGCTGCCCGCCCCTGCTCCCGACGACCACCCAAGGCTCCTCATCGTCATCCTCGGCGGCTAGGCCGTTCTCCGCTATAGGGGTAGAGGGGTCGGGTGGTGCGATGGCGGTTTCACCCGCAGCGCCGGCCCTAGCCCTCCCGCTGCCCCTGGCGGGGGCGGAGGTGGGCGACCTGCTGCTGCTGCTACTGCTGCTGCTACCTCTGTCAGCCGTTACTGTCGCCGTCGCGGTTGCAGTTGTTGCTGCCACTGCTGGCTGCTGCTGCTGCTGCTGCTGCTGCTGGTCTCTCCTCCCCTGCTTCTTCCCCAATCGTCGCTGCTGCTCTTCTGCGTGCGGCTCCCGGCCAACGGCGGTTGCCACAGCTCCAGTCGATGGCGTAGCTTTCGGTGGCGTCGCCACCTCTCGCGGTGGTGGCGGCGAGGAGGTCGGCGGCGGCGGCTTCGCCCGGGGCGTTCGCGGCGCTCGGGAAGCGTTCTTTGCAGCCGCCGTGACGGCGATCGCGGTGGCGTTGATGATAGCTGCAGCTGAAGAAGTCGGGGCGGCGGGAGTTGCGATTGTAGTGTAGGCGTTTTGAGGAGGGGAGGGGCTGTACTCGTCCTCGCTGTTGCTTTCGGTGGAGGCGCTGCTACTGGTCTTGTGCGGCGAGGGGGATCGGTGGTGCCCCTGAGGCTGTTGGGAAAAAAAAGCGACGGAAAAAAAGCGAGGGCAAAAAAAAACCATTAGTCTCTACATACCATGGGAGGGCAGACTACAGTAGCGGAGAAAACAAAAACAGGGTAGGGGCAAAAAAGTGCAATCCTTGCTGCTGCTTGACGCTCTTTAATACTGCAGAGCGAGCGCGGCGCATTTACTTCGAGGCTTGCACCATGAGTATGGTTGCCGCCCAAAACACAAATGGCGGAGTCATCCAAGCACTCATTAATAGTAGGGGATAATAACAGGGTCTTCTTCGTACACAAATTCCTCGCATTCCTCAAACCAGCCGGTAAACACGCAACAGACACGCAACAACCCGGCAACAAGGCCTCTGGCTCCAAGTCGCACACATGAGAGGCGTCTTACTTGGAACGAGAGCGAAAGCACTCCTATAACGGGGGACCACAGTAAATAGGACATATATACGGTACGTACAAAAAACTACCAGGTATATATTTACCTATTTTTACTATTAATATTACGGGGGACCATAGTTAATAGGACCTATGGTATACACAAAAAAACTATATATTTAACCATTTTTACTAACAATATTTGGTCCTATTAACTATGGTCCCCCGTAATAACAATATTTGACCCCATTTACTACCAGGTGTGGCCCCCCGGGATAGGACATACCGAAAACCACAACGGATACAGCCGCAAGAGGCCCGATGACTCAGGCATCCTTCCGGATTGGTAACGGTCAAATTCATCTTCGTAAGGAAACACAGCTGCCCCGTGCTCTTGTATCGCACGGTGGGCACACGGGTGTTTTTGTTATTAATAAGACACCCAACGGTGTGATGGGCCGTGTCGGGATGGGTGTATGGGGGGGGCGCACTACTGTAGTAGGTGCGGGACACACAAGGCACATGTAGACATGGAGTAGAGCATCAATACAAAGTGAAATACCGGCCCCCTCCCTGGTTGATATGAAACATATTATATCCCCCAGGTAGAAACACGCCTGCTGTCTCTAAGTACGTGGTCCCAGACCGTTACTCAGACATCTCGTTCACCTACTAATAGTACACTCAACTTCCCCCCATCTAGGTGAATACCTGGTAAGATAATAGAGCATTGCGCATACAATCCCGACGAGTACAAGATTGAACTCACCCTGCGCGATAATTTTTGTTTTTCAGATCAGAACCGCAAGTTGCGAGGACCATCAAGTTTATGGGACGGAGGAGAAGGGGAACCGACTGGCAGGGAGTGGCAACGAGAGCACGTGCGAAGGAGCGGGCCGGTTGGGCTAATAGGGTGATGAGGTGACCGTGGAGAACGGCAGTAGAGGACGGCACACGGAGACCCACGACCGGCGCGCACACCATCACGAGAGCAGCTATCATCGGTTTCTTCTGGTTTTGTTTTTTACGAGGCAATCATTTTTTTGTTTGGATCATCACCTTTACTTTCCAGGCCAACACGTCAAGGCTTTACCCTCAGCGATTTTGTGGCCAACCCATTGTCACAGGTGTCGTCCTTTCTCCCCCCCGGTAGGTGTTTTCATTTTTATGGCGCATACTTGGTACGGTTCTGCATTCCTACTGCTCATCGATTTTCTTCGAATTTAGCTACATCACGCTCGGGCGCTTTCCGCTCATCACCTTTTTTGCAAGAAATAGTTCCTACGATATTGCACTCGGTGAGACTCGAACCAACGAAATTGATCTTAATAGGCACGCGGACCACCTACCAAGCTGCTGGGGACGCCGGCACGTACCTTTCATTTGCGTCATTGATTTTGGTAGTGTCGGCGAGTTGTAAACCCTTCATGGGGAATGACCCCCGGCAATTATCAGGGATGTGCTGCACCTTTTGTCAGACAGTCCCGGAAGACGTGGCCATCGTTGGTATGTGTATGGTAGTTTTTGGTTCGATTGATTTTGTTTTCACTGTATGTCCGCGAGTTGTCACTCTGACAGCACCCCAGACAGCAGGGGTGTTCCTTTCAGTGTTCACGACTACCGTGCGTTTCGTACGGTGTAGGCAGCACTCCAGACAGCAACACTGTAGTCAGTAGCCACGAGTTTGTTCGTTGCGGGAACGGGGGGAACTCTCATGCTGCAGTTGAGTGGATACCCGAGGCCATGCTATTACGGGGGACCGTAGTTAACAGGACCTATGGTATACATGAACACCTATATATTTAACCATTTTTACCAACAATATTTGGTCCTGTTAACTATGGCCCCCCGTAATAGTTCAGTTTGCACGTTGATGTAAATTCATGTGCGCGCCTCTTTCGTCTCTCCCTACTACGGGGGGCCACAGTTAACAGGACCTATGGTATACATAAAAACCTTAACAAATGTTACCAACAGTATTTGGTCCTGTTAACCATGGCCCCCCGTAATAGGTGGGAAGCGTCGTGCTTCCCAGGCGATTTTTTTTTTTAATGGTTTTTCGGATCTAGGGACTCCTTCGTCAGAGAGTTAAACGTGAGAACAACAACAACAATAACAGCAACAACAACAACAACAAGTGTAACAGATACTCAATCTCCCTGGGAGCGTGCGCGCTGGAGAAATAATAACTGTTACTACGATAAGAGTATTTTTAGATACATGCCGCGTGACCCAGTAAGCCAGTGGGTAGTGCTACATAGCCATCAATTTTGTTCCGAGCACCGAGCACACCCAGCGTACCTTCTTCCCCAGGACTTGTGATCGTTGCACGGTAACTCTTCCCCCCTTATTCTTCCCAGCGCCTCCTGCGCGCTTCGAAACCGGCGAGTTCTTGCCTCCGTCGACACCGACACCTTGCTCGTTAACACCACTGACATCGAGCACCTTGGCTTTCTTCGCAGGGTCCACCGGTACCGGGTCCTTAGCCGCGTTCTTCTTTTTTTCTCGCTTCTTCGCCTGCACCACAACGATCGGAATCGTTCGAAACCACATTTCGGAACATTCGACAACCGGCGAGGGTTGGTATTGTGCTAAACGCACATGGAGGGGGGTTCGGGGTGGGACAGCATCATCAATCGCAGGAAAATCGTCCACGAAAAAAATCAGCCGTGACCTTGACGCGGAAGCACCCGCATACGTGCGAGCGCATAATGTTACATACTACGCCCACGACCACCCGCTATTCCAGACTCTAGCACGTTTCGTCGGGGTCTTTATTCACTTGTTCTGCGCGCTCGTCGCAATTCGTCGGTGCTGCAGAGGGGCGTCGCATTTCCGGCAGACGGAACGAAACGCCTCGAATGTAGGAGAACCTCGCCGCAAGGGAGAGGGGGATATTTCGCGGATCGCACTACCCGCGAAAAGTCGAAAGCCACGGGTCGCAATACGCCAGATAGTTAGCTACAGAAGCTTCCAAATCGAAAGCCACGGGTCGCAATACGCCAGATAGTTAGCTACAGAAGCTTCCAACTCGAAAGCCACGGGTCGCAATACGCCAGATAGTTAGCTACAGAAGCTTCCATGGGAGTAGATGGAAATAGATTGAAGCTTCCACGGAAGTAGATGGAAGCTAGCTTCCACGGAAGTAGATGGAAGTTTCAGCGGAAGTAGGCGGACGTTTCCGAGGAACAGCGAGCGGCAACACGCGAGACAGTGAGAACACCACGGCCCGCGGTTGCTTGCGCAGCTGCGCCGAGTTTTTCCACGTGCAACATATAATATATAGAATATATATATACCAGGTTTATACAAAGTACATGAGTGTTCGTTCGAACCTTCTTGCTTTTCTTCGCCGCCTGCTGAGCCTGCTTGCCCTTCTTCTCCTTTCCCTCCATCTCTTCCCAAAGCTTGTCCTGTTCGGCCAACAAGCAACCACGACGAGCGATTTTTTTATTTTAGGAATGTTCTTCCATACAGAGGACAGATCACGACTTAATCCATTTACAGTAGATCGTAGCCTGCCATAATGGCATGCTGTACGAATAGGATCAGCAGAGTACAGATCTAACCCTGGGGGAAATGGTAGGGCGATGCAGATTGTGCGGGTCTGACCCGGCGACATCAAGCGACGGTAGATTGTACAGATCAGGAAGCCACCTTCCCTCAAAGATCTAGATCATGAAGTAGGAGCAGTAGATGATCTGTCTGTCGGAGGTGTGCTACCGCCCACAAATGCGATCGCCTCCCCTCCACAACCATCAAGGGCGCTTGGCTGGGCTTTGACGGCTAGTTAGCCTATTGCGGTATTCATAGTTGGATGGCGAAGTGAGTATTAATAGTTGGAAAGCGAAGTGAGCCAACTTCTGCAAAAGCCAACCACCTTGCAGGGCAACTATGAGGTGCGATCGTTTTTTAAGCGCTCGACTTTTGCAGAGCGGGAATCTTGTAGTCAGCAAAAGCCAAGTCACAGCCCTGTTGCAATAGCAAACACTGACAGCACCGACAACACCGAACCGATACCTGGTAGGCGAGGTGGAAGACGGTGCAGTCGCAGGAGCCGCAGACGTGGCAGTTGCACTCCGCGCAGAAGGTGGCGCTGCTAACGTGGCGGCTGAAGGACCGCCGGCAGATGGCGCACGTAACGAAATACCTCCCCCACACTCGGTTTGCCCTTCACGACAGACGATCGCGACAGTCCAAACACGAGAGAGCGAAAGACCGTAACTACCAACGGTCATGCATTGCTCGAAGGCAACAAGTACAGTAGACTAAATACACCCATACACGGGGAACACAAACGACAGAAAAACAACGGTCATGCATTGCCAGAGGGTAACAAGCATAGGCTAAATACGCCGCCACCACAATCCACGCAGAGGGAGCAAGCAGTAGCAACCAATGCTCGTGCACTTGCGCGAAGGAAAAACCGAGCCCTCTGTTGTTGCTGTGTCGACATATTTCGGGACCGTTCTGATTAAACATCAACATACAAACGGTCCTTGAGTTTCGAGACAGATAAGATAGATAGACCACTCCCGCTTGATGATCTAGATCTTCAGGGGTGTATACATCCCTCTTTTGTATGATTTGTATGATCTAGCTCACGTCGCCGGGCGGGAGCCGTGTAATCTATGCGATCTACCAGGTATCACATTCTTCCGGCATTGGATATGTACTGTGCAGAATCTCCACAGCCTCCCACAGCGGCAGGTAAGGAACTAGATTATCTACAGTATAGCATGATCTATCAGTGCATGATCTGTGCGAGGCGTGAAACGGTCCTCATGTTTCCAGACCGAGTGGTAGGATTTGATCATCTAAAGCACTACCCACCACGTCCTGTATGTTTACATACTCGTGTCATTAGCATGCCAAGTACAAGGGGAGGGGAGTCGCCGCGGCGGGCTGACGCCCCCGTCTGCGACTCCGCGTATCCCCGTCCCGGTCAAGATTGGTAATTTCAAGCCGAAGCCGCACGAAGGCGACTTTACTGCTGTCAAAGGGGTGAGCCACAGTAACACCGCACCTTGTCCGTTGAAAAAAAACAAAACGGAAACTTGACTGTATAGTAGGTACTCTTCATATATACTTGGCAAAGTCGCGTCATCACTATTAATAGCATACATGAAGGCTAGCCAACAAGGCCAAGGTCGGTGATTCCGGATGGCACGCAGGTGGTGCAGGTTGCAAGCGCCATCGAGTCTGCAGTAGGAGGGAAGACACACAACTACACGCTGTTGAAGGGTCCAATTTCATCATCGAAAAATTGCAACTACGTCGGCATCTCCTCAATAGTGCCGGTATGCGCCAGCCAACAATACCGCTACTCCGCACACGACCAAATCTGCGCCAAGCGATCTGCACAGCCACTACAGCGGGCAATCGGCACTACTCAACTTGGCCGGCACTACAGAGAGGCCACTACTATACATACACTACCTAGTACTGTAGAAGCGTCCTCCGTTGGGCAATGACATTCAAGGCACATCACGGCAGCAACCCAACCCGGCGCATCTTCGGGCGAAGACAAACAAAAAAAAAAACGAAACAAGGACGGCGAGGCCGTCGCTCGAACTCTAGGCTAACTGACCTCTTGGCGACGGCCGAGTTTTTGTGCGCCTCCAGCGCCTGAATCTTTTCGGGGGTGAGCATGCATGCGTACGGGTTCGTATACGCGCCGGCCTCCCCCCCCAAGTCGCCCTCGTGCCCGTCCTCTGCCGCCGTCGCTGCCGCCGCCGCTGCCGCCGCACCTACCGCCGCTACGCTCGCGCACTCCATGCAGTGCCCTCCCCCGTGATCCCCAATGTCTTCAGCTCCCTGAGCAGTTGGCGTGGAGGCGTTTCGACGAGGGTGGGGGGAGGGGGCAGGGGCGGAGAAAGCCAGAGAACAAGCAAAACCCCTGTAGGTAAATTTATGTTTTACTGCCGTATAAAAGTGTCGTCGATTATCGTGAGGCCGGTTTCGTGGAGATACTGAGGCAAGGTGCAATGGAAGCCTTCCATGGCTCTTTGATTGAGTTCACGACCGAGTTTTATGTATCCCATGTCCCTGGACGTTACAAAAGTAATGCTGTCCTCTGTTGCTCACAATAGGTACAGCAGTAGCCCTTGTGCAGCAGGAGCAGCAACGAAAACAGCAACAGTAGTTTGGGGGACCTAGTTTCAACGACCACGGCATCAAAACTAGTACAGTAGTAGTATGCCTCGGGCATGTTGTACAACTCCTTGCGTTGTATTTCCGTTACTACTGCACCAGCAGCGCCGGGTTGCTGCGTGTGGGCCAATGTTGTAATTAATTATCACACATACATACGTACCAGGAATGTGATTTCAATCGACGCTACTCGCCTCTGATGTTCCGAAACGGAAAAATAAAGGAGAGGACTTTCAGATAGAGGGAACCTTCCGAGAACATTCCGTGTTTTGCTGCTAGAGAGAATGAGGCGTGTTGGTTCATAAATTATACAATAGGCGTGTTTGGAGAATGTATCTTCATGGTATACTTATCATAGTAATTGTTTCGTTGATTGCGTGAGCGTCAATGCCAAGTGGGTCCAGCGTGGGACGGTGCTTGCAGACCGGTACGCCATACGAACAGACACTGCTGCTGTTGCTGCTGCTGCCAACAGCCGGCCCGCAATCGCTGGGCCAGATGAATACCGTACGACACGCATACAGCGGGGGGGGCACCAACCTGGTCCGCGTGCGAGTGAGAGGCGATGGCACTCCTGACGACTCTAAGGTCGCCTACGCTGAGCACCCTCTCTATGCCTTCAAGAGCCATCATCACCATGGAGCTCTCCCCGAGTAGGTCGGACAATATCTGCACGCAGCCTTGCGACACAAGATACTCGATCTGCCAAGACAGACGAACCAGAAAGCAGCAGGCGCCGCCGGACGAGCGAGGGGGTCAGTTCGCTCGCAAACCCAGCATCAGCACCCTACTCGTATACGGAGGGCAGTTTACCACTTTTTCGACGAAATCAATCGCTGTGTGTGCTGACCAACTAAACTTCCCGAAACGTTACAAAGGAATGGCCAAGCTGCGGTCGGGGGCTGAGGGGGCCCCCTTTTCTTCAGCCGCTCAGGGTCACTCGGCCGACTGGCTATATATAATATACCAGGTACATGTCTACCCTATTGCTTTGTAGCCTTGAGGTTTCAAGTATGTTTTTCGGTTTCGCGACATGAACCCCCGTGGGAATGGTGTTCACGCTGCTGTACGCCGACAAAATATGTGTACGGAGCAAATATTAGTCAAGTCAGCAGGACTCGCCCGAAGTGAAAAGAGAGCTATTAATAGTGAAAACACCACATGTAGGCTGTTTTCTTTTTTAATATTATGAATATTAGATATATATACCTGGTATACATTTATACATAAAAGGCCCCCAATAATGGTAGCAGCTACAACTATTAATAGGCCGAATCCATGGGTATCGTAGACTCTCGTGCGGACCCGACGCGCGCATCCCCGTCCCTAGTAGTAAAGCGTGTCTGTATTCAATGCCTATATATCGGTTTCTGTTGCCGTCGCACTTACCGCTACCGCGGACAGATCATCAACATATAGATCATCAACAGATACATTAGATATATCGTACAGATAGTATCCAGATCCTAAGCTGCCGTTATGATATTTGTGCAGGATCTGTGTACAGTACAGACCCCACCCAGGAAACATGTGGTGCACAATATACGGCCTCCCTCCCTCCCGACAGTATGATTGATCTACCTGCTAGATCCTACAGATCAGGAATGTATCTGCTCTAGAAGAGCTAGATCATGACGGTAGGGATGGTTTGTACATGATCTGCTCTATATAAGTGTCAAATTTGGCCCAAGGAAGTAAATTGAAGACAGAAAATCAAGCACACACGGTCACACACCCTACAGGTCACGATCTGCCGTAGACCATCTAGGTCCTCTTTTGCTACCATATTTATATACTTGGTACTATTTTGCGAAAGCCTCAAGGCACAAATCTCACCACGAAAATAAACGCGCAAGAGCCCTGCCATACACATACAACAAGAACAAAACAAGTACTCAAAACGGCAAACATTTATCGGTGCATCGAGCGGATCATGCTAGCGAGGGCCCTATCTACCTCATTCATCTGGTGTGTGAACAATTTGACATCCATCGACGATAGTTCTTGCTTCGCCCTATACAGGCAGGCATATTTCACCATATTTCGGGTCTCAACTATCCAAAAGGGTCAGGTCAAACCTCGTGGGTTGGGTCAGATCGGATTGGTTCGGGTCGGGTCGGGTCGGGTCGGGTCAGGGTGACCTGGCCGGACCCTGAACAACTCATCACCCGACCCGACCCGAATCTACCCGTGATATTTGGACGACCTTCTGACCCGACCCGCGGGTCACATCATGAACCGTGAACTATAGCCTAAATTTACAAGAAACTAAGAAATCCGGGAGACTTTGTACTGAATTCAGTTTGGAATAGAACCTTTTCGACATGAGAAACTAATGTTTCATGTATGCGAGGTGTGCTGTACTATACCGGTGTGCACACAAGGAAACCATATAGAAACCCCTCACAAATAGGCAGGACGTCCGTTCCCTCTCCCCCCCCCCCCCCCTCCCGCACACACACCTGCGCATCGGAGCCGCAGCTGGCAGCGTTGAGCACCACCCAGAAAGCCTCCGATCGCACCTCCGACTCCGTGTCCGCCGAGGTCGCCAGCTGTCATGTCCATACGGACGAGCGTTACCCACCGGACAAGGACGAACCAACGAAAAAAGGAGCGATTAGTCATCCGCGACGATACCGCAAGGACAATCAGCTGAGACGATTTTGAACCCAGTTCCGATTCCAGAAGAAAGCAGAGCGACAAAGGGGGGGCGGGGGGGCTTCTTTATCCGCACAGCGGGAAAAACAATATTGGCACCGCCTCCTTCCATCAGTGGGAAAACCGCTCTACGGCATACTCTGCAGTAGGCACGCCAACTCAACAGGTGTGTGCATCATATTATACAGGCGCCAGAGAGGTAACGAACGCTGCCCGCGCTATTACAGGTGTATTAGCTTGAAGCCTTCATCCATACAGTCCAAGGTCACAAGACAGGCTCCAAAAAATATGGAGGGACGAAACACAACGTTCCAAAATTACCCACCACCGGAACTAGAAAATACGTTCATCACGGACAACGAACAAACACGAAGAACAACAGAATCGCGCACAGTAGCGAAACAGACACTCCAGGTTTAGAGACCTTAACACGGTGGTGTGATCATGCGACGCCTCCTCGCGCGGAAACCCTATTTAGTTTTACCCCCGCCTTCGCACAGTGGTGCGTGCCCTGGCTCTACTGACCTTGATGAGCTGCGGCATGGCGCCGCTGTCCAACACGCTCTGGATCTGGCTCACTGACCCGGCGGCAATGTTGCTCAGCGTCCAGCACGCCTATTGGATATCACAGCACGCGCCAAGCGACGGAGAGGGCGTGATGATCATCAGTAGTGGTGATCGCGGAGAGCCAAAGACGCGCCGGAGGCCACAGAGAGTTGAAAGCGTCTGTCAGTCAAAAGGCACGCTTACCGGCCATGCGTAAAAACACAGGTAGGTTTAAAACGCTTACGACTCCCCTACCTGTATACCGATAGACCACGCTTACAGTTTGGAAAGCGGCAAGGGCTACCGTGGCTCCCACGCCCCACCGCCCTGTCACAAAGAGGCTTGATAGTTCAACTGAAAAAAGTCCTCCCCGAAACATCGGGAGGGTGGACTTCCAAAGAGGCTACATACGTACAAAATCACATACCGGTACGTACAAGTCTTCCATTTTCATGCAGGCGACCGATGACGTCACGATCTCGTCAATGGCGTCACGGTCGCGCAGGTGACGTCAGAGTCTCGTCAATGACGTCACGGTATCGTCAATGACGTTACGGCCCCGTCACTGACGTCACGGTTCCGTCAGTGATGCCACGTTCTCGTCGATGGCGTCACGGCATCGTCGATGACGTCAAGTTCTCGTGGAAACGACGGCACGGTCTAGTGAAACCAAAGGCCTCGTGGAAGGTCTAGCCAAGGACGCACCTCCTTCTGTATCTCTCGGTTCGGGTGCGCGATGAGCTTCTTGAGGCAAACGATGGAGCCGGCCTCCAAGATGGCCTCGGTGTAGTCCGCATCATCCTCCGCGCAAACAACGTTTCCTATCGTTCGGAGGGCCGGCTTCACCACCTGCGAGCTGGGGTGGTCCAGAAGCTGCACCAGCCGATTGCAGACGCCCGACTCCACCACAACCTGGCCAAAACAAAACGAAAAATACAGGTCCGATAATGGCCGAGTGTATGTACATCGCGCTGCGGGGGATGCCTCGTGGGGAAGGGGAAGGGCTTACAAGGATCAGAGGAAGCTTTCCGTCTAAACTGATATCAACTATGCCATATGCGGAGGCTTGACCTACCCCCTGTTGCAGGCTACAGGAGGGCACCGGGATTTTTCGAAAGTGCCCCGCTTGAGGTGCTCGCTACTGCTACTCCTCTCAAAACCGAATTTAGGAAGAAAAAAAAAAAGGCCGACCCGACGAGCCGTGTGACCTTAGGTTGAATACGAAAAAGTACTGTATTAAACAAAAAAAAACGAATACTGGGTAGTTCCTCATTTGAGGGTCCCGGGTATAGTCCCAGTGACAGTTTGGTCAAAAATTGCTGTGCCTATCATAGCACGCGTCACCTCTCCCTTCCCGAAACTCAGCCACCCAATGGAAACCCTGGGTTTGCACCACCGAGCGATAGTGCCTACTACTGTTGTCCTTATGGTAGGCTCTAATGAAATATACATTTCCTCAACTCGTAAGAAAGTACAGAAATCTCCAAGTAAGACAGGAACATCACTTCACGACATCGGCACCGCAAGACACACGTCGGCATTGAAAACGCGCAGCAGTGGTGGCCGTGTCTTGCGGTGGGATACCGCTTTCAGCATCTCTGCATCCATTTTCCACCGTCCCTGACGTCAACTGACACCACCAGACACCAGAAATCATGTCGAACTCCTGGAACCCTGTCAAAACCTCCTTGTGAATCGTCAGCTTCTAGGGATCCGCCCACGACCACACTACAATCACTATCGTCACTACCATAATCATAACCACAACCACCTTCGCGACATCGCTTGATAGGTACCCGTCGACCCCCAGATCGCAACAGCCGAGCAAGCCAAGTACCCTTCCAAGGGCGAGGCAACAACTGCACTACTGAAACAGCCAGGGCCATCACGCACCTTGATGTGCGCAGCGGAGCCATCGCAAAGGTGGCTGAGAGTAGAGCACGCGTGGCTCAGCACCTCGGAGTCTCCCCCCCTCAGCAGCCGGTTGATTGCCGGCATAACCTGGCAAGGGGAAAAAAAAAAAAAAAAAAAAAAAACGAGAAAATTATACTATTAATAGGGATATATTGGGGTGAGCGCAGACATGAGACAAGACAGGATGTCCGTCAGCTGTGGGTACGGGCGGAACAACTAGCGGAGGGCTGACGCGCCCGAGGTAAATAAGCTGACCAATGAAACGGAAGCCGAGCACGATGCACACCAGTGAAATGGGGGCCGGGCAAGATGCAGACCAATGAAATGGGAGTCGGACACGACGCAGACCAATGAAACGGAAGCCGGCCAAGACGCGTATCGATGCTGGGCACGAAGCAGATCAACGAAAGGAGGGCCGGCACGACGCAGACCAATGAAATGGGAGCCGAGCACGACGCAGACCGATGAAATGGACGCCGGCCAAGACGCGGATCGATGAAATGCAAGCTGGCGACGGCGCAGACCGATGAAATGGAATTTGACCAAGAAGCGGATCTATTAAATAAAAGCTGGGGACGATGCAGACCAGCGAAAAGGACATCATCCACCACGACGCATACCGATGGTATCACAGGTGGACGGGACCCCTCCCCTGCATCATGTGGGCGTAAACAATTTCTTGTGGAGACTTTGAACAATGTAGCACACCATCAGGCGTACCGAAGTGAGAGGTTGCGCATACGCATGCGCTTGTCAAAATACTAGTTGTGGTGCAGGGGAGCGGGCAATTAAGGGGCCAAACCACGGTCTCTTAGCATCTGTGCTGTCCATGGCACGGTTCGCTCCAGCCGCGACCGTTCAACCGACGACCAAAGCTCAAAACGACGGGACTGTCAACTGAACGGCGGGACTGTCAACTGAAACATTTTTTTTCTCCCGTGTGACGGTGACGGATCTCTTGTGAAAACGTCAATGGTGCGACTCGCTCCAACCGTTTCGACCCAACCGACACTATCGTCTTACGGGATTCTGTCAACGGCACGCCTCGATCCAACCGTACTGCTTACTGCTTGACCGGCGCTCAAAACGGACGGAAATGTCAACGTCACGGCTATAGATAGATAGCCCAAGCTAGACTGTCCAACCGGCAATTCCAAGATACGGGGTTTCGTCAACGACACGGGATTGTGCGCGTAGTGTTTCCGTGACGTGGGAGTCAAGTTAACGGCACACGGATCGCTCCAGCAGTTACGGCCCAAACGGCACTTCCGTGCAGCCGGGTTGCCAACACCGCGGCTCGCCCAAGCCGTTGCTGCCCAACCAGCACTAAAAACGACGGGACTCGTATCAATGACGAGGCAACAGCCGTTGCAGCTTAGCCGCTAGCCGTCACGGTCTACAGCAGTGGTCTACGCTTGCCTTCTCACGGATGCGCGCGCTCTATATCAAACGTGGTGACCTGTGATCAAAGCGCGATCGACCGATCGTTGCGCTCACTCACCATGCTAACCGTTGCCACATCCACCGTGGGCCGGGGCTGGCCGTCGAACAGATTGAACAGCGACCACGCCCCGATTCGCTGCAGGCTTAGCAACGACGGGTGTTGCTCGAGGCACCGTACTAGCGGCCTGAGAAAGGCCAAAATTACCCCAAAAAAAAAAAAAAAAAAACGAATTCGAACAAACGTCAACGGCGCGTTGCGAAAGTACGGGAGCATCGGGCGAGGGGCGGGGGGGGGGGTCAAACGAAGAGCTACATCTTGCAGACACTATATCGAAGCGGAGCTAGGTAGCTGGCGCCGCTCACACACTGTTCCCTGCATTGGTGAAACTGCATCACACGTCGTACAGAAGGTCAGGATGAAAAGGGAACGCCGCGCGCGGAGCATCGGACCCCGTCTTTCTCCTTCCTCCCCCGAGGCTCTTGCCTGGACCGCTCCCTTTATCCGGCACTGGGAATGTCACGCGGAACTGGGAAGGTCATGTTTTTTGTCGCCCTGTGAAACAGGCATACACTGAAACTACCCGACTCGTCCCCGCCGTCTGCGGCACTGGGAACTCCCACAAGAAAACCTTCACCAAGCGGCTTAAACGGTCGCCCTGACTGACTACCCGGGCATCTGGTGAAGTGGTAGCGAATACCTGGTACCAGTTTTGTGCTTCCTTCCAGAATGATCGAGCTTGTTTTGCGACCGCGTAGTACCGGTACGTAGATTGTGGCGGTGATTTCATGTGAGATCATCCCCAACAACAACAACGACGACAACTGGGGCCGTCACAAACATGACACGCATGCTACTGTTCGCCGCGACAACCAAACCACCAACTGCAAGAGGGCTGTACAACATATAACTGCAAGAGGGCTGTACAACATATATGTATATGCTATTGATATTACGGGGGGCCATAGTTAACAGGACCAAATATTGTTGGTATAAATGGTTATTAATATAGGTTTTTATGTGTACCATAGGTCCTGTTAACTATGGTCCCCCGTAATAGTATCCGTTTGTAAAACTGAGTCTCATCTGCGGTAAACGCAAATCTGTCTGTCTGTCTGTCTGTACGCATGCCTTATATTTTCGAACACTGCCCAATGGTCGATATATAAAATCGTTACAGTATACCTGGGCCCAGCTTCGAAAACATGGTTGAAAGAGCGTTTTCTCGGCAACGACGGTGAGGGTGCTAACGTCAAACCTACAGTAGTATTTTCGGAGGACTCTCGACCAGATTTTTTCCGAAAACACCGGGTTGTTCGGTATTATTAGCAGCCTTCCCCTTCTGGAAAAAACGATCGCTGAAAAACGACCATACACACCCTGGCCTGGAACATAATCCACGTTTTTACTGATATGATATGGGCGTTAAACGAGAACCATATTCCCTGTCAGCGTGGTACTTAACTTTAAACACTAGCCCTTACTCTAATCCAAGCTCGGACTGCCTGGGAATTTTGTCCCGAAGACACTGGGACATTTTCTCGGAATGTAACCGGGGAATTTCTCGGAATGAAACTGGGGAAAAATATCAGTAAATAAAGACGAAACGAGGAGTTACCGTGCACCATCAACCATTTTTGTCGAAGCCGGGCCAAGTCGTAAAAACTACCAACTGCAAAACCCCACACATAGCGCCAAACCACGGACGAATACAAAGGAATACTTGTACTCCCAAGTATGCCTCCCTTGCCCTTACCCGAGGACTCCAGCCTGTAGAACGGCGTCTCTAGCCGTCGTACCGTCCTGGCCGTCTTGCGCCATCTTGCCAAGCACCCACATCGCCTGTTCGACCATCTCTAAGCTGGGGCTCTTGAGCAGGCTCACGAGGGTAAGGACGGCTCCGTGCTACACCACGAGAGAAAAGAAGAGGCGGGGTGGCAACAGTATGGACAAGTTTATAGTTGCTGTAGCAGGTTGTGTTGGACATCGCATCGGAAGCTTCGACATAGCGGACTATCGAATGTGGTTGCTCTGCATCCATTGGCATCCCCGTGTGTTCTTTGCTGACACTGAGCGAAGGCTTCGATGTGTCAAATACCGAATTCGCATCGATATTTTTTCTTGTTGATCGGTAAACCCTATTCTCGTTCGATATCCTAAACGAGTAGCAGTACAGGGGTGATAGCCCCTCTACGTAGCCAATCCTGTGCACGGAGAAACTGCGTGTGGGGAACGCGGCGCCAGCGCAGCACACGCGTTTCACTGTGCACCACGCGCGCGGCGAAGCTATAAGTAACACCCCGAGTCCCAGGAACTTTTCGCCTGCACATATACCACCGACGGCGGATATACAAAACGCAAGAGCAGCGGGGACAAGAGAGGCGAACATCCCTCTGTGGGGTTTCCTTCACCTTAAGAAGCAGAGGCGTGTGCTCCGTGGTGCTCTGGGCCACGGTAGTGAGCGCCGAAAGCGCCTCCACCTGGAGGTTCGGGCGATGCACGAGGCCCAACCATCTCAACAGCAACGGCACCCACCCCCGGCTCAGCAACTCCTGGACCATCCTCTCCCTGCACGTCCGCGAAAAACAGAAAATTGGACTCGTTCCTTAGTTGGCATCGTCCGAACGATGTAAAAAAGGATAACAGCGCCATTTTGGGTGCGTTGAAACCCAAGTTTTCCCGATGGGTTCTGTCCCTGGGGGGGGCTTAATTAGGTTATAACGGCCAAAGAAAGAGAGACAAAAGTCAACATGTGCCGGTGCGACACGCGCGCCGAATCTCGCCAACTTTCAGCCAATCAGGGCGCGAGGGACGAGGACGCGCGCCAATAAGGACGCGAGGGACGAAGACGCGCGCCAATCAGAGCCCGAAGGATCTAGACGCGCACCAATCAGAATGAAAAAGAGGAACGGCGGCAGAAGAGGGCGTTACGTTCCACCAGCGCGTACTCCTAACGACGACCCGCAAAAAAGCGCGAGCGCGCGGTGGTGGCGTTTACCGGTTGGTGATGAGAAGGTGCCGAAGCCGCTTTGCCGCCTCCAGTTGCTGTTCCCCCAGCTGGGCTTCCGTTTTGGCCCCCGCCTCGCCTAGCTTTATGTACAAGCCACGCTCCACCCCGGCCACCTCCACGGAAAAAGCCTGCTGGCGACAAGAAACAAACGCGGCCGGACTCAGCCCCGTGGTGAAGGATGCGGGGCAACCATCTTCTACCAACGGGCACAAAAAGAAAATAATCGGTTTCGGCTGCCGGCTCAGTCGCAAGGGCTGCGACCTACCGACGTACCCACGTCGTGCTGCTTGCTTGCAGCGCTAACTCAGCGGGCACTGCCACCGACACTACCATCACCGCCACCACCACCACACCCACTACCGCAATATACCATTACCTCCACCACCCCCACCATCCCGGCCAACCAGCATCTCCATACTCACCACCCCCCCCCCCCCACCATCCGACCATCACCACCTCCAACACCCAGCATCTTCATCATCACCAACTTCACCATACCACCACCCCACGACGATCCCCACACCACCACCACCATCATCTCCACTAACTTCGCTAAAAAATCTACGTTCCCTCTCATCCAAAAAGTCCCAAGCAAGAACCACCTTTTGCCCTAGGGGTTGCTTCACGACGGCAGTTCTGGCCAAGGGGCTAGAAAACCCGGAAGGTCCCGGGGGTGGTCCCGGCGCAAGAGCCCTCGCCGCGCCCCCACTAATGTGCGTTCCGTCCTCAACATCCCCGTCACTATCCTCGTCGCCCAAGCCGCCGTCACTGCCACCATCACCATCACCACCGTCCCCCGGATGGGTTCGCCCGCAACGCTCGCAGTTCGCTTCCGCTTGATCAGCTCCTGCTGATCCTGCTGCTGCTGCTGCTGCCGCTGATTCGTCTACATGATGCTGCTGCCCACCGTTGGCGTGCAGCGCCTGAGCGGTCGTGGTGGGGGCGTGGTGGTGCAGCGCCGCCTCTTGAGGGGTGACAGGTGCCGGGGATGCGCCTGCCGAAAATAGAGACAGAAAGAGAGCGGCATCGCGCATGGGGTGGTGCCGGGCGACGTGGTGGCGGAAGGGAGGGTTAACTCACGGATAAATAGAGACCGAAAAAGCGACAAGTGCGGCCTACTTCAGGTATTGGGACCCAGGTATTGCGAACGAAAAAGCAATAAGGGCAGTCTTACCAACCTTCACAGGAAGAGCGTACCAGGTACTGCATAAACAAATATCTGTACCATCATGCTAAGGTCGTGCTGCGCGCCTGTCGTGCATACATCTCGTCCCATTGCACTAACGGCGCAATCCCTATGCCAGCAGCCCGGGCTGCTCTTCGTGTGGCGACTGGTTGATACTGGAATCGTCGCGTGTTTCCAACACCTTTTCGTTGACAAGTCCCCAACGGGTCAACTTTAGAAGTGCAACGCCAGTTCGGGGACAGACTACTTGGAATTAGAGAAGGGTCATTTTGTACTATTAATGGTTGAAGTTGAAAGGTTTCGTAGTCAAAGAAGATGGCAGCCGTGGCGGCGATGGCGATGGCGGAAACGCGTGACAGAGCAAGGGCTTGACTAAGAAAAGTCATGGGGATGTTTCCTATGCGGTTCAGATTGTGAGCTTCAGGTTTTGACCCGATCGCGCTGTGCAGTTCGCAAATCGAAACAGTCATCCTATGAGGAAATATCGAATTTATTGTGAATGCATGCAGAGATTCGAGCAAACGCCGAGACCAGCTGTTGTTGCTGTGGTCTGGCGCCGCGAAGGGATGCGCCGAGTGCGCCGTGCTGCGCGTAGGATCCAAGCGTCCGAGCCTACGCTTACTGCCTCTGGTCTGGCGGCGAAGAGACATGCCGAGTGCGCTACATAGAGTCAATCTGTCTGGTATTTTGTATTGCACAATGTAACAGGTTGCTGCTGTAGTCTACGACTACGAATCCACGGAGAGGTGCGCGCCGGGTGCGCTTCTCTTGGTATCTAGGCCCGAGCCCGCGCCAGCCGACTGTAGCCGGGGAGAGACGCGCCGCCTGCCGACTTCGCGTCGGGTGCGAAGCAACATCTCTATCCAGCTGTGTCACCATCCAACTCATCGATCGTTCTGCTGCTGCTGTCGCGGATAACATCATGAATTTAGATTAGAGACCATGCCATTTGTCGATTTGAAAATCTGATGGCCCAGGTCGACGGATTTTGGGCTAAAATCTGACGGCTTGGGCCATCGGATTCTCAAATCGAAAAAATTCCGGTCTGACTTTGCATATTCGAACTGCATAAGCAAATGCTTTCATTTTCGGGATCGAAAAATACAAATCTGACGCTCGAAATCGAACCGCATAGCAGGGAAGTAGCCTTATGATACACCTCGTATGTCTTTGATGTTGACGGTATACCTGCCACTTTTTTGGTGCCGAGGGTGGATGGTATATAGGCGGCGTGTCGAGCGGCGACACAGAATGAACGCAGCAGCAGCAGGTCTCGACCGTCACCACGAAAGGAAGAGAGAAGACTCTCGAAACCGCTGCGAACATATTATACGAACTTAGACTGCCTGCTTATAAGTAGTCTATATTCGTGTAATATACTAATATACCAGGTAATAGAGAGCGTAGTGTTGGGAGGGTTGGAGGTTTTCGAGCACGGAAGGGGCGTTTTTTAGGTGAAACAAACCAGGCTCTTGGGTGAAACACCGCAGACTCAAACAAAGAAAAAAGGAGCACCAAAATCTGCGAACCAAGCGCTGAGGTGGAAGAGAGCCAGCCTGAGGCCGTTCACCAAAGCAAAGTACCCCCAGAGGCGGAGCCCGAATCTATTAATAGCACTACTGCTGTTGATTGCGCACGCATGTCCAGGCTGTTGCATATCGGCTCGAGGCTCGCCTATACTGCTGTCATCATACAGGACCACCCTTAACCTCATGTCTGCTATTATTAATAACACCAGGTATCTTGTCACAGCACTTCGTCCTACTCGTACGTAGGGTACATCATACCAGGTACCAGGTAGCACAAGAGAACCAGGTAGCAGGTATAAAAGTGATCAGTAAAAGGCGGACGGTAAAAAATGAGAGGCGATTCAAAAGATGGCGATCCACCCATCGCCCTGCCTCAGCCTCTCTCTCACCAGACGAGAACGATCCGTTGCCCAGGGGAACGAGGTCCTCCACCTGCCCATCTCCTCCTGCCTCGGCGTCCTCCCTAGCCAGCCCCTTCTCCCTCTCCTTGTCTTTGTCTTTCTTAACCCGGCCCATGCCCAACAGCTGGGCCAACATCACCGCCGGGCGGATGACCGGTTATGATGAGAGCAGCCGGTTCACGCCTCGCCTCGTGCTACCTCCCTCTACCCAGCAGGCACCGCAGCGGCCCGAGGAGCGCGTAGAAACGAATAAGAGAGGGAGCGGCGAGGAGAGGAGGAAAATTCGGATTATGCCTATGGTGGGACGGGATTATCACGATACAGACCACAGCCTCCGATCAGCTCCTCACGCCGTCGCGGTCCCGGGGAGCGGGGAGGCAGAACGGGGAGGAAATGAAAAACTAAACTAAAAACTAAGTAATTTACAATTTACTTATCGATCTCTTGCTACCACGATGATGCGCGATCCTGCCAAGGCCGGGCCGTCAAGCTCCCAAATTTCTTTCAAGCGCTTCAAAGTGTACCCGCGCCTAGCCCTTTTATGGTCCGCCGCATCTTCGCCAGCTCGCTCACGAGCTTGCCCCCCGACGGCGCGGATTGTTCGGGTCCACGTGGGACACACAGACTTGGGGCAGAAGAGCGACTCTTCAAAGTTCGGCAAGACAACGATCGCGTCGATGGAAATTTACGATCAGCCGCAGGAAGAACAGTACACCAGCCCCACCGAAGCCGCATCCATCTACCTTCGAGTTGGTCAGCCGTTTATATGATACGAGCGTTGTTCGTGGCGTGCTTCCGAGAGCGCTCGTTCGCCAGCCTGTCTCTGTGGGTGTTTCGCTTGTTTTTCGCGTTTTTACCCGTGCATTTCTCCCCTCGGTGTAAATATTTTACACTTATCTTGGAACTCCCGGCGTATTTATCGTTCGTAAAACCATCCTCGGGTCCTCATCAAGGTCTTGTTGTTCGCAGCTTACTCCTCTGCTGGAAACAAGGCAATTCGCGCAACTTCTACTGAGAGGACGATGCTCTTCTCCCGAATATGCTTGCTCCTCAGCCTTACGGCTGTCTGCGAAGGGAAGGACTGGAAAGGGTCGGCGAGGCTGTCGCCCTCGAAGCCCTGGGTCCCGCTGACGAGCTTCGCGTTTGATCTCGGCGCTGGCAAGGTATTTTACCTCTCTTTAGTGTAGTCCAGACTTGTTCCCCTTTCCTTTAGAACCGCAGTCCCGTTCTGGGGACAAACCAGTCAAATTTCAAGTAGTTTTGTCCCCAAACGGGACCGCGGTTCTAAAGGGGTTAACGACAGAATGGATCAGGTGAGAAGTGATGTCTAGCTGTTTCGAGTGGACCCCATAAGCTCAGACGTGCTCCACTGCTGCACACAATTGGAGCACACGGGCAGCACTTCTGCCAGCCGTGCTCGAGTTTCGAAGTGTATTTGTCGCACAAATCAAAGTCAATCAATTTTCGCCGACCGTGACTTCCTTTGCTGTTCTTTCTTGTTCTGGGTCTGTCTGTGATTCCTTCTTCGACAAGGCAAGAGTGTCCCAACGATATTCTCTCGCGTACGGGTGATCCTGCTCTTGATCGATCGTCGGCCAACACTGCTGCCGCCGCTTTGCCTTGACGATGGCGTGTCAAACGAACGCCCTGTTTCCTTCTGTACCAAAATATGACCCCTTCTGCTCCTGCAAGATTCGCGTGATATTTCCGGAGGGGAGTCTGGAGAACGTGCCTCCCGAGAGCAAGCTTATGGCGATCCTTGATGAGGACTGGCCGGCCTTCTTGGAAGAAAAGCGCTGCATGGTGCGAGACAGGCTCAATCGCTGGATTGTGACGCTCGAGGCGGGCCAGACAAGAGGCCGGGAGGCTAGTTTCGAAACCGTCATCACCCAGGCGAGCTCACGAGTTAAATTAATGTTGCTATTACTTGATTTCGGGAGCGCTGTTGCTTTTAAACTGATGTATGTTCCTGCCTGCTCTTCGTTTGCATGACGCGATTTCGACGGGTATATACGAGCATGACGCCCTCGCTCATCAGAGGAATTCCCGTTGAAGTTTTTCCAGGTGCCAGGTACAGTATTAAGAGTATTAATACTCGTAGTAGGTATAATGTAGTACCTGGTACGTACGTACTCATGGTGTGCTTGGTCGAGTATCACAGCATCACGCATCACCCACTGCTGCTGTACAGAAAGTGCTGGTATTGAGCTGCGATAGTCCGACCTATCAATACTGCTGTAGAGCTTTCGTGGATTTTCCGGAATACTCGTATTTCAGGTACGGTATACTCGTGTGAGCAGATAAAATATTATTTATTAGTACAGGATAATACTACAATAACACTATTGTCAAACGTAAATACCCATAACCCCCCCGTGTACGCAATCTATCTAGTCGGCCTTACGCGGGGGTAAGCACTCAGCTCATGGCCAGTATTGCTGGAATGCCTTAGCAGCTACCAGGTATTTAACAAGATCACCAAGAACACGAGATTATTAAGTTAATTCGTAATGGAGTGGCGAAAACACATGGTCGCTGTGTGCGATGTTCGATTTAACCTACAGCTTTGTCCGTTTCCAGTCATGTGATATGCATCCGCTTCGGAAACCCGGGGATGTACACAGGATGTCCCCTGGCGACCACATTGTATATGCACATATTCTAGTGATGTGAACAACCTACGTAGTAACGTGGTCGATATTGAATGTGATTCGTTCATGTCCAGCGTTGACATCTCTCAGCCTTCACACGAAGAAAGAGGCAAAAAAACCTGCAAGCCTCGAGACTGCCTGCCGCCTCACAGGCCCACAGCAGTCAGTCAGTCAGCATTCGATCGCTTTTTTCTGGCCATTCAGTCGACGTTGTGCGAACACTCATAAGCTGTTGACAGGTTGATATCAACATTATCTATCAGGGACCATGGTTGGTATAGTGGTACCAGCCAGCAAGAACGCCTTATGGGCATGGGAGGGGGGTGTACTCGATAGGAGAGATGTACTCGATCTCATGCATGGCCGTAGTCGTATGACCATAGACCCTCGCATCCCTGCAATGCCGGGACGGAGCATGTCGGGTTTTCACCGACCAGGCAGACATTGCTTGCACCAAGCGCGAAGCGCCGTGAGGTAGGTGTCTGGCGAGTCGCATGAAGGGTGAGCTGCATCCTACTAAGAACCGCTTTAGAGGCGGACTTGCATATGGATGGCAGGTTCAATGAGTTGGCTTAATTTCCGGTGTAGGCATTTCCAGAGACAAAAATTGGAGTACTCTGTAACTGCCCCTTGGGTGCCTTACCTTGAACACTACGCGATACGACCGTTCCCAATTGTGCGGAGTAAAGGTTCTTTACCTTGCACAAATGATCTAACTCGACAACCAGCTGTGGGCGACCGCCAAAAAAAAAAAAACGGTACCCTGGTTGTCTAGCTCACGTAGTGAGCGGCATGTTTTACAGTGTCGTTGCCAACCGACGCCAACCTATGGGCATGGGAGGGGGGAAATTACCCACCAAGAGAAAGGACGAGAACGCGATTTCAGCCTCGGCCACAAGAATCAACCATTTTACAGTTCCTGGGTTTAGGGAGGATAAAAGTTACATGTTCGGGTCGGAACTACGAGCAAGGAGTTGAACTACAGTACAATATGCCAGATAGACCGCACTCTGTGGTCAGAATACCTTGATCCGTAAAGGGTGATACTGCTGCTGCTGTACGGCAGTAAGTTTTGCTCTGCTGTACTTAACTCGTGGAGCAGGAGCTTCGTGCTACGCTCTATAGTTCGTGCAGCAGCAAGCAGCTTGGTGTAAAGAAACGTTGAGCCTTTGCAAGGAAGACAAAAAACACTAACCGTCCTCATTTCCTCCCCGCTTCCCACCGTCCGTTGCGCTGTATCGCCTTATCGCAGTACGTGAGACCTCACGTGTGGTATCTTGTCATGTCAACCTGCAACGCCGCGGGGACACTTCCCCAGCGCACGAGGATAGAGGTACGAGGAGATGTTACCGTGAGATGTGCCAGTTTTCGGTGCATAAGCATGAAGCCGCACTGAAGCTACTTGAGCAATTATGTTGTTCATGTCATACTTCGCACACCATGAGGAAATACTGAAAATACAGCATTAGTAGATCGGAAATCAGTTTTTTCGAAGCTCACTCCCGACCGTTTAAATGACCTCGCAGCTTACCCCCCTTGCAGAAGTTTGCGAACACACGGTTCTCGGCCGACCGCGTGGATGATGACTCAGCTCAGGCTAGCATTGCTGGAACACCCCAGCTAGGTGATCACCCCGATGACATACCTGATAAGTTTAGCTGTATTGGATTAACAAAGAGACGTCACCGCTCGCTGTGTGCCGTGTTCTACAGCAGATTTATCTGTTTCCTACCACAGGAGCTATGTCGTCTTAGGAAACCCGGGGATTTACCTAAGATGTCCCCTGACGACCACAGCTTTTATGTATGTACTCTACTACGTATCACATGATGCTAGGCACCCTATATTAAATAGACGGGGATTTACCCAGGATGTCCCCTACCGACCGCAGATCATGTATACTCTTATTACACTTATACGATTTATGCCAGGTATGAAAAAGCTACCAGGTACCTGTACGTACCAAATTTACAGCGCGTTATCAGAACACAACAGTGGTTCGTAGTACAATGTGAAGGCGTGTATGTACCATATCCCCTCCTTGTTTCCCGCACCAGATGTCTGCAGTTTTCACCCAAGATGGGGGCTCGCACGTCTCGTACGAAGACAAGCTGACGACAACGATGATCCCCGCCATGTTCATGGCCTTCACTGCGGCCGCGGCTGTAGTAGCGAAGCTAGCGATGCAGAGGCGGAGGGAGGGGGGACGAGTTCACCCCACGCTGCAATTCATGCTTTCGGCCCTCGCCATGCACTGGGTGTTTCTGGCTGTGCACACGTTGCACCTCCGAGCCTTTGCAGGTAGACACCCACTCCTTCGCCTGCGGGGGCTTTTCTTGGAGAAGTTCTTCTAGATTTTTTCTTGTTTTTTCGTTGACACCGTGTGATACGTGGCTTAAGTCTTTGAGCGCATTCATCGTTTTATCACTCGTCGGTTTCCACCTTCTCTCGACTCTCAACTCGGTAGGACAGAGCTTCAATACATACCCGGAGGAAGGGTCTCCAGTACCCTCTTTGAGGCCATAAGAAGTGACGCTTGCAGCAGCGGCCATTGTAGGGTTGGAGGGTGACACAGATTGGTGTCCGAGTTGCAATGCGAGGAGTCATACGGCGCGCGCGCAACATTACCCCACCCGTACTGCTTGCTAAGCGCTGACGCTGCTCTATACGTAGCTCGTAAGGCGGTTGACGATACCAAAAGTTAGCATCATTTTGTTGTCGCCATCTCGAAATGCCTGTACCCCGCCACTAGCATTTGGGACTCGAGAGAGAAAAAATGCCGATTGCAGCATCGGCCACACGGAGCAGCCCTAGTACCCCTCCTTGGCTGCGAGGGCAGGGGATAGGGGATGCGTCCGAACTGCAAAAAGTATTGCCCTGTACTTGAGACACGCGCGCAGGTTGATGATACTTGTAGTGCTGCATGTTCTTCCTATACTATTATGGACGCTTCGTGAGAGCGCACTTGTCGTGTTTTGGGTGGCTGTACCTGGGCCCCAGAATGGCTTATAGACACCACACACACGCGTCACGCGTCCGTCCCGGTTCAGTTTCCTGTTTCCGGCCCTACCAAGATAGCCTCGCGTGTGCGCGCATTTCCTGGAGCAGACGGGTCGGGGGCCCCGCGGCAGGAGGGGCGGACTACAGTACATACAAACCTCCTGTGGTTCGATCAAAGTATCTAGTATATGTTCAGCACCTCATCCCAATGTCGGCAGTGCCGTTACACTTCAGGGCCGAGTGCTGGTTATTGAGGGGCAACCTACTATCAGTAGAGGCTAACCTGGGCGTCTATTCTGGTGGAGTATCCCTTTGATTTCTCTTGAGGCCCTTTTTCGAGACTACAGAGAGAAAAGCTGACAGAAAAATGTGACGATTACACTGCGTGAGTGAGGAAAGATGAAACTTGGTGTCCGAACTGCAGCGCTATATACGACGCGGACTCTGCGTTGTCCTACCTCCTCCCTGTCGTGGTGGGTGCTTGGTACTCACACTGGCCGTAGACGTTTGACATCACCAATATTTTCATGTTTTTGGTCATTTTTTTGGGGGGTCCCGAAGGGATTACTCCAGAAAACGTACACTGCTGTGTGGAGCCGATTATTTTCCTGCTCACTTGAGTAAACTGTAAGTATTCGTTGTGGGTAGTCTGTTGCCCCTTTAACCGACACCGAGGTAGGCGCTCGCAACCGCAAAATGTAACCGCCGCCCTCTTCCCCTCCTCGTGGCGTTTCCCTCGCGCTGCTCTCCCTGCTGTACTCTATTTTGTTTTTACGGCTGCTTTTGGTATTGGTAAATAAGCTGACGGAAGGGGTTACCGCTTCTTGGACGTGTTGGGGGAGGTGCTACACTGGGGGGGGCAGCTGGTGGTGTCGTACGTCTTGGTGGGGCTGGCGTATGGGTGGACGCTCTCTTCGAAAGCGGTGCAGCAATATATTCCTGACGATAAGGTACAAATGATGTCTACTGTGTACACGGGTATGATCGAAGGCGGGGTTGGCCGTTCAACCGAGGGCCAGCATTGCCACGTAGTCATGATCACCTACGTTATTTAATAGTACTGTATTTTTTTTGCCCATCGCGTTTACTGCCTGCGCGCTTCGTTCTCTTGCTTCCTCCTGGTCGTAGCTCAGACCGGGCACCATATGTAATAGGCTCTTCTCCCCCCTCCCCGCTACGATACATGCCTCGTTACCCTTTTTATCGCGAGAAAGGTCACTGCTGTAGTATTCCAGATTATGTCACACAGTATGTGATACCGGTAACTCGTATGTTGTATGTATACGCGACTTACATTTTTGAACCGGGAGCAGAGAGAGAGAGAGCAGGGAGAGGCAGGCTGCTGCGTTCAATGCCCTAAAGCAGCATTGGCCGTTGCAAAACATAGGAAGTATCGTAGATATATACAAGGCGCTTCGCTCCGCGGGCGGCCTACGCCGCCCGCTACGCTCGCTCAGGAAGGAAAGGTACATCAAATGATGCGAAGCGGACAAAAGGTCGATATTGGATGTACAGTAGTATTCATAGTTGCAAACTGGCGACTTGATAATGCCAAGAGTCCTGCCGCCATGCTTCAGGAGAAAACAGCTCGAACGCTACGAGTACATACGCTTCGCTTCGCGGACGGTTCCGCCCGCTACGCTTGCTCACATGCCATACGTACATACCCCAGGTAGGGTACTTACTTTCTTCTTTTGATATGCTGCATGTAACCTGGAATTTATTAACGAGAAAGCACAGCACGGCACAGCAGCAGCACCGCAAAAACAATTGAAATATGAAACCGAAATTCCGGAAAGAAGGATAAATCCCCGTCCCCTCCCATGTAATAATTTCTGGCTGATTCGTACACCTTGCACCAGTCAAAAAAGAAAAAAAAAAACGAACAACAGAGCTTCTCTCCTAAGGCTCGTACGCCAACCGCCCCTTTCGCGACCACCTCGCCACCGATTCGGTCCGGGTAAGGTATTCGTCCCTCTCTGTCACCACAGTCAGCCCCGTCGCCCCCCCAGTGTGCAGCCCTGCGCTCACCGTGACCCTCGTTCGCCAGCTCGGCAATGTTCGTGCGAAGACGGCGAACGTCTCTGTGTGTATATAGCTCAGCTTGGTTCGCAAAAATAGGCGCCGCTTGAATCTTAGCTTGCAATCCCGAACAACCCTCATGGACTCGTACACACTCCGTCTAATTTTTCAGATGGAGGCCAGACAGAGCGCACTCATGCTTCCCTTGTGTCTCGAGGCACACACGACGCCTAGCCACGAAAACGGCGACCGCGCTCCCTGCAACCCCCCCATCTACCCGCCAACATCCGCCGACACCCGCCACGGCGCCGGGCTCGCCCGCGTTGCCGTGCTCCGACTACACACACGGACACGAAACGAAAGAAGAAAGAAGGAAAAAATAACTGAACGTGTGAAAAAGAAATTTCAACAAGCCGGTGAAAAAAAAGCGAAAGAGAGCCTGTGCCAAACCGGTGGAAAAACAAAATGGACTTTTTCTTTTTCCGACAGTTGTTTTTGTATTGTTCCGGGAAAAAAAAGTGTGGCACGGGAAAAGCAAGCACGCGAAGAACGCGGAGAAAGCAAACATCGTAGAAGCGACCAAAAACCGTGGGAGACTCGCTGATCGTGAGGCAGTTCATTATAATCAAGTGATTTTAAGAAAAGGATAAACGTAACGATGTTTATATATGTGTGTGCGTATGACGTACCAGGTATGCACTTGGGAAAGCCCGGGATGGACCCGGGATGCCCTTGGCGACTACTGTACGTGTCGCTTTTAGGCTCCACCCCTACCAGAAGCTGTTTGAGTAATACCGTATTTATAAAACGCGAGATAACACTCCCCCCCGTGGGATGCATCTCAGAGCCGATTTTCACCGTGGCGTGGGGGGCGCACACGAGGAAACTGATGCCTTCGGAAACTTCTCGTAAAGGTATTTCGATAGACGCATGCATCGCTCGGCGGTTACACCCTCCCCCTTGTCGAGACAAACACCTCGGAATTTTGGCCGGGGGGGTTTGTGTTGTCTTATCACGCGTGTGATAGTGTAAATAATACGGATTGCGGCACGGGTACGCCGGCGGCTGCTGACATCTGTTGCTTTACCTACAGCATCCCTTGCCTCCCGTCCGGTGCGTACGCGTCATCCGACATCCATCGTCCAACGGGTCCATCGTCTTTCATCCGGCTCTTTTAATATTTCAAAGTGGCGCATCCAACGTCTTTTGTTCGGGGCCGTTCATCGTATATACCCCATCCAGTGTATTCCGTTCTATTAGTGTGACCCAGCACCCCCGATCCAATGTCTGGCATCCAACGTAGTGTACTCACCGTATTACATCCGTTACGGGTATATATATTTATTCATATGCCATCCTGGCCGATAATATAGTGTTCGTTCGATGTTTACACCAAGAGTCAGAATGGCTGCGTATTGTATTCCCGGCAGAGGCCAGAGCGGCAGATATCATCCATCGTCTTTCATCCGATGCTTTTCACCCAACGTGCGCCCCCTACGCTGCCTGCTTGCTTGTCGCTCGTCCAATCCAGAGCATCGTCTACCTCCTGGCGGGGTGCTTAGGCTTCGTCCATCTAATGTTCGTCATCCTCGGAAGGTAAGCCTTTTCATCCCCAGCGGTCGACGTCTTCGACATTGTCGTTGCCGGTTTATTGCATATATACAGCGCCCCTGTCTGCTGCTGCTGCTGCTGCTGCTACCGCTGCTGCTGCTGCTGCCGCTGCCGCTGCTGCCGCTGCTGCTGCTGCTGCTGCTTTTATTGTTAGTTTTTTTTTGTCGGTCTCAGCTCATGTATTGCTGTTGTACACCTGCCTTCGCGACCTCCTCTCCGCCCTTTCGCCCCCCCCCCCCCCCCCTGCGTTAAATACATGCTGGTACCCAATTAGGAAACCGTACGACGCCAAGACCGCGCGCTGTCTATGCGTATCAAGCCTTCCCGTCTACAGTTCCATTAACGCATTTTCCACTACACCTCCGTTCATCATAGGGTACAAACCACTTAGGATCAGATAATTCTTGGAGTAGGAAAAGGGCTGTCCCCCACTAAACCCGAACTCGGATGCCCTCCCAACATCTACACGAACTCCGTGCGTTGTCGAACATTCCAAGGATGAGCGACGAGCACTACGCCAAGTCGCACGCGCTGGACTCTGCCCCAGCGTATTTCTTGGTGTTGGTCCGCCTTTTTTTGCTGGCCTTGTTTCTTTTCGGAGCGGTGAAGACGTTCGAGGCGGAGCAGAGCTCTGTGCGGAGAGGGTTCATTGGGCGTCTTGTGGCGCTTGGCACATTGTGGTTCGCGGCGATGCCGTTGCTGGTGCTGGTAGCTATGGTGTGCGCGGAGTACATTCAGGAGCCGGTGAGCGTGGGGGGCGGGAGGGGGGGGGGGTGGTAGCGTTGGCGGTGGAGAGTTACGGTTTAGTTGTGCTTTTTTTTCTTCTCGCGAATTGGATGACGAGTGTGATATTGTTTCTTTAGTTTGTTGGGGGTGGTGCTGTTGCTGTTGTTGACGCTGTTAGGGCTGTTATTGATGCTGACGGTTTTGTGGTTGTCGTCTCCACGTTTAACCCTTTTAGAACTGCAGTCTCATTTTGGGGACAAACCATTCAAATTTCAAGTAGTTTGTCCCCAAAACGGGACTGCGGTCCTAAAAGGGTTAAACATTTCTCTCTACCCAACGACAGCCAGAAAGCCCAGTGCCCGTACCGGTTTATCAGTTCGTCTCTCTAGAGAGGGGCAATGTTTTGTGACCACAAACTTCGAGAGAGGGGAAACATGCATATCGCACAATAACCGATATAAGTGGTGGCTTCAACAAGATTCCGGCAATGTACTATTTACGGGGGCCCATAGTAAATAGGACCAAATGTTGCTATTAAAAATAGCGAAATATGTAGGTTTTTGTATGTACCGTAGGTCCTATTTAATATGGTCCCCCGTAATAGACATGTGTACGAGCTGTGCCAGCCGAGGTGTTTTTTTTTTTTTTTATTGATCGGCGATGCCCCGCTCAATATTACATGTGGGGTGCGATTTTTTTACACCGTATTGATCATTCACCAACCAACGAACGGAAAACTCGCCTTTTTGTTTTTTCAGATTTTTTCGAGGGATACATATGACCGATACAGCGATCCGAAAAAATATGAAAACGGCCATAACTTGTCTGGAAAAAACAAGAACAAAAAACTCGTGTTCTCCGTTTGTTTGTTTGTACATGAGGTTCAAACATTGGGTTTCATTTTTGGATCGTAACTCGCAAATTGAGCGGGCATCCCATAAAAACCCACGTTTCTCGTAACCACTTGTTTTATGTATGAACTTCGTGTTTTGGCAATATCTCTTGATGGGTGGCGAAATGGGCAATGAAAGTAATATCGACGTTCTCCTATTACGGGGGACCATAGTTAATAGGACCAGATGTTGTTAGTAAAAATCATTAAATGTATAGGTTTTTATGTGTATCGTAGGTCCTATTAACTATGTTCCCCCGTAATAGGGTCTTCAGCTACAGCGCCTCCACCGATCGGGAACGACGATTTTGCAGTTAAATTTGTGTTGAAAAATTGGCGTCATTGCGTTTCCGCCGATATCTCGTCGAGATCGAGTCGGAATATAAAAATGCCTTAATTTTGAAGTATTTTTTTTTTCTGTGCGAGTAGTGTAGTGCCAGGATCAGTGCCTCCAAAGTTCAAGCCCAAATTCGCAGTGGTTCACGAGATACGATCTCCGGATGGTTTATCCGCTTTTCGGCTGGCCCAGCTCGCATGGGTATTGATTAAAAAAACTTGATTTACATAGTTGACGTTGCGTCGGCGTCTTATTTATGTTCCTTTGCGCCAGTAACTGGTACGGTCAGAAGCGATTGCCATCCTCCGCAGAGGTTTTGGTGTTGTACCGGTACTGCTATTGCTAGCTGCATGTGTACTCACAACTCACAACGGGCCTGAACATGAAAAAAAAAACTTTTTTTTTCGTGTGTTCGCCTGGAGAACAAAGTTGACCAAAATTACGTATGGCCTATCCTCTGAAAGTGTTGTCTGTAAGGCTGAAACCGCCAATGATTGTCTGAGTCACCCGGGATTTGTTGTGGCGCTGTACTGTTGGGTGCCAAATGGCATTCGGCTACTGTCGAGAGCGAGTCGGGGATGAAGCTATAGTCCCGATTTTTTTTTATTTTTCTACCTATCCTCCGGCGGATTGGTATAAATATGGCTTGAGCTCACCACACTTCCACTAAAATGCGTGACTTGTGCCATTTTAACCGATCGGGACGGAGGGAGGGAAGGAGGGAGGGAGAGAGGGAGACAACGGCCGGCGGCGGCCCTTGGAGGAGCATCGCAAGACGCATATTGTCTATAACCCGCACACGTTCCTTCTGATTCCCCAGCTGGTTCCGTTGCTCATGTTGGCCCCCTGAGGACTGCACCCCCGTCTAAGGCACCTATTGCTTGGAGTTAAACCTAGAATATTTGTTCATGTGCAGTGCAGTAGTAAAAGGGTTATAAATCGAACCCGTCTTCACATCGTCCCGTCCCACCCCACCCCACCTCATCCCGCATTCGTCCCGGATGGTGCCCGGCAGGTGGTGTCGGTTGGGGGTTTGCTGGCGCAGTCCCTCGGCCTCTTCGTGCTGGCGTGGCTCTTCCTCACACGAAACGAATACTACAAGATGTCCACCCTCGCGCACACGGGCATGCTTCCCACCAACAGGAACGATTGAATTGAAGCCCCTCCCCCCCCCCCCCCCCCCATCACCATCATGTACCTGGTGGTTATTTTCCTGATATTATACGTCCAATGGCGTGTGCGACGGTTTCGGGCTTTTTCAGAGCCGGGAACGGTGTTGCTGGGTCGCTTGCCGTCGCCCCCTGACGATGATGTATTCCGTAGTGATGTAGGGTGTAGCCGTCGACGTGCGAACAACTGCCAGCTGGGTTTTCCTAGAGAAGTACGGCGTTCAGTGAAGGAGCCGGCGTGCGTTGGTTGGGTCTTGCTGAAGCAGTGGTCGGTAGTGCTCGTGCTTGGTGGAGCGACCGTTAGCGTGCTCGGTGGAGCGACCGTTAGCGTGCTCGGTGGAGCGATCGCTAGCGTAATAGGTAGCGTAATCGGTAGCGTATTCCGTAGAGTTATCGGTACCGTGATCGGTGGCGTTGTTGTTAATCGGAGCAGTTGAAAGAGGGGAAGGGTAGCGGTAGTTTTTGCGTGATATGTTTTTGTTGACACGTGTTGTCTTCGCCTGTTTCGGCTCGTGGTGGTGCTAGTGGATGTGGTGTTGTTGGGTGAAACACCTCCGCACAGTCGTATTGACCTTTTTTTTCACCTAGAACGACGAAGCAAGCAAGCTGGCAGCCACAAATCCAAAAGTCCCGCCGAAGCTGTCTCGAGACAAAGTCTCCATGAGAGCCCTGATAAAGTAACGCAGGGCATTTTGGTGTTTTCCTGGTAGGCAACCTCCGGCCTATCATTATCTACGTGTGAACAACGTGATGGCCGGGGAATCGTGAGGTTCGCCCTAGGTTTCAAATTATAGCTCTGGGAGGTTGTCCGCTGGGAACCCCGCCGAGAGGATAGAGAGAGAAAAAAAAGACCAGGTAGACATGAAGAAGGTTGGCATGGACGATTTGCCCGCTACTGGCTTACTATTTGCCCGCTCCAAAGGCCCGCACGCTGTTTTGCACTGCTTGCTGCTGCGGCAATATCGCCCAGCAGGCATCTGAAGTAAATTAGCATTTGTGACATGCCGCGTAGTAGGGGAAATGCTCGCTCCGTTGCGCTCGCTCTAGTGCAGGCAATATCTTGTGGCTTACGGGCATGGAATACTCCAGTAGTAGTTGCACATGGTATTCACAGGCGTTGAGAGTGACACCCTGCAGCGGGCGAACCTATTTTGGGTGCGTGTTACGAACATTTTTGACCAGGTAGACCCGCTCTTTTGATTCTTGTTTGCTGGTATCGTTCGTTAGGACCGAGAGGTTTGAGAAAAATGAATACTACGTATATATATATACTGGCAGTTATCAAGTATGGTGCCTATTTGAGCGGAATTTGAGCGCTGACGAATACGTGTAATACTCGGACCTTGGAAAAATACGTTGGACAGATCACCGATCCCCACTCCATTATCTAGATATTTCGAGGCTGATAGCTCGTTCCTGATCTATACCAGGCATGATCGAGGACAGGTTCATGGGTTGGATCTGTACTACACAGACCCTGCTCAACATTTATACTGGCTGGTACCATGCATGGTATATCATAACTGTTTCAGCAGGTTAGGATCTACTGTATGTAGCAGATGATTTATGTACTGTACATCGCGATCTGTCCAATGTATGAAGATTGTCATGCTTACCGTATATTTTATTTTAATAGCTCAACCCCCTCGAAATGACGCTGTCAGGATCGTCGATCAAAGTCGGAACCTCGTCTCTTTTTTTCAAATCCTTGGCTTCGACGACCAAGTCTGGTGCTCTTGGGACGCTTCTTCTGCTGTTTTCCACTCACCGCCGCATAAAATGGCACCACGCGAACCTTTTTACAGAGGTATTGCTTCCCTTTTTTTTGCATTCTAGTCTTCTGATAAAAACAGGAAATCCATGCCTCCATCCAACATTATTAATAATGGTGACATCTACCAGGTACAACATATATAGGGAGATAACTAAGCACGGCAACGCATATCGTAGGCACTGCTCTACAGCTTTCATAATATCCGTGCAATATAGTCGTTGTTGCTAGACTGATTGACTTGAGACTGATTTACCTGTTGTTTGCGAGGTGTTGAGCACAGGAGGACCAAAAAAGAGGGGTGGTTTGCGTATATATAGATGGATGCGCATGGTGGAGAGTGGAGAGCGAAAGCCATGTGTATGTACTGGTACTACGTATTACTTTTGACTATGAATTAGCGCTTTGTGGTACACAGCAGTAGTTCTGTCATGGTGTCGAGCGGTGCGCGTGTCATGCATGATGGCGTAGTATCGCCGGGCTCTCCGGTCGGTGTAGCTCATGTTCCTCGAAAGGCTGCTCAGATGGGCTCTCACTACAAAACATCATGTATTATTTCGTCCTCAGAACAAACAAGGCCATAGGTCGTCTGGCACTCATTCACACGCTCAAGCTCTTTTATTAATAGTTCATTGCTAAGACCGCCACTTGCATTCCCGTTGTTCTACACAGCCTGCGGAACGTACGCCTGAGCCATCTCCTAGTAGTTGTACCAGTCGGTACTCTTCTGGTGTAGGGGAGCACTGCCGGCAACGGGACGAGCTATAAGAAGCTAAAGGGGCGGAGAAGGGTTGTGCCCGTCTGCTGCTCACGCCCCCTCAGACTCCGGGTTCAATTCGCATTATCCACTTGACAATGTGTGGTCTATAAGCCGTGTCCATTTCTGGACACCACTCGGGTCCTTGGACTACCACCGTAACATCCTCCCCAGCTGGTTTAGCCGGACCAGGCAAGCCACTCGATATCCTAGACGGTGGACCCGAGGTATTCTATGCCAACTAAACTGAGGGAAGAAAACCCGGCGCATTTTGTTTCCGATAGGAAAAGCCCCCCCCAGTACGCACACTATTACGGGGGACCATAGTTAACAGTACCTATGGTGTACATAAAAACCTATATGTTTAACCATTTTTCCTAACAATATTTGGTCCTGTTAACTATGGCCCCCCGTAATAGATGCGTCGCCATGTTCACTATCGCGGCGAACGGAATGCTTCCACTGTGTGAAACAACCCTTCCCGCTCGCCCCGCGTACGCTCTTGCGCTCCCTCCAACTACGTTTCCGAATGTTCGCTTGACCCCTAAACTTGCTACAGCTCCCCCGACGTACAGCACCGATATCACCCAACACTACTGTGCCAATCGATACGAAGGATCACAATCGTCGCGCCTGCAAGATGAAAACTAGGCAAAAACAGAATGTCAGAGATCGCAAGGAACACCGTTCCTTAAGGATAATAGCCTCCTATTGTCCCCTACTCCCGCCATAGATACACACATCGCGACGGTGATGCGAGATGACGGGGTATTTTTTGCATGACTTCAACATAACTATCGCCTGGCGCCTACCAAAACAATGAACTCCTGCAAATTCGTAGTGCCGTTGCCGAGCTACAGTAAGTGGGTTAGCTTTCATGCTGACAAGTGCCGTTGGACTAGAACAACGCCCCCAGCGGCATCCCGCTCGTCCTCCCCAGCTTAGAACAAGCGCTTCAAGAAACGTCACCCCGGAGCAATAGCGAAAGACGCTCCTCGTGCATCAACCCCCCCCCGAAGCCGACACCACCTAGCCAGATGAGCCGGGGTTGCGTGCGACCGTACCCGAAGGTGGACCCCGGACGAGCTGCTCGATCTTCGGCCGGCTGTTCGAGCGGTGGCGCGAAAGACGGAGAGAGAGCGCGAAAGACACAGGCACGGGCGCACGTGCGAAAGCAGACGCGGGAGCGGGCACGGGCGCAAAAACGCGGGGCGTCTCCTCGACCCCTCGTCTCGGGCTACGGGGCGACTCCGCTCGCTGCTCGGATCGTACAAGTTCCACAACGCGTAAAACGTGTCCAACTGCAGTGGAGTGAAGCTGTCCAGTGATTCCGCCTCCGAGACCCAGTGCGACGCCACCCCATCGAGGTACCTGGCCGCGGTACTCCCATCTCGCGACCCCGGTCGCGCTGGCCGCCCGCCTCCTGTCCAGGGGCGTTTACATTGATACTGCTGTGGTCGAGCACCCTCCGAGCTCCAGGTCCGCTCCCCACGCTCTCTGCGCGAACTTATCTTCCATGGGGTGCCGAAGATCGGACCGCCTCGTGTAGAATGGCCTCAGCAATGCAGCGGAGACCGTCCTGGAGCGCGTCGCCCTGCCTTCCATCTCGATGACGACGCTCAGGCCCTCAACCACCACCTCCACTACCTTCCACGGACCAGTCCACTTCTCATGGACCAGTTTAGGCCCCATACCCTGCCGATGGAGCGAGCTGTCGCTCTCCCTCGCAAGGACGAGGTCGCCCGTCACGACCCGAGTGCCCGCCGACGGCCGCTGAATCGGTGCGTTGCGACGTCGTCGGGCCTTCTCCCTGCCCTCGTGTATCCCCTCAAGTGCCTCCCGGACCTCTCATAGGTTGTGCCGGCGCTCTTCGATGAAGTTTTCGAAGCCTCCCGTGGCCTCCGTGTCATCCATCTGAGTCACTAATATGTCGAGGGACGTACGCGGGCTGCGGCCAAACTAGAGAAGGAAGGGTGTCATTGCCGAAGGCAAGGAGGGGTCTGGCATGGTGCGTTTGATCCAGCATACCAGAGCTACATACTCGTCCCAGCGGGTGGGCCATGTCTTACACAGCGCAGACAGCACATCGATTATCCACGCCCCTGCTCGTTCTACACTACCCTGGCCCCGTGGGTGATCGACAGGGCCGAAATCGATCTGCGCCTTTAGTCAACTGCAGAAATGCTCCATCACAGTGGCTGTGAACCCGCCTTCTCCGCCGGCACGGATGAACGAGGGCACTCCGAATGTTAGACACAGGTCCAGGAGAAGGCGTGCGATCCCTTGGGCCTCCTTCGAGGGGAGAGGGGATGGGTACTGGAACCGAAATGATGGCTTATCTACCACCAGCAATAAGTACTCGTTCCCTGTCTCGGACGTGTTGAGGATCCTCAGCAAGCCCACCTGAAGAACTTCCCACGGCTCGAGGTACCTGGCAGGCAGCATAGCTGCACGCTGACCACGCGTTCGCTTTCTACGCCGGCACCCGCGCGGCAAGACATACTCCCTCGCGTCTCACATCATCCCTGGCCAATGGAAGCGATCGCGCAGTGGTGAAAGCGTCCAGCCGACCCCTGGGTGTCCGTGCTGGCAGTGTACCAACGCGAGCACGTCGGTTACCGAATCGCCTGGAACGACTATTACGGTGGACCATAGTTAACAGGACCTATGGTATACATAAAAACCTATATATTTAACCATTTTTACTAACAATATTTGGTCCTATTAACTATGGACCCCCGTAATAGGACCGATGTGTGCCTTGCTAGAATTCCGCTCTGCTCTACCTCGTACCGTGCTAGGTCCTGGTCGTCGAGGTGATACCTCACTACCTCCTTCTCGCCCATCCGCTCTCCCCCCCTCGTCTCTGCCTCGCCCTCGAGTGTTTTTCTAACCTTGTCGAGAAGCGGGTCTCCCTTCTGCCGTCTCACCAAGCCCGGCACGTCTCGCAATGCGCCGATAGCCCGCTCCCCCACTGCTCGTTCCGGCGGCTGCTCGCTATGAGGCAACCCTTCCCCCCTCGTGGGGGGTCCACCCGAGCTACCCCCGGGTACCGCCGTGGTCATCTCACGTCCCGTTGGCGCCACCGCTGACGAAGTCTGTTTCTCTGTGCCGCCACCTCCCCTTGGGCGCTGCCCGGCCACCCCCGTCGACAGCGAACGCGCCGACGCCGGGCGGAAAGGAGGGGCCGGGGCCGCCCGGGGTGCCCGCACCGCTCAAGCCACGTGGTCGGGGAGCAGACGAAGCCGGAAGGACGGCGCGGACGCACGCGACGATTGCCGAAGCGCCGCCGCCGGTGAGCCCACCCTTACCGTGGCAAGCCTGTCGTGAAACGCGAAGGTGCCCCGCTGCCTGTCAGGTAAGCCCTCTTCCCCCGGTGTCTATAGGGAGACGGCGCCGAGGTGAGTCTGAGGGGTGCTATCGACAACGGCTCCAAGCAGCGAGGACGCAGGGGGCGGGCATGGCCTCGGTGTGCGTGATTTCTGCGAGCATGGTTTGGTGGCGTTCGGCGTGATCATGACTCTCTTGTCGCGCATCCCCCCCGGGTCTACCACCCCTTCCTTCGACGGCTCGAGTCCTCTCAAAAAGAAACCATTCAACACCGGCCATTGCGGCCAGACGTAAGCGTCGGGCTCGCCGGAGGTCGTGTCGTCGGGGAATGAATCATCGATGGGATCCGCAGCGGGGTCTGGTCTGGGCAGACGAGACAATGCGTCGGAGAGCTGGTGGGACGAACCCACCCTCCATCGTATGGTCATGTCATATTCGGCCAGGCGTAGCGACCAGCGGTACAGCTTGGGATTGAGGTTGCGGCTACGGAACAGCCATGTGAGCGCGGAGCAGTCGGTAACGAGCGTGAACAGTCTACCCGCTAAGTACGGGCGAAAGTGTGCCACTGCCCACAGTACCGCCATGTACTCCCGTTCCGTGGCCCCCCTCCGTGAATGGGTCGCAGACTACCGATGACTTGCGAAGGTGAGGACTCGCTCCGCTCCCTTGTTCTCCTGCGTCAGGACGACACCTGCCTCCGCGGCGCTGGCATCCGTGTGCAGCACAAACGGTCTGTCCCAAGCGGGGGAGACTACTGTAGGACGGGAAACGACGTTAAGGCAGACTTGAGGGCCAGAAAAGCGTGTGGGAGCATTCCAAGCACGGGATAAGGGAGCGCCGGGAGCGTTTAGCGGTATAGGCCTTGTTGCGCAGTATGTCGGATAGTGGCGCCGCCAAACGCTGTATCCTTCGACAAACTGCCTCAAGTACCCCGTCATGCCAAGGAACGCGCGCAACTCTTCGACCGTCGTGGGCGGGGAAAGCTCCACTACCGCTGCAATGCCGATCTCACGCCCTGCCGGTCCACTACCATGCCCACAAACTCCAAACTCGCGCAAAACCACTCAGACTTCGCGAAGTTGACCGAAAGTCCCGCCCCTTGCAAGCGGGCGAGTACCGCTTCTATGAGGGCAAGGTGTCGATGGCTTTTTTAATCAAATCGAGGCGCGCAAGATATCCGCGACCGAGAGGTTGAGGAAAATGGTGCGAGAGGGGTTGCAGCAGTCTGGATCGAAGGAAGCAGCCGAAGCGGCAGTGCACGCCGTCCCGGTAAGTGGCACGGGGGCGTGGAATGTCATAACGATGTCATCAAGGACTGGCTGTGCTTCACAGCAGCAGTACTACTATTAGTAATACTACTGCTGCTGCCGCTACTACTACTACTACTACTACTACCACTACCACTACTACTATACTACTACTACTACTACTACTACTACTACTACTACTACTACTACTACTATTAATATTAATACTACTACTGTTACTACTACTGCTACTACTACTATTGATACAACTATTATTACTATTAGTACTACTATTAATACTGCTGCTGTGTACTATTGTTGTACTACTCTTCTAGATGTAGAGTCACAGCTCGTTACTACTCTATTGTTGCTCCAAGACACACTCCACATGCATGATCATCATATCTTTGAGGAAAACAACCGGAGCCGAATGTGTACCAAATACTGCCCTCGCGTACTGCTGTACGTACACACCTCACATCATCACCAACCTTACAGTCCAGATATCCTGCGAGAGACGTATGTATGCGTATCATATCCAAATATATGTGTTGAATCACGCGTCAGATTCGACCAAAGTAGCCAAACGTAACATGGTAATGCCACCACCCCGCTTCATCCTTCATCCTGGCAGACTCCAACGCCTTGGACGAGAGGCGTTGGGGAGGGACTATTGTGCCCAAACCGCGGGAGCCATGTTAGGATCCGCATCGTGAATTATGTAACGGTACGAGTACGTACGTATCATGTTATTTTATTATCCGCCGTTTTTTTTTTAATTTTTCGGTATGTTTTTGGGGAGTTCAGGGCCTGGGCGGCGTTTTGGAAACCGTCCAACGGGTTCTAATTGCTCCGCCTTTTAGGCGAGAGAACCTGGGGCGCGTACATGGTAGGCGCACACCGCGGGCCGTGAAGGCATGGTCCTCACACAGGAGGAGATAGATGGGTGCCGAGATGCCTTTCTCGCCTTCGACAAGGACAGGAGCGGCAATATTGATGTCTGGGAATTGCGACAGGTAGGCAGGAGGTCGTACGGGGTAGGAGGTGCTGTAGGTGGGTGGTCCATCGTGAATCGGCACAATACCAATTTCGCAGACTTCTTGCACTTGCCTTGTCTTGCTTGTCTTGCTTGTGATCTCGTCATCTTTACACGTGTGTGTGAGTCAGCTGGGCGGACAGGCTAGGGATGTAAATGGCGAGGAGCTCCTCAAGGAGCACCGACATCTCGAGCTATTAATAGCTCGTTTGCGTGGTTTCTATGGCTCTCACATGGCATGCCTCCTTTCGACACTACTTGTTCTATATTCACGACCACAACGACATGCATGCATGTTCTTGCAATTTTTGGCAGAATATCACTCCCACAGTTTTAGCAGCGATTCCTTGCGGTTGGCTTTTCTGCTGACGGAGCCAGAATGTGGCGCGTGCCGCAGCGAACCAAGCGTCGGGGCGTAGCGCTTAGTTTCGTCGGGAGCTCCATGGGCTGTCCCAGTCAAAGGTTTAACCGACAACGTATATAAAAGCCGTACGGTAGGCTCTTTTTGCTCTGTCTCGTACTCGCGCACGTTCCGTGTAAAAAGTATCAGTTCTCTATCTATCTGGTGAAAATACTGCTGCTGTGCCGCTTGCCTGTCTGTCCATGAGTACAACAATGAATGGAAGAAGCGGGCGATCACAAACCCAAAACCTTCAGTTAGTTGACTTTATGTCGACGGCTGTCGTTTCCATCATTTCTTGATAGCATCAGTCAGCAGTCGACGTAAAGTCATCCGTTTATTTCCGGATCGCTTGTAACAAAAGCACCACCAACCAGACCGTGTCATATAGCAGTACAGGACGCCTATCTACGTACGTGCAGGGAAGTTACAGCACTTTACTTCGTACTGAAATCTAGGCCGGCTATCTTATTTTAGAATGTGTGCGTGCTAGACTACTGGTATTGATTACCTGGTACGTATCTCCTCCAGTGTTACGACTCCCGAAGTTACTACACGTATTGCGCTGTAAAGATCGGAGTGCCCTCGTATTGCTCGTTGTCTCACAGGTATTCCTATTACTATTAATAATATTAATAGTATCATTGACTGTCCTGTACTGTGGTCCTCGGGACATAGTCAGGGGTCAACAGGAAGCCACTACGTACGAGTATAGAAATGAGTAAACTGCATGCCATGAGAACTGACGCTATTTCATAGCTGCCCCCTCCAGCGATGTGTGTGTTCAGCAGTAGAACGTGTACTACTGTGTACTGTCTTATCTTCCTGTCTCAGGCAGGTCCTTCCTAACGATCGCCACGCTGGCGCGCGGTTTGCTCGATCTGTTCGCGACTATGCTTTGAACATGAATATTAAGGTGTTGGAAGCGATGGGACAAAAACCGACGGAGGAAGAGCTCTTTCAGATGATCAGCGAGGTCGACGACAACATGTCGGGCTCCATTGACTTCCCAGAATTTCTCAAGGTACAATGTGGCCCCTATGATACAGCTATACTGGTACCGTCATATCATGTGGGACACATGAAACATGACAGTAGGCCTATACCACACGTGCAAACTAATCAAGCAGGGTAAGGACCTATCTACAATATGCTGCCGTAACACCAGACATACGCGCGCGTTGCGCTTGCGCTGTTAATACTTTTATGTCCGACGAAGAAACAAACCCTGTCGCTATATAGGTTCTCTTACAAAAGGCTTACGATTATTCGGGCAATCCCTTTCTGAAACTTTGACAGCATGGCACTACCCGTGCGATTGCAAGCTCACACTATTAAAATAACAAAATAATCGACTGTTGAACTTGCTTTGGTCACTGCCCTGGCTCCCTAAAGGGTCAGCATTTTACTCGGTATATAGCTGAACAGCGAACACCTACTGCATGGTACAGTATTTCATGCTCTGTTTGTGTTCGACCAATACCTGAACGAAATTTCAGATTTCTCCCCTGATTGTGTATCCCGGCGTAAGAACGCCTCCAGTCGGTTCGGAAGTCCGATCTTTCTTTTACGCAGGACACTCTCATATTAACAGAATGCTCACTCTGGTTCTACCATTTGTAGCCTGCATCGTCAAACTTCACCGATGCAAGCTAAAATAGATAGAAAGAGGGTATGCTCAAGATTCGACGTACTCCGTGGTACACCCTGTGATCACCTCTCCCCCTCCTAAAAAAATCCCGGAGGAATGTTATCGAAAACCTTTAATGCGGGCACAGAACTTCAACTCCGAGATGGTAATGGTTCACCGATGTTAGATGGAAGTTAAAAAGGATGCTCCCAAGATTCGACGGACTTCGTGGTATAGCCTTCGCTCACCTCCTCCTCCCCCCCCCCCCGTATGATTCTCCCGGAGCAAGGTGATCGAAAACCAAAAAACGCGAGCGCAGAACTTCGACGACGAGACGGACATGGTTGATGCGTTCGTCGCTTGCGGAGGGAGGACGGACAAGACGGGTCACGTCAAGCGGTACGCTGCACATACACATAGTATAGCTGTCAACATTCAATAAGCCTCCCGCAGCAAGATACACGCTTCCTTTTGGTGTTGGTCGCAAACTCAATACTCATATGCCAGGTACCGGTATGTACGTAACTACTGTCGAAAAAAACTCGTGTGGGTTGGTTCATTTTGAAAAAATAGGGAGAATGGGATGAGTTAATATCGGTCGACGGTCGGTCGAAAAGCTTCGGTAGTAAAACCGGCCATCCGCCAGCTCGAAAGGGATCTACGCCCCAGCCCCTAAGGCACACCGTCAGCAGGTTAGGGAGCATGTCGTAGAGGGCGCCACAGGACAAAAAAAAGAGCAAGGCGCGCCTTTAAAATAAGGCATTTTTCCTTGAGTGATCCCTTTTGTTCAGGTCTTTTCACGGGTCGGGTCAGAGTCAAACTTGGCGGGTCAGGTCGGGTCGGGTCGGGTCGGGTCAGGTAAGGGTGACCCGACCCGATCCGTGAGAGCTTTGAAAACCTCGTGTCCCGACCTGGCCTGACCCGATTCGATCCGACCCGTAAGAGTTCAACAGCTTCTCAACCCAACCCGCGGGTCGGGTCATGGCCCGTGGAAAACCCTGCATATTACTACTTTTTGGCTCTGTGTAGATTGTATATTTACATGCGCTCATAGTGCTGTAAGTATAGGATATCAAACCGAATTCTACGTTGCACATCGAAAGGCAGCGTTATACGTCGAAAATTACGTTTTCCCCGCGTTATTGACAAAGCCAGCCTCACTGCTTGCAAGGTACAGACCCGGAGGTATATTCGAGGTGGTTTCCTCCCCTCCACGGTAAAGAAACAGCGATTGCGCCTTGCCTTGTCGCGGAGGGTAGTTTACACGCCGAAGTAAGTCGGAATGCGCACAGTCTGAATGGGAGACTGGAAAACTTGTGAGCGATCGTGGTTTAACTTGCCCGGCCTCTCTTACACTCATGCCAGTAACCGATCGGGAACGGAAGCCCATGCTTCTAGAGGGATATCATGCGCACGAATGATGGGGGTGGGATGATGGGGGTGGGAAGAGGTGCTTCCCTTTTCTTGCCTTGCCTTGCCTTGCCTTGCCTTGCCTTGCCTTGCCTCGCCTTGCCTTGCCTTGCCTTGCCTTGCCTTGCCTTAACTTGCCTTGCCTTGCCTTGCCTTGCCTTAACTTGCCTTGCCTTACCTTGCCTTGCCTTGCCTTGTCTGGAGGCTAAGCATCCGTCCTTGAAAAAAAACTTAATTGCTTGATTGACAGGGATGCGCTGGTGAAGATCATCAAACAAGACTTCGGGCTGACCATAGACATCGAGGATTTGATTAACAAGATCGACTCAGACAGATCGGGGGAGATAGAGTTCACGGAGTTCAAGGCCCTGCTTTCGTGAAACACCCGTACGAAGTATTATAATATCGGTATGTAGTGCTGTAGTAGTTCAAGGCCCTGCTTTGTTTAAACCATCTGCAGCAATGGTCCCTCTTTAGCGCCGACTTACTTTTGCCGGCTGCCCGCTGCAATGCCTGTGAAATCGCTTGGGACGTACCTGGTATGGGGATAACCAGTGTGGCAGTTTTCGGAGTGGTGCCGGCTGCCGCGGCGTGTAGTGGCGTTATTGATAGGTGGCGCATATCGGCACTATAGAGAACCAGTACTGTGCTGTGATACTGGTGCTTGCTGTGGCGTAGTGGAATTTAGCGTTTCGGCATATATATATCTGAATCCTTTCCGAGTATCAGAGAGAAGACATGGCGAGATAAAAAAAATGACGAAACACTCGGTATGGTTAACGCGAATACAAGTAGTGTCCGGACTGTTGATAATACCGCAATAAGGCATCATGATGGTGTGACCTGTCGAGCTACCTGTGAAAACGATCGATCGATGACCCAGCCCAGAGTGACCACGGACTCCTCCGTCAGAGAGTTAATGTAAGAACAACAACAACTAGCCTTATAACATTATCGCCTCCTTTGAATGGCGTGATCTTTGGGATGAAGTGGTACCCTATACGACCGTACGTGGACTTGCCCGCTTCGTGTCAGTTCCTGGGGAGGCAGAGAGGCATGTTTATCGGGACGCACGCGGAAGTGTTGATTAAAAATGATCGTTCGAAGTGAGCTTCGAACCCGTGTCCTGCCGACTACGCCAAATATGAACGTGTTACTGTACCCACATGGGGTAAAATATCGGTCGATAACGTCCAGGGTAGGCCTTGTATGAGCAAGGAGTTGAGCAAAACTCGCGCAGTATGGTACCATTGTGCTTGTACTGCAGATCGCTCACGCTATATAGACAGGCGGTTCGACTGCGCTTCCCAACTTTTCACAGATCTCCTACAGATCACCTGCAGCACAGATCATTCCCAGTTCATGGTCTAGATATTTCAGGGAAGATAGCTCAATCCTGGTCTGTATATGATATATATATATATACCGTAGCTCATATTGCCGTGTGGGAAGCGAACAGCCTGCATGATCTAGGACATGTTTTCTGGGTTGGATATGTACCATCAACATACAGATTCTACACAACCTCTTATACTGGTAGGTTGGGATCTAGATGATCTGTCAGACGTGTGAATGCTTAGATAGTTGAAGCTGGGTGTCAAATTGGCTGACGATCGAGCGTTTCGTTTATTATGTTGTTTCGTTTTCGTGGGAAAGTGGCAGAGACGTGTTCGCTTCGAAAAAATTAAGCCAGTGAGGGCCATCCCGGGAAAAAAGCAAGGGGTGATGCGTGCTTGGCGTGGTTGTGCTGTTGGGCTTAGTCGGGGTAGGCGATAGGTTAGCCTTTTACCAGTAGCTCTACTTATTACAGATACGCCTTAACCCTTTAAGAACCGCAGTCCTGTTTTTGGGGACAAACCAGTCAAATTCCGAGTAGTTTGTCCCCAAAACGGGACTGCGGTTCTAAAGGGGTTAACGAATGGCGTCGCCGGCAGAACATGGATTTTGGATCGTGGCTGTGATTCTCGCCACCCTACCAAATGAGCCTCAGAAAAAAAGTTTAACGTCCCCCTGAAAAATACTCATCCTGGGTGTGTGTTGTCTTCACATTAACCAGTTTCTTCTACCCGACCACATCATCGCTAAACCCAGTATCCGTCCTGATTCCTTGTCCTAGAGAGATACTAAGTATGTATGTGGTCACACAGACTGGAAGGCAGAAAAAATAATGCGGAACCGCCTGGGTTTGACTGGAAGGCAGAAAAAATAATGCGGAACCACCTGGGTTTGACACGTCGACCCGCATATATATATATCCGGTCTGGATCAGAATATAAATAATAGCCCACCGTTCCAGGGGGGGAGAGTGTTACATGAGGCAGGGTTTAGTCTGGCTAGGCGGTTGGTTGACCTTTTGCCAGCAGCCCAACAAACTACTGCCTTCTTAACAGTTATCTTTCGCTTACAGTAGTACAACATCGGATTGTTTCTGCTATCAACCTCGAGGAAGTACTTGGGTCGATGAACTTTACAATTTGGCTCTTGACTCTTGGACAACCTCGGAACTCTCTCTCACTCTCTTTCTCCACCAAACGTTTAACAGGTTGTCACTCAATCTTTTGAAAATATCCTAACCTGCAGATCGTTCTGAGAAACCAGCTGTAGCACAAACATGCAGCGTCTGCATACTACTACTGTAACAGTACACATCTAACCCAGGAAACATGATCTATCTGTATAATGCAGCAGGGAATACGGCTCCCACCCGGAAAAATGGTGAGCTAGAGATCCTCATGGCAATGCACAGTTAGGGAATATATCTGCCCTGAACTATACCTAAAACGTGTCATCACTGAAGAAGTTGTTGCTGTCCTCATTTAAAAGTCATTTAAGTGGGGACCGATGATGAGCCATCCGACAGTAGGGGTGCTCCAGAAGTTCCTGAGTCCCTCACATTAGGAGCTCAATATCTCACCCGATACAATACCTGGAAGAAATTCGTTCGTGCCACCCCACCGGCACTTGTATGCACTTTAATAGTCCTAAAACGAATATACGCGTAAAATATTCATACCAACTGGTAACTGTTCCTCACTTGAGGAACTCAATTGGTCAGGAACCTTAGGCTTAAAACGTGCAACCCCTGCCGTGGGGTGACTCTGATCTGCCCGAGAGTTACGGAACGGTGTGTGCAAGCTACCCGGTATCGCTGTGCTGCTGTGTACTGCAGTGATTCTTCGTAAACCCTTTGTATTGAGGTGCATATTCCAGGAACAACACAGGTCACACACATGATGCTCCAACCGCGGGATAGGTACTCATTCAACCCCGCAAAATCTAGTATTGTACAGCAGAAGATGTGAATATGCGATAGTTGAAGAGAGGGGTTCTATTTAAGTCATCGCTACGAGTATGAGTATTGTCTTTCCTCTCTCGTTCATCGCTCTCGTTCGATCTCGAGTGTTTTTGCTCTCGACAGCTATATATACTGGTAGGATTTTCGCTCTCTCCAGCATGCCCATCCACATGGTATTATACATGCACCACTTGCCACCGCCGAGCGCAACCCAAAGGCTGCTGCAGGTGGCCGGATCCCACCCCTTGCACAATGTGGCTGAACAAATCATGATTGGGTAACGTAGCACACCTTCATCAGGTGTGCCGAAGTAAGTGAGAGATTGTCATCACCTTATTTATGGGGTTCGCTATGCATCGTTCAGTGTCTCAACACGGATGGATCTTTTAACGCCCACATTGTGCCGGCAACCTGTTGTGTAGGCTGCTAGCGAAACGCCACCTACCTACTACCAAGATCGCCAAGAGCATCATCATCGCCATCGCTTTCCTCACTAGTACTACTACCGTTCTGGCCGTCATCAAGACCATTGTCATCATCCTCATCATCGTTTTCACCCTTCCTTAGTATCGTTCTCGCCGCATCATCATTCTGCAGACAAATCGGAAAAATGGGAACGAAGCCTAAAATGAGAACAAAGCCGTATCTCCAGAATCATGTGGTGTATCAGAGAACCAAAATGGTCATGCGAAACCCCTTGGCCAGCCCTGTGAGAGGAGCTCGTCAGAACGGTCATGCTCCATCTATCTCGTGCCTTCGGGTGGGCGCAAAAAGCGATATACGCTGGCTCTATTGTGATTTCTCTAGATGCTAGCTACCGGGGCGATGCCGAGGACTTCCAGCCTGAGCGACAGCTCATTCGAAGGCTGCTGTACAGCCCCACAGGACTGTCAACTTTTTTTCTTGGAGTTGTACACAATTGGTTTGCTTTCTAAAAAAAACCGTCCGTTCCCATTTTTTGTTTCGTTCCCATTTTTCCGTTTTGTCTGTTAAATTGTCGGTAACACCGCATTTATTTTCCATGTCATCATCTTCACTCATATTTCATATAATCATCGCCATTTCCATCACTATAATTTCGCCATCAAAATCATCATCATTGTTGTCACAGGAGGAGCGTCCGTGAAAAACAGAAAACGACACACCACACCCTCACAGAGGTCAGAATGGAAAACCGTTGCAATCGCATGATGAAAAGTTTTTTTTTTTTTCACTTGGTTCAAGTAACCCCCCCCCCCCCTGCCTCAAAAAAAGCGGTTCTTATTATTAGTAGGATGCAGTTCACCCTTCATGCGACTCGCCGGACACCTCACGGAGCTTCGCGCTTGGTGCAAGCAATGTCTGCCTGGTCGGTGAAAACCCGACATGCTCCGTCCCGGCGTTGTAGGGATGCGAGGGTCTATGGTCATACGACTACGGCCATGCATGATATCGAGTATACATCTCTCCTATCGAGTACACCCCCCCCCCCCCCCCCCGCCCTGCCTAACGAAATATATTATGTGACGGTTCACTTTTTTTTTTTTCAGGGCGCCCTTGTTGACGTCGTCCATAATTTATTTGTTGTTCACTCATCATGACGATCTTCATCCTAAGACCCGTGTTCGTCATCGTTTTCATCGTCCAAGTACAACACGTCTGTGTTCCTCATCGTCAATTTTATCAGTTTCGCGATAATCACCAACAAATAAATCATCATCAGGGATCCTATGAATGACCAAACGAACGAAATCCCTGAGAATGTATGCTTACTGAATCTGGAATCAGGAGGCTCGCTTGTCAAATCACATAAACGCGACTTCCCCCCCCACGGAAACCCTTGTGGACGCGTTGTACTTTGGGTGAATGTGTATCTAGTCGACATGAAAACTCAATTTAAGTTTATGAAAATTTCGCCCTCACGGGGGGGGGGGCAATACTCCAGATTCCAGACTCCGAAAAGCCATTACAACAGGTCCAGGATGAACTTGAGGTTTCCATGGGCACTGAACCCCAAACCACTAGATAAAAGTATGGGAATACATTTATCGGCATGTCTTGGCCAACGAGCGCTGCCGATGGAAGGAGTGAAAGGTGCTTTTGGTGACGAACTTCCTATTGCGATGCCGTAACTTGGCGGGAAACGTCATCCTTGGTAGTATATAGCAGGGTATTTTTTCCCCTGGGAACCAGTATTACGGGGGACCGTAGTAAATAGGACCAAATATGGTTAGTAAAAATAGCGAAATATATACCTGGTAGGTTTTTGTGTGTACTGTACGTCCTATTTAATATGGCCCCCCGTAATACTTCTACTGCTGCTCGAGACAGCAGCACCAACCCCCCTATATTCTCGCTACTCGTTTGCGTCAAGCAACTCGCGCTTTCATCCTACTCGTACACGAGCCCTGGCGCGCAAGAGCTCCTCGCCTTGTTACCAAACAGAAAAATAGGCCAAAGAGGCACAGCACAGAGACGGTTGGGTCGAACCGGGGGTTCTCCCCCCCCTCCTCCAAAGAGTAATAATGATCGAAGAGTGGCTACCTTCTTCGAGAAGCTCCTCGTCGGCTCATTCAACACTGATGGTCAAGCGAAAAATTGTCGAGGCAGGTTGACCACCATTATTGTCGGGTCCTTCAATACAGACCAAGACGACAATAAGAAAAACGGGTACGAAGTGAATCACATCACCGAGTGAAGGGAGTGAGGCGACAGATAATATATGAAGATCGCGCGTCCTTCGTGCATGAACAAACCTTTACCCAGATCTCCAAGGAAGATAAAAAAAAAAAAAAAATGAACCCTTTGTACAATACAATTATACACCAGGGACCATGAGGAAAACCCAAGCACCATGCGCGAAAAAAAAGAGCGGTCGGCGTATCCGTAGTTTGTGGTGCGGCCACGACATGCACCGCCGGCACAAGCATAAGTCGGGCCGACCCGAGATGGACCCCTTCCTTGCCAGCCAAGCAGAGATATTATACAACATTACCTTTCAAGTCAGAAGTCAGAACAGTCTTCGACAGCATCACCCCACAAGCAGTGCTAGAGGGATCGACCGCATGCCCGAACATTAAATTGAACCACCACTCATCTTCACGGGCCCAACTGAAGAATCTGCTTGGATAATGCCATTCGGGCACAGCAGTCACATACATACACTTATAATCATCGCCGTGTAGCGACCTGGACGGGTTTGCCAGAGGACAGTACGGCATGATTGCCCTTCCCGAAGGAGGCGTCAACGATTCTCTCCCTTTCGCGTCCTCCCTGGAAGCTTCAACGCTTCACGCCAGGGTTTTGTAGAGATCAGTACGGGCTTCGCTCGCTCCCACCTGAAAGCATACCGCAAGCGCTAATTCGATGGGGGCAAACTAGTGTAACACTACGATGTACTACTACTGCCTGCCGCTGTGAAGGGCACTATCTCCTTCGAGCTCTCCCACCACGGAGGCATCAAATGGTTTTTCTTTGTCATCCCTGCTGTCATCATCATCATCATCATCACTGCTGTCATCAATGAGCCACCATGACGGTTGAAAGAGCCACATGGCAGCCCGGCGCCTTCGACGGATCACAAACCGGTGGAGGCTGCTACTACAGAGCGGCACGGTGAACCCGAGGACAAACCATTCCGCCGATCTACTAACGCCGTCATTACCAACACCAGCAGGAGTAGCGACAGCAGCAACGCCAGCAGCACCACCAACAGCACCGCAACTGCAGCACTATGTGCTTCGATATGTTTTGGTCGTTTCCATTGACGTGGTCGATGTACTATGAACATAGCAGATTGTGAGTACGATCTATACTACAATCTGTTCTTGTTGCTTCCTCTCGTTTGTTCGAGCAGGCCCTCGTTCCGCTCCGAGTTGCTCCTCCGCAGTTGCTCGTATCTTTGCTCCATCACCAGGTTCTGCTTTGGGCAAAGCAAACGCAGCATGAAGGCAACAGGAGACACCATCATTGTCTTCAAAAGGACGGACGAGACAGCAAGAGTTACCAACATGAAGACGAATAGACGGAAAATGTGAATGCCTCAATGCCTAATGTATCGATTTTCACTTAATGCCTCGATGTCAACCATGGCCCATCGCTTCAAGAGGGCCAATGAGGCAGTTACGGATGATATAACGACCACTACTACTACTACTACTACTACTACTACTACTACTACTACTACTACTACTACTACTACTACTACTATTACTACTACAGTAAATATAAATGGCGTTACAATTACTACAGCACTAATGCTGCTGCGACTCCTGCTATTGACATATGTGCCACAGCTACCATCACCGTCACCAACGCCATGGCCTCAAGGAGCAAACCACCGCGCCGAAGCACCCACACACACACAACGCACTTGCTGCACAGACTCCCCGGGCCAATCCTCCCACCCCGTTTGCCTCAAGTCCTCCTCATCCAGAAGCGACTCCAGCGCTGCTGTCGCCAAGAAGCCCCCCTCCCCCACTCGCCCCTTTCTCCGCAACGCCGCCGCCGCCAGACGCCGTCTTCCCAAGCGCAGCATGAGTGCCTCAAGCACAGTAAACGCCAGGGCTAAGAAGAGGAAGGTGTCGTACAGCCGCCGAAACGAGTCTGCGCGTGACTCCGGATCGCTTTCCTCGGGGGAGGGGTCCTGCCCGGGCGGGCCTGGCGCCGGCCTCATTCCACGGTGCTCTTCGTGTTCGAGGTCCATGCGGAGAACCTAAGGTTTCCCGGGCGAGGAGGGGGGGAGGGGGCGGGGGATGTACCGTTCGTGGAGGAGTTTGCGTGGGGTTTCGTTCCCGAGTTTGGCTATATTCTGCAGCTTTTTAAGCGAGATGTATTCCCACGTACGATGTGCTCGTTTGTTACTTTTTTGTTTTCTTTGTGTGATGTCACAACTGCGTGAGCTGTCAGCTGTGGGTGGACCCACTCTAATTGATCCGATATTCTCAAGTATCCACTTCGAGACCAGGTGGGTGTGTGATAAATCGGTCGCGTGTTTTCAAAACCGGGAACGGCAACATTGTCTTTACCGGCACATTCGTAACTAGAGAACAACAGAGAGCCCGTCACGTTTCCATGAGCAGAAAAAAAGGTCTTGTCGAGTACCCTGCGCGCCCCGCAGAACCCGTCTCCAATGCTTTACTCGGGGTTTTATGCGCAAAACTCGCAGCCGGCGGTGCAAAATCAAGCCTCATTCCTCAACCACCGGGCAATTTGTGTCTTGTCTGCCTGTGCCTGCCTTACTCCTTCCCAATATTTGTGTCAATTTACCTGCCTCTTTTTTCTCTCGTCGCCTATCTCTCACCCCGTGCGTGCCAGGTATCTATCTCATTTTTCGGTCCCAGAGGTGTGTCTCTGCCTCTCGTTGTAGCTGATTTTCTTCCCTACCTCTCTATATGTTTCTTCGACACAGGTACAAATTAATCGCATGTCTTGCCTCTTTTTATCTCGCTATATGCCTATGTAGCTCCTCTCTCCCTCTTTCTCCACCTCTGACCTTTCCCTATCTACAATTGCGTCTGTATGACTTCATCTCTCTGCCTCCTATGTCTCGTTGCTGCTTTCCTCTACTATATCCTCTCTTCCTACTTGGTTTAGACCTTCTGCCCCTGTCTTTGTCTCCGCCGTATGACTGACTCTCTCTCCTTCTCTGTATTCATCCCTGTCCTTGCCTCCTTTCCCTCCATACCTCTGACTGTGCCTGCTCCTTCCCTCTTATGTAGGTATCTCTTTTCGCTCTGCTTCTCCCCGCCCCCCCCTCCCCCCTCTCCCTCCCTAATTATTTACCTCTCTCTACGCATGTCTACCTCCGCCTCTGCCTCTCGATATGCCAGTCTCTACGCGTCTCTACACTAGCCTCTGTCTCTTTGCCTCCTGTCCTACTTACATGTATCCCCGCCTCCCGTCCTACGTACATGTACCCCCGTCTTCGTCCCTGTCTCTTTTTCTGCATGGCTCTCAACGTGTCTCCCCTTCTCTTTATATGCCTGTCGCTGCGTATGACACCTACCAAGTATCTAAATATGTCTCTTGTTATTTCTCCATCTACAGTAACTCTGATCTGATACTTCGGTATCTGCTGATTTGATACTTCGGTATCTGCTCATATGTTACCTTGGAACGTTCAGCTGCGAACGTTATGGCCCCCACCAGGTCAGCCAGTGAGAGAGGGGCCGAGAGGTACACCGCAGCCAGCAGAGGAAGTCGGCCTCCTTCGTCTGTTGAAAACTGTCCACAAAAGGAAACGACGAAAAACGAAAACGAAGACGGTAGCAGGTAGCAGCGACCACCGCAGCGGATGTCAGCAAGTGCATGGCTAGTGTTATGGTACTGCTTTGAACAAGGCTGAAAGCTCGGTAAATACCTGGGTGTAGACACTGGGATCGTATTTGTAGTACTTGGGAGGCGTATCTTAGATGGAAAACCAGGGGTTTTCCCAGCGAGGCACGAGCTTTTCCTTTGTTTTCTCTTTCGTTTTGCGCTTTGATAACTCCGTGATTTTCCTTCTTTTTTTTTACGTAAAATTGTGCAAAACCACCTGGCTACGAACGAGTCGCCGCTTTCGGCTTTCTTCGACCGAATCAGAAATGAGGTACCTGATATGACATTACACAATCACAAAAGACCGGTGCGCTTAGCGTGCTCCATCGATTCTCATTGGGCTGCGCCAAGCGAAGGTCGCAGATGGTACCCACCCAGAAAATGACGTTCATTATGGTATCGTCTCGGGAGGTCACGAGAGACGTCGGTTCAATGCCCTCCGACGGTGAAAGTAGGAACACCATTGGCGTCGACGGGAGGGCGAATACGACCACCACAGGAGCGAGGCCGGCGGCACCAACGGTAGCTACAACTGACGTGGTCCAGCCGGTGTAGCGCTTGCATCATTTGGGGCGCACCTTGCTACTAATTTGCAGGCGAGGTGGGCGCGAAGAGATAACTCTCCGCAGTAGCAGTAGGTACTGGGTGCCTGGATTCCTGTCTGGATGCAGGACACACAGTACCTGCTGCGACTGCGGAGAGTAGTCTCTTCGCGCTCACCCCGCCTATACCCTAATAGTGGCAAGGGGAGCTCCAACATATGGAGGCGTTACACCAGCTGGGTCGCGCCAGTTGTTGTTGCCGTCGGAAACGCGGAACGTCCGACCGTGGAACGGAACATAATAATCTCACCATCATCAATCAGAAACCTACGCTCAACCTACAATCGAAACTGACATTATGGTAACTTCGTATACCGGTATGCAAGCCGGTGGTGAAAACGCAAAGCACCGAAGGTATCGGGTGTACAGCTTGCCAAGCGTACGTACAACAAGAGTGCCAGGGGTGAGCGGCATATTACAAAACGATACAATTTTTGCTGATACACACCAGGAGAAGTTCAACAATACACGACTGTGACGTAATTGGATCGTACATGTATTTCAAAACGACCCACACAGGTTAGAAACTGGCACGAGCGGTGATGGTGGCGGAGGGTGCGTAAAGCAAAGGGTTTCCACACACGATCAACTTGCTGGACCTTAAGAAGCAGATGCCGTGAAGCACTATCACACGGGTGATATGATATACACCCAAGACGTCCCCTGTGACGAATGTCGAGGCGATTTTCTCCGAACCAAGGGGGGCACACCCAACGTAGACGGTGGCTTTGGAAATATCTCGTCGCTTGGGTGTTTACACTTTCACCCATGGCGAGAAAAGAAGCATTTAAAATAGTGTTTCTTATCACACGTGTTACATATTATATGCATAATGTTCACTTCTCCGACAAGGAGTTGACAACCGTTAGTTGGGATCTACAGTAGGGACGTAATGGCATGACAAAAGTAACAAGAAATTTCTGCATGCTCTTTATTTAATAGAACTGGAAAGAAGTACCAGCACGGTAGATCGGCACAGGTAAAGCCATATTTTCTTTTGCGGCTTCTCACGAGTCGACCCGCAGGTCGACAAGGACGAAACGGGTGGCATTATTCGCGGGTAATGCGTACCGACAACCAGGTTCCGGGTGCATCACACCGCAATCGCACACCCCAGCGCCGTATCACCGTCGGAGGGGTATGAAAAATCGTACGCGATGTTCCCACGGGACAACCAACGGTAGCAGAATCCGTAATCAACTACCAGGTTACATTTTTGGGGACAATAAAGAATATCAGACACCCGCAAAAAGAATACGCATGAAACGAGCGACGATATTGATAAGAGAGAAGGGTCCACAAGTATGGGTGTGATCTCATCCGCAGCAGAAGGAGGCCTCAATGATCCCAAGTTAGAGACGAATTCACGTACGACGCCATGTTACAACAGTAATCTGGAACAGAAAAGAGGGGACGCCAGCAGGGGGGGATCCCTTATCGGGAAAGCCTTAATGTTGTTTGGGGAGACAGTGATTTGAGTCGTATCACTCCGTGAGCGGTATCGCAGCTCTACAACAAACAGCACGACAAAGTAGAAAGAGGCTAGGAAAAAACAGACCATCCCGCCCGCCCATCGTTGATAGCGAGGGGTACCGTCGACAACGACATCAGTTTTGCTAGTGTTTATTTTACCGGGGTATATACCTACTCTCTGCGACGTGGTGCCGCGTTGATAGTCGGTGAGAGTCCCCGGCTGGTCGTAGCAGGAGGTTTCATTGATCCCAAACTATGCACGAATTAAGGTACGACGCCATGTTACAACAGTAATGTCAGTCTACCCCGCGATAAACCTGTGTCCCGTCCGCGAGATTATCAGATCACGGGCTTCGGCCCGGCCCGTGAGACTTGCAGATGACGCCCCCCAGGCCTGCGCTGCCCGTCCGATTTACAGATTGCCAAACACAGCCCGGCCAGTATTCACACCCTGTCTGGCCCGGCCTGTGATTCATTTTCCACGCTTAGTCCAGCCTGTGGGCCGCGGGCCGGCCCACGAAAACCCCTGTTTTTTCGTGCAAGGACACCCTGTCGTGGACACAGGCACTCGGGTACCGATACTGTTTTTTTGTTTTTTTTTGGAAAATCATCCATTTGACTCTCCAGCTAACTCGCAGAAGGTTTTTACCCTGATCGATCTTCTGGATAAGCCGTGGTCACAGGTGCCGTCCCTTCTTCCCCCCGGGAGGGTTCAGCATTGCCACTGCTCGTCGATTTTCATCGAACGCGGTGATAATAATCTTGCAATTTTTTAAGTGAACGTACTCTTAGTATTAATATTACTGTACGAGTACGAGCACGAACCGAGTATAAATATTAATGCGAGGTGCTTACAGCATGGAGTGTACTCGTACTTACAGCTATATAGTTTGCACCGCACGTGTCCCGCCAGCATGCTTGTGTGACTAGGCCCGTCGGCAACGAGGCCACACCCCACGAGTGATTCTGAAAGCACATGGTGCCCAAGCTTGTCGATTGCTCCGCGCATGACGCTGACAGCAAAGCATCACGGACCATGGGCCATGCCCAAATAATAATATACCAGGTTCAAGTACGTGCCGCACTCGTATACCAGTCCATTCGTCTCACCGACATTCCCGCAGCTCCACACAAGGCTCCAACCACCATCGCCGACCCCAAGAGCAGCGATATCGAGCCCAGCAGTTTTCCCTCTTCTTCCATCCCGATGCGGGAGAGATGCACCCAGAAGAGCTCGCCGAAGCACAAGAAGGCTACCCCGCCCAGCCCTCGAAAGAGGGTCAGAGGAACAAACGTCGGAGAAGGGGCGTCCGCACGGAAGCTGTTGTCTTGGCGAACTCGTTTCGCCCACGAGCGCCGGAGCGCATTGTTGTGACGCATGAGGTACTGGTCTCTCCCCAGGAATGATGTCCAGCGCTTACTTTCCCTACAGCAGCACTGCGCGAGGTATTAATAGTGGTGTAATAAGCCGGTGCTGGAGAAAGCCAGAGATAAAGCTAAAGAGCTAAAGAGCCGGTTAAATGTGGAGTTCACGACTTTGTGGAAGGCCTTTTCAACAGGGGAAAACTGTACATGTCTCCGGCACAATCACAAAATGGACAGCCATTAACTATGCATGGAGATCAACGACTAGAGCTAGCGCTGTTGGCGCCTTTACTAGGAATGTGTGAGGTAGTACCCATTGGTCTGTTGGTAAGCTCGCCTTGTCATCTCGCTCGCAGGTCACCTATGCAACGTAACCCCGGGTCCCGTAGGTTCCTATATGCTTTTTAAAGTGGAACTCCATTTTGCGCTTTTGCTCTTCTTCTGTTTGCCACCCCAGCACACCATCATAGACAGCGCATTGCAATGGGAAACATGGACGACAACGAATCGAATCAGATGCTCCAGGTATGGCCGACACATTTTGTGATGTCATGCTATCTTCGAATAGCTTGACGTGCCAACTTCTCGGTCGATTATTCAGCTCGAACTTTTGTCAAGGACGATCTTTCCACGCTGCTGCTCGAACACTGAGCAACGGCAACGTTGCAACGTCCTACTATAAGTACAAGAGCACTCAGATGCTTGTGCTTCGTTCGTCGTCTACACATGTACACCTGCTATATACAAGTCGAACCGCACTGCGATGCACCAGAGGTATCAGTACCTACTAGCACAGTAGGCAGCACCATCGACGTGACTCGCGCTGTTCTTGCCCCCTTGTCCCTTCGTGTTATTTCCGCATGGAACACTCGTCGTTGACCCTGCGTCTTTTGGTGCTCCACAGACCGTTCGACCTTTTGGCGTTTTGCGGGGTTCCACGTAGACAGCAGTATCCCTGCTGCAGTATACTGCTGTTGACAGCAGTCGCGTCTTGTACAGATCGGTCACCGTTGGTAGCAGGCAGCATCTGCGTCTTGTGGCTTGTGGCGCATAGACCGTTGCATTTCACAGCAAACAGCCGGTCAACCGTATCGTGCGGGGGGCGTGGAACACAACACCGTACTATAGTAGGCATCGTTCCGCATCCCACACCCATCCCGTGCCACGTCACCACTACGTACACACACCGCACACCACACCCAATTATAGCATCACAGCGCATCCCGCACCCATATGGTATACCCCACACCCATACCACATTGCACACCTATTCCATGTATCCCGCGCCCATACCACCATATCGTATCCCGCACCCGTGTGGTATCCCACGACCATACGATACTGCATCCCATACCGCTATAACCGTATCCCACGACCGCACCGCATCCTATCACGATGCCGTATCTCGCACCTCATGACGTATTACATCTTGCGTCAATTCCTATTATTCAATAGTTGATGTGCAAGCGAGCTGATGCGATCGAGAGGAGGCTGAAGGGAGGGGCGGCGGACCTGAGCGACCCCGTCGAGCGCGTTAAGGAGCATTGCCTTCGGGTAGGGGCAACCAGCATAAGGTACAAGGTAAGATAGATTGAGTAGATACGTATTAAATATACCTACTTCAAGTATTATAGTTGGCATGGGTAGATATAAAGTCTACCAGATAAATACTATTAATAGATAGATACCAGGTATACGCATAGACATATAGATAGATAGATACGTAAATAGACTACGTACTGTAGATAGATACTTACAGTACAGTAGATAAATAGACTGACATAAAGATGATTAGGTTAGCTGATTGATCAACACCTAGTACCTGGTATGGTTTTACGCGGCAACTACACCCTTGGCCTCAGGAGGTCCTGTAGGGGTAACAACAGACGCACTGATATCTCGAAACATCAGCTCCTGTCCCCGAATCAATGCTGTACGGCGTACGAGGACCCACCAAAACGGGAAGCGATGACATGGGAACTGCTGCGGTTGTTGCTGTTGTTGATGTTGTCACAATATCTCACCCCGACCATCTAGTCCGTGATCCAGCTACCTTGGGCACCGTAAACTCTCGTGAACGGCCTAAACCTAAACAACTAGCGAAGCGCGCTGTGAGCGTCACGCCGTCCAGGAACCATCGAAACCCCGCTATGCAGTATTAATAGTGCAGCAGTAGAGAGATTCGTCCTGCTTTTGGTATGTCCGTCCAGGAGCTATCGAAACCCCGCCAAGCAGCAGTACGGCAGTAGAGAGGTTCGCCGTGCTCCTGGTGTGTCGACTCGTCGTCCGGAAAGTATAAAAACAGCGCTTAACCATCAGTAGAGAGGTCCAACTCCTCAAATGCTCAAGTATTTTGTTTATTTAATTTTCGTCTGTCATTGTTGCCATGAATCGGCTCGTTATCAGCCCTACTCCTTACTCTTCACCTCTCTGTGCCCGTCGACTTGCTCTTCACACTAACCGGAAACAGTGGGTGCCGCCGAAATACTACGACACGTCGTTGGAAGAGCGAGCGAAAGAGCTGGGGTGCGCCCCAGAGCAGCTGTGCAAGACCATGGTCATGGAGAACAAAGCCTTTGTTGAGGTATGTTAGAGGTGCGGTAGCCGACTGACCCTTTTGTGGCGCGTGCTGCGGTAGTGGTAGAACCTTAACCCATTCGGGTATTGAGAATAGCGGACCAAGACGATTAAAGTTTGGTGATATCAACCGTCTACGGGCAGCGCTGGCGACGAGCAGTACAGCAACACGAGTAGAGGGTTATGCTGCGCCCGTGACGTGCGACTCCTATCAACCGTTATGACTCGGACACCAACTATAGTCACCCCCCAGTCCCTCAGTGATGGTTGCTGTATTCGCCACTTTCTATCGTCAAATGTGTCTTCCGGAAGCCCAAGAAGGTTATTTTTGTGAGTCTCCTCGCTCAAGGAGCTCTTAACCTCAGCCAAACCTGACTCTGAGAAGAAAAACATGCGCATCCCGATGACCCATCCCCTTTTGTGTTCCGGTGTACATCGCATCATAATGTTGTACGTAAAGCGTCACTCTATTGAGGGTAATAGGAACCTATTACTTATAGTAGCCAGTCATCAAAATTTTCGGGAAAAAGTGCTATCCCACGTCCTCGAGTGCTGGTCGTCAAGGCTGTCTGTCAAGGCGTTAGGCTTAACGGCGTATGTCAATGGGGGCAAGTGCCGTTTCCTGACTTATTTGCCTCAAAGTGACCCCCCTCCCAGAATTTCCGCCCGCCAAGCGGTTCTTAGTAGGATTCGGCTCACCCGTTCATGCGACTCGACGAGCACCTTAGGGCGCTTCGCGCTTGGTGTAAGCAATGTCTGACCCGAGGTGGGTCTAAAGTCACACGATTGCGGCCATACGTGACATGAATACACCCCCCCCCCGGAGCGCTTACGGAGACAACGTGTGGACAACAACTGGAAACGGAAAGCCATACTAACGCGCTCAAAAGGACTCGTATCTTACACCAGTTTAACTGACACTGTAAAAAATACCACAACGCCTCCCCCGCGCAGCAAACCCCGTCGGGGGGACAATCGGACGCCTCCGATCCCACGATGAACCAGTTTTACCTGGTGGTGGTGCAGTACGCGGCGAAGCTAAGCTCGCAGAAGATCTCCGCGGCAGTGCTGCGTCTTAAGCCGGGAGGGGAGCGACTGTCCCGAGCGCGGTGCAACCTGCAGGTTGCTCCCGAGGAGGTGGGAGGCGAGGGAGGGCGGAAAGGTCCTCGATTGGCTCGTGTTGTTGGTGTTGGTGTTGGTGTTGTTTGTGTTGCTGCTACTGCTGCGGCTGTGGCTGCCGTCTTGAGTGCATGAAGATTATACGAAGTATCCTTTGTTTTCGTTGCTTGTCGATGTTTATTTTTCATTTTCTAAATTGTTTTTTCATTGTTTTTCATTACTTTGACGCCGTTTTTAATGTTTTCTCAGTTTGTTCATTTTGGGGGATTCGATGCCCGATGCCTCCTATCTCGTATGGCCTCCTTAGACACCCGTATGTTATGTATTGGCAATATGTTACGTGTAGACTGCCTCTTGTGCTACTCCAAAACACGCCCTTCTCTATGTTCGAGTATTTTGCTGTAGAGCAGCGCCAACAATTTTGCGTTGCCCTGCTTCCCCCTAGTTGTAAATATTTTAGGTTGGGTGGAGGCACGGGTGTTTCTGGACTTGTTTTACTTGAAAGTAGGGAAGCGGCCAAGAACAGGTACCAGGTACTTGGAAACCAAAAACCGGCGCTTTTTCGATTGATACATGCCATTGAGTAGTATTTCTCGGCAGATGTAGAGTACTATGTCGCTTCTGAAGTACAGAGGTGACAGCGATGGGTTTAATTACAGTGTATCGGTAGCTAGTAAAACTGTAGCTATAACAATAGGATGCAACAACAAAATGTAGAGCACCGGCGGCAGCACAATTCAATCCTGTCAAAGACAACTCAGTTCACTGCTGTTGCCACGATGTACCGTTGTTTACTCCATATTAATAGATAAGTAAGTATTAGAGTAAGCTGTGACAGCAGCAGTAGTGTACAACAATCTAGTCGTACACATAATACCACATTGGTGTTATTGGTCGTACAAGTATGATGTCGGTCTGTAGAAAGTGACGGTTTCATAAGCGTGGTCCGTATGATTTGCCGCAGTCAATGATGGGCTCCTGGACGTAGCCGTGGACTACCAGTCGAGCTTTGAATCGACCCCTCTTTTTGTTTGAAGGCGAACCGGGATCTGAGGATCTTCTGACCCTTCGGCACGCTTGTAGTGGGCACCAAGCAGCATATATTATGCTTCTTCGGGCTGTTCACAACAAAAGGCGGACGGCCGATTCAACGCTTCACTGGTAGTCCAAGGTTACGCCTGTGAACCCCGCGTCGACTACTGCGAAATCATACGCACCAGTTTGCATACGCACCAGTTTGTCGCATCGGAAGTATCAGGGTACTACTGACAACGGCATCTAATGAGGATGGACGTACAGGTGGTGTTCCTGCAATGCAATATCACGTCCGACGTGTACGTCAAAGTGGCCCCGGGAGAAGAGACCACGGACCCCGAGACCGACGTACCCATGGTGTACAAGCTACGACGCAGCCTGTACGCCCTAGCGCAAATCACCCGTCCTCCATGGTTCGACACTGTCGACGCGGCACTGGTGACTCTAGGCTTCACGCCCTCATTACGAGTAGTACTTCTGTGTGTACACGCACGGAAGCAATAACACCGTTGTGTACTGCTCACGGGAGGGGAGGCGGAAGTGCTGAAAAAGCTTAAGACGGACCTGAAGACGGACCTTATGGGTCGCTTTGTGATGACGATCATGGGTGAGATCAGCCGTATCGTAGGCATGACCGTCACACGTCACTACGAGACGGGAGTACTGGTCATCGATCAGCAGGACTACGCACTGAACACCCTGGGGAGATTCGGGATTCTGGACTCCAACCCCGTGCACATGCCGGGTTACAGACTGGAACTCTCCACCGAACAACCGCAGGAAAAACTATTAAGCTATTACTGACAGGCGCAACGGGTATCAATCTTGATCAGATCATCGTGAGTAGCTTTCTCTACTCATCACAGGTCAGCCGCTACGACATGTGCTACGCAGTCAATGAGCTCACGAGGGGAGTTGCACATGAGCGCTGCCAAGCAGGTGCTCCGCCACCGTATAGGAAGCATTGACCTGCCCATCATCGACAAAAAGGGACAATTCCAGCTCCAGGCCTACACGGACGCGCCGCTCGCGGCAAACCCGGGCGACCGTAACACCTACCTCTGTAGAGCTTCCCGTTCTTCCTGGGGGGAGATGGCAATCAGCTTCGGAGCCAAAATGCAGACACTGACTGCACAATCAAGAGGGGAGACGGGATTGATGGCAGTCAGCTACGAGATGAAGGAAGCGGTCTATCTGAGTAACTTATTGGGAGACTTAGGCTTCAAGTCCTTCAACACAGTGCCAGTGGACTGCGACGGCGCAAGAGCAAGCTCAGACGTTGCCAACCGACCTTACAGCTCGCGCAATACGCATGTCGCTGCACGATTATTATTATACACCAAGAGCGGCAGGATCACCCTTCATCACGTGCCGGCTGGAGCCGTGCCTGTTAGCGCCGGACCCAAGCACCTGTCCAACTGCTCGTTCCGCTCCATCATGCAGAAAATCAAGGATGCTTCCTGCCGAGCGCTTTCATCCTTCATCCAGGGGTTTCCGCTTTACGGTTTCGATTAGTCAATGCCTGGTAGGTATGAGTGGCGAGTGGTGCTGAGGTCGCGCACAAGACACAAGATGTCGCGTACCTGCTCTGGTGTGTGGGCTGTGCCGAGACGGGCTCGTAGATGGGCGCTCATGTAGACACGGAGTAGATAGAGTATGCCAGGTATAACATGAACTACATTATGGGGTAAGTAATGGGAACGCCCCAGACATCCCCGGGATAAACGTTCCTGTTGTTCCTGTACGTTTCCCACCGCCCCGTTACATACGTATTTCGACACCGGGTACACTCAACACAAGGCATGGATACCTCAGCAGGAATCAGCAACGACGACGTGTCCGTCTACACTGCCCAAGAATCTCCACTATGCTGCTTCTTGGCGCCACTCAGCACCCTTCTCTGAGTTTTCGGCGTCATGAAGCGCCTACTCCAGCGGCAGTGACCGCCAGATCATCATGTGCAGCGACAGGGCGACGGAGGGTATCGGATCTTCACTAGACAACTGTTGGCCTCACAAGCCCGTGGCTAGAGACGAGTTTGCCCAAGCTCTCGGTAGGAGCGGTGCGCAAGGTGGTGTTCCCCGGTATGACTACGCTCCTGCAATCGCTTGCATTCGTAGCCGACTCGCACGATCTAGCGCCTCTGCAGAGCAGCAGAACTTTTTACTTCTTTGTCGTCTAATGGGTGCTCGATGACGGGGGGGAAAGCTATCTACACGAAGACCCTATGCGACACCTTTTACAGGAAAATGTTCTAGCAGCAGCGACGCCTGCAGCTGCGGAGGACAGCTGAGGCTAGGATCGGTCCCCACAACCGGAGCAACTTGGCTTTAACTCAAGTAACAAATACATACCTGCTAGTAAGAAGAGTGCGACGGGTCGATTGCTACAGCAGCACAACAGCGGTATGGTCTATCGGCGACTCACGCTTGTCCGGAAGGCTTTTTTTTCGTATTTGTTGTTATAAGGCGGGTGTATCAAGAAACACCACGGCTCGTCAGATCTTGGCTCTTCGCCTTTGGATGTCTGTGTAGAATCATCGTCGTGATACGTAGCAGCTGTTGACCGAGTGGTCTAGCAAGTAGCGTTTTATACCTGGTAATCAACAAAGACTGTGTCGTGAGTTCAAATGCCTTCGACTCTGTAATTTGTTGTTTTCGAGCGTGCGCACTGGAAACTATACGAATGATTGTTGGCAGTGCGCCTCTAGACACCAGTAGCGTTTTGCGAGGGGAGGGCCCCGGAGATCATTGTTTCGTAGTCGACGAGGTTCCACGAACTCTAAAACATCTATTTGGTTGGTTACATAGCACTACCTGCTAGACCACTAAGTCAGCGCTGACTTAGTGGTCTAGCAGGTTGTGCTGTATAATTAACAGCAGCAGTGTGTAGGAGTGAAATCGCATCATTAGTAACATGATTGGGAATCCAACCCAATCAATGTACATTCACATCTTACCGGCATCGAGGAGTCAGTGCTTACTAGTAGTGGCGCTTCTTCATAATGTCGCTGCTGCTGTAGCATAGCTGAGTACAGAGGTAGCAGTGGTATGTTTCATACTGTACCAAATTAGCAGGCACCAGGTACTGTAGTATGCTTCAGCTATAACATTAGGATGCAGCGACAAACGCAGAGTACCAAAGGCAAATCCAGTTCAATCCTGTTGCCACTTCGTACCGCCGCGTATTGCACGTAGGTGATAGGAGCTTTGACGGCAGCTGTAGTACAAAATCTTCTACTTCGAAGTATTGCTAATCGTACGTAGCACATTATTATTGTCAATGGTCTTACTACAGCAGTAGTATGATATCGGTCTGTAGAAAGTGACGGTTTCATCATGAAGAAGTGACGGTTTCATCCCCTCGGGAAAGTTTCATGGTTTCATCACCGACACCCGGGGTCCCACGACCCCACGACTACGACGTCGTACTGTAGTACGCTAGTCTGATCCTTGTTTGTTCTTGAAGTCTTGCCTTTTATCTCAGCGAAATGCATCCATCGGGCACCGCACCCGATCGAGCACTCTCAACATCTTCGGCTCTTCTCGAGCGGAGTAATGAGGACAACATCTAGGGGTCATCAGTAAATGTATTCTCCAGAGCCGAGCTCACATCATATCACAGAACCAGCCCAACAGCGATTCAGGCACTTGAAGTCTCTGGTGTAGTACACCAGCCACAAGCCAAGCCACGGACTCAATATTTCGAACATTAGTTAATTCGAGAACAACAACAACAAGAATTTCCATCACCGATCCCTCGTCGTCGTCATCGTTTGCTTGGCCAGGTCGGCCTGTCCCTGTCAGGTTTCCCCCACAACGGCGTTAGCGTTTTCGGTGGCCTCACCCCGGTCCCCATCATCTTGTCCGAGGCAGTATTGACGATGCGACCCGCCTATGTGTGGATGGGCGCAGGGCACCCTTTGCTCAAGCTAGGCGTCAGTGCTAAAGACCTCGTAAAGGCAGGGGCAATTGTGGCGGACATTTCCACCCCTAGGACTGGAGCGGTGGGGGAGGGCGATGCTGACGAGTACTGACCGCTGATATCAAGCAGTAGGAGAGGGTGCAGCTACATAATTGGTGCGCTGTAGAGCTATGCTGGCGACTGCTACTGATAGCGATTAAAGTAGGAGAAGGTGCAGCTATAGAGCTACTAGTGCTGTAGAGCTATGCTAGCGTGTACTCCTGGTAGAGATTGCAGTAGGAGGGAGTGCAACCTTAGAGCTACTGCAGAGCTACTGCAAAGCTACCGTTGCAGATCTTTCAATAGCTCCTGTAAACCTGGTGCATTCCAGTAGAATAATGCAATTCATTACTTTATTAGTAGTAGGCCTGCTTAAAAGCCATAGCCTTTGTTGACCTGCTACATAACAGTAGCGTATTGTGTAGATCTACTGCACTACAGAGTACCAGGTGTTACATACCTTGTGAAGGCGTAATACAGAAGGGATAGTCTGCTTATTCACGTACGTACCAGTCCAGAGCTGCTGCTGTTGCAGACCTTGGCCACTGCTTGCTGTGGTAGACATCTTGTAAGGCTACCGCTGTGTACCTATTGAATACCTGGTACGTAGCAAATATAGACCTACTCAGGAGCTACTGACGTACAGCTACTGACGCGAAGCTACTATTATACAGTAGTAAATGCTGTGGTAACGGATACTTGCAGATTGCGAAATACGGCGGGGGTATGTGGAGTTCAGAACTCATTTGATACGGCGGGGGCATGGGGAGCTCAGAACTCATTTGGTTCGGGCAGAAAACATGAGCAAATGTAACATCGTCGAAGACACGGGTTCGAACTTCACCTTGAACGGTTCCTCGTTATCAAGAATTAAGTTCGTGTGCGGCCCTAACAATGCACGCCTCCGTGGGTTCCTTCACAAATCGGAAGTGGGACGAAGTTTGGGTTAGCAAGGACCAAGCAAGGACACAACCGTATGCGCAGACCCATTGCCCGATCTTATACCCCCGAAGATCCCGTCGTTTCGAGGGGGGAGGGGGGGGCTGTTGGGTGTCTACTGCTTAACCCTTGTACCACCGCAGTCCCGTTTTGTGGACACACTACTAAGAATTTGACTGGATTGTCCCAAAACGGGACTGTGGTCCTAAAAGGGTTATATCCCCTTTGGCATTAAAGGGCGGTATCCCCTTTGGCATTAACCCCAAGATAGCGACCAAAGCAATGGTTGGTAACTTTGGGGTTACATATCAACCAGTCTAGGAGCGGCGTGAGCGCCCAGCAGTAGCAGGGGTGTAAAGGGTTATGTGCCGTACGACTCTTGTATCAACCATTGTTACTCGGACACTATGGTAGTTTGTGTCATTCCCCAATCACGCAGTGGCCGACCCTGTAGTCGTCAATATTGATCGTCAAATTTTCCCTCTCAAGCCCCAGGAGGGTCAGGATTGGGTGTCTATCGTAAATCTCGTAACACGCGCGCACGGCTGACTGTATCGCAATCCAGGAATGAAAGATCTTACCAGTCAGTATGGCGGGGTGCCAGCGGTCCCCCGTCATCGGCAGGGGTTGGCCAGGCCCCCGGTCCCCGGGTTAAGCTTAACTGGATGTTTCTCCGTGGGTTCGATTGGTGCAGTTAGCTCTCCAAGATGCCCACGGTGCCGCAATGAGTATTTCTATTATCCCTCTTGGGGACTTCAAAGGGGAGACTTGACGTTGACAGCTGACGGTTACAGCAACCATTATTATGGCCACTGCATGAATATATATGAGGGGATGATATTACGTATCAATACTGTAATTGATGTCTGAGGTGTATTGCAAGGAGTCGTACGGCATGGGCGCAACATTATCATAACCGTACTGCTGCTTGGCGCTCACGCCGCTCCTAGACCTAGACGGTGGTTGATAGCGCCAGCCAAAGCCACCAGCCATTGTTTTGGTGACTGTCTCGGGGTTAATGCAATAGCGGTTAGCAGCATCATCTCCTTGCTATGATATCTAAGAAAGGCAGCAGCTGCTCTGCTCACGTCGGCCGTAACAATGGCGACAAAGGACCAGCGCTCCAGGGTCCTCAGAGGCGATATCTCCCCGACCTCACCAGGTCCGGGACTAGCCTAGGTTCGACAATGGTGACCATCGTGGGATTCGAACCCACGAGTGCGTATTCATGACGACCCGTCCTCCTAAAGGATGCACTACTGTAGGAACTTAATAGTATAGTTCGTGTTTTTGGTCTCTTTTGCATTCGTTATCCGCGCCTTCGTTCGTGCGCCAACCCGATGGGGCCGAATAAAAAAAAAGGTCACCCCCCCCCCCCCTCCCTCCCCTCCCTCCCCTCCCCCCCCTCTCGCACCTGGCCTCATGTATCGATACACGGAACAAAATAACTCACTACAGCACCACACCCACACGCATTTCTTTGCTTGGGTGTAACCAAAGGTAACAACACGTATAACTAACCGCGAAAAGCCACACAGCTGAACACAGACCTGTTGTCTCTACTACCCCCGACAGCGAAAAAACAAAAAATAAATGTACACCTTGGGCGCCACCCGACCATTTCACATACTTGGTACCAGCCTTCAGATATCAATTTTCGACAATAACACCTCAATGTCCAGTTTTCGGGTTTTTGAGAAATCATTTATCAAAACTCTGACACCAAGTAAACCCGGCACGAACCGCCGAGCCTGTGAGCACCATCGTCAGCATCAACCATGAAGAGCGGCAAACTTTTCTTGTAAGTAGGGAGGCGAAATCGGGATATTATTCCCATCTATGGCCCCTCCACTTTCGGCATTGTAGGGATACCAGAGTCTGGTCATACGAGTACGGCATGCATGGCATGAGTACGTACACCCATGTGGCTGACATCATACCAGGCATAGCGCACGCAGGGTGTCTTCGGTTTTATCTCGGCACAATACCGTACGTACGTGCCCCTTTCCCTACCCCTCGGCACTCATCCCCTAGCATGCTGCTGTATACCTGGTATACAAGTTTTTGCCCCATCGTCCATTGTTTGTGATGATCGATGATTTATGTCAATCAATAACCATCATGAAAAAATCAGTCACTGTCCTTCCCATCACCAGAACTGCGATCGTCGTCATCATCACCATCGTCATCATTACGATCACCATCGTCATCACCGGAATCACCATAATATCACAATATCCACCACCATCATCACACTATAATCACAACTTATTATGGCCATCTCCATCATCGTCCCGACCAACATCCCCCAGCATCACCAGCAAGGGAAACGACCCATCCAAACCTACTGTACCTACCTGTATACCCACCTACAGAAACCTGCAGTACGGGGAACCTACAGTAGAAAAAAATCCAACGCTGGCCCAGCTTGGATTCGTACTAGGAAGCATTGAATTATACACTAACGTCAGTCTGAAGGCTAGCGATTTTTTTTCTAGTTTCGTGAGAAAAAAAAACAGTCTGACTTTCCTGGCGCTCTCTATCTCTGTACTGTAGCATGAATACGTAGGTGTCCTGTACCGTACCTACCGTACCTGTTAATAGTCTACTCGTGCATACCTAATATACCTACAATCCTACAATACCTACTGACCTAGCTGAATAAAATTTCTCCGCAGGCCGAACACCTCTCGGCGGTAAGGTCATTGTGACATGTACACATGGGACATGCAACAAACGGTGCCTCCCCCTCCCCCACCCCTCCCCCGAGCTCCAGCCCTGCCGCTTCCCTCACCCCTAGCTCTCCCCCCTCCCCCCCTTCTGCCGCCTCCCCCGCTCCCATCCCTACACCCCCCGCTTCCACAATCATTTCGCTCACTCTACCTTCCACCTCTACATCAAACGTGACTACAGACGCTTGATGGTCGGGGGGGGGTGACGATCGCCTTCCCCCCCCCCCGGATAACGCAGTCCCTGCGAAACCCAATTCAGGGCCAGGGGGGCGCTTGGTGGCGAGCCCTTCGGTGAAGAGGTGGGTGTCGTCTATTAAAGAGCCGTCAGCGGTGTCATCGGCAGTTGTGTCTTCCACCTTGCGGAGTCCAGAGGGGTTCAATCGAGGCGGAAAGGGAGATAAGAGGAGAGGGAGAGGGTCGAAGTCGCGAAAGCACCAGCGGTTTTGTTTGGCAACATCACGGGGAAGTGTGAGAAAGAGCCGTTGCAACACAGGTGTTATGGAGGCCGTTTTTTTCTAAAATGAAAAGAGGGGAGGGACGGGACGGGGGTCATCACGTCATAACCGCTACATTTCGTGTTCTGGCTATGGGCATCAGGGAAAAATGAGATCGAGAGTTGCTGTTGGTGCTGCGCCGATGAAGCGGGACATGCCGACTATCGACCAATATGTCTACTGTACGTATGAAATACACTTTTTGTGTGGAAAAAACAGGTATCTCTTCGGACCGCCGGTCTTCTCTCGCGCTGTCGGCTGCGTGGCACGCAAGGAAGGCCGCGTGTATGCCACGGCGCAATGCGAGCCCCGGCCGATGTCCGTGGCGGGTGCTCTGGGCCTTCAAACCCGCGGATTATGGCAAGTTACCCGCGGGGAGACCTCCCGACCTGCTACAGCCAAGCAGGTCCATGAAACCCAAACCCAAACGAAAGAACAGGAGCAGGTTTTGGCATGTTGTTGCCCGCTGTGTGTAACAGGTCGCACTTCGCCTGGTCACCTCGCACCTCGAGCGTGGCCGCCTGACCACCTGGCATCTCGCCCCTCATCGCGTGCAACAGCGGCCACGAGCTCGTGCCGCGGTGCTTTTGTGCTTTTGTGTGTGTGTACGAACATGTATTCGATGATGACAAACAAAGGAAATATCTCGCAAACAGCGGTGCAATTGGTGTTGCTTTGAGATTTACTTCAGGTGTATTTGTTGGTTTGGGAACTTTCGTGTTTTTTACCTGGCACCTCGAGCCACATCGCATACAATCTGGGCATCACGGTACCAGAAGCACCTCATCCAGGGAGCAGCAGCTTACCTCTTGAATATAGTATACGGGAGTATGTGAAGGTTCACATACTACTGTAGTCGCGGTTACAAAGAGTGCAGCTTCCTATCAAAAGCATACCTTGAGGTGCAGAGTATCCCCCGCCTTGACTCCTGCTTCTTGCAGCGTGGCGCTTCCCTCGCTCAGTGGAACTCCCTTCAAGAAGAGCGTCTGCCGTCGAGGTACTACTTCAACGGATTGGTATACCTGTCACAAAAGCGAGGGAAACACGCAATCAGATCTACATTGCACAGCATTGCGCGGCATTGCTCTGCATGATATTGAGACCAACTATTTCATCGTGGGCATGTCAGCACCAATAGCGTCCGAAGCGAAAATTACATCTAATGCCACCACCACCGCTACCACCACCCCTAACACCAGAAGCAACCACAACCAAGACCACCAACAGCACCAACAACACCGGCGACACCATCCTCACCATGCACCATCGTCACAACAACCACCGCCGCTATCATTACCACAATCACCAGGCACCATCACCACACCAACACCAACATCCCGCCACCCTACCATCACCACCAACAAACCACCACCACCAACCACAATAACGTTGACACCACCAACATTCTCACTATTACGGGGGGCCATAGTTAACAGGACCTATGGTATACATAAAAACCTGTATATTTAACCATTTTTACTGACAAAATTTGGTCCTATTAACTATGGTCCCCCGTAATAATATCAACACCATTATCCCCACTGATAGCCCCCTCCCCTCTGTCAATGATCAAATGGCCACGGCAAGCAACAAATGCGTACGCCCACCCCCCCTCCCGTCGCCAACATCATCGCCAACTCACCAACACCGTCACTCAGCATAACCATCACCACACCACCACCAATCACACAACACGCAATACACAGCACCACCTTAAACGTATGGCCACATGTTGAAAACCTCTTCGGAAACCTCTTCAGGGGGCCACTATGCATAACGCCGCTTCTTGGAAACCCCGATGGGAAAGCACAACGCAACCACCAAACTGGTTCCTTACCTTAAGCTTGAAGAAACCGACAGTCTCGTCGGAACAGCAAATGACCATGAACGGCGCCGTGCCCCCTCTTGCCCGGGATTTCCGCTGAGGTCTCCCCGAGGCCGATACAGAAATGCCTCCTCCACCATCCAAACCCGCCAGTTTGGGGTCGGGTAAAGGCGGGTCTTCTCCATCCTTAAGGCGCAGCACGCTCACCGCCTTGTCCTGAGTGGAAGGGGGGGAGGGGCGTACACATATGTCGTTTGCCTTGGTCATTTGACCTTTGACCACGCATCCCTACAATGCCCGGACGAAGGGAGGGGGGGGAGGGGTACTCACGTCGTGCGTGGCCGTAGACATGTGACGATAGACCTTCGCATCCCTACAATGCCGGGACGGAGTATGTCGGGTTTTCACCGACCAGGCAGGACGGGGCGGGCGGAGGGGGGGGGGGGGGGCGTACTCATTTGTTGCTTGCCTTAGTCTTTTGACCATTGACCACGCATCCCTACAATGCCCGGACGAAGGGAGGGGGGGGAGGGGTACTCGATCTGATGCATGGCCGTAGCCATGTGACGATAGACCTTCGCATCCCTACAATGCCGGGACGGAGTATGTCGGGTTTTCACCGACCAGGCAGGACGGGGCGGGCGGGGGGGGGGGGGGGGGGGCGTACTCATTTGTTGCTTGCCTTAGTCTTTTGACCATTGACCACGCATCCCTTTCGAGGCGGGGCACCATTCCTACTCCTACTAGAGACACCGCCAACAGTTGGGCGCTTATTCCGTTGTTTCCATATATTACATGGATTTGTTTTGCTGCAGTAGTCTTATCCCCTTCCTGTTTCGCTGCCTATGGCCACCATCTATCTCCTACAGGATAGCGATCGTTTTCTCGCTGCTATCTACCTTGTGTACCAAACTCCCACATGTTACATTTGCCCATTTCCCTCATCTCCTCTTCTAACACATCCCGTTCCTCCTTGTATATTTCACCTTCTCCTACCATGTGAGTTCTACTCTCTATTGCTTCGCCACAGGGGCACATCTGTGCATCTACTTCCCCCTCCTCCCGGCTACTGGTATACCTCTTTCTTCTTTCTGGCAGGTCCAGGTCACCCACACGAAACTGCAGTTTCAGCATTCTCGCAAAGTCCATTGGGTCGTGCAAATACGTCTTCATTTCTATCCCTTCGCTTAACCCCCCGATTTCACCTTGATTTTAAGTATCCCTTCTTCTTCTGTCTAGCACCTATCAAACTTCTCTGCGGACACCATTTCTTCTTGGTTACCTCTTATATCCTTCCATACTTTCTCAATTACGCTATCTCACCTTATTCCACTTCTCGCCTTTTTGTTACTTTCTCCCATACTCCCATACAGCTCTATCAACCATGGCTGGCAACTCTTTTGTGGCGTGTTCCTCACTTCATATTGCCGTGTCAACTTTCTCATGTCTCTGTTACGGGGGGCCATAGTTAGTAGGACCAAATGTTGATAGTAAAAATGGTTAAATATATAGGTTCTTATATATACCATAGGTCCTATTATCTATGGTCCCCCGTAAATAGTTGTCTTGAGTGGGGGTATATTCCCAGTTCTGCTCTTAATGCTGAATTTATCGTCGTACTTGAGCATCCTGATTTTTTTTTAGCTGCTGTCATCTGTACGGTTTTCAACTGTTTTACGAGAGTCGCGTACCCTTCCCATACTTCTCCTGCATATTCTAGCTTTGGTACTATCACAATAATCAGGATACATCTCTTGATCCTAGTGCCAAGGTGCGAGTCTGTTAGGATCGCATCCATCTTGCCTATGTGTGCTGTACCCATTCCTATTACTTTCGCCATGTGCGTATCCCAAGAGCAGGACTTTGAGATATCTACGCCAAGGTAAGTATGCTGGTCTACGATTGTTAATTCATCTTCTCCCCACTTCCAACTGAAATTTTACCGGGTTCACCTTATCTTCGATACAAACAACTACTGCGCACTTCTTGACGTTCGCCGTCACCCTCCATTTCCTATTATAGTGTGTTCTATAAATAGCGCCTTCTCTAGTTGTTTCCGCAATCCTTCCGGTATTCCTGATATCCCCACGGAGTAATCCGCAAACATCAATCCCGACATCGTATCTCCCCCCACCGTGACTTCTTGCTTTGCTGCTTCGACTGCTACTACCAGGTTGTTAATATATATCTTGAGCAGATTAGGTGATAACGCACATCCCTGTGCAACTCCTTGTTAGCTATGAACATACTTGGGTATTTTCCACCGTCCAGCATTACAGCACTTCTCGCACATGCCGTCATATTTTTTCATCATTCTCTAAATCAATCTTATCCTCTGATCCCTATTTTCCACAGTCTTTTGCACAATCCATTTCTCCATACTGTGTGGTAGGCCAACGCCCCAACGGATAGGGTGGGGACCGTAACTGGGCAAAGTTCCACTCAACCCGGAAGAGATGAATCTCCCGGCTGGCTACCTCCACCGCACCTGCCCCTCTCGGGGGTCAGGTCGGGTCAACGTGCCCAAGCGCCAGTAGCAACAGCAGCCTGTGCTGATGTTGCAACGAGAGCTGTAGGTTAAATTGACCCACGACACGAAATTGGAAGGTGAAAGTGTGGTGAGCTTGAGCTATAATTTTACCACTCCGCCGGAGGATAAAAATAAATAAATAAACAAAAAATCTGTGCTTCTAGAAAGAAAAAGTACGTTGTTAGCCCCGGGTCTTCCCTACCTTGAATTATCTTACCCGATATGTACCCATGGGGGGGGGGGGGGGGGGGGGGTGTACTCAACATCATGCATGGCCGTAGTCGTATCACGGAGGGGCATTCCAAACGATGAACACGTTTCCTTTTTTTAACACGCAACAAAAAGCGTAAAAGAAGGAAGGGAGCACCAACAACCGGAAGGCAGCAGAACGATAAAACAGTAGACGACGGGGGAAAAGAAAAAGAACTACCTGGTACCGCAGAAGGCGTGAAAACGAAAACGAAAAAAAAACGCCTCCGAGTTCGGAAATGTAAAGCGCGTGTGGGTGCGTAACCTTAATGGTATATCCTTACTCCTGAACCTACGGTAGAGGTTCACCCTAAAATTTCTGAGGCTTTTCAATTCACGAGTCCCATATCTCACCCGAAGACTGACTTCAGCAAAAATCAAATGCGTTCCGATGAATAATCTCATATCCAAATCGTACAAAAACACTCATTTTTCGAAACAAGACTGACATTCTGACGATTTTGGGTTAACGGGCCCCGTGCCCCGTCATTCAGGAAATGTGTTTGCGGAAATGTGCTACCTCTATCGTGGAACGCGTCATTTACACACCTTGAACACGCTCTTAGCCACTTCCGCCCTGTCATCAGCGGCCGCCATGCACTCCTCGCATATGGTGGGGGACCAGCCGGCAAGCGGCACAAAGCACACTTCGAACGTCACAGGCGAGTATCCTCCTCCTCCTCTTACCCCTGATCCTCCTCCTGCTCCTTCAGCACTGCTCGGCGTTCACCACGTACACACCATTGAATAGGGCAAAAAAGGGTGAAAAACCAAACGTCATTTTTTTGGCCGCGGGTCATTAAATGTTGCGGTTCGCGTGTCGGTTTCACATGACGGTTTCCCGCGATGGTGTGCGTGACGCTTAGTGCTACAGTTTCAGCCCAAAAGATAGCCAACGTCAGCCAGAGGCCAGGGAGTGGTTGGCCGAAAGCATCTCGCTTCAACCAATTGCCCGGCAAATACAAGACAAGAACATCCAAACCAATCAGCCCCAAACCCCCGTTTACGTTGCCATGAGGGCATGACTTCGTACGCATCACCCCCAAAAAATCACAACCAACGAAGGGACGCAATCTCCCTTCCGACTCTTTTTGTAGCGAGGGGTGGTCAGGCAATCCCAAACTCTGGGTACGACATCACAGCTGAGTACATTAAGTTCGGCGCCGAGTTGCATGAATGATCCATCTACTCGTCCTACTGTCGCGAAAGTCCTAGCCCCGCCTGGTGATAGCGGTAAACGGAGGGACGAAACCCCACACAAAACATCTCAAACCTATGAACGCAAAACCCTTGTCGGCTCGGCCAGCAAGGGATGACAACGCATCCCCAAACCCTGCGCAAGATTTATCCAGTATCGACTTGCACGTACTGCTGTTTCTAGCTTCTGCTTATATATACTGCTGGGTCAAAACAGCCATCTCGTATGCGCGAGCCTCACCTGTCGAAGGTATCTATAGCAGCAGCCAGAGGGGTGACGTCAATCTCCGTCCTCCTTCGACCTTCTCCATTCGACCGTGGAGGGTCTCCCAGTTCACCCTGGTGCGAAATGTACCCGGACTGCAGGAAAGGGAGCACGCATACACGGTAGGGTGTTCCAAAGTAGGCAGTACAGGTTAGGAATGGATGCAGGGAGGGAGGGAGGAAGGAAGAGGGGGGGGGGTGGAGGGAGGGAGGGAGGGAGGGGGGCAGACGGAGGAGTGCGCCCAAAGATGACATCGTCGCGCAAATAGCTCAAGCCTACTCGCGGACAAAAAGCAAATCAACTACTCGAATAGCCAGCCCCCTGGCCAAAAGCGCCTGACAAGGGCTATTGACTACCAGGCAGACTAATAAAATTTCTACAGCAGTAGCAGACTATTATAGTGAACCTACCTATTAATAAAGTACTGCCCTTACATAAAACTCAAAACACTAGTACAAAAAAAGCGAAACATAACTCACCCGAGCCAGATCAAACCACTCCGCTTGAGTAAGAACCTCAGCCTCAACCGGCATCTGCTCCAACACCTCCCCTTCCCACTCCTCTCCCCCCCCCCCCCTCTCCCCGCTTCTTCTTCTCCACCACACCCGCCGACGCTGGAAGCTGGCCCTCCACCACAAGCCGTAACCGACGCCCAAGGACAGTCGCCCCGTGCTTGCATCGTAGCCCCTGCAAAAACATCCACGAAAAGCATTTCCACGAGCAGGTAGGATTTTTGGAGGGAGTTTGGGGAGGGGGTCCTTAATTTCTTAACCCTTAGGTCCTACCAGGGTATTTACTATGGTCCCCCGTGAAGTAATATTACGGGGGACCATACTACGGGGGGCCATAGTTAACAGGACCAAATATTGTTAGTAAAAATGGTTAAATATATAGGTTTTTATGTGTACCATAGGTCCTGTTAACTATGGCCCCCCGTAATAGTAAGAACAGGTAACTAATATACCTGGTAGGTTTTTGTGGGTACCTTAGGTCCTATTTACTATGGTCCCCCGTAGTAGCCGTCACCCGGGTCAAGAAGTCGTCAAAAACTCACGGATAGGGTTGGGTCGGGCCAGGAGGTATTCCAAATCTCACGGGGTCGGGTTTAGTCGGGTCGGATCGGGTTACGTGACCCCACCCGACCCGGCCCGCGAGTTCTACCCGACCCATGAACAGCGCTGGTTATTATTATTTATTATGTTCATGTTCACCTTATTGAGGAGTGGGCCGGGGGGTTGCGAGCGTGCGGCGGAGCTGTCGTGGTGAGAGCGCCACGCCGACATCCATCGAGCCTCCGCCAGGTAATAGCGCTCGCCGACCACCACATCATCGTCCCTGTTTCAAACAAAAAGGAGGAGGGTAGAGCAGAGATGAGGAAACTTCCGAGAATACTCCGTGGTCTGTTGTAAGGGAGAATGAGGCGTGTTGGTTCATATATTCGAGGCCTGTTTGAAGAATGTGCGCGTCGAACAAAACGGCGGTATATATTACGGGGGACCATAGTTAATAGGACCCAATATTGGTCGTAAAAAATATAGAAATATGTAGGTTTTTGTGTGTACCGTAGGCCCTATTTACAATGGTTCCCCGTGATAGCAAGGGCGCGGTTATCAGCAAATACTCCCGTCCTTCGATTTAAATGCTTTCGAGACTTGAGGTGTAAGATTGAACGTAGGAAATCTAGGGTTTGTGGAGCGAGATTGAATCTTAACATCCGTGGAAGGCATGTTTGGTAAGGGGATACATACGAAGTATTTACGAGTCCGAGAGAGAGCGAGTCTGGTTAAAGGTTGAAGTCCCACTTAGGGGAGAGGGTAAACATAATGTGTTCAAAACAAGTGATGATGAAAACAGCAAGCTCACGTCGGACTATCTACAACCGCAACCTTTTTCACACGTCGGACAGCTCATCCATTTCCACTTGACCATGGACAAATTTCTGGGCAGACCTGTTCCTGATCTGTATTCTATTATCTACATGGCTCATGTTGCCGCGTGAGAACCGTATAATCTACATGATCTAGCACATACATGATCCATGTGTTCGATGTGTACTATACATACCCTGCACAGCATCTCATAGCAGCAGGTTAGACCTGTCCGACACACGAAATAATTCTATCGTTTTTTTCTATCCGAAGATATCCTTCCGTTGGTCCCATCTTCCTTTCTATATTTCTACAGTTCCACATCTCTACATTTTTTCTGTAGGAGTGGTCTAGTCTACTGTAGGTAGTGTTATACTACTGCAGCAATTAGAAGGGGCCTTTCCACCCCAATGACGTAGCCGTCATACTTGATATATGACTATGACGGGGGACCATAGTTAATAGGACCTATGGTATACATAAAAACCTATATATTTAACCATTTTTTACTAACAATATTTGGTCCCACTAACTATGGTCCCCCGTAATAGCAGTGCATCAGAACGGAGTACGAACACGCATGAGATGAAGACACGAGAAACATAACCGTCAACACCATACCCTAGGCAAGACTCTTTGAAGAATCGGTCGACATCCAATATACAGCTATAATGTATCAGTGTGATACCATGCGTTGTATGCTTGTACACAGAGGTTTTTGTGTTCTAGGCTTCCATCAATATTTCTAGCTTTCCATACGTTCGTCGTTCTATCTCGCCTGCTCAGCCCCCCCTGATGAACAGATATGAGATGCTGGGGAAGGCCACCCCCTCTTCTACGGAGGCCCTTAAGAGAGGGGCCGTTCAGAAGCTCCGCGCTCTTCGCATTGCGCCTGTCTAGCTTTAGCTTCAACTCGCCCTTGTCCTGTGGGGTAAGGGGGTGGGGGGGAGCGTCGGGGTAGTGTCGGTGTGGGGTTGGTGTTGTTGGTGTTGGTCTTTTAATCCCAAGAAAACGCCACTCTATATTCGCAGGTACATAAAATTACATGACTTTAAGTGTTACACGCGTCCCCAGCATACGACCGCCTCGCACCTGCTCCTGGCAGAATTCGCAGGGCGGAGTTCCAGCGGGGTACTCGAGCTCGGACGCGAGGGGGAACATTTTCCGGACCATCTGCCATCCCTCGGCCGAAACGAGGCGGTATTTGCGCTTGATCCCTTTCCTGCGCGATCCGAGAGTTTTCCGGAACGGTGGGGTAGCATTCCGTCAGCGGGAGTGAACGCACAGTAGGGATGCGCCCAATGGAGAAGCAGCGCGGACTGCTGGAGAAGGAGATGGCTATTGAGTATGTACCGGAAATGCAGTACAAGGAGTTGTGTACAACACACACGACAGAAAACCAACCGACTCATCAACTAAACAATAAACAAACCAACTACGTAACGTACTGTTTAAAACCCGGTTGCCAGTTAACCAACCACACGGCATTTGACTGCTCGTGCTACTGCTCCGGGCTCACTACCCATCCAACTAACCAACTAACCAACCAGCTAACCAACCAACCAACCAACCAACCATCCATCCAACTAATCAACAAGCTAATCAACTAAGTACTCAACAACCTTAACGAACAAACCAACCACACAGCACTACCCGGGTTTACGCTATTCTACCCCTAAAATACTTAGTCGCCATGGCTGGGCCCCTCCAGGGTTATCCGCCTGCCACGGAACTCTCACCTTTCGCTGACAAGTCGTCCGTGGTCGCAGGTGATGCTGCTGTTCACGCGCTCGTCCGGGAGTTTCATGAAGCCCTTCACGTTGTCCTGGGCAGCAGCACCCCTCCTGGGCTGGTTGGAGGCACTCTTCGCGGCCGAGCGAAGGAACTGCCAGCCACATACAGACACATCATCCAAGCATAAGGTTTAGCCACATGGACGCACATAGTATTCCGTGTACAGGTAGTTCGTTTATTTTTCCATCTCATTTATTAGTCTTCGCTCTTCTTTCCTTCCCCCTCGAAGCCGTAACGCAGAACTGGGGTCACGTGTAACCAAAGAATGTGGATGCCGTGCCTGCCGTACCCAGTATGATGACATGGCGTTGCATTGCCCACTGTGCTCACTGCATACATACCTGGTACGTGGCAACGTACTGTAGTATATCTGTGGCGTAGTTTTGTGACCACATAACTTGTATCTCTTCTAGGATTGATTGAAGAATCGGCACGGACACTGGTTGTGCTGGATGTCGACGGGTAGAAAGAACGGTTTAACGTGAAGAACACACATATACAGTATTAAATAGTGGTACTACGGCACGTGCCTTGTTACAATTTTTTATCGCAAGAAGTACGATGCTGCCCCTTTTTTCCCCTTTGTCGACTCGCGTGGAATGAAAATAGTGTAGGATTATTATATCGATAGCAGTATCGATTTGAATGGGATCACACCTGGTCGTGGTATAGCTTCAGCTCCGCCACCCACTTCCGCGAGATCGCGAACGGCCCAAGGGAGGATAAAGTCTTGCTGTTCGGGCGCCCTCCCCCCCCTAGCCCTCCCTTCTCCTTCCACACAGTCCAGGCGGGCTCCGGCTTCTCGAGTTCGGCCACGAGCTCGCCGCTCTCGCGCGCCGCTGTCACGTTCACTTCCCTTCCGGGGGAAAAAAAAAAAGCGAAGGCAAGAGCGAAACAAGGGAATGTGAGAACTTACGAAAAAATAGTAACAAGAAGAAAACAAGAAAAACAAAAAAAATGTGAATATGAGAAGGCAAGAATACAAGGAAAAAACGGACATGAGAAAATGAGATATTTGGAGCAAGAAAACCGTGAAATGCGAACATAATCGGTAAAGAAACAGAGACCCGGGAAACCAAATCAAGAAGATGGCAGAAATGAGAGGTAAAAAAAAGAGAAAAAAAAGAAATTGATGAAATGATGAAATTGTAACATGATCAAAATAGAAAATGAACCATAAGAAAATTAGAAACTCACAATATAGTAGCGTCAGAAAGCCAGAAAAATAGAAAGTTCATCGTTTACAGTAGGCCCTGCTGATATCCTTCCATCTCCGGGCGCTAATTCTATTTGAATTTATTGAGGGCGAGGGTCTCCATTTTTCGTCCGAGCCTCACTCACTTCCGCCTGATGTGGTCGTCCACGCAGACCCCGCAGTAGTAGTTAGACGCAGCCAGGTGGCGATCCGGCGGCGGCATGCCTTCGTCCCCTATCAAACCCTCGTACACCGCCCGCGTCACTAGCTTCAGCCCCGCAACGGACGACGGGTGCAACCCCCCGTGGTTACACACCAAAGGGAGGTGGCGCATGGGGTCCAAAAAAACGCCTCCTTCTGACGACGGGGGCGGGGGCGGGGGAGGGGGCGGAGACGCCAGCGTATCCCTTTCCCGGTTCTCACCCCCCTTTGCCTCGTCTTCTTCCTCGTCCTTCGGTGCTTTATGCTGGCCGGATCCTCGTCCGTTCAGTTTCGAGGCCGCGAGAGCCCCTCCTCCTGACCCCCCTCTTGCGTTGACGGCAGCAGTACCCGTTCTCCCGCCACCCTCCTCTGACCGCTCCCCGTTGCCCCCCATGGATGGACCCCCCGCCGCAGCCGACTCGGCAGCAATATCAACGATACCACCACCTCCCGTGCATCCTTCGACCCCCGCCCCCCTCCCTCCTCTTCTTCCTCCTGCTCCATCCCTTCCTCCTCTCCCTCCTCCTGCAGTACGCCGACTGCGACGGACGCTCCTGCTAACATCGTTGCCACCGCTACCCCTTCCCCCTGACCCCTTCCCACCACCCTCCACCGCTACCGACCCTTCCACTGTCCCTACCCCGTCCACCGCCCCCTCCGAAACATCAACCACCTCCACCGCCACCGCCGCAGATTCACTGGAAACCCCCTTCCCGTCAGAGGGGGCACTAGTCTCAGCCAATGAAAACGAAGGAGGCGTTGGCTCTGGAGGGGGAGGAGGGGAACGATGCCCGGTGATCCATTGCTTTAGCCAATCAGAACCCACCCAGAAGAAATCTCCCGGCGGGACAACAGGTGCAGGTTGGTCACTGGCGGCGGCGGTGCTTTCTAATTTCGCCGAATATTTTGACCAAGAACGGGCCGAGGAAGCGGAGCAGGAGTTGATGGTGGAACAGTAGGAGGCGGAGGAGAAGGCGGGGGGGGGGGGCATCCACGACGGCGTTGCCGTCGCCAGAGATGCGACCAGTGCTCTGGCGAGGTCTCTGTCTTCTTGGGAAGACGATGCGGAGGCGGTGATTGGCGTCGATCCGTCTAACCTCGCCGACCTCTCCAGCTGTTCGTCGGAAGGTCCCGGGTGGACCTCGACTGGGTCGTCTTCCGCCGCTGCGATTACGCAAAAAAGAGGGCGACATGAAACGAGTTTAACCCTTTCAGCAATGCAGCGTACAGCAACACAGTTTTCAGTCTAACTCTAAGTACTTTGTACCCAAAACGGAAGTACAGCACTAAAGGGGTTATAAACAAAAAGCGGGAGTTCCATGGAGAGGGCAGGCGTGATGGTATAAAGCGGGTGGGTATATGTGGCCGAAGAACCAGTGGTTATCCGTTCATAATCCGTATCCGATACGCGCAGATACCATAAGGAGAGATGAAACACACAATATCGACCGGCACAGAGGGGTTTCTATAGGGAGGGACAGGCGTGGCGAGGCGTGGGGGGTCATTTTGCCCGAGGATACGGAGTTCTTTATAGAGAGGGCCGCTTCCCAAACTAAGCAACATAAAATAAAGGGTGCGTTCGTTTTCTCACCGTCCACCTCGCTGTCTGCATCCTCTTCCATCGTCTCCATCGCGCACGCGTTTCTCCTAGGCCGTCGCCGACGCGACCCCGTGGTTTGGCTGCCCCCCCCCTCCGTCATCTCTGCCCCGCCCCCCCTCCCCCCCCCTCCTCCCACGGCTCCTTCTTCCCCCACCCCCCCTCTCCCCTTTCCTCTTCCGGGTCCCCCTCTTGCTCCCCCTTCTCCTTCTCCTCCCCCTCCCCCTCCCCGTCCCCCGACCCCTTTCTTTTGCGCCTCTGCTCCTCCATCTGCTATTCCTCCTCCCCCCCCCCCTCCTGCCTTCCCCCTCCCTCTCCTTTTCCCTGCTCCCAACTCCCCTCTCCCCCTTCCTCCCGCTCTGTCTGCTGCTGCGTCGCCATTAGCCTCCTCCTTTGATTTGGGTCCTGTCGCAGCCCCAAGCACGGCGGCTTCACTGCAGGTGTCACCCTCCACGACACCCACCTTATCCTTGCCCACACATTTCGCTATACCGCGGGGTATTGAGGAGGAGGGGCGCGGCGTGGGGTGGGGTGGGGGGGGTAGCGTCAGCGTATGGCGTTTGCACGACTGGACGATCAGTACACTGTTCAAAAACAAAAATTTGAATACACTGATGCAAGAAAAATCTGCTGCGCCTCTTACAACATCAGTTTGGGGTGCTTCGCTCCGATGAGGTAGCCGTACGTATAGCCCCTGGGTTAACGCTCTGGTGTACACACCTTTCGAGCATTATCAATACACAAACGATATTACCACCAATATCATTATCACCATCAACATCTACTATTAATACTACAGTACACCACCATCAACAGCACATCAATACCCAACGCCACCTGCCAACACCAGCACCATCATCAGCACAAACACCTCAATCACGCTACACAAGCCACCATCACCACTATCAGCAACAACACCTCCACTACCAGCACAATTACCAACGACACCACCTACACCACCGCAACACCTACACCACCAGCACCAGCAACAAGAACATAAGAGAGCGATCACCTTTCCTGGGGGGGCGAGGGGATTTGGAGGGCGCCCCGAACAGCTCGCAGTACTTCTCCCGCCGCAGCCGCATCTGCTCCTCCAAGCACCGCCGCCTCTCGTGGAAGTCCGAGACGGACTTGGCCAAGGCGGCGTTGGATGCCTCCACGGCAGCCTGCAAATTCACAATTCAAGCAAAACACATGTGCAACGTAAATATCGAATGACAAAAAAAAAAACTCAAAATCAAACTTCGATATAAATTTAATGTTCTATTAATAGTCCAATTTCAAAGTTCTAATTAAAGATTCTATTTAGTTTCAAAATACCAATTTTCAAAATTCGAAACCCAAACTAACGTGCAACCGAATGGTATGCACCATTAGACACCGACGTATGATGGGACACACACCAAACAAACCACACAAACCACACCACCCCCGTAAAATGACAGCGTACAACTTGGCTTGGCTCATCTCCAAACTAAATATATTACGCTAACGGTTGCCCGCTTGACTGACCTCACCTGCACCAAACATATTATGCCAAGGGTTGACCGCTTGACCGACATTCCTCTTACACTGAACCTAGTACATATGCTAAGGGTTGACCGCTTGACTGACCGCTTGACTCACCTAACCTTGACCTAGGGTGCTGAGGGTTGACCTCTTGACCTCTTGACGGACTGATCGATTGACTGACTTCCCCTGCACTAAACGTAGGATGCCAAAGGTTGACCGCTTGACTGACCTCTACACTAAACGTAGTATGCTAAGGACCGGCGGCTTGACTGACCTTGCCTACACTAAATATATTATGCTAAGGGTTGACCGCTTGACTGACCGCTTGAATCACCTAACCTAAACCTAGTATGCTGAGGGTTGACCTCTTGACTGACAGACTGACCGCTTGACTGATTTCCCCTACACTAAACCTTGTATGCTAACGGTTGACCGCTTGACTGACCTCCCCATACCCTAAACCTAGTATGATAAGGGTTGGCCGCTTGACTGACCGCTCGCCACGCTGCAACTAGTGTATCAAGGCCAATTAGACCTTGACTGGTCCAAAAACACCGGTGTCCTATTCAGGGTGGGCATATGGAGCAAGCAGAACCAAATATGCTGTGTCAACATAGGGGGGGTAGCTTGTATGTGGATCCATCGTGAGGTTCTGATGACTATTATATGATTACTACAGTATGCATTACTATGGCCTAGATGCCGTAATAGAAGAAAAAAAATCTCACCAATACGTTCGTGGGCAACAAGCGCTCGTCTCCACTCCCCCGCCCGGGTCCCCACGCAACGCCCCTCCGCACGTAGATCAGCATGTAGGCATCCTCCGAGCCGCGCTGCCTCTTGTTCTTGCTTGTCCCTTCACCACCACCTCCACCGCCGCCACCAACATCCTGACCACCCTCCTCCCCCTCTTCGCCCCCCCCCTCCCCCTCTCCCCCCCCCCCCCTCCTCAGATTTAACGACCTCAACATCCACAGCCGTGGAGTCCGAAGAGGACACGCCCGGCTCCTCTGCCGGCACAACCCCTTCCCCCCCCCCTCCCCCGCCATCGCCTGTGCCATCGCAACCCACCTCAACCACTCCCATTGACTGAGTCGCCATCGCAGAAGGGTCACCAGCATCAGCACCAGCATCAGCACCAGCACCATATGTTGCGGCACGAGGTGCGGCACTGAAGAACGGGGAGAAGAACAGGTCTCGTTGGGTAGTGACGCCTTCGACATCTATTTCCTCTTCCTGTTTTCGTGTTGTCGGGTCGGGTCAGGTCGGGTCGGGTCGGGTCGGGTCGGGTCGGGTCGGGTCGGGTCGGGTCGGGTCGGGTCGGGTCGGGTCGGGTCGGGTCGGGTCGGGTCGGGTCGGGTCGGGTCGGGTCGGGTCGGGTCGGGTCGGGTCGGGTCGGGTCGGGTCGGGTCGGGTCGGGTCGGGTCGGGTCGGGTCGGGTCGGGTCGGGTCGGGTCGGGTCGGGTCGGGTCGGGTCGGGTCGGGTCGGGTCGGGTCGGGTCGGGTCGGGTCGGGTCGGGTCGGGTCGGGTCGGGTCGGGTCGGGTCGGGTCGGGTCGGGTCGGGTCGGGTCGGGTCGGGTCGGGTCGGGTCGGGTTGGGTTGGGTTGGGTTGGGTTGGGTTGGGTTGGGTTTGGTTTGGTTTGGTTGGGTTTGGTTGGGTTGGGTTGGATTAAGTTGTATTGCGCATTGCGCGAGAACGAGGCTGTGCCATGGAGGGTGCAGGGGGCGGCGGGGGAAGCATATACCAAACATAAATCTCGGGAACTAAGAGGGGTTGAAAAATAAAAACCACTCGTGTCTCGAACGCACGTAAATCTACAAATAGAGCAATTTGAATTCTTGAAACCAGAAAACGGAATCACGTCGCAAGCACCAGTTGTCTACTGCCCCCTCAACAAGAACAGAACAGCACTCTGCCTCGCTCTCCGGGGCAGAAAAAAAAAACAAAAAAAACAGCACCCTGCTTCACCCAGCAGCAATACTTCGTATCGATACATCAAGATGAACAACCCCGAGACTGCCGCAATACCTCCCTCTCCGGCCCCGCCCCGCCCTCCTCCTTTCATCAGCTTACCTCATCCTCGCTGATTTCTTCGACAGTCTTGCCTCGCTTCGGGCGCTGCCTGGCCTTCGCCGTGGCTTTGCGCTTGGCTGCGTTACGCTTGGCGAGCTTTTGGTCAGGAAGGTACTCCTCTTCTTCTTCCTCCTCCTCCTCCTCCTCGTCCACCTCCTCTTCCTGCTCTTCCTCCTCGTCAGCTATCGTAGAGGCGGCAGCCTTCTTGCCTGTTCCCCTTCCTTTCCTCTTTCCTTTCCCGCGCCTGCCTGCACCTTCACCTGCACCTTCACCTTCACCTCCGCTTTTGCTCTTGTTTTTGCCCCTGCCCTGTCCTTTCTCGTCAATGCCTTCCCCTATGTCCTCGCCTTTGCCTCCGCCCGTGGCAAACGCCTTCGTGTTGACTACAACACCAACTACGCCGTCAGAATCCTCCGCCTGTGACCCAGCACGAAAACAGTCAGAAAAGCAACCAAAACACGAAGCAAAACACCAGAAAATACCAGAAATATACATACGAAGTTTCAGGTACGTACGTAACACTCTGTCCGGCCGGTGCAATAAGCGCTTGGGTTTCATGGAGATAATCAGAATTTTCTTACATTTGCGGACAGCGTGATACCTGATACCAGTATCAGGCAAATATGTCGGGAGACATGTCAAGCAACTCAATACGTGCGCTGTAAAGGGTGTAGGGCCGAGTGTTTCTCACTAAAACCTAGTAGTTTGCCGTCAGTCATGACACGTCAAGGCAAATTTGCTGCCTGTCAAGGGGTGAATGTGTCATCTCCTGACATCTTTGGTATCAGGGGTACGTGGTTGGGGTGCTTGGAGGGGTATAAAAGTACCGGTATTTCATAACGTAAAAAGGCAAACATATATCGCTAAAATTCAGAAAGCACAAGAACACCTGATGTAATAGTTAGAAGACGAAAAAAAGAGGGAGATGACACATACACTACTACGTGAGCCACCTCGGCAACAGACAACATAAAGAAACCGACACACATAAAATATGTATCGTACGACACACCACCGCACCAGAACAAACCAACATACGCCTTCAACACACATACCTGGTACAGAAGTATCAACGTACCGGGGTACAAACCAACACACATACTACTGTTGTAACAAAAATAGCCAAAACACGTCCGTACCAGGTACCAGTACCAGGTAAATATAGATAGTTTGTATTAGACGTGCACACACATGACAACACAGATACCAGTATGTGATAATAGTATACGTACAGGCGCATGGCAAGACACACTGCAGCTTCAGATTTTTTCTTCCTCATGAATGGACCGTGTTCACTGCATGAGGCCATGTAAAACCCGCAGTGCGCGCGATCGAAGTATCCCACACAGCTTGCAAATATGAGTTTCGACCAAATCCTCGATTTCACAGCTGTTGCTTTATACTTTATTGATATTATACCAGCACACGCCTATGAAACACATGTATACCAACTCACGCATTGGTACCGACAACTCATAGCGTCACACAGGACAACTCACAGGTCCAAACCGACAAATGCATACCAACACACCATCGAAACCCACACACACCGATATGACCATATTATAGCAACACACAACAAAATACACATCCTTCCTGGTATTCATGGCATGATATCATACCAACACAAGCATACTATTAATAACACAATTAGTAATAGTAGCACACCTATGTAAAAACCGACACACATGCACAGGTTACATACTTTTTCTTCTGATTGCTTTGAATAGGGCTGTGAGCTACCGCGGTAGTTTGTAGTCGGGCGTGGCGACGTGAGCCAACTACCATGGTAACAAAAAACGTTTTTTTTCCGTATTTCCTGAAACAAAAAACGTGCTCCGAGCCACAAAAACGAAAACTTCAGCAAACTACCCCACTAATAACAAGTTGGCGATTGAGAGTGAGCCAATTATGAGCCCTACGAGTACTGGTTGCCTTTTTTCACCATTCCAGATATGTTTTACAGTAGCACGTCTTATGATCATGAATATACTACGCCCATGAAAACATGCGAGAAAGCACAAGCCAATAAAAACACACGACAAAAAAAAGAAGCTCAACCTCACCGCGCTGCCTAGCAAACCCGCATCCGCATCCGATTCCGCCTTATTAATAGCATCCTCGTTCCCATCCGTTTCTCCCACCCGGGGACCGATTTTCTCCAGCCCCCCGGCAGCACCCCCCCCCTTGCCAGGTGTATTTGTGTTAAAATTAGCGGCCTTCTTGCCGACCGAGCCGTGGGAGTTCACGCGCGTAAGAGGCCGCACTTTTTCGTCGTCGAACAGAGTCCACGTGTTGGAGTCGGGGTCATGCACCTGGTGCATCAAAACGCAGTGAAATACCAGGTCGGGTCAGGTGACGTACCACAATAGTGAATACGATGCGAGTTTCAAACTTGATCGGGACAAACAAGTACTTCGGACCCCTTTTTGGAGATGGCTGTTAGCTGAAGCCATTGATTCTTGATTCAACAGGCAGTCATTTTTGTAGGAAGCTTTCATTAAACGCTCACAACTTCTCGCTGCTGTCCTTCATGCGTCCTCAGTGTGCCCTTCTACGAGCTGGCCCTTCACTGCGCGGCAACTACCGTTCACCATCCACCAATACACGCACACAAATTACGAAGAACCTGCTGCACCAGTTCTTATTTTGCTGCAGTAGCGAAAGCTGTACTCTCTCGAAAATAAAAATATACCAGGTACACATATTTACGTACTTCGAAGTATTAGTACAGGCATATCGACCGGGATTTGTACATATACGTCGATTGAATATTGAGGCCACTTGAAGAGGATTTTTAAGCACGGTCGCTCGAAAAGCTTTTGCCCCGGAATTGGGGTAAAAAAGGGTCATTTTTCTCCTCAGAATGGGTCGAACTTTGTTCCAGGACTTATTGATAGCATCCCGCTTGTCCACGGGCGCAGTCGCACTAGTACAGGAGTGGCCCGGGGGGGGCAAACTAATCAGAACCCGCGATAGACCCGAACACCCTGTGCCCTGTGCCCCCCCTTTGCGTACATGCCATGCTCGGATCTGATGCCATTTCCGACCCAACTGCGTCAAAAACCATACCTAGTATGCATACATCTCGAAAATGAGCGGAAAAGCTAAGCAATGGACACACACAAAGGGTAGACGCATAATATCGTGGGCACATCAACCACTTCGAAAAATACGCTTCGAGGTACACGCACTCGCTGAGTTCCTTGGCTTCATTTTTTTTTACTCCCCTCAACAAGGCACATATATTCTGCATGAGGTCATATAAGACGCTTAGAAGGTGCGATTCAACTATCAGTCACAGCTTACATAGCAAAGATGAGTTTCGACAAAATCTTCGATCTCACAGCTGATGTATACCAAGTACCAGTATAATTAAGAAAAATCTAACCAAATCATGGGCACACAGGTACACCGAGAGTCAAGGTTGTGAGAAAAAAGGAGGCCACCTGTTCTGCTTAACCCTTTAAGGACCGCAGTCCCGTTTTGGGGACAAATTACTTAGAATTTGAGTGGATTGTCCCCAAAACGGGACTGCGGTTCTAAAGGGGTTAACGGGGCTGTGCTGTACTATATCGGTGTGTGTTGCACCGTCCCCCCCCACCGCGCCACGCTGAACACAACAAAAACGCCTGTGAAAGGGTATCAAACCTCGGCGATGTAGTGGCCGGAGTGCACGTTTGTCCCTTTGTGGTACAATACGCACGCCAGGTCGTACATGGCGTCGGGGGGGGGGCAAGAAGAGGACGCCCCCGCTTCTCCACCCTCTCCTCCTGCCTCGTCTCCTGGTGTTCCTGCTGCTGCTCCTTCTGCTTCTCCCGCTGCTGTTGCTGTTGCTGCTGCTCCTCCTTCTTCTGCTGCACCTCCCTGGTCTTGCGGTCTGCGGGACAAGGTGTTTTTTTGCAACGTAGAAAGCGGGCTCACCACCATCGCCACCACACCTTCATCACCAACACCGCTGCTCTTCGGACGCTTTGCGCTTTCTCTTGCCGCCATGATGAGCATGCCCTGTCATACAAATGCTGCTGCTGCTGCTGCTCAACACTCCACAAATACTCTGGTACTGCTGTAGGTACACCCAAACATTGAGATATACCTGGTAGTGAAAATGGATGATATTGATAACCTTGACCCTAACCCTAAGTGATACCACTTCTGTAGTCCGAATGTGATTGTAGTCTACAGTACTACTACTCTCTACGTATTCGAATACTGCAGTATGAGGGTGTTACTCGAACCATATGAAGTGCAACATTGCTGCAGTATCACTAACAACCGAATCACTTCAAGGACTGATGCAGCATCATCAAATCAAAAATAGTATTACCGTAGTCACATATGCAGCAGAGGAGAGAGAGAGGTCCCCTATCGCTCTGCTGCACCAACTCGCTGCCGACAAAACCATTACATTACCCTCCCCCTCATCCCTAAGTGCCATAATCCTTCGCGGATAACCTAGAAACCCGTCGCAAACGCAAAAAAAGAGCTGTGAGCGTGCGAAGAAGGGGTGAACATACCCGACTCGAGGGCCCATGTCGAGCGTGAGAGGGAGAGACACTGCCGCGGTCATCTTCTTGCGCTGGCCGGTCTTAGCGGAGTATACGTACCGAAGGAGCTGAATAGAAAGCACGGCCGGAAGACGATGGAGCTCGATCGCGCGCACCGCATCTCTCTTAACCCCGCACTTCTCGCAGAGGTACTGAATGGGCATTAATACGATACGTACGAGAGGGTTTCAAATAGGTGGGGAGGCCGGGGGGACGCAGGGTGAGGGAGGGAGGGGGGTTGAGACGTCGCGCACACAGCATCCCTCGTGACCCCGCACTGCTCGCAGCGGTACTGAACGGACATTAATACGATACGTACGAGAGGGTTTCAAATAGGTGGGGAGGCCGGGGGGACGCAGGGTGAGGGAGGGAGGGGGGTTGAGACATCGCGCACACAGCATCCCTCGTGACCCCGCACTGCTCGCAGAGGTACTGAATGGACATTAATACGATACGTACGAGAGGGTTTCAAATAGGTGGGGAGGCCGGGGGGACGCAGGGTGAGGGAGGGAGGGGGGTTGAGACATCGCGCACACAGCATCCCTCGTGACCCCGCACTGCTCGCAGAGGTAGTAGTTTTCTCGATACTATGCGTACACGAGGAGCCCGAAGAAGCGGGGAGGTACGCGGGGGGTGGAAGGTAGGGAAAAGGTTGACGAGGTATGCTAGAGGGGGGGTGTATGTATACGCCCGTCGAATACACAACCGCGAGCATGATGCCGATTGATGTTCGTGATGGGCTTACGTGAGAGCAACAACAACAGCAACAACAGGCTTCACCTTCAAGAGATAAACACGAAAACGGAGAGGAAAACAATCACGTTGCTTTCTATTTGTGACACCTGGTGCCAGGTGTCATAAACAATATATTTGCTATTAATATCTATAGGGCCCTGTCCGTCACAAAAAGCGGAAAAAAGACCTGGAGATATTTGCAGACCCACCAAAGGAAACGGTCTCGCTCGCTCTCAGTGGATAACTACTGTAGGTCGTAACAGCAGTAGAGATAAAAGGGCCACAGGTCATGCCAGCAGAAATCAATAGACCAATATTTCATCCAGTAGAGATCGACGGGTCAATAGGAAATACCAGAAGATATGAATAAATCAATAGATACTATTGCTTGCCGTGGACCAATAGGTCATACCAGTAGATTTCAGTAGGTCAAAAGGTCATGAAGCAGATACCAATGTGTCGATATCATAGGTCATACCTGTAGAACTCATCGATCAACAGGGCATACCACTAGAGATCAATAGATCAGTAGATCAATAGATAAGATGAACAACAATCAACAGTAACCAATGGGCCAATACCTGATTGTCACCATCGAGACTCTCGCGCTGCAGGAAGCTGTCCAGGCAGGTCTCAACCGTGCGGTTTTTCTGAGGAGGGGATGAGGAGGGGGGGAAGGGGGGGACGCAAATAAAATAAAATAAATAAAAATTTAGCAACTTTTTGCACGGCTGCTTGTACGGCAGTGTGTGAAAAAGTGGTTGATACATAGTCCACAAACTAAGTCTTCAATACATCTTTATCCCTAGAAAATTACTAGGCAGTTGGTCCTCGTTTAATCTTCATTCCGAAAAAAAACGAGAAATGTCCCATGCATTCGGGGTTAGGGTTAGGGCTAGGGTTACGTAAATTTCAACCATCGTGTATAAGTTGGGCCAAGGTATACATAAAATCCCTCGGGTCGTACGCCAGCCCATCAACATCAACAGCTAGATAGGGAGATCTGGAGTTATCTTTGTTGCTGGCGATACGTACTACATAGAAGTTTACCTATAATGTCCACGTCGTATGGTATATTTTTTGCAGGGCTAGCAAAGCACATGCCGCTAAGTACCCACATTGTCCAGGTAGTGGTTTTGACCAATACATGTAAACTACATGTAATAGCACACTGGGCGTGTCGACTATTCCTGGGGGAATCTGTGAAATCTGCGAACATACGTGTTCTTACCCGCCTTTAGTGTGTGACGTTCCTCCCCTGAAACCGTGGAACCGTGTCTCCGTCTTGCGTGTTTTTTTGCTTCCCTTGCAACGGCAAGGAATGCTGTCCCTCCCATTAATTCTACAACGAGAATGCAGCTTACAAAGGTTTACACCACCAGGACCACTTCCAATCCCTGAACCCTCCCCGCCTTGAAAAAAAACAGAACCAACCCAACCCCGTAAACCCTACTGTAGAGTTGTTACTAATAGTCTGCACGACTTGAGTCCCCAGCTATTAGTTAGTATTATTAACACCCAGTTCCGGAGGTGCCGCCTATTCGACTTGATGGGTTTCTATACTTGTGGGGAGGATTGTTGAATGCGGGATATTAGTTTTTTGCAGTTATTATTACCCAGATCCGGAGGTGCCGCCTATTCGACTTGATGGGTTTCCATACTTGTCGGGATGATTGTTCAATGCGGGATACGTTTCTAGTTTTCTTGGGCGGGGCATCCTCGGTCGATCCGTCTCGCTTCGCTCCCCTGACTGAAGTCGGCAAGTAGGCTGGACATCAGCTGGCTCCGCCAGCCAACTTGCCGACTGAAGTCAGGTAGTTGTTTAACGGCACCTACCGATTAGTTACTAGTCGTGCCGACTCACAGCTTTACCAAAACCTTGGGCCCCTCACCCCTATCTGGAGTTCCAGGTCATTGAAGGCGTTTCTATTCCGGGAGGCGGTTTTGCAAGTGAGGCATCTCGTCACGTACGCCAGCTCTCCACAGAACAGACCGCTCACAAGGGTGCGGAGGGGAGGGGCGCTGCGTTGCAAGCATCGCTCTAGCAGCGACATCAGAAGCTTATTGAACTCCTGCGAAAAAAGAAGGCACGATAAAACGGAGGGGGGGGGGCACAGACGGAGACAATAGACAGGAGGGTTTGGACTACAAAAAACAAGAAAAATAACCATCTACGAAACAAAATACAAAAAAGGCCCTGCAAACCCTGACCATCACAGCGACCATCGCATCGACCATTACATCAAACATTGCAGCAACAATTACATCACCAGTTACCTAAACCTGTAGGTCGGCAGGATTTCACGACTACTAACTAATCGGTAGGTGCCCTTAGCCAATTAACTGACTGTAGTCGGCAAATCGGCTGGCGAAGCCAGCTTGATGACCAACCGGCTGACCGCTCGAAATAAAATAAAAAAATCCCGCATTCACCAATCCTTCCTATACCAAGGATAAAAGTATTGAAATCCATCAAGTCGTATAGTCGGAACCTCCGGGAAACAACTAATAGACTGTCCGACTGAAAACTACGGTAGTAGGTGGTGACTATAATCGTGCCGACCATTCACAACAACTCCAGCACCTGAGGGTCCTGCTGTATGCCGTTGTCGATGCCAAGGAGACTGGCGAAGCGGGCGGGATCGTAAACCTTCGCGGCCCCCTCCTGCATATGTCCGAACACGCGCTGGAGTTCCTGTTTGCACAGTAGTCGAAGGTGAAACGGTTTAGCGATGAGTTTTGAAGTGAAATGGTAAGGTGAAAAGGTATACAGCAGTATCGGAATGGCATAGCGATATGGTAAAGTGTACCGGTAAGATAAAAGGTACTACCTGGTATGCAGTAAAGGGAAATGGATAGTATTATTAATGAAACGGTAAAGTGTAAGGTCACAATTCACCTATGGTACGTATGTTAGCCGGCTGTATACTAGAGATATGAGTCGGCACGACTAAAGTCACCTACTAGTTGTCGGTCGGACTAATTGCTAGTAGTTTCCCGGGGGTGCTGACTATCCGGATCATTGGGTTTCCATATTTTTGGGAAGGATTGTTTGAATGCGGGGTACATTTACTATTTTTTGAGCGGGGTCCCCTTGGCTGGGGAGGGCTGACTGGACTCGCCTCGCTCGCCTGACCTACAGTAAGTCGGCACATCGTCGGGCCACCAGCTGGTTTCAACCGACTTATCGACTAAGTTAGTTGGTTGGTAACGGCACCTACCGATTAGCTAGTAGTCGTGAAATCCTGCCGACACACAGGTTTAACTGTATCCTAGTAAGAGTCGCCTAAATTTGTCATCATTTCGATACCCGATACCTGGTACATCGAAGCTCTCGTTCAATACCAGCATAAAAAACGCGGGGATGCCAAGGTATGGAGAGAAAAATATCGTACGTGCTCTCGTACGATATATCGAAAAATCGTTATTTGATACCAGGCACTTTGTTTTCGATTTTTCGTTATACTTGTGCATAAAAGCCTGAAACTTCGGCTAGGTAATCCAAGACTAAACGTAAGATCACTGTAAATATAAGAGTTACCTCCATAATTTTGTCATCATCATTCTCCCGGGTCACCACTTCCGTCCCGCCCGCCTCCGTGCCTCCTGCAGCGCCCAGCGTGCCTGCCACCAATTTCTCCGGGAAATCCCTTCCGCCCGTTGGCTCGCCGCCTCTAGCCGCCATTGGAACCCCTCCGTCCGCGTGCTCCACCGCCGAAGAACAGTCCGAGGAAAGGTCTAGGGAGCGTGCCTCGGGCGCCGGCGATTGCTGATGTTGCTGCGGCTGCTGTTCTGCATCGTCCAAGGGCGCGTGGACGGTTTCACACTTTTCATATTGGACGGTTACGCCCCCGACGGGTACGGTTTCACGTTTCACATCACCCTCGACGGCCATGGTTTCAACCACGACGGCTGTAGTTTCACTGCATCAACACATGGTTACGGTTTCATCCCCGACGGTTACGTTCTCGACGGCTTCTTCGTCGACGGTTACGGTTTTACCCGCGACGGTTTCGGTGCTACACACTTGTCGCTATGTAAGCCCAGTTCGTGCTCCACCGCGCGAAGCAAGCACGCTAGCAAGAAAGTAACCAAGCAAGCCGGCGCCGCTATTTTGCGCGATTTCGAACGAAACGTGAATCACATACAGCCCTCGCGCTCCCTCCCCCCCTCCCTCCCACCCGCCCACCTCGTGCGCCTGAGACTAAGTTCGAGCTTAAGCCTGCAGACGGCCTCCAAGCATATACGCCCCTTCGAAAGCCCCTGTTGGCGAATAACGCCTGCAGCTGGGAGTTGAGGTAACACGTCGCGCCCAGGTTTCTGAGGCCTGCCGGGAAGCCGGGGGGGGGTGGGGACGCACGAGCAGTATCCCCTTGCGTGGAAGCCGAGGCTTCCGGAGGCGTTTCTGAGGCGGGTACCGCCTTCAGCGTCCCCGACATATCCGGTCCCAGTGCTTTGACGAGAGCGGGTTTGGAACTCCAGATGCCCTGAGCGGCCCACGCAATGGTGGGTAGGGGAGAGGGGAACGGGGGCGGGCGGGCGGGTTGAGAGCCAAAGCATAAAACCCGATGTCTTGCCAATCTCCTACCTACTTCGCATACGCATACGTATCAATGATAAAATACATACGGGGAAATGCCGGAAGAGATATAAACATACGATATCAAGCTCTCTTTTACGCGCGAGTAAGATCGAACCACAACAAAAAAAAGTTTAAGCCGATTCTGCACAACGATTCAAGGTGAGGCAGGTCAGGGCATGGCAAGGCAAGGCAAGGCAAGGCAAGGCAAGGTAAGGCAAGACAAGGCAAGGCAAGGCAAGGCAAATCGAACCCAAGGAAAACTCTACCTCCCTCCCTCCCGTCCACAGCTCCGCCCGACTCTTGCCGCCTACGGCATCCCATGCTCACCTCCTTGCCTTCTCCCAAGCCGTAGAGGCAGCGCGGGTTGTTCTCGCAGTTCTTCTTCTTAACGTGGTCTGATGTTAATGTCACATTCATGAAAGACAAAATAGAGGAATGATTTGACGTTAATGCCACATTCAAGATGGACAAAACAGACGGTAAAATTGACGATAAAAAAAACGGTACGCTGGTATAACGGAGCGGCAAGCATACTGCTATTACGGGGGGCCATAGTTAACAGGACCAAATATTGTTAGTAAAAATGGTTAAACGTATAGGTTTTTATGTATACCATAGGTCCTGTTAACTATGTTCCCCCGTAATAATACTGACTTTATAAGTCATAGTATTGCTGTACAAAACGTTTCTGCAATGCTACTCTTGATGCTATTACGGGGGACCATAGTTAATAGGACCTGTGGTGTACATAAAAACCTATATATTTGACCATTTTTACTAACAATATTTGGTCCTATTAACTATGGTCCCCCGTAATAGTACTGCGGTACAGCAGTAGACTCTACAGTACGTACTCACCTTCTCGGTCGCAACGAGGATAGAGATCCGGGTCGTACATGCGGTACGGGTCCCTGGCTTCCCTTCTTACCTGCACCACGCGTCAGAAATCACAGAAAATGCCTCAATAATCGCGGTTGGGGCTCCTGCTGTACACAGACTACCGCGAAACACCCACAACGATAAAAAACTGTACTATTGATCAGCTGTTAAAAACAAGGATATTCCGGAGAATAGTATATACCTGGTATACTAATTACCAGTAAAGTAAACGGTAAACAGCAGTAGATATTACACAAATAAAACAGTGGTACGCAGCAGACAGTAGACACAGCAATAGGCAGCCGACAGTAGACACAGCAGTAAACAGTGGAAAGCAGTAGGCAAGTACCAAGGTAGGCAATAGACGTTTATAAAGTAGGATACCACGCGTAGTTCTGTTGATCGGAAAGTTCTCCTGAGAGCGGAGGAAGCAGCGGGCGGGGTGTTCGCGCGGGAACTGACTGCCCGAGTATTGACAGCGCTATGAGTCGGCACGACTTAAGCAGCCAACTAGGTATTAGTCGGGCAAACGGTTACAATAGTAGTCGTTTTCTGGAGGTGTTGACTATCCGACTTACTGCAATGGGTTTCCATATTTGTACGAAGGAAGGATTTTTTCCTTTTCTGAAGGGCGGAAGGGGCCCCTCGACCAGGGAGAGCGGATTGGGCTCGCTTCGCTCGCGTGGCTTAAGTTGGCAAGCCGGCTGGCCATCAGCTGGCTTGGCCAGCCGACTTGAAGTCACTCAGTTGGCTAACGGCACCTACCGATTAGATACTACTGTAGTCGGGAAATTCTACCGACTCACTTTGATAAATAATCAAGGCTGGCTGCTGACAGCAGCCAGTACCCTGGGTCCGAACATTGGTCCGAACATTGTACTGGGCACGGTGAAGCCAAGACCACCGCCCCCCCCTCCCCCCGGGTAATGACGCCCCCGAAGGACCTCGCTGGAGCAGTACATTAAATTTGGGCGAAGTTTCAAAATCAATTCCTGAGTTTCAGCAGGGGTGGTGGGTTGGGTCTGTGAGAAAATAATAATAAGAAAAAGAGGACCAAGGGTGTGTGTGGCCCTCCCTCTCGTCTCTCTTATTTTTGGCGTACGCACCCGTACACCTTTTTCGTCTCTCGGCGCGGCGCTTTTTGATGGGTTTCTGTTGTAAGGGGCTGTATTACCGAGCAACTTTTTTAGTGTAATCGAACAGAAAAAAAAGAACGTGATTTGATTTGAGTAGAATCTCGTACAAATAGAACGAAGTTTGGGTCCTATCGAGGAATGGCGTATTTTGAGTAAAAAAATCGAATCACACACAAGGGTCAACAAACTCCCGAGGGCAGCCAACGAGGAGGGCGACGACCCGCATCCTCCCCGGGGCGCCGACGCCAGCGGCTGACTATTTCTGCCGGCACCGCCTACGAGGCTATCGCTCTTGGGATGTCTTGGGTGACTGGTGCAGCTACGAAGCTCCACGTAGGCAGCAGTGGCGGAGATACAGCGATCGGACTTCTGAGCAAATTCCAGACCTGGTAGGTGCTCGTGTGGTTTGGGAGGCAAAGAGGGATGAACAACAGGGTCTATGACGGCAGTGTATTTTTTTGAGGCGCCGTGGGTAGTCTGTTCTGTGCTAGCGGCCGTTGAACCTCGCGCTGCGGCTGCTGCGTTGGCCCTGCCTCTTGGGAATGAAGGATTTCGCCTCTGAAGCAGTCGACGACACGGCTCAAGTTTGCGTCGCTTGCTTCGGTTCCACGGAACATGCCACGTCTATTTGGACAAACTCCCCAACTTGAACAACACGAAGAGCAAAAGAAGCCCCGACAGACTTCCTTGTTGAATTCGTTTTTGTCGAATTTCAATTCAAAACGCCTGCTTGGTGATTTACTTTTCGACCGATCAGGTGCAAATCGAACCACACGAACAATATATTTTTGAAATTCAATAAAAACGAATCCGTGCCGTAAGACCAACTATTATGGGAGTTTTTTTAGCCGTGTTATCTAGCGAGTATTTGCTGAGTTTTGAGGGTCCATAAATATGTGCATGAGAAATAAGGACCATCTATTACGGCTTCTGATTTTGGAATGTCTTGTGTGTCAAAGGAAGCACAGCCAATGGCCGCCGCGCCGCCGCGAGCGTGATCTCGGTACCCAAGCCCGGGTTGATTTTCGGAGGCGACGTCGAATCGCCATTGCTCCTCCTGCCGCTGCTGCTGCTGCTGCTGTGAGGGAGACTCCTTACCTTACACGAGCGCCGTAGCCCGTAAATACAGTTCGCCGTAGGCGTGATCTTGGCCTTGGTGACGGATAAAATCGGCAGATTAGCATTGGCAGTAGTACTGCTCCTGTAGTGATAGTACCCAAAATTCAAGTAACTCTCAGATCCTGGAGGCACGAAAGACAGCTCAAAATTGGGCCCAGTTCTGAGAGGATTCGCTGATTTTTGCCCCCTCCAGGAAACGAGACAACAAAAAATGGATGATTTCCTGTCTCGTAGTAGATGGTTCTGATTTTTGGGCGTCGCGGAGATGGCTGGAAACTCCAGAAATAATGGCTCTAAAAAATCCAGTTACAGTTGGTCTAAGGCTGTTTCCTCGTATGCGATTCGATTTTTGAGCTTCAGATTTTGATCCGATCGCAGTATCAGACGTGGTGAACTTGGCAACTTGAAACAGTCTTGCTATGCGAGAATTTGAAAACATCAGATTTATTGTGCGTGCAGAGATTCGAACAAACACCGAGACCAACTGCTGCTGTTGTGTGTCTAGCGCCGCGAAGAGACGCGCTGAGGCGCTGCACTGCGCGTAGGATCCAAGCGTCCGAGCCCACGCGGACTACCTCTGGTCTGGCGGCCAAGAGACGTGCCGAGTGCGTTATTCATGGGGTATTGTGACACAATGCGACTGACTGCCTGCTGGTGCTGCTGGTGCTGCTGGTGCTGTAGTCTTCGAGTACGTATCCACGGAGACGCACCGCCCACTGACTGCGCGTCGGGCGCGACGAAACGTCGCTATCCAGCTGTGTCACCATACAACTCATCGATCGCTCTGCTGCTGTTAGCTGTTGTCGTGGATAACATCTTGAATTTAGAGAACACGCCATTTTTCGATTCGAAAATCTTGATGGCCCAGGCCGTCGGATTTTGGGCCGAAATCTGACGACTTGGGCCATCGCGCCATCGCATTCTCAAATAAAAATAAAAAACCGTAATATTTTGAATACGTATTCGGAATGCATACGTATGCAGATGCCGTCATTTTTGGGATCGAAAAATACAAATCTTAAGCTCGAAATCGAACCGCATATACAAAACAGCCTAAACTTTTCCCTGATACTCGTAGCTGGTCTAATATGAATATGACGCCTTATCGTGGGACGTATATACCGCCAGCAATGGCACCTCCCTCAGCCAGTACAGCAGTCGTACTGCCAGTCGTACGGTGTTGTTGGTACAATACCGGGACAGCAGTAGTAGTACTGCCGCCAGACTGCAGTACTGCTGGTACACAAACAACAGCAGTACGACTGGCAATGCACTGCTTGCTGCTGTCCCAGGAATCTGGAAGCTTGAAGAATTTTTAATACGAAAAATGAAATATAATGAAATTTATACGTAAAATATTTGAATTCTATGTTTGAGTGTAGGGTGCCATCTTCGTAGGCGGGAATCGCGAAGTGGTACAGAGCGCACAGCGATGGCCACGAGTGGCAGCAGAGTCAACGGTCGACGATGTTTGCGTCGACGAGACTTGATGACGATGCTAGAAAGATGTAACAGGATGCGTCGCGATGGGTAGACTACCACTGCTGCTGTAGGAACATCTCGCAGCGCGCGAGAGGCGAACTGGAAGCTTTCTCCTAAAGTTGTTCAGGTAAACATACAAACTGAGTTGAGTGCGATAGTTGTTGTTACAAATTGCACATCCCAAGCAAAGCCACCGTCCGCCTATTAATGTACGCCCGGCTTACACAAGGAAGACACAGCGCACAGAAGACGCCAACCAGAAGGGTAGAGGTAGATAGCCTCACATTCTCGTCAAGCTGGGCATGGCGATCCGCCTTTAGGACTCTTTTTTGCCCGCCCTGCGCTTGAAGCTGTCGCGGCCGTTTTCTTTTGCTTGCTCCAACATTCTGTGTCTCCTTCGGAGCATTCTCGGTCTCCTTAGATCTGCAGCTGCGCGCGCTTGCTCTGCGCAGCGCCATCGTCGCCAGTGCTTCTGGTCCGGCTCTACCCCGCCGTGCAGCTGCAATGCACCTTTGATGAACGGACGGACGTGAAACAAGCCTGCCATATCTCTGGAGATCCATGCTATTTGAAAAATGAAGTCACCACCGGAAGGACCACCGGCATCACACTCGCAAATTCCGACTCCTATTTCTTCGTTGACACGACGCCAACAAATAAGCTGCGCTGGGCATGGGGAGCGACTGAAGTGCGTACACGCTAACGAGTATCGCCATGCCGTCTGAGAAGACCCCGCTTGTCCCGGAGGGCTTGCCAGCGAGAACTACCGGCCCACAGGTGACGATATTACATTTGGATATTCTTGGTGCTCGGAAAACACGACGACGGGCAGTATCCTCCTCGGGCAGGAGAGCAATCAGCACTGACTCCCACCACAATACCGCTTTGAGCAACGACCGGCATTGCAGCCCCACTGCCTTCATGGTTAGTTTTGTGACAGTCGTCGTGAGTCCCTGGTCATTTTCGAAGACTAGTCCTCGAGGACGATAGAGTCCCGTCACAAGCCGACCTGCCTGCTACTGCAAGTCCGAATTTGGGAAGGAAAGTGTTTCGGAAAAGAGTCAACCTTTCTGGGTTTCAGCTCAGGGTACACGTTGAACAACAGCAGTTCGTAGTATTAATAGTTTTATGACGAGAGCTTATACTGGGACAGAGGAGCTGTACTGGTACAGAGGAGGCACCTCTGGTATCCCTCTATTAACCCTTTCAGGACCGCAGTCCCGATTTGGGGACAAATTACTTAGAATTTGAGTGGTTTGTCCCCAAAATGGGACTGCGGTTCTCTCTAGGACGAAGAATCAGCACCGGACACTATTAATAGGTGTGCTCGATGTCGACGGACGGAAAGAACGAACACCCACACGCACAGCATACACTGATTTACAATATGGTCAACGGGCCGCATCAATAATATTATAACCTGGTAGTAGGGGGGGCGTTGAAGGATCAACAGCGAGCGGTCGATGGCGCGGTTTGACGTCACGATGCAGTTCTCCTGCTGTACAGGTGCTGCTATGGAGCGGCCGTCAACACCCTCTGCCATAGCATAGGTCGACGACTATTGTCGTGGTGCTATTAATAGCTGTTGTGCTGTTTTGTGCCGTTGCCCATGTTGTTATTGTCCTGCCTGTTGATGATAATCTCTTCCAAACTTTCCTCAAACGCAGGGGGAGGACGACGGAACAAACAACAATCATGGTGGACGTGGAAGTGGGAGTGTTGGTACTAGTGCTGGTGCCGCTGCAAGTGCTTCGGCGGCTGCTGCTGCGGACCCAACGACGAACCGTCTACTACTACGCAAGCTTCACTCGGCACCCATCGACAGCTTCCTCTCCACGCGCATGGATATGGACTCACTCAGGTACCTTGAACCCTCAATCTTGATTCATTCGTGGTGCTTCCTTCCGGGTTTTGACGTGCGCCATCTGACATTTATCTGCTGTTGAGAAGATACGACTACATCAGTCTGCAGTAGTATATAGTATGCAGTAGACCATCAACCATCGGCCACACGAAGTAGCCTAAGGAGGCATGCTGCCGGGGTAGGGGATAGGGGATGTGTCCCAATTGCAACAGAAGGAGATGTACGATTGTGAATAAGCAGGCAGTGTTGGATATCGCATATCTGGTGCATACGTAGAAAGCTTCGGTATCCCTGGTTACGGGTATCGATTATCGAAGTTTCAATACATCGTATCGAACGTATTTTGCATTTTCCCCTTTTTTTTTTTTTTTTTTGCTCATCCCATTTATTATCTTCGCCCATCTTCTTCTCTCTCTCCTTGTAACTCGTAACTCAGATCCGGGGTCACATAGCAGGCTCTTCTCCCCCCTTCCCGCTACGGTACGTGACTTCATTTTTATCGCGAGAAGATTTCAGCCTTTTCTTCCCTCGTCGACTCGCATCGAAATGTGCCTACCCACGCTGCAAGGCGCTCTCAACAATTGAATCCTTTTTTATTTTTATTTTTGCAAATAAAGTCAAAGTCCGACCCACCTGGGGCTCGAACCCAGGACTCAAACAAGTAGAATTCGAGGTTAACCACTTGAACCACCGGGGCGACCAGTACTATATTTTCCCCTTATCCCCTGACAACTGCAGTCGTAAACGAAAGCTTCGACGTACGTACCGTACGTATGTCGTTGTTGTTGTTATCATTTTAACCCTTTTAGTACCGCAGTCCCGTTTTGGGGACAAAGTACTTGAAATTTGACTGGTTTTCCCCCAAAACGAAACTGCGGTCCTGAATGGGTTAACTCTCGAACGAAGGAGTCCGTGGTGACACAAAGGTGTTGGAGCCTTATTATTAATAGTAGGAAGAAAATTATTCGAAACCCCATAAAAATCAAAATTCGGCTTGGAAAGCACGACGCTTGCCACCTAAAAATACACGAGACGGGGAAGGCGCAGATGAAATAACATCTACCTGGTAGGTGCAAACGATTAATAACATGGCCGCGGGTGTCCACTCAACTACAGCATGAGAGTTCCCCCCGTTCCGACAACTAACCAACTCGTGGCTACTGACTACAGCGGTTGCTGTCTGGAGTGCTGCCCGCACAGGTAGTATTAATAGTACCAAAGGCACGGTAGTCGTGAACACAGAGAGGAACACCCCTGCTGTCTGGGGTGCTGTCAGAGTGATGACTCGCGGGCATGCTCTGTGCTGTGTGTGTGTTCTTCACATTAAACCGTTCTTTCTACCCGTCGACATCCAGCACAACCAGTGTCCGTGCCGATTCTCCAATCCTAGAAGAGAGTTGTGAAAAAGAGCAATCGAACCCAAGGTATATGTATGTATCAAACATCGAAATCGTATCGATTACGAAGTGTGTTTGCTTGTCGTTAGCGTGTCGGACTCGATCGTCGTTCGATGTCACGCTGGCGTACAGGAGCATGGTGATTATAGATTCGTTACACTTGTACTGCTGCACGCAATCCCAACAAGAGTGATGCGACAACACTTAACTCGTCGTCGCTTTTCTTTCCTCTAGCCTGGGTGCCAACTGGGTAAAGCTGTGATTCAGCGGAATTTCACAACTAATCACAAATCGGTGCCTGGTAAGTGCCGTTAGCCATCTAACTGACTTTACCAGGCACGCCGGCTAGTGAAGCCAGCTGATCAGCTGATGGCCAGCCGACTTGCCGCCTCCAGTCAAGCGAGCGAAGCGAGCCTAATCAGCCCTCCCCGACCGAGGAGGCCCCGCCCTATCAAAGAAAAATAATACTGTATCCCGCATCTAGTCCTTCCTATAATACAAGGGTGGGAACCCGATAAGTCGGATAGTAGGTACCTCGTGGAAACGACGGGCAATTAGTCCGACTGCAAGCTATTACGGGGGACCATAGTTAATAGGACCTATGGTATACATAAAAACCTATATACTTGACCATTTTTACTAACAATATTTGGTCCTATTAACTATGGTCCCCCGTAATAGTTGGTGACTGAAGTCGTGCCGACTCACATATCTACAAACGGGTTACCCAGCTCTTGATATGCTGGAAAAATACGTCGTGATGTCCTCACACTAAACGAGCTCGGTTACTGGAGGTTATGATCTCTGAGGTTCGAAATATACCAAAGAATGAACGAATGAACGAATACATTACTGATGCTGTTGCTGTGTTTAGTATTAGGTTTTATAATAGTAAACCATTTCCACATCCGCATTCATTCGTGGGTGGCCACTTTTTGTTATTAATAGCATGTTAACGTTCACGTCTAACTACTTGTACTGTAGCATTCTAAGATTCGTGGAGTCGTGCAACTGCTGCTATGATGCCTGTCGTGACCTGCCATCAAGAGTGCGGACTACAGCAGAGTACGAGTACTCGTAGCACACTACCTGGTACCCTGGCACCTGGTTTGCTTTGCGGTACGTATCGGTATGGTCTCGGTGGCACTACGTACCTACTTCGAAATATAGTACTCGTGGTATTACGGGGGACCATAGTTAACAGGACCTATGGTATACATAAAAACCTATATGTTTAACCATTTTTACTAACAATATTTGGTCCTGTTAACTATGGCCCCCCGTAATAGTGCATGCCGTACTTGGATGAAAAAAATGCCGATCGTTTAGATTCCCACGTTCCTGCTTCGGTCATGGAGCATTCAAGGTACAAATTTATACCATGTACGATACCTGTTACGGGGGAACATAGTTAACAGGACCTATGGTATACATAAAAACCTATATGTTTAACCATTTTTACTAACAATATTTGGTCCTGTTAACTATGGCCCCCCGTAATAGTGCATGCCGTACTTGGATGAAAAAAATGCCGATCGTTTAGATTCCCACGTTCCTGCTTCGGTCATGGAACATTCAAGGTACAAATTTATACCATGTACGATACCTATTACGGGGGACCATAGTTAACAGGACCTATGGTATACATAAAAACCTATATGTTTAACCATTTTTACCAACAATATTTGGTCCTGTTAACTATGGCCCCCCGTAATAGTGCATGCCGTACTTGGATGAAAAAAATGCCGATCGTTTAGATTCCCACGTTCCTGCTTCGGTCATGGAGCATTCAAGGTACAAATTTATACCATGTACGATACCTATTACGGGGGAACATAGTTAACAGGACCTATGGTATACATAAAAACCTATATGTTTAACCATTTTCACTAACAATATTTGGTCCTGTTAACTATGGCCCCCCGTAATATTACGGGGGAACATAGTTAACAGGACCTATGGTATACATAAAAACCTATATGTTTAACCATTTTTACTAACAATATTTGGTCCTGTTAACTATGGCCCCCCGTAATAGTATAGATGCCACTCTTACCCTCTTTTCATAATTTTCTTCCTCTGCGTTTTTTCGAGCGTGGAACTGAGCTTGGGTGTTTTTGAAGTTTTGAACTTTGAACTGCAAACTCTAGAGCTTTCGATGTTTTTCGATTCTCTCGACCATGTGCTTGTTTTTGTCGCTTCAGTTTCGGCTGTTTTTATTTTTCTCGGTCCGTAAAGTCGCGAAAAATCAGGGGAAAAAAGCAACAGGTCGGGAAGACCTTCGGCGTTCCACAGGCAAGCAACAAGAGAGCAAGCTAGACAGCGGCACACGTGGCCGAAGCTCTATTACTACTGTAGTACAAGCAGTAGCATACTGGTGTACAGACATTAGTCCTCAATGTCACAGTCAGCAGTAGTCTATTAATAGTACAGGGCTGTCGCTTGGCCACTTGAAGCAGCGTGGGCCGCTGGGCTTTGTCAAGAATGTCAAGCATTATGCCACAAGTGGTACCATACTAGTATGACACAGCATGGATACTCGTCGCAAAAATTACCTGGTCCCGTACAACAGGCAAGATACTGTAGTATATACACCCGATCCGACGACTTTCCAGGCTGAGTTTCTCGACAACGGACATGTAGCAAACGCAGAGCGATACACCGATAATGCGTCCATGGATTTATACCTACGAGTTACTTCCAAAACCACCATTTCATTGCGCGTACTCTGCCGCCTTGTTTTGGAGTTATTCGGCTCCGAAATACCGTTCATCCGAGGGGGGGTGTTATCTCAAGTATAGTATACGTACGGCGTACTGCAGCGCGATCACGGAGACTAGACAGATGAAGACTGCACTCTGTTATGTTTTTGTCGTCTCATCTGTGTCCCACAAGGGTCGACTCGGTAGAGCTCGGATTTATCCTATTTACAGGTTTTGCTGCCGCAGAATGTGTGCCTTTTCGTTGCCTTGCCCGCACAAGGTGCCGCGGACCGGGCATCTTGCTGACGGAAGCACAGTACAAGGAATAATTTTTGTCACGAAAACGCCTCGTGCTCGTCAGGAATGTGATCGATTGCTGGTAACGGCAGCTTGCTGCTTGTTGCCTGTTCGGTTTACGCCGAACTGCCGCCGTAGGCAACATTTCTTCAGCGATGGGACCTAATTTTTTCGTACGCGATCGGAGGGGGTGGTGTGCTCAGGTCGGGTATTCTAGCATCATTGGACCGTTTCATCGCACGTGGTGACTGCGCCTATCGGCGCTACGATACGAGGGGATAGGGCAGCAGGAATATACGATTGAGATGCCCCTAGTATTCGGTACCCCCGCCCTCCGAGTACCCCCCCCATGTTTTTGCAAGCGATGCCTCCCTGGTGGGTGGAAGCCGGACGTGTTCCGTCCCGGCGTCGTGCGGACGCGAGGGTCTGTGGTCATACGACTACGGCCAAGCATGTCATGAGTACACCCTGTCGATAGTACATAGAGCAGTAGAGCATGCAGTAGTGTCGGCGCTGCTGCAAAAGAGCATGCAGTAGCTAGCGCTGGGCAGAGGTTCGGGTCGAAATAAAAACAGAGCGAACTATTATCTCACTGCACAGGCGCGTCAAAGCTGCCTGTACTTACGGTTTTATGTTCCAGCAAACCGCCATACCATACAGTACAAAACCCAATATATTATTGAGTCGTTCTTGCACTGCAGATATCCTGACACCCCACCGCCCGTGCCTAAGACCCCCCCCCCCCTTCCGGGGATACACGTGCCTACGCTGAGGTACCCCACCCCGTATCGCAACAATGCTCGGTACGGCTAGCGATGCGCCAGCTAGGTTCAGCGGTGCCCCTACCATTCTGTTCGGGTGCCGCACGCCCAGTAGGAGTGACCCCGATCGGTCTGACGTCGGTGGGTCTTCCTTACTGCTCTTGAGGCACCCTAACCCTTGCTTTGCCCCCCGCTGGTCGTGCCGTGTGTGGTGACGCTTCAGATTGTCGTATGCGGCCAAGCTGGTTCTCGCAGCAGTCGAGGGAAGAAATGTGGAGAGCGCCGTGGACCTGCTGGTGCTCAAGGGAGGGTTCGTGAACCCTCTTGCTTACCCCATTTACAGGCGAGAAATCTCACAGAACTGGGAAGGGGGCAGTCCAGTGCCGCCGTGGGTGCCTGCGAGCTGTTTCCCGCTCGCTCGGTGCTGCCTTCTGCTTTTCGTGCGGCGTTTTCTAGTCCGGCGTGTGGCAGTCAGGGAACATCCGGGGTACATTCCCGGGGTTTCCTACGTATGCAGACATGGATCTTGCGGCGGGTATACAGGATACTGCTGCTTGGTGCTGGAATTGTTGGGCAGCGATGTGGCGATGATAGGTCGATGTTGCCCCTATATGGGCCTCCCGCGTGTCTACAGCAGTAGAGTCTCCGGGGTTATGGAATTGGGCACACCTTGGTTAGATTATGATCTAGATCATCTTGTTCCACACCTGCCGTTCTCGGAGGTTGTGCAGGACCTGCATAGTGCACATCCAATGGTGGAAGCATGTGCTAGATCATGGAGATAATACGTGTCCCACCCGACAACTTGTATGTACTAGATCAAACGGTATCGAGAATATGTCTGCCTTGCAAGCTCTAGACCATCAAGTGGGAATCGATGATCTGTCCTCGGCGTGGCATTATGTAACCATACGTATGCCCGGGTGATGTGCAGGGCGTTACAAGTTGTTGTTTTTACTTCCCCTCGTAGTCATAATCTATTACGGCGGCCCATATTAAATAGGACCTACGGTACACACAAGAGCCTACCAGGTGTATATTTCACTATTTTTACTAGAAGTATTTGGTCCTACTTACTATGGTTCCCCGTAATAGTCCGTGGTGACAAGACGGACCCCAATACTTCTGGGATAGAACAAAAAAAAGCAAAGCCGGGGGGAAAAATAGACAGCACGAGGAAAACCGCACCCAGCAAACAAAATTTTGAAAAAAACGCATGTTATGATACGTCGTCTAATAGTATGTAGATCTTGTCAGAGCTACTGTAGCAACTACCTAGCCTCGTGCCGCCAACGTAGGCCGGTGTAGCACGCGAACCTCCGTAGAGGACGTTGCAACTGCAACAGGCCTAGTCCAGCTATTAATAGCAACTTCCAAGCGTTCGTCTCATCTTGCTTTCAATACTTGAAGTTTGTGCATCTCGGAACATAAGATCAACGGCGCCATGTCTCTGCCATTTTTTTTGTCGTCATTTTGGACAGAACTTCTGTCAAATTTGCTATTTTTGAATTTTCAAGTTCTGGTGCTAATCGACGCGTCAACGCATGTGCTGATACTTCGTATAATACGAACGACAGGACGGCCCTGGTGTGCGTAATCATGGGACACCTCATCCTCGCCCTGTGGGAAGGTGGGAAGTCGCCGTTTCCCCTCCAGCTTCCGGTAGCGGCGGCAGAAGTGTTCGCTTTCCTTTTCTACACGGCCTACGTCCTTCTCAACCTGTGGACATTCGGGGTCAAGCAATACAGGTGCACACGGTAGCTCCGAGCAGTACAGGTGGGAACGGTAGCACTTTCCTGGCAGGGGGAGAGTAAGCGACAAACTCCTCTGCCAAATGCGTTGCGGCCAGTGCGCCAGACGAGACAGTGTGCGACCCAACTTAACAGTAAGAATCTAATTTTTTTGGCCCAGGCTCGAATTCTTATGTAAGGCAGGGTGCGTCCTACTCTTACTTCAGTTTTGAAACCGCTGCATTCTTGCCTTCGTCCAAACCTCCAGCCTGAAAGTATTGAATCCCAATTTTTTTAAAACGCTGTCGCGTACTGTTTTCGTTTTTCGGCCTTATTTTTTATCAACACCTCGCTTGCGGGCAAATAGCAGTGCAGGATTGCGGGTATGCCATACAGTGCGCGACGCCTATGCAGTAAGAGACGGGAACGTTAACAAAGTACCTGGTATGTTTTTTTTCACCTCAAGAAACAGGAATACTGGCCGATCCCGTGTTTTTTTCGCGGGCACCGGTGTTGTTTCATACTATTAATAACTTCAAGACACTTCAAGAAAACCGCGTCAAGATTTCTTATTTCCATGTCATATTTTTCAGCCTGCCTTTCTTGGTTGTCGTTTTTTTGCTACAGTAGTAATCGGTGTCCTGTGCTGTGTTCGAGAATGAAAAGCGCGTCGCGACCTGTCTTTCCAAGCCCGTGCTCCAGCCGCACTGGCTGCTCTCACCTCCGCAACGCCTTCCTAAGTATTTCAAACCCAGCTCAGCTCGATGACACCGCCGTGGATCGCCCTTTTTTCTATTTTGCTGCGGCTGCCCGCAGAGACAAAAAGTGGCACTTCATCTTCACTGTCCTCTCGACCTGGCATTTGTTTCTACTCGCTTTTGGTGCGTTCGCTGCGCACCGACAACGCGTGGAAGACGGTGGTAGGGGCCTTGAGATCGACTGGCAGAACGTCTCCAGGCTGGCAATGCTCGGCGCGCACGCCCTGCGCCCGATAATGCTCATCAGCAACCTCCAGACGACCCGGAGGGTATTTACAAACGTGCTTAGGCGAGTTTGTTGAACAGCTCGTGAAGTTCGCGGGGCGACATGCTTGTATGCTTTGCATGCGCTCTACGATGCGGAGTTGGGTTGGTATAGGTAAAGTTTGTTGTTGTAGTTGCAGTTGATGCAAGGGATGGTGGGGGTAGTATTTCTGTTGTTGTTTCTTGTTGTTGGTGTTGTTGATGCTGTGGTTGGCGTGCTTGTTGCTGCTGGTGTCGTCAGCGTTGTCATTGTCGCTGTCGTTCTATGCCGTCTTATCACCTTATCGACAAGCCCGACAGCTTCGTCGCATTCCGCCCTGTTGATGAGCTGCTCGCTATTGACCGAGTGCGATTCCACTTTCCGAAGCTTAACCCCTTCGCTCCCGACCATCTTCCAACGATTACAGGACCGCATCACGTACTGGCAGTATTCTCGCGCTGGGGGCGGTAGCGCTCGCCTTCTACGCCGTTCTAGGAATCAACCTCTTCAACTCTGAGCAAGTGGGTCCACCCACGATGCCAGGGAGGCGTTTCCCCACGATGGCTGTTTCAAGCAACGAAATAGCTAGGGTTTGTCGCTACTCTTCATTTTCACCGTAAATAGCTCATCTTACGTATCATAAGTGGTCGCACCTGCTTTGCATGGACATTGTGCTTGGCGGCGAGGGTGTTTCACGTAGATCAGGCGCTACGGGAGGCGTATGCAACGCCTTCCGTGGAAGGTAGCGCTTCATCTGATTTTCCAAAGGAACTTCATCGTGGCGACCGCACAACCATGTTTCTGATATATCCACCAGCTACCCATGGTATCTGTTGTTTTTACTTCCGGCAGGGGTAAGTAACTACACGCGGACACCGGCGATATATCGCGGACTGATGTACGCGTCGAATCTTTGTAGCCCCGCCTTGAGAGACCCTCCCTGGACTGAAATGGGCGTTGAATGATTGTCGCCCTGATACATTGATTGCAGTCCGCGGCTCCGAGGCTGCTCTCGCTTGCTCACAAGCGCTGGCGCTTACCGTCTCGTGCTGCCGTCGGTACTTTCGACCGGTCGTGACTTTTTCGATGTGAATACAGGTGAGCGGTTATACAGGGGAGGGAGACAACTTCGACAACTTCGGGGCCGCCGTCCTCTCGCTGTTTGTGCTCACCACGGAGGAAAACTTTCCCATGGTCGCCGATCCTTCTTTCACGGGGAGGCCGCTGGTGAGACACCCCAGAAATTTCGGCTGGAAAATTCCGTCTCGCGCTCTCAAGACTGACTCTTCGCGAGTGCCGTGTGCGTATCCCACGGGACCCATATTGTGTTGGTTGGGCTGTCCGCGGTCGCGGTTGCACCCTTAAGTTGCCGCCGGACCGTGTGGTTGGGGACCTGGACTTGTATCGTTAGCTTTGTCTGGAAGGATGCCGTATATTTTTTCTGGACGGAGGTCGGCTTTTTTCGCGGGCTGTGTGTTGACGTTGTCACCGGTTCGTTTCTGCGTGCTGCCGTGTACCGGTGATCGCCAACGCCAACACCTGACGCCGTTTTGCTGAGTACTCTTCTCTGGTTCAGCGCGATTGTGAATAGCAATGTCCTCGAACCTGACCTAGGGCGATAGCATAACAAGTTCCGGTTCAGTACCCGTCAACGATTTCTTGGGTTCAGAGGACATAGATTACTTCGGTAGCCAAAGCCTGCTGCCGTGGGAACGAGGCATGATCCCCTTCCCCCCTCAATCTCCCTTTTTATTCAACAGGCCTAGTCTGCATCATGCCTTCGTTTTGGTTCCCTTTTTATTGCCCGCCTTTATATACCAAGGCAGGCGTGCTTCATCCTCTGGACTCAAACCGCGGTTCTCGTTCTCGTTGCTTTTGTGTTTGTTCAGGTGGCGTTTCCGTTCTTCGTCTCGTTTCTTCTGCTGTTCCTTATCGTCATTTTGCCGCTTCTTCTCGGTATCGTGTTAGACGCCTACGCGCAGCAACACGCCCGGCAGCGCACGCTCCACAGGAACAAGGTGCACCGCTTGATGATTCGGTACCCGGTAGTGCGTAGGATTTTGGCTCAGCTTCGAGAGAAGGGTTTGGTTGTGCACACAAACTTCTCATTAGAGCTTCATCCCGAGAACGTGAACTTCCGCACCTCGAAGAGATCATTCAGTTCCCCAGCGTGCCGTTGTGCAAATCTTCATAGTGCATAGCCAACCCAGGAAACATGCGCTCGATCATGCGGACTATTGCGGGTGCCACCCGGCAATATGAGCTAAACCTTAAAATATCGGGAGTAGATGATCTATCTGCCTTCGAAGACCTAGACCATGGAGTGAGAATCGATGATCTGTCGGGGGCGTGGAAACTTCCCAGGCGGTCGGGGTTTGGGTAACGGTCGTGGGGATTTCACACATCGGGCGATTCCCACACGGATAATCTACTCGTACTGTAGATCGTTCAGGGTAGATATATTCGTGATCGGTATGTATTTTCTGGCTCATGTTGCCGAGGGGGGTCCGTATACTCTGCGTGATCTTGGACACGTTTCTTGGATTGGATCTGTACTGTACAGCTCCTGGATAGCATATCACAGAGGCAGGTTATGATCTAGATGATCTAGATGATCTATCTGATGTATTAATAGATCGTCATCTGTCCGTCGTGTGCAGGATTTAGAGTAAAACGTATTTATTCACACATTGTTTTCGAAGCTGGGACAAGTGGTAGTATGCACGGCGCGGTTGATTCACTCCGGAGGGGACGCCAGTCGCCATCCTCGTTGCGCCACACAGTGCTGCGCGTGTTGAGCCCTCGAAGGCGGCAAAGTATGTTTTTATCCCTCCGCAACTGTACCCACATTTTCGGAACAAGCTGTTTCAATTTTAAATGTTTTTTGTTTGCTGTCATTTGAGGTCTAAGCATTGTCACATGAAGGCGCGCGGTGAAAAGCGTGTTTTTTGTCTCAGACCCCAACCGTGAAAGAAAAACACGCCGGAAATTGAGTATCGCGTCGTTGTCTTCTGTCGGCATAATGTTGTTTAATGCACGCGAACCTCCGTTTGTGCGGGTGTCTGGTACTGCATGGACCGTATGGAAATAGTCTCAGTCTTCGACCGAGAGGGGAAGGGTAGCGGCGATGCACACGGTCATTTTAATACCGCTGTGCGACGCTTCCAAGCTTGGATTTTGAAGACACAATGCTTCGCTCGTGATGATGCCTCCTCTCTCGTCTGCCGCCGCAGGCTCGAACAGCTCTATTGGCAGCGTATTACGTGCTTGACGAAGACGGCCAAGTGGGACTTTCCCGTGATCAGCTGGTAGGCGTTTTGACGACCGAAGCAGGCGTTGGCATCGACAAGGGGCATGTAAGTCGCGCAGGGCGGCATCCCCTGAAACGACCCTTTGGCTTGGTCGACCGTGGAAGGGTATGGGGCGAGCTTGAAGCACGAGTACATGTCCGTCTTTTCTATCGGGCGTTGTCGGTTGAATGAGCTGAGTGAGACTGCGATATGCGCGCGAGCTACTCGTAGGCCTTGCAGTAGTAGTCCCCCTTTTATTCCGACCTCTGGCCGACACCGCAACCTCTTCCTCTTCCTTACCCAAGACCACCCTTGTTAAACGCTACGGCACAGGCGGAGCAGCTGTGGCATACTCTAGTCTTGGACGACAAAGAAGAACAAGCTAACGCACGAGCCTACTTGCGCAGCCACTCCGTGCCGCTAACGAACATCGACCGCCTCGTCATCGACGCTGCTGCCTCGACCGTGGCAGCCGCGGGGTGCAACCGATCCAGCAGCGACAACTCCCCCCGACGGAAGCATGCCGTGGCGAAACCCTCCAGCGTGGGGGATGCCAATTCCGAACGTCACAGAGCTTACTCATTCCCACTCTTGGGGGGTGGCAGCCGCGGTCGCGTGGACGTGCACGGCTTTCTGCAGCTTGCAGACCTCCTGCACGAAAAGGTGACGGAGATGGAAGAGGAGGGAGTCAACTGCGACGGCTGCGGCGGCACAGAAGGGTGCGTCCTCGCCGGCTGCGAGGGAGCCTGCTTCACACCGCGGAAAACGGCCAGCACGGAATTCGGGCGCAGAGTGAGCTGCGTGTGGGAACGCGCGGACAAAAAAGAGGGGATCGAGTCGGGCGAGGAGGACAGCGACTGCAGTGTCAGCGATACCGATCTCCCTTACACCCCTGAAAATGGTGGCGGTGAGCGCGCGGCGTGGTCCGTTTGTATCAACACCGTAGGAATGGGAGACACCAGACCAAGACTGAGGAGGCTTGCCTCGCGCGTGTTGGAGGAAGCAAGGGGAGCGGCGAGGAAAGCTGTTGGGCGCGCGTGGTTCACTGCAGTGTCGCAAGTGATATCCGTGCTGCTGACCGTGGTCGCGTTGACGTGGACGCCCGCGTCTCAGAATCACTACGACAGATGCCTCGGAGGGGGAGAGGGGAAGCTCCGCAGGGCCGTCTGTCATCGAGAGTATTGGCTGAGGCAGGCGGAGGGTTTGGTGCTCCTAGCTTTTCTAGCCGAGATGGCGACGAAGGTGACTTAGCCCTTATCCTATAAATACTGGAACAATCAACCTACACTAGTTCCACGATTTTTTTCCTAAAAATCTGCAGAGCAGTTTCCAAATGGATTCAGCCCACTGTCAATGATGTTTTCGGTGTGCCATGCGAGCGCGATGAACGTGGCGAAGAAAGTAGAAGATATTCCCTGGACTGTGCTGCGCGTAGTTGGTCGACGCCGGCTTGTTTTTGCAACTAGGTTATGTGGGTAGATTGTGGGTTTTGTCTGCGAAAAAGTCGGGTGAAACAAACATAATCGCCGGGTTGGCTTCCACATATGATGAATGCACCCCGTGGAATTCGAACGCCGCACTTCGGTGACAACAGCGCCATTCAGAAACATATTAGCAACAACAGAAGTGGTAACCGATGAAAAACAATGTGTCGATGCACGGCATACCGGGAACGAAGGTAGACTTCAGTAGCGCAGGAGGTGAAACAACCGAGTTTCAATATTGGAATCCTGCCTCATTCTACCCCCTTCCGCTCCCATCATAACCCCACCAGGTACTCGCGGTTGGATGCAGGCGCCTGTGGCGCCTACACTGGGCCCACCGCTTCGACATTGTCATCCTAGGGGCGTCGATCGCGTCGTACGTCGTTATCGGGATACCGGGGAGCAAGCGTGTGCTGTACGTCGACAAGCATCCTGGCTTGAGCGATCTCATCGAGTTGCCGCGAGCGATGATGGTTCTTAGGTGTGTGCCTCGTAGCGGTGTTGTGGTGGTCCTTCATCCCGCATAACGTTCGCATAGCGTCTACGTTGCCTTAATCGATCGACGTTTTTGTGGTGTATACATCATGACTGCGTTTCGCTCGGTGAGGCTCTTGCTCTTCGTTGCCGGCAACTATTGCACTTCGTGTCCTCAACACGGTACCGTGTCGTACGAGGTTAGTTGCGTTAACGAATCTCGACCTCATGGCCGGGCCCTGCCTTGCCGGCAGCACCGGCGCCGTGCCCACCCATCATGTGAGTAGCCTACCTACCTCGCAGCTCCTTCGGCAGAACACAGAACACGCAGGTAAAGCAAAATGCCCCCGTAGGTTTCAGCTTGCGCGAAAGTGGTGGTGCTGTGGTTCTACGTGTGAGCCATTTTCCTTCTCCGTTCATCCCAACTTGCCGAGTCGTTGTCTATGTTGCCGCCATTTTCACACGCCAATCACATGCAAATTCTCCCCGAGCGTTACCCTTCCCTTGGTGTAGTTCTTGGAAGTGGAGCAACCCAACCCCCCCCACCCCCGCCTCACAAACGGTTATTAACCCTTTTAGAACCGCAATCCCGTTTTGGGGACAAACTACTTGAAATTAGAGTGGTTTGTCCCCAGAGCGGGACTGCAGTTCTAAAAGGGTTAATAGGATGCAGCTGCCTTCATGCGACTCACCAAACACCTCACAGCGCTTCGCGCTTGGTGAAAGCAATGTGCGCCTGGTCTGTGAAAACTCGACTTACTCCGTCTCGGTATTGCAGGGATGCGAGGGTCAATGGTACTGTAGTACGACTACGGCCATGCATGGCATAAATACACCGCTCCCCCCTTCCCTCCCCTCGTGCCCCACCCCCCCTTGCAACATCACCAGGCTGATTACGGTGTTCCCGCAGCTCCGGAAGCTGCTGGACACCATGACCACGGTAGCGGCGATGCTACTGAAGATCATGGTGCTGTACTCGTGCGTTTCGTACTCCTTCGCCGCCGTCGGGATGGCCATCTTTGGCGATGCCAAGAGCACAATTCTCGAGCCTAGGTGTGCTGCAGAGGTGTCAAAATGTCACATCACGCCCGTCTTCTATCACGCCTACTACAGGAGAACATGATGTTAATCAAATAGAACCTAAACTGATGCTAAGGGAATACATGTTGCTTGGGTCCGTCGTTGGGGTTTTGATTTCTATGCCCCCCCCATAATATTTGTCCGACCAAGGGCCTGAACCCAATTGATATTTCTCCTTTCAATAAAACATGGGGAGGTACGGCAATTTGGCTGGTAACTTGACTGCAAAGGGACAATCACGTGACGTGACGGCAAGTGAGGGCTAAGTCCGGGGACACGAACGAAATGCCCCTGTTTACAAAAAAAAGCATACAACAGCATTGAAAACCGTATTTTACGATTTTTTGTGCGTTGTTTTTTTCTGTTCCCTTTGTTTTTACGATTGTTTTTTGGTCGTTGCCAAGCGTATGTGGGGAGCTAAATGAGATGAAAACTTATGTGCAGCGTGCTGCTACTTTTTTACTTTCCCCAAGGGCTTCCAGAGATATATGGAGACGCTTTTTTAGGAGGGGGGATAGGGGTTTGCGGTACCGTGACGGCAAAAACCGGTGACGTGACCGACGTGATGTGGTGACGGCGCGTACCGGGAGACGTCATTCCCCATCTTTGTTCTCAATGCATAGTATCAGAAGAGCTGGGCATCATTTAACCTCTGTGCTGCATTGGCACCCCCAAGCTGAGCTTCGTTCGACGGTGTGTAAGAAGCACCACAGACCAACTGCATTGAGGTCTAACAAGCTAAAATAAACTATCAGAGGGCGTGCCCGATCGCCGCGGCCAGCTGCTTGCTGCCCGCGGACGTGGAATTGGCATCCTTGCGTTTGTACACCTTCCAATCTTGGATCGAGAACGATCACTCAGTTGACCACCCCAGAGAGTGTCGTGATGTGGAGGCTGATCGGTTTTGCTAGAGTGGCATTTCCGAGACTTGGCCGGTTTTTGAGCAGCAGTCGGCTCCCAACACGTTCGCTGCTTTCGTTGTATGCTCACACCGCCTGTGCCATGAAACTTAGAATGTTGAAACATGTTTCCTCAAGGGATATACGAACTCGGCCGCAACTTACGGTGGCCGGCAATGTCGGTCACATGCGGACACGACACGGAGGCGCTGCCTTTCAGTTTCTCGTTGCACAACGGCGCGATCGCTATTTTCTGCACGTAAGAGGCAGGTGGCCATGTTGGCGGCAGCCCATGCCCGTCCACCTCTAAGTGGCCGTGTTGTGACTTGAGGCATAGTGCACGTCCACCACGCCCCAGCTTGCAGTACCTACCCGAATGCCCCTCCACCACCCGGACACCCTCGGGCGGGCAAGGCGATATTTTTTCTTATCGTAAGAACGGCCTCGTTGGTTTCGTGTTCGACGGCTGCCAGGTACTCGTTCTCTTCCCTCCCGGAGGCCTGCCTGGCGCTTTTCTTCCTTACCGTGACCAACAATTGGAACGATTTGCTCTATCCTTTGGTGAACACGGTGAGGTCACGCTCGGGCTCGGAGCCGCCATCTCTACTTGCGTTCGTCGGGAGCTTCGAGTATCAGAGGCTAACTGTGTTCGAGGTGGCTTCGCTCTGGTTGTGGTGTAGTTTGTGTTGGTGGTGCTGGTGCATGTAGTGTTGGGTGTTGTTGGTGTTGGTATGGGACTGTTGATGGTGTTGGTGGTGTCAGTGTTATTGGTGTTGGTGTTGTGGCTGTTGGTTGTGTTGGTGGCGTTGGTGTTGGTGTTGGTGTTGTTGATGTAAGTGGTGTTGGTATTGACGTTGGTGTTAGTATTTCGTGTTGTTCTTGTCGGGGTTGGTGTTGACGGTATTGACATCGGCGGTGTTCGTGTTAGCGGTGTTGATGTTGTTGATGTTCGTGTTTTGTTCCACGTCTCTGCCTCTCCCAACTCCCACCCGCCTGTCAACACAAAACCGGCGCACTGCTTCAGGTTCGCTCGGGCCGTTGGTCCGCCATCTATTTCGCTGCCTACATGCTCTTTTGCGCTACCATGATGCTGGATGTTCTGGTTGGCGTCGTTATCGAAGGGTTCCGCGTGTCGACCAGGGGACCCCAGCAGGCACTAGCTGCCACAGTTCACCCGGAGGGAAGCGATTCTGGAGGCGAGGGGACGATGCCGGGTAGACCCTCTGGAGATGACGAAGCCAGCTTGATTGGTGAGGGACCCTTAACTCTCTGTCTTGGACGAAGAAGGAGAGATCCACGATAAAGCCGTCCGCCTACAGCATGTAATACATGTCTATTACCCCAGGCGGGATCGTCTGTGGGGGTCGAGGGGAGAGCAGGCCTCCCTTGTGACTGCGGGTCAGAGCGATTGCAGTTTTTCCAGCGAACAGTTGGCGGCCTTCTGAACGAAAAATTGCGTGGACACGCTAGACGCTGAGAAGGGAGGTACAACTTTGGACGGGAGGCATTTGAGACTTTTCGGTGACCCACTTATAAATACGCCCCCTGGATTATTGGAAACCGCCGCTGTTTCGTCGTCCGTCGGTTCCCTTACCCGATGTCGCCCTTAAGAAAGGTGTGCCGCAAGTATTCGCTGAAACTATTTTTTTCGCTAATCTGGTGTTGTTTTCCTCAGGGGATGGCTCAAGCCAAACCGGAGGGGGGGGTTCAGCGCCCGGTGTCTCGCGGCCACGACGTGCGGCTCCTCGGGGGGGAATCATTCGAAGGACCAGCCAGCGCAAATACATTCAAGTCAGGGCAGAGGATATGTTCCGCACCGACCCTAAGGTAACGTATGCACAGAGTTTTGCGAGACGTGCATACACACCATCTAGGCCCGGCTCGTTATGTCCCTTGAGGTTTTCTTTCTGTTTTTGTGTTGTTCTTGCGGGGAGGCGTTTAGTTTGGAACGAAGACTTCTCCACCTACTCGCTTTTGCCGCATAGTTCAGCAGTAGTATCTCATTTGACACCGGAACCACACCCACAAGCTTGTATTTTGGGTTCAAACGCACGCACGCTAGCGCAGGGGGAGTTGGATGAGCGGGACGTGCGTGAACTGAACGAAGCCGTGGTGGCGGTGGAGGAGAGACTACACCAAGCTTGGTGAGAACGCGAGTGTTTTCCCTCTGCGCCGCTTCTTTTACGCTCGCCGTCTTCGGTATCAGGGGACGCGCGCACTCTACCGTGCTCTGCGCTTGTCACGCGCGGAAACGGCGATTTAGGCGTCGTGCGTGCGCTCGTCAGTACGGTTACCGATGTGTCTTGTTTATTTCCCAGGGAAGCGCTGCTGTTGTTGTAGACGGTGTGTACTTGTGTGACTGAACAAGTTTCGTGTTCAGCCGGTATTCGGTTGCCGCGACAGGGTTGCTGCCCACGTACCGTTGTACGGTAGGCTCTACGCGGGCCAAGGGTATTTCGGTTCGACGACCGGGGCCAATGTTATTCGTGCGGATCGGCACCAAAACACCCGATTCCAAGTGCGTTTATCGGGCAGAGATTCGCTCTGCCTTTAGCTTTCGCAAGGAAACTCGCCATAAACAGCTCGTGCTTGTTCTGCAATGGAGCGTGTATCCAGGTTTTACCATTGCTGCGCACGGACCAGCTCTGGCGGGGTCGCACGACCAGACCTCTAACCCTACCCACTTCCTCAAACGTTTGTTTGACCCGCTCGTCTTTCGGCTCCCCATCTCCAGGGTTAACCATCTCCGCCGAACGGTGCCCCATGGGGCACCCCCCGAGGATAACGTGTGACGCCCGCTGGTATGGTCACGTCATATTCTTAGCTTTCGCAGCAGATGCCTCAGGGCAGCAGACAGTCTGTTGTTCCATGGACATAACCCAAGTATGGCCGACATGGGATGGTGCGGGTGTCGCGCGTGCTGGTACCACCAGCCGGTGGCTTGAGGCTGCAATCCGTGTATCACGCAAGACAACGTACTCCCTAGGACGAATTTCGAGGCTGGATTTATCGACATCAGGCAGAGTGTAAACGCCAAGTGGTGCGTCTATGAAAACATCTCGACAAGATATTTCCAAAGCCACTCTATTGTTGCGTGCGCCCCGCAGGTTTTTGAAAAAATCGTTCCAGGGAGGGTGCTATCGCACATGTTATGGCACGGTACCACGGCGACGCGCCCTGCGCAGCATGTGCATGGCAGGGTATGCATGTCAGACGATTGTATGGCGTAGGATAAGCTTTAGTTTCAGAGCAGTCATTTTCTCGATAGTTTTTGGTTTAGAACAAAATAACGCATCTGTACAGCGCCATGCCTTTCGCAGGGTCGAGCTAATTCCATGTTTCGCGCCGTTTTTTGTTTATAGGCGTGGGCACCGTGGCTTTTTATCACCCCCCTAACCAGTTCTTATATATTGCGTCGTTCTCCAAGCCAATGCTAGATAGTGTCAGATCGAGTTTTGAATCGGTGTAAATACCATTTCTGTAAGCAAGCAGCAACCGCCGGCCAACAGCGAAGAAGAAAGAAGCGCCCGATGGCGACAATAGCGATGCGGTACCTGCTGAGATGCCGAGTGTTAGAGCCAGAGCTACCGTAGAGCTAAAGCTAGCCCGCTGGCCCACTTGGTTGTTGATGTGTCTAAAACTTACATGCTTTCAGAGAGTGCCGCCGTCGCCGCGTAGTTTTCGCTTCGTGGTTGGTGGGCACCACTAGAACGAGCACCTCCTTCTTTGGATTAAGTATCACGCGCGCTGGTCGCCATAGCCATAGCCAGCGCCAAGCGGGTTTCAGTCGGGTGTGGGAATAGCCCCAACCCCAAGAGCTGCCACCTGTAGTATTTTTTGAACCGATTGTAGCCGCAGCCTTTGCCCGGGGAATGCGGGAAGATGCAAAGCGCGGTTGCTCCTGGGCTGATCAGTCTCCGCGGTATAGCGGACATTGCGCAAGATAGATACGGGTAGGCCTGCTGTGGTTGCGTCGTCAAGAGGAGTCTACCCGGTTTTGGAGTCGTATGTGTGGATTTGAGAGTGTGGTGGGCGTTTGGGTGTGGATTTGACAAGTGAGCCATCCCACAGTAGGGGTGAACCAGAAGTTCCTGAGCCCCTCACAATAGGGGCTCAACATCTTACTCGATACAATACTCGGAAGAAATTTGTTCGCGCCACCCGATCGGCACTTGTATGAGCTAGTCCTAAAACGAATATGCGAGTAATTTTTTTCATCCCAACTCCTGTTCCTCACTTACTTGAGGAACTCAATCGGTCAGAAACCTTTGGGCCGAAAAGTGCAACCCCTACCGTGGGGTGACTCAAGTGTGGTCAGTATCTGGGTGTGATTTTGACAAGTAGTGTGGTCAGTATCTGGGTGTAGGTTTGAGAAATACATGTAGTTGATATCTGGTACATGAGTTGCGGAGACTCCACGCAGTGATGTAGCTCTCTCGCTCTGCAGCACCTGCTTTGTTTTATTGTAGTGCAGCGTCAATGCATTCTAGGGAATTCTTCCCCTCCAGATTGGATGAGCCTGTCTTGTGAATGTGAACTAGATGATGGCGATGAGTCACAATGTAAGAGCAACATCAGTAGTCGTAGTGCCGGCTAGATTAGATGCAGCCGCCTTTTTCGGAGCAGTTGCGACTATTTGCCTATTTTGTCAAGGCGTCCACTGGCGTGTGGAGGTGGTCGTTATGGGGTCTTGATGCACGTACTTTCATGCGCGGGTCTGTTCGTGGTTATAGTCGTTGACCCACGTCATGGCCACGTGGTGAGCTTGTCCTGCGATCCCGATTGTTTTTTAGATCGAGCAAAGATCTTGTTGAAATGACACAGCATGCGGCGCAACAGCGTGAGCGTACAATGCACAGTGCCTTGTGCGGGAGATGGGTCGAGATGCAGCTCAAGGATGCATGTTCGGTGGATTCCAGTAAACACTGCGTGACACAAATAAGGTACCTGGTACTGCTGTACTCCACCAGAAAAAAAAACCCGTCGCGTTCTGCACCTATCGAAACGGCGGAGTGCATTTGTACCACGACCTTGCCCTAAACAACCCCCCTTCTCCCCACCTCCCTTACCCCTCCCTTCCCCCCCCATTCACCTCCATTAACCCTCCATCACCACCCAAACTTCTGCCGCCGCAACGACGGGTTCGCGTCACGAAATCCCGTCTTGCATCTCTATCTACACAGGCTTTCAACCCACATCTTCGAACTTAATCCGGTCAGATGAGGCCGCTTACTCTCTTGTACCCGATCGCCTTCGAACGATGACGGCAGCAGCCAGCAACCAAGGTGGGACGTACGAGCATTGCCTTCGCGGCATCACACCCGAAGCCGGCTCCCAAACCAGCCAGGGTACCTTGCGTTAACGGTACTGCCAAACTCCACGCATCTGTCCTGTGCCGCGCCGGGCCCCAATCGATGCTACCGAAAAACGTAACGACTGACGTCGCACAAACGATTATACCCGTCAACGTTTTTCTCGGGCACGTACTGCGGCCCAACGACAGCGAATAACCCCTCCGACACGCTTCCTCTGACCACAGCGTGCATAGCGCAGACCAGGTGCGCTACCAAGCCGCGTTGCGCACGCCATGAAGACCTATAATATCAACCAACAGCGTGTGCGTCAACCAGCGTAGGGAGCACACCACTAGCCCAAGGCGCTCGCAACATCACAGCCTGTATGGTCTGCGGTCAGCAGATAGACGCGGTAGCGATGCCCTCCTTTCTGCGACCTCCTGGCGCCCGTCCTTCTAGTACAAAGGAATCGCAGCCTTCCCGCCTCCCGCTCAACCCGATTCCGCAAAAAAATTAAAACGGGCAGTCGGATCAGGGAGCGCTGGAGGCCGCTCGCCCCTCCCCTAGAAAAAGCAAAGCGGATAGTGTTCACGCGAGCGTCCCCTGTGGCGCACGCACGGACAATAATCCTCTCTGCGCACGCGACATCCGGAGCCCTTACAATAGTAAATCTACACCTCTCCTATCGCTGCTGCGTATTCACCAGGACAAACAAGCCGCCGCTTACATACCGTCACTCAAAACTGGGGCGCAGCATGTGCCACGGCACCACACGATGTACCGCACACCACGTCGGCAAAAGCTAAGCTCGCTGGCCGCCTCAAACAATGCCAGGCGTTACTGCAGCTGGAGCTGCCCGCAAAACCATCGCCCCCGGAATGGTCGAAAATGTGTTCACCATCCCCCGCCCTCCCCCAGCCCTTACCCCTTGCGAAACCATCAGGAAAAACAAAGCGCTACTCCGTCGCTCAAAACTCGGGCACAGTACCGTATCCTATATTCAAGATAATACACCCCCTGGGACGAATTTCCAAGCCCGGTTCCTGCAAAGCGAGGGCGACACACGCCACGAAAATGGTGGCTTTGGAAAGACCTCGTCGAGATATTTCCGTAGACTCGTCGCTCCTCGCTTGCACCTTCGTCGCTGTCGAGAAAACCAACTTCGAAGTTCGTTCGAGGGTGTGTGTTCTCATCTCTCATCATGCGTGTGAAGGTGTTGTACGGTATGCGTGCCACAATACCACACGACGCACCCCAAACCTCATTAGCAGGGTAAACTCTCCGGCCACCTTCAGAAATACCAGGCGGTACTGCAGGTGCTAGCGATCAACGATTGCCCCAAAAATGGGTACATACTTGCTCGCCGTCACTCCCTAGACCTCCGTCCTCGCTCCCCCCCGTATCGTCCCAGCCTCCAAAAGTAAAACCCGGCTAAATGGGACACACGGAGGCACGTCAGTCCAGGTAGAGCTCCGTGACAATCATGTTGAGGGAGCGGGCCTCTTTCGTGGTCTCGATGATGGTGTTCGAGTCGTGAAACGCGAAGCAGATGAGCTGCTCCGTCCGCGACAGTAGGTCGGAGTTGCACAGCCGCGAGGCTTCGTCGAGGGGGAGGTGGTCGTGCTGCGGGTTGGTCACCACGTTCGTCACCTGCAGGAAAATAAACAGAGAGAGGGGGAGGGGTCGGAAAAACCCGCGGCGGAGGTGACAGTGACCAGGGTAGTGGCGGAAATGAAGGATACCATGACACCGCATCTGAGTAATGGCAAGAGCACAACACCCGAAGATTGTCTCATCAGCACCAGGAAATAGACGCGGGCGGGTGGTCGGGCACAAACTACTGTAGGTCCAGGCGCAGGTTTGGGATCGTTGGCTCTCGAAAAATACGTACAACGATCTGTTCGTATTTACGCACGCCACACATGCGTCCACGCCAGACGACCAGAAAACATGCCACGGCGAAAACAAAATACTCTGCTAAACGAGCCAGAAAACGATGGCGTGGCTGTTCAGCTGTCCAGCAGCTGACGACGAGGCTGTTTAGAACCCGCCCCCTTGCCCCACGCTGACGTTGCCAATAATTTGCGACCACGATCGTCTATTTATAGAGCCTCTAGAGCTACACCACGGCAGCGCAAGCGTCATTGTTTGTTCCGCACATCTGCGTAGCACGAATAATACTTTACAGTACGGCGTACGATCCAGCTCATGGCCGTGAAGGGGCACAGCAACAAGCCTGCTTGGTACAACCTTGAACGGCAAGGGAAACGAAAACAGCAGAGTGGTGTAGAGCCAAGGGTAACTACTCACCACTCTGCCTGGAAAATGAAGGGAAATCTGGGTGTTCCTATTCATAAACTAAACGGTCCCTATAATTCCGAAAATAGTGGTGTGAAAACATGTATACCTTCTGGATCAGCTCCCTGGAACCCTCGCTCTGCTTGTCCAAGCTCTGCGGCAAGACGACCGTCAGCAACTCCTTCCGTTCTGCTCGCAGCGCTCCCCTGTTTCGTTTCAAGCGATTAGAACGCGCGCAACCAAATATATGAGCCCCGCTCTGTCCACATTACACCTTGCACCCCAACCGGGTGTTTAGGTTACGGTGTTTAGATGGCGCACACACTCCGGGAAAAGGTCAGTGTCCGAGCGAGTCAGGGCAACTGTTTGAGAGACGAAGTCGGTTTCGACTGCTTCGGGGTGAGCACCTCAAGAGTAATTGGAGCCTGTCGTGTCCCTGCGGGAAAACATCATGGCGATGAGGATATGTGGTACAACAACGGCAGCAACGCCGACAGTGACATACCCAAACTGCGCACTATCAACCACCAGACGTGAGCCATCGATAATCGCGATGTCAGTGGGTCGCCCACCGCGAAGCCACCAAAACCGATTACTACCGCGAGTTGAAAAAATTGACAGGCACTTTTCTGGAGGGGAGGGGTTGCTCTTCTTCATTTCAGGCGTTTTCCTTTGTTTTTTGTGACTCCAGACTCGTGTTTTGGCCCGCGGGTGAGCTCCGACAGCTACGTAAAAGAAACTTATAGAAAAAGCGACCGCACCGGTAGGGAGGGAAGAGCCAACCAGACATCAGACGGTCGCTCAGTGTTGTCACGCATGTACGAACCTGATCGTTGCTGCGTTGGTCCCCATTGCGCCCGAGGTGAACACGTGGTTCCCGCTCAGCACTAAAGCGTACGCCAGCAGCTCGATGATCTGCTCGACACGTCAGACACAAAAACGTTCCACGGCCATGCACACGCGCAGAGGAACGGACACACAGGCACGGCCGTCAGCACACAGGGCACACAGGCGCGCACATGGGCGCGGACGTCAACACAAGGGCGCACAAGCGATTTTGGAAGCCGTCCTACCTTTCGGGTGGGACACGGTTAGGACAGACTACGACGGCGAGGGACAGGGGAATGCAGTGGCTCTCTTGAACATGCTCTTCGAAACAACAAAAGTACGATCGCTGTATTGTGTATATATATACTGTCACCGACAACGTAGAACAAAAAATACCAAGATACCTGGTACTGAGGAAGAACGCGAAACTCCCCTCCCCCTTCTCCACGCGAAAAAGCGCCTTGGCGCCTAATTCAGTCATACTGGCACTGCTCCTACTTTGAAGTATACGATGACACACATGGTGGTGTAATCTAAGTGTGCTACGTCAACCAACCTGCTGGTGAAGGAAGCTGCAGTGCCGCGTGCCCAGCACGCAGTAGTTCTTCGGCCCCTGGTTCTGGATCTCGGCGAGCTCCTTGAGGATCGCTTCGATCGAGTACTCCTTCTCCACCACCTGTGCCAACGGCGACGGAAACGGCAGCAGCAAAGGACGACGACAAGGACAACGAACACACCGTGGCGGGAAGGCGAGCGCCGTTCAAGAAGAAAACACATCGTTATTTTCGTTCTCCAAATTTCCAGTTTTTTTTTTTTTTTTTTGGAGGATTTTTTCCAGCCTCCGTTTTTTTTTCTTCGTTTTTCAGGTTTTTCTCGTGTTCCGTGAGGGGTTTTCCAACGACAGGGAGTACGGTGAGTAATCGCCGTATGGCGCCTGCCCTGTGTGACTTGTGACCTGCCAGTCAAGCCAACCAGACAGGAAAACTGGGAGGTTCCTTTCCACGAAGGTGATCATGTGATCATGCGCCTCATGCCACATGCTTCATTGCCCCACGCTATGCCCCAGAATTTTCTTTTCCGCATTTATAGAAAAAAACATTCCCGTTCCAACAATTTGGACGAACACTGATAACAATCTTTACCCCTTACCAGGGTACCACCTATCGCAGGTACGTACACAGTATACCGGTATAGTACCCAGCATGATACTATTGTAGCGCCTTTGAACAATACTAAAACCGACAAATAAATCCACGCTTCTCACTCCATTTTCAAAATTGTGCTGCAGCAACAACCGTATAAGCACTACTGCAACAACTATAGATCTGGTACACGAAATATTGAAAACCTCTCCTATTCCCGTTGGATTTTCAGAATCGCACCTTGGTATGTATGCACTGGTATGTATATGCGTATACGGTCTGTCTGTACGTAGTTGTGCAGCAGTACTGGCCCTAAGAAACCAGGATACTGGACCCGGCTAGATTTTATATTTGAGAAAGGGTATGTTCCTACGCCAAATTTAGTACAACCGCGACTACCTACACGATATTTAAATCACGGATATTCAAACGGGGGGCAATTACGAGCCATCCCGAGTTTTAGGCCTTAAGTTTCGCATATTCCCGCTGCACCCGCCCTCTCCAACACACCAGCCAGCTCCCACAGACCAGCGTGCAACGATAGCGAAGCCCTGCAGCAGCGTCTCTCAAGGAACAAAAGCCCTGACCCTGCATCGGTATATATCACGTCAGGAGACTATCTGTGGATCCCGTTGCTGCAGCTCTCACCGCTCGAAAGACCGGCACATAACACATACCTGGTACCTGGTAACCCTGACCCCAACCGTTGTGTCTGCATGTCGACATCCAGCACAACCAGTGTCCGTGTCGATTCTTCAATCCTACGAGTAGAGAGATATAAGTTATGTGCTAACAAAGCTACGCTACAGAGATATTACAGCAGTACGTCGTTATGCAGTATGCAGAATAGACAATGCATTGCCATGTCATCGTATTGGATACGACAGACACGACATACACATTATATGAAATAGAGAAAAAATAAAAACAAAAGAAAAGAAACCAGGTACGTGAACTAAAACTAATCCAAAGAGCAAAAAGGAAATGCATACCAGGTGTCGAAGTAATAATCATTGTAGACTACAGGAGCACTGCTGTGCATGGTACCGGTAGTTACAGCAGTAGTATTAATAGTAGACTACAGCAGTAGTATTAGTGGTATTAGTATTAATAGTACAGCAGAGTTTCCCTCTTTTCTCCCACATTGGCATGTCAATACCGAACATATCAAATCGAAAATCGCACATTGCAACGCATACCGGTACTGTGAACCGCTGTGTTCGCTACTGGTTTTGCTGCATCAAGTCTCATACTGCTGTACCAGTATATCCGATGATGTCATCTTGCATGATAAACCTGGCATACTCGTACTGACTGTAAAATTACATGCGTAAAGCAGCTGCGAATGCAAGATTTTCGAGCGATCGCGCGCGCGATCCTTGCCCACCGCTGACCTGCTGCGGAGCTCCCACCACAGCTACGTCCGTCGGGATCTCAGTCTTGGCCGGGGCACTCGACAGCGCCAACAAAGATGATGCACCCCCTCCCTCTCCCCCTTCCGCTGCGGCAACTGTTGTAACAGCTGCTGCTGCTGTTGCTGTGGGAAACACAGCAATCCCCCCCGCAGAAATCGCCCCCCCCCGCCCCTCTGCAATCCCATTTGGGCCTATGGCCGTCATTTCCACCCCGCCGCTGTCAGCATCTCCTATCCCCGCGGCGGCTGTCATCGCCTTCGAAGCTGCCGGGCTCGATGGCCTCTGCAGGCGCAGACGTTCGCGGGGTGAATCCACCGAGACCCTGGTGACACTGCCGCTTCCGGGTGCGGCGAGGTTCGAGAGGGTGGCCGGGGTCGGGGGATTGGAGACGACGAAAGACGATGCGGTTGAGCAGAGGGCTAGCGCCACCACCGTCACGAGGGATGCCGCGCGTTGCACCCGTCGGTAGGCCGACGATGCTTGTCGGGTCTTCATGGCCGCCTCGATGTTGGTCGTAGCCATTGGGGTGCAACAGTGCCTCGTGCTCCGTTGCAGGGGCTGCTTGCCGGATGACATCCTCCTGCGTGCGGGAACGTGGATTTTGGGGGGTGTTTTTTTAGTTGGTTGGGTTTTGCTGTGCTTGACATCGGGTAGCTAGTCCGTGTCCTATAGAGATACCCGGATGTGCCGAGGCCTTAGGGTTGGGGCAGCTCCGACTGCGGCAAAGGGTTTAGGGTGAGTGCATCGAGAGCGCTCCCCAAATCCACGCATCTGCCTACGCATCGTGGGCTTCCCTCACGCCGTCACCGCTTGACCTAAAGGCTTTGTCGAACGGAATCAGTCATTTCTTCCTGAAACTACTGTCCGTGTACTACCCCGACTTTCAAAACCTAAACGCAGTTCTCTGCACAGCACACTGCATACCTGGTGTGTTAGACCAGACCGAAGAACACTCCGCTGCACGCCGTGCGCTTCGATGTTCTGGCACCTCAAGTGCCGGTGAAAGTGTAGCTCCTGTCAGTTTCATTCTCTCCCCATCATGATCTTACAGGTAACGCCCTCGTGCCAGCTACAACGCCCTTTTGTTATGGTTCAGGTGATTGGACCGTTTCATTTGTATTTTGCGAGGGTTTCGGCGCGATGTCGGCGCGATGTTCGGTATTGGCGTGTTGGCGCGTTGGCGTACCGGGCCGGGGTCCGTCGTCGGGTGTCCCATGCCTGCGGTGCCTGTTACATGGTGCCTGATGCCTGAGGTCTATGGCCTGAAGTCTGACATTAATATCCCGGAGCTTGTGCACATGAGCACGATACCTGGTATTTTTTAAGAGTATGATGCTACTGGCTACGGCGGTAGTATACCTGGTATTTAGTTTTCTATCAAGACCGTATGTGCCATACGCGGGCCATTATGTCACGACGCGATGACTACTGCAGTAGATTCGACGCCCTATTAGTAGGTCCTTCCCACCTCCAGCGTAGTAGTCCCCAACACCCCCCCCATCAACCATTATACCTACCGGTACTACTCTAAATAGGACCAGGTACCTGGTACCTGGCGGTATCTCTCCGGTGTTATGCCTAACTGGTGGTATAGTAGTGTTATATACATAACCAACTGTACTTCTTCTGTAGTGAGCTGTTTAGTGCATGGCTTGGTTTCTTTTGACAAAAAAAATAAAAACGGCGTCGCTCTCACCGTTGCCACGTGCAACAATAATAGCTGCTGTCGTTTTTTGTTTGTTTGTGAGAAACAGAAGCAAGCCGTCGAACCGTTGTCGCTTGGTAAACGAACCAGCTACGATGCCACGAACGTACCTACTTGGAAAGTGTATTACTTAATACGAGTGTGCCCGGTATATGTGCCCGCAAGATGAACACGATCGAACAGAGATCATTTATTGCATCATAATAAATAAACCAAAGCTTCTAAAGTAGCTTTCTGGGGATAGTCGGACAACTTCGTACCTGTCTGTTTCATGTTGTTGCTGTAGAAAATGGCTACGGATTGAGCGCCGTATACGAGTAGCAAGTAGACATGGTCAATGATGGCGTCACAGTAAGGTTTCAGGCTTGGAGGCGTTCTGCGATAAAAGAGGTAGCACATTTCCGGTAAAATATTTCTGAATGACTTGGCGCCTTAACCCAGAATCGTCGCAATGCCATTCTCGTTTCGAAAAATGATGTTTTGTATACTGAGCCATGGGGTTATTAATCGGGATGAAATTTCATTTTTTGCTCGAGTCAGTTTTCGGGCGACGTATGGAGCTCTTCGTATATATGACGAGCCTCAGAAAAATTAGGGGGAACTTCTATCATCGTAGAACGCCTCCTTGGCCAGAAACACAATGTTTCGTGTTGGCGGTCCCGTCGTGTATTCTTTTGTAGGACGTGTCGACGTGAGGTTCATCTCTCTTCCTCACGAAGGCTCCATGATGAGACGTTCACAATTTGTATGATGTTGTGGCCATGCAGAACGGCCGTTATTCCTCCCCGAACGCACACAGACGATAATCTGGCTCAGTTCGGGGGGGGGGGGGGGGGTATCGTTTCTGTCATGCGTGTACCATCCATTCACACGTGCCTCGTTAACCTTGTTGTAACGAACAAAGGTGCATAGGTGGGCGTGGGTTGTGAAGCGTCGAATCCTCGACCCTTTCTCTGAGTTAGGGCCGTTTTAAATATCAAAGGCAAATACATTTCCCATATACTTGCCAACGAAGCACTATGGGAACACGATCCAAGATAACGTTTAGCAAAAAAAAAGCTATTTGGGCAAGTCCAACTTTCCATAAGCTTGCTGATTTGACAAAATTTTTTTGCTAAATACGTACCAGGTATCGTATTCCGGATATAGATCGTGACTAAAAAACTTCTCGAAAAAATATCCCCGCTAAATAGCGTCGGCTACCATGAAACGGCACATACAGTATCCCCTATCCCCTGACGGAAGCTTTGCTGTCCCCCTTGTGTCTTTGCCCCTCTGCATTCATGCTCAGCAGACATAAAGGGCGAGGCGAGCGGTATATACACCAAGCAGAAACGTCAGCGACAATAACACATCGCCCTGGGAAGTCACCCACGTATATATCCTCACGTGAGTTTCGACGAAATCCTCGATCTCACCCACAGCTAATGTTTTCATTTTGATCTATTTTTAATGCACCAGGTATCCTTCACGAGGGCACACTCCGTAGCACGCGCGACCGAAAAATCACACGCAGCTTGCACCTACACACGCGATTCGACGATAGTTTCGATATGAAAGCTGACTTTTGTCTCTAAACTTGCATAAATGAAAAAGAGACCAATGCCAACCTCCGTTTCAGCATACTCAGTCCCTATCTATCAATAGGTCCATACCAGCTGAGTCATAACAGAGGCATCATGCACGTACCCCCATCACGGTTGTAGGAATTCCATTGTCTCTACGGAGGGTAGAAGAGTGCTCTTAACCCCCCCACAAACATTCTTTGAACGCATCAGTGAGACCTATTCGCTGTCCCAGCCAAAGCAAAAAAATAATTATACTCACTGTAAGGCAATCGGTACCATAGAGCGTTCACCAAACAAACCCAGAGAGAGCGCGTCGAAAACACCTGCTCATCTACTGTACCACATGTATCGACAGCTAACAAAACGCAAAAATCTTCGCGGCGTATACCCCTCGAAAAATTACAGTGCATGTACCACTGCGTGCCCTCCTATCACGCACTACTACTGTCGTTGTTTGCGTGTTGCCTGCCATATCTCTATTTATATAAACTGCTGCTGTAGCTTTAGTAAATGATCCCTCGGAGGAAAATCTCAGCCCGAAAGTGGGCTGTACATCGCGAGTGCAGATACACTTCTACTTCTGCTGTATGCATAACGTGTACCATCGATTCCATGAACTCTTCGCCCGCATCGCCATCAACACGCATGGCCGCTCGCTGCTCCTGCGCCAAAAAACAATAAAAACATTACACGCACTCTGTCTCTCTACTGGCGTTGGCCTACCGACAATCAACTCCCGAAATGGGAAACGAGGTAAGGCTTTAAACTGATCCTATGTTCGCCTTGGTCACATAATTCTTTCACGGACAACATAGCATAGCGCCAGGGAATTCATGCACCCGGCTCGTATCTGGCAAAACACGATAATGTGCTGAGTATGGTACCGCCTGGTGCAGTATCCGAGGTCATACGAGAGAGGTCGGAGGCACTATGACGCGATATGAGACGGCAGAGGACGAAAGGAAGCCCTTCCGGTACCTCCATGCCACAGTCAACGCCACACATGTTTTTCTGCGGGCCCGCCTTACCACGTGACCATACACGACCGCTCGAAATGCGCTAAGTACACCCAGCAAGCGCGCTGTTGACGTCTCCTCACGTCTCCCACCACGAAGACTCACTTTTCCCCTCCCTCTCTCCCTACACAGAAAGTGCGTTACAGAATTTTACCCCGTGCAGGCGGGCTGAGGGCACACGCAGCACACCACCGACAGTGACAGCCCAGCCCAACCTCGGTTATCTTCTACCGCGAACTCGGCGTCACGGACACCATACTGCGTCTATCATCCGGCCACCCGTTATACGTACTTGGATTAATAGTAGGCAAATTCGACAGGTAACGTCTTAACTGGTAGCAAACACATGGTCATGCCCACACACTCAAACTGGCGCGCGCACGTGTGTCCCGTCGACTTGCGCCGTGCGCTGCTGCCGCAATAAGCGGGGACACGCGGTCCTCGTCCGAACATCATATACAAGAGCCAGAGAGCCAGACTGCTGGCCCGGCTTCTCAACAGCTGGGTGCAATAACAGCAGCGTCTTGCCCCCCCGCGGAGTCTTCTTCGAGAGGGGCTGCTAACACATGCACCATCCCCTGCCTCCTGTGGGTGAAGCAGCGCTGCCGACCCTGCGCGTCGAAAGAGAGAAAGAAACCAAACTTGAGGGTTGTATTTATGTACATAATGTTTCACATGCGAACTACCGGAGGCCTAGAGTGCATGCAGCGCCTGAGGAAACATCTTCCAGGGGCCTGGCTATTCACTATTGCACGCGAGGGAGAGGGAGCATTTCTAAGGCACGTGCGTAGACCCGGTGCCACGACGCGTCAAACGCGGCTTCGCCGCTTTTGAGGCATTGTGAAATATAGCCGCTTTTGAGGCATTGTGAAATATTCCCAACTGCGAACCACGATTGACTATTTCACCAGTATATCCCGAATTTTTCCGCCCCAAGGCCTTGAAAACCAGTAGAGTGCTCCATATGGTAGATAAATAAGCTTCGGAAAAATCTCCATTGAAGCGGGAAAACCAAACAGGACCCTGCTATAGGCTCTCCCGATCCCATCCGGACCTGATGCCACCCGGATATGACCCCATTTGACACCCTGCTCCCACCCACAAGGTGCAGAAATATATTTAGCCCTCCCCAGGAGCCGCCGGACGCCGGACGCCGAGAGCGCGAAGCGCGAACCGTAAACGGGCAGAAATCGTGGAACGGTCAAAAATCGCCGGATGCAAAAAATAAAAATAAAAAGCGTCGCAACCCGGGAATTTGAACCCAGCATCGAAATCATGGTGCTGGGTACCATAGACAGCGGAGCTATATCACCCTCCGCCCCCCCACCCCCTCACCCCCTCCACGTTTTTTTTAGGCTATTTCTAGTCGCAGTACCTGTACGTACAATTGTTTACAGAGCATAGGAATCTTCCTTGAAGAATGTTATATCTACAAAGTGGTGAACCCAGCTCTTGGAAACACTACCAAGCCACGGGCCGTGGAGCAGGGGGCCCCCGGCAAAGTTTCCAAGAAGAACGCCAATGCCCGAAGGCGCGGTCGAATGCGTAAGCTAGCCTTTCCCAGCTCCGAAAGTCGCACCCTACGGCGGCTGTCGCTGCTGTACGATAACGATGCCGAAAGTATATCAATCGTACGGTAATATTTCCTCACCTCGCTACGGAAACCGTAAGAGGCGATCTTGGTGCAGCTTTCCAAACTGCACACCTCCGTCACGGCGCTTACCATTCCGACCATCTGAGAGTAGCAGGCCAGCAGTCAGCGGTCACGCGGGTTTGGCATGCGCAAAGTACATACTTCGTCAGAAACTACACAAAACATAAAACACCACCAACACCAAGGTCACGAATACCCCCACCAGTATCTACACCAAAAACGTGAAGACCAGCACAAACTCAAATAGCAGCACGATCAAAGAGTACGACAGAGAAACGAACTCCAGCACCGACACAAACCTCATGTCTGCCAAGATTTAGCAACGTAGTCGCACAAAAATCTGTGCCATAAGCACAAAACGGACGAACAACAACAAAAAAACGCACGGCATCACAACGACCATAGGACACTAATGCAAGGAGTCGGAAACTAACTCAGGTACGCCGTCTGCCTGCCTTCTCTTCATCTCGAGCAAAAATATTACGAAAACGTGTTTGTGGCATGGGCCTAAGACAACCCGCCTCGGTCCACTACCGCGTTATGTCATACATGTACCATAACCGAAGACAGCTCCACCCCCTGGTACAGAACGTGGGAATGAAGGCCTTGACAACTCGCCTTGTGAGCGCGACAGTAGCTCGGACGTTCTCCCTTGACTGCGAAGCGTGGGGCTAAGCGACAGTCGCGGCACTGGTCTCCAACGTCTATCACCTAATAATACGGCAAGGTCAGTTGGCCGATCGCAATTAGCAGCGTCGGAAAACGAGGCACGGCGAGGTGGTTATGTTTCCGTGAATGTCGAACTGACCGAAAAGTAGAGGGGATAAACGTTGACAACATGACAGGAGAGACGCCACCGGGAAACAGTAGATACCCGCGCGGAGCAAAGTCGCAAAGGCGAAGGGATCAAGTAAGGCGGTTACGGCGACGGCGGCAAACGCTAGGGCGCGGAACCCGCATGTCACCCTGCTCGTTTTCTACAGCCCACCGCGGAGAGAAAACGACGTGTACACGAGGCAGACAAAACCAAATGGATTGGAAAAAAAAAGAAAAGAAAAAAGACAATCGAACATGGCTGGCCCATTCCATGCTCACGTAGACCGTTACGTGTGCGACAGAGGAATTACACCATTGGAGACACTGCCGCCCTGCCATCTCTGTCTCCGCCAACGCTTGATTCGGACACCCATCGCTGGCGACGTCGCCTGACCGCACGGGTCCATCCGCTTTGCATGCAAACGACACCGAACATGCTGCTCAATTCATTCGGCGGTGGTCGACCCGGTGGTGTGGGTCTAGAGGATATCCGCGGGCCTCTTCTCTGAAACAGTTCGTGGTGGGTTCATATCCTGCCAGCTATCGCACTTCGTGTGCGAGGTCACGACCCAACATCGATAGAGACTGCCTTAGTGACACACATAGATAAGACGAATACATACGAAGTATATGGTAACGCATTGCACGGAAAGCGTGCAAGGCATTGGTAGCGTGGGTGGTACAATAAATTTATAAAAGCCATCGAGTACAAATCAGCGCAAGCAAGTCCATGCAAGTCACGAGAGCCGTTGGGGAACGAGTGACTGCCAGACATACTCCACGAGCTACAACATACCTGGTACGGCACAAAGGACCCGGGGTACGCCAGTCGAGGGGGGGGGGGGGGGGGGCTAGGCCATGAGACCTCGGACCATAGTATCGCGCGGGAAACGGCTGCGAATTGTTAAGCAAGGAGAGGTCTAACTCTCACGAGGCTCTACTACTTACAACACGACAGGTCCGAAGGACTAGTACGGTGTGACGGGTTACGGTTCGCCGGTCGCTCTCTATTAGTACATGGTGTCCTTTTTATTCTGTTTCGTTCTGGTATTTTTTCAACATAAAAGGCGCTAGTGAGTGCCAGGTTCTCCACCCAACCGTCGCATGAGTATTATCCCGCACAGGTCTCGCCATTCACCGAGGTTACGGATGTATATCTGCCAAATAATTGTAGGACTGCTGTGGTCGGCCCTATCCCAAGACTCTTGGAAGTTGTCGTCAGTTGCGTGACGTTGTCCCGTGGACAAGAATTTACAGACCATATTCAAAAGATCCTCGGAACGCGAGGCAAGAGAGTCCTCTTGGCTCACACACGGGCAAGGGGGGGATCCCCTGTTCGACTGTTAATAAACGTCTGCAGCACCTTTCCATCATTGCCTCGAAGGCCAACGACCTCATGGAGATGACAAGAGAATTTCAGGCACATGTTGGGGTTGCGACCAAATTATGCCTGGATTTCTGGAGCATTTTCGAGTGGTGGTTGCCCCTAAAGCCAAGGAAGGAAAGGTACCTAAGGCGGTGAATCGAACCGGGGTTCCCCCCCTCACCCTACCGCTGACTATTTTACTGTGCACATTAGGTGTAACGTACCCTACTCTTTTTGACGGGTCAGAAGGTCTGGGGTGCGGCGCGATGGGGTAGTACCATCACAGGATAACCCATTTTTTTTTTCGGTTTTCGTGGTCACCTCTTTGCTTGGCCTCCACCGACGAGGTTCCACCACCGCCGACATGGATACCGCCCTCCTCCGGTCTTCCATCATCTCGTAGGCACTCAACCCGTCGCCCTCCTCATCCAGTGCGGGCAGCGACGCATGACGGTCTTGACGGGAGAAGCTGTGCGCCCGAGGCCGCCCGAACCTTTCGGCGATGTCGTCAACCGCGGTCGTGGGTGCCGCCACCCCTGTATGAAGACGAGTGCACGTTGCCGGAGTTCGTAAATACTATTGATATTAATATTACGGGGGACCATAGTTAATAGGACCTTTTTTATTATTTTATTTTTTGCTCATCCCATTTGTTATCTTCGCACATCTTCTTCTCTCTCTCCTTCCAACTCGTAACTCAGATTCGGGGTCACATAGCAGGCTCTTCTCCGCCCTTCCCGCTACGGTACGTGCCTTCATTTTTATCGCGAGAAGATTTCAGCCTTTTCTTCCCTCGTCGACTCGCATCGATTTCGTGTGCCCGAAGACGGAAAATAAATAATTACCTCTATTTCCAGTACGAAATAATTAAAGTGAAACCGAGGTGGTCAATTTATTTAATATTGTGCCTACCCACGCTGCAAGGCGCTCTCAACAATTGAATCCTTTTCATTTTTATTTTTGCAAATAAAGTCAAATGTCCGACCCACCTGGGGCTCGAACCCAGGACTCAAACACAAGTAGAATTCGAGGTTAACCACTTGAACCACCGGGGCGACCGGCAGTACCTATGGTATACATAAAAGCCTATATATTTAACCCTTTTTACTAACAATATTCGGTCCTATTAACTATGGTCCCCCGTAATAGTAGGAATCAGAAAATGGTCTAGGCCCTTCCAGGAATGCAGACCCGTTGTGGAGACAAACTACTTAGAATTAGAACGGTTTGTCCCCAAAACGGGACGGCGGTTCTACTCTGTATATATAACCGTATAACCGTACCTGTATCATACTTCTCCGTAGAACTCTACGATAGATTACGAAAAGATAAGATTTCATGGCATTAACCCTTTTAGGACCCCAGTCCCGTTTTGGCGACAAACTACTTATATTTAGAGTGAATTGTCCCCACATATGGGAGTGCGGTTCTAAAAGGGTTAACATGCCGTCTAGGGCTATTCTCGCCTTGAAACCATGTTTGCTCTGTTGTTGGACACTCCTGCTCCGCTGGCGGCTACCATCATACGTGAGGTATTTACGGCTGCCAGTTCGCCACCGGAGCAGCTTGTCGTAGGCACGACGGCACGACACTGACCCCGATACTGCTGTTGTGACCGCAAGGAGCCAAAAAAAAAAACTATTAATATGAATATTACGATATTTACAGTAGGAACTCGCGACAAGTTTTCGTTTTTCCTTCGTTTTTGTTTCTGCCTCTGTATTTTATTTTTTGAATACCCGTCCTCGTGTTCTAGTGTGCACTGCTGCTGCACACCAAGCCAGTACACGCACCAGTAATAACAACAGCAATATAAAACGGGCTTTCATAGGAGGATTCTGTACTTCGTACTCTGTACTGGGGTACCTGTGGACATGGCATCTCATGTGTATGTACCTTTTCCCACCGAACCATGGGGAGAGCCACCGCTGTCCACTGAACCCTCTGAATGCACTGAATGGGGGGCATGCGGCGAACACGGTGAGGCTAGTCTCGCGGGCGGGGTGCCGGGGGGTGTCCGGCCGGCGTGAGAGCGTCGGGACGCGCTCGGGCTGTCCGAGTTGGCATCCGTGCCAACCGATATGCTCGTGAGAGGGGGCACGAGCACAGCTTGCGTAGCAATCGGAAGAACGCGGGTAACATCGGCGGGTGAGAGCGTCATCGTTTTTTCGTCCTGCTCGAGCATGGAGGGGGGGGTGCGGAGAGAAGCCGGAGGCGTGGGATTGAAGCGGTGGATGGTTAGGGGCGCTGTGGGGTTTTGCCTCGCAGGGGCAATCGACCCTGCAGACGGCGGTTGCGCTAAGAACATGGTGAGAATAGTTGCGGAGACTTCGAACAAAATTTACTTTTTACAGCAGTACGAAGGAGTAGGGACAAAGAGAAACAAACAAATATGTACGGAGTACATGCTACAGGCGTACCGACCCTTGTACACGTGGATAAGAAAGCCATCTCGCGACTTTCCATTATTATACCTGATACTATCACACGAACTCAATTTTCAATTTTAGACCCCTCCGGATTCTCTGTTGATGACTGATCATAACTGCAAAACAGACCCTCCAACTAGTATCCCTCAGGCTCGGCATGCCGACCATATCCCTCAGGGATTGCACGTAGAATAGATGTGTCGCGCACAGCGCCGTCGCCTACGTGTGTCGGCGGTGAATAGGAGAAACACGTGTCTTCTCGTACTTCAACTCGCTCGATGGAGCACGTGGAACACATGTAAAACAAGCAAGATTTATTAACTATTACGGCAAACAGAGAATGCTCTCGCATACGAAGGAACGTTCCATATGGATCCATTTCTACCAGCGGTAGGATGCACCTCTATCGCCAATATCATTCCTCCGGGGTATCGGCAGTCCAGTCTCAGCTGGGCGCGGTCTCACCTCCATTTCCAGATGTCCAGTCTTCAGAGGAATCGTGTAAGCCAGTGTGGCGCGACGTGCTCAATTAAATGAAAGAAATCGATTATGTCCCCGGTTTAATGAGGCCTTCCCAATGATCTGAGCACCCCTTTTGTTTTTCGCTCACTTTTACGAGACAGAAAAGCAAGAAGAGTGTGGTTTCTCACTCCCGACGACCTATACCGGGGTCGAGATGGATAGCTGTCCGGTGTGCTACGTGGCGTTCTCCACGACCCAGGCGGAGGACGTTGCGAGGAAGTTACCGTGCGAGCACGTGGCGTGCACCCAATGTCTTGAGGACTGTTTCGAGGAGGCAACCGAAAGGGGCGACAAGACGAGCCCTCCTGTGAGTTTCACTGCTGTGCTGTCTGCTGTTTGTCAACACAGCAGTCAGTATAATAAACAGAGTGAACGAAGGAAGAGTATGAAATGACACAAAGACACTATTCACGAGTAAATGGTAAGATAATTCGACGGCAGTCGTGGTGAACAACGGACAAGGTTGCCACTAGGAAACTGGTTGAACCACGTACTATGCCCAGTGTGATGTCGACTGTCGGGTGTGCTGCAACGGTGGCTCAGCACAGCTAGAGTAGTGTGTGCGGCTGCAGGTATGGCATCGTAGCGACAGGATTTAAAATAGCCGCAGCTTATTACACGTATCGAGACAGACTACGTACCAGCAGGTACCAGGCAAGTGATGTGGAAGATGCTGACGGGACTGAGCAGGGATGACTGCCTCAACTGTGCAGCAGCAGTATCATCTCGTACATGTCACACAACACAAAGTGGTCCATCCCGGCCTGATGTCTTGCTGCACGGCTCCACGAGCGAAACCGATCTGAACGCGGCAAACAAAATGTCCCCGGGGTTGCTTGTTCCTTTGCTTTTTGGGCGCTCAAAACTTGAAACCATCCATGTCGGCGTGGTCTGAACCCCGACCTCTCCATACGTACGACCGGAGGATAAAAGAGGGGAGCAAAAAGCGGCCAAGTTGCCCCAGTTGTTTTGAAACCCTGTACGTTACGAATCCTTCCTTGACGTTTTGACGGGGACGGTGGCTTGCTTGGGGGGTGTTTATGGTCACGGCAACTCACGTTGGTATATCTACAGAAGCACGAAACACAAGACAAGACGCTTGCGGGTGCTGCTGTGCTTCGCTGCGTGCTGCACCGGTGATCACCTGAGCTGCCGTTGCTGTTGTTTGCTGTTGCTGCTGCTGCTGCTGCTGCTTGAGCTGCTCTTTTACTGAGTGGCTATTCTTATTAATAAGAACCCGCCAGATCAGTCACACGGCGCGCCAGGGCGCCAGGGCTCGATTCGCCGTGCAGGGCAAACCGTGCGTAAGCCTAGTTTACGACGATTAACACCGAACACCATCAGCCATAACTTGTCTGAGCGATGTACAACAATGCACAGAGAAAGCGAGGCTCTCACCTCTCCACCGTTTTTTTTCTTCGGTTACAGCTTGTCTGTTTTATTCATAGTGATAGGAGTATTAATAGTATTTTTTTTCGATGGCGGAACTATCATCCGTAGCAGCACGAGTAGAGCAGCTGTCAGTGGTCGTTGTTTTTCAACATATTTATGCTCCTGAACTTCTGAGCCCAAGCGGTGCTGCTGTAGGCACTGGTAGGGCAGCCCAATGCAGGACTGAGCGTCTGGTGCCCTCCCCGAGTCATGATGAACCGTGTTCAGAAAAAACAGCAGTGCATACCGTGTAACAATATTACGAGGGGCCATAATCATATACCAGGTATATATTTTTTGCTCATCCCATTTATTATCTTCGCACATTTTCTTCTGTCTCTCCTTCCAACTCGTAACTCAGATCCGGGGTCACATAGCAGGCTCTTTTCCCCCCTTCCCGCTACGGTACGTGCCTTCATTTTTATCGCGAGAAGATTTCAGCCTTTTTTTCCCTCGTCGACTCGCATCGAATCGTGCCTACCCACGCTGCAAGGCGCTCTCAACAATTGAATCCTTTTTTTATTTTTATTTTTGCTAATAAAGTCAAATGTCCGACCCACCTGGGGCTCGAACCCAGGACTCAAACACAAGTAGAATTCGAGGTTAACCACTTGAACCACCGGGGCGACCGGCACTCAACAGGACCAAATATTAATATTCCTATTAATAGTAAAAATAGTGAAGTAGGCAGGTTTGTATGTGTACCGTAGGTCCTATTTACTATGGTCCCCCGTAGTAGCTGTTACACGGGTAATAAAATACCGCACCCCCTGGGACCAAATTCCGAACCGAGTGTCTCCGAAGCACGGGAGGCACTCAGAACGAAAATTACTGCTTTGGAAATATCTCGTCGAGGTGTTTCCATAGACGCATCGCCCGGCGGTTGCACCTCCCCCATTGTCGAGAAGACCGGCTTCGAAATTTGTCCGAGGAGGTGTGTTGTCCTACTCGCACCAGTATACGGGTTTGTGGGCTGCTCGCAAGATACGATGGTGTTATGCATGTCACAAGGCGGACACAGTTTCAGCTGAAAAGTCGTTTTTCAGCAAGATACAGCAGTTACAGCAGCAGCAGCAGCAGTACTCACCTACTCGTAGACCTTTTGACCCGTTGCGTACCGAATGTTTTCCTTCAGAGCAAACCATTTCTTCGATTTTTACATTTTCTTTGCCACACCAACTACGTACGTACGGTACAGCGCACGGTACTCACTCGTGTAAAAAATACCTTGGTAGCTATTAATACCAGGTATTTTATACTTGCGAGTATAGAATGTGCACTTGTAGGGGCGCAGACTATGTATGACACGCTTCCTTGACTGCTTCAACTCTGCTGCATGGCTTGCGTTTGAATCGACCCTCGGGTTTCAGAGTTCAGAACCTTCTTCACTGGCTTGCCTTTTGTTGTTGTTGTTGGCCGAATCGAGGTCATCATTCATCATGCATCACTCATCCATCACGGAAGGGAACTCCTCTACTACCTACTACTAATACCCTACTACGGTTAAAGGTTGGCCGAAGCCGCTTCCGACCGTTGAACCTCAAATAGAACAATTCGGCAAAACTGCGATTAACATGATGTCATATACGAACGGCCAAACGACAACGAGATACCTGGTATACGGGTGGTGCCGTCTATATGTGCCGCTATCCGATGGCTCTTGATTAGCCCACTTGCTGTAGACCAGCATCTATCTATGGGCTACCAGTATCAACAGCAGTAGTATTAATAGTAGATTCCTCTTTTTCTACTCTTTTATAACCCATAGACCGGTATCGCTCATACCAAAATAGTATATATCAGGTACCTCTGTTGAACCACGTAACCCCCCCTACCAATGATCGACCAACCGTTCACCTACAGTAAGTAGTACGTTGGTCGAGTTACTTTGCCGTGACTATCACACAGCAGCAGAACCGACGACTGAGGTCTATTGATATGAATGAATAGAGATACACTTTCGTAACTATCTGCCGACGATTGGACCACAGCAGTAGTTCGAACAACCTCATTGCCGACGGTTTCATCTCTAAAGCAGCAACACCAAAGAGATGAAATGAAGACCAGGTAACGACGGTTCGGCTACATACCGTATTGCACGCAAGATAACAAACAGCTAGGGCGAACTCCGAAACCGATTTTCACATAAATCGACAATGGTGGCTTTGAAAATATCTCGTCGAGATATTCCCATGCGGTAAACGCGTTGCTCGGCGTTCAATCTCTCTGTGTTGTCGAAAAATCAGCTTTGAACTCCGCCCGAGGGGTTATCCTGTCTTGCATGTTACACATAATGGCGCACATGCGAGAGGTTTGTATTTCTCATCACAGAAGGTTTAACTACACGTATTAGGAGTAGCTACTAGTACCCGATTGGGCCATGAGGAGTAGTGTCGGGAGAGAAATGGTCCGTAATTACCCACGGTGGAAGCGTGTAATTTGCAATGGCATTACCGACCGTTGAGCCATGTATTAATATTGTGGTATGCTTGTACTGAGCAATGCCCCTACCGACCGTCGAACCGTACCTGGTCAGAGTACAGCAGTACACACAGCTCACCACTTGGTCGATAACTGATTGACGCACACACGACTGGCCTGCGCAGGAGACGAAGAGGACTAGCCTTGAATAGACCTCGGCTGTTTTCCTCGAGACGAGGAGGAGTTACCGTTAAACTCGCAAGATACATCGTAGCACGCACGCTGTTTTTTTTTTTTTCCCCGAGTCGATTTACGAGAAAACAAAAGTGATGCACCTAACGAAAATAATGGCGTTGGCAAAACCTCGTCGAGACACAAACGCAGTGCTCGGCGTTTGTGCTCTCCGCATTGTCTGTGGGTCTAGGTTATCTTGTTGTCGCGCGTGTTATGCCATAGGGTCGGGGATAGGGCTGTTTTTACCGCGGGTTAGGGCAGAAGCTACGGTAGCACACGGCAGTGTCTGCCAACCATTTTATTCAAAAACAACGACGCTACTACGGGGGGCCAGTAGAAATAGGAAAATGTATACCAGGTAGGTGTTTGTGTTTACCGTAGGTCCTATGTACTACGGTCCCCCGCAGTACCAACGGCTACTCCTACGTATACCAGAGAGAGAGAGCAACACCAACATAACCTGAACGAGAGCAACGCCAATTGCTCAATTTAAATCACTACGTACCGATGGTTGCATCTCGAGAGACAAAAGGCAATATGCCACCACCGCCACCCCCGACCGAGGAGGCACGAATACGCCTTGTATAAGTTAGCAACTCCAACACCAAAGGTTGACCCACGACCCGACTGCCGGAGCTTTCGTTCCAGGTGAACCGCTTCCCACTTCCCGGGAGGGACACCACCACAATGCGCGTGATATGATCAAAGTATCACACACAGCCTCCAAATATGAGTGTCGACGGAGTCTTCGATCTCATAGCTGCTGTTTTTTTTTTTATTCATGAAGAAAACCGGCCATGGGGACACGTGCTCAATGTTAAATGTTCGCGTACTTCGCGTGCAATGTTACTGGTTTCCTCCGTTTCCGGATCGACCTACAGCAGCAAATGTTGTCCTCGCCTCTGCAGCCGGTTCCGTGCGCCAGAACACGTGGGATGAAATGCTAACACACCCCCTCGGACAAATTTTCTCGGCAGCGGGGAGCGTGCGGACGCAGAACGATGCCTTTTAGCTGCTATGGAAAAGCAAGGCACAGTTTTTTGGATGTGCGTGCCCCGACGCGTGCTTATGATCAAGGTACCAGTTTTGTACCAAAAATCGTTTTATGGCTGACTTAAGACATTCTTCAACTGAGGTATTAAAATTACCCAACCATTGTACCGTTCTTCCTATTTTGTTGCCCAATATAATAATTCGAACCCTTACCTAAAATAAGCGGAGATTAACCCTCCGTTTTTTTCTTTTTTTCCTCAAGATTGTTTTTTTGGGGGGGGGAGATATGGAGCTCTTCAAGGAACGCACCCTAGAAAAATAAGTGCTACAGTACCCCCTTGTTTTGGAGAATTTGGGTTTTAAAATGTAGGAGGCGTTTTGCCTTGCGGGTGTATACGGTAGAATGTTAGCCGTCTGCCTCTTATAACGCGATGCGGGTTACTCGCGAACAACGATGAAACTATCTCTCTCAGCACCAGGTCTACTACACCAGGCGTCGCGTCGCTGTGTCGTGCAAGAACAAGATATATTTTGCGGCGCGTAGCAAGGCTTACGAGCTGTTGCGCTCAGACAGGCAGGCAGACAGACCATGAGTTATACCGGCAGGCATACAAGACTTGCAAAAAGACAGACCGACTATGAGACGGAAGACCAACATAACGACATGTATACACACATACAGACTGGCAGACAGGCAGATGAACAGACGGATAGCGGGGAGACAGAGAGGCAAGGCGAGGCATGGATACAGACAGCCAAGCTTGAAAGGCAGGCGACCAACAGAACGAGATACATTCACACGTACAGACTTACAGACAGACATGCCTCCCTGATGCAGACAGCAAGCGGCGGCGAACTGTTGTACCTAGTTCTCTGCTGTTTGTTTCCCCACCCGCTTTTGTGCTCTCGTCGCTTTCCTTCACCTGCTCTCGTGCTCTTGATGCGTGCCCTCCGCTTGTTGCGTTGCGTTGTGTTGCGTTGGTTCGGTGCGGCATGATCATGCGATCAATGCTTGCGGTGGGGCGTTCCGCAGGAAGGGCCAGGCGTTCGCTGCCCAGAATGCTTTACGTTGTTCTCCTTCCACAGCGTCCAGGAAGTGCCAGTGTGGGATGGGGCCGGGGTGGACCCCGAGGAGGATGCTCCGGAGCAGGACGACCTGGAAGTATCGCGGGAATCCGGGTGAGCTCGTGTTTCGAAAAGTTGTCTGCAGCCGCAAGTTGCCCGCCGAACCCCATGTTCTGATTTCCCGTCAATTGGAGCTCCGCAGGCTGTCCACATTTCACATTCATAGCCGTGTGGGTGAATTTCGGCCGTGGAGCGCTGCTCGCGCCCGCGTGCGTGCGTCCGTACGTACGTGCGTGCGTGCGTGCGTGCGTGGGTACGAGGTCGAGGGTGCATTGTCGTCGCAATTGGCGTGCGTTTGTTTTTATGTTATGTGTGCTCGTTTTGTTGCCAGTATGTCCACCGGGCCCCAGCTTGATTCGACGTTTACTCCCAGCGCGGCCTACCCTTATTCGACGGTTCACCGGCGCGGCCTAACCTGATTCGGCGGTTTCACCCAACGCGGCCTATAACCCGATCGGAAGGTGACACCCAGCGCGGCAGCGCGGCTTGTAACCTGATTCGACGGTTTCACCGAACGCGGCCCAACCTAATCCGACGGTTACACGTGCACACTTCGGCAAATACCTCGGTTGCCGGCGCTCTTGCCTCCTTGACGGATAGCCGTCGAGGACCTCCTAAGGCTAAGACTATTATGCTAACTCTAAAGAGGCCTTGACGGGGCGAAAACTAGACCGTCAACCGTCATATTCTACCCCCATATTTTGCGCTCCGTGGCTTGAGCTCTTGTTCCTTGACGGATAGCCTTCGTGGAACCCCCCACACTATCACTAGTGCGTTATGTCCCCTTGACGGGGCGAAAACTAGACCGTCAACCGTCATATTCTACCCCCATATTTTGCGCTCCGTGGCTTGAGCTCTTGTTCCTTGACGGATAGCCTTCGTGGAACCCCCCACACTATCACTAGTACGTTATGTCTCCTTGACGGGGCGAAAACTAGACCGTCAACCGTCATATTCCACCCCCATATTTTGCGCTCCGTGGCTTGAGCTCTTGTTCCTTGACGGACAGCCTTCGTGGAACCCCCCACACTATCACTAGTACGTTATGTCTCCTTGACGGGGCGAAAACTAGACCGTCAACCGTCATATTCTACCCCCATATTTTGCGCTCCGTGGCTTGAGCTCTTGTTCCTTGACGGACAGCCTTCGTGGAACCCCCCACGCTATCACTAGTACGTTATGTCTCCTTGACGGGGCGAAAACTAGACCGTCAACCGTCATATTTTTGCCCTCAACCGTCATATTTACACTCAACCGTCATATTTGCACTCCGGGGGCTACGCGCGCGCCTCAGGGGTGGCAGCGCCTCGCCGGGCGACGCCGGCGAACCGAAAAAATCTTCGAAACTGGCGGCCTTCTTGAGCACGAACAAAGCCGAGAGCCACATCCCGACCTTCACGGAGGCGAGGGACACGGCAGCGGCCGAGAATGGCGGCCACGGGGAGGGGACGGGGGACGGGACGGGCGGAGCGACGAACGGGCGCATGTGCAAGGCGCAGGGGTGCCTGAACCAAGCCGTTCAGGACGTGGCCGTGTGTCCGGTGCATGCCAGAAGGTGGGGGACTCGACACCGTAGGACTGTCGTAGGAGCATACCTTTTAGAACTACGATAGACCAGCGCTCGCTGCTAGCCTGTCAGATACGGTGCGGTCTGTTATTTCTTCTCGGGCGTGTATTCGTCTGTCTAGACGAGGGTTGCTGTGGGCACTGCCTACCAGCGGCTATATACGATCACGTGTTTCGATAAGTATCAACATGCCATTCTCTCTCTAGCAACAACCACAAAGTTTTCTCGTCAACCTCTATATTGTGTCAATCGCACATAGGACTAAGGTAGAGCTAACGTACAGCCGGACGTGCCGCTTCAGCGCCGGTGTTGTTCGTGGCCTCTGCTGCACTATGCCCTCGGATAACCCGAAATGGCGTCATATACCCCGAAACAGCCAACCATGTGCCCCTCACCATGGATGGTGTTGCTTGGCGTCGACGCGACGGGCTCGACCATGCGGGTGTTTCCTCCCATATGGTTCCTTCAACACATCTTTCCAACAGTGTAACTGTTGATTGCCGTTCGGCTACAAAGAGGTAGGTATACCAGTGTACGTACCACATGACGGATGCGAGCGGAGTCGCGAGAGCTTACCACTGCTGTTGTTGCCCTCTTTAGGGATGGAGGGGGACGTGCTCATGTCTCATGTCATGCCATGCATGGCGGTAGTCACATATGGCCGTATGCCCATAGACGCTCGCATCCCTACAACGCCGGGACGGAGCACGTCGGGTTTTCACCGACCAGGCAGACATTGCTCGCACCCAGCGCGAAGCGCCGTGAGGTGGAGGGCGGGGAGCGTGAAGGGTGACCTTGCATCCTTTAAGCACCGATGACGAGGCTGATTTTCTTGCTTATGGATGACAGCGTCGAGATGTGGAAGAGGGTTCTGTTGTCCGGTGGGCGCCGTGTCATCAGCTGCCGCCTCCCCCCCCCCGCGGTTGATGGTTTCGCCCCGTTTGTTTTTGTTGGCAGGTTGTCCGTCGTCTCCGTGTCGGCGATGGTGCACAAGTTTAAGGACACCAAACTTAGCAGCGTCGCCCTGAAAAGCGACAAGGTGAGGCCGACCTTCGGAGGGTGGTGACGGTGACGGTGGCGGCTGCCGCGAGGGTTTTTCGTAGGGCCGTGAGTGGGGTATGCCTTGGCTGGGTTTTGACGGCTACTTGTTGTTAGTAGTTGGTTAGTTGGGTGGCGAAGTAAGCCAACTACTACGAGGGAACACACTAATCAGAACCGACTACGCACGACAGTCAACACGGGGGAATGTATTCGTTTTCGGTCCTTCGTCTGATCACTATACATGCCTCCCAGTTTCAACTGGCTTTAGGCTCGGGTCAATACAAAACACAGAGTCTTGGGTGTTTGAGTCTTACGCTACCTTGCGTGGTGTGCGTGCTTGCGTGTCTGTCTAAACCTCTCCCTTGCGTTGCGTGGTTTGCGTGTTAGTGCCTGTTTGTCTAAGTCCTATGTTGTCGCTTGCGGGGTCTGTGTTTTTGCGTATTTTGTGTTTGGTGGTGTCTAAATCGCGCTTGCCTTGCGCCCTCACTGCATCCGTACAGGTGGAGGTGAACCGAGGGGGCGTGGCAGGCGCGGGAGAAGCTGGCTTCGATCCAGACGCGATTGCTCAACGATTCAGGTGCCCGTTCCGCCGGGCTCAGGAGGGAGGGTAGCCGGTGTCGGGGATGGGATGCCATGAGGGGTAGGGGCAGGGATGTGAAAGAGCACGATCTTAGCGAAGCTCGGCATGCCGCGGAGCTTGTCGCTTTTGCTGCAGATGCCACTAGCCCGCTTGGTGACGCTGAGAGTACCTTTTTTTCGTGTGTGCCTTGGAAAACTCTTTGGGTTCCGTTTTTCCACCTGCGGTTGTACTGACCGGCGTGACCGTTGTCGTCGGAGAAGTGGGGTGGGCTGTCCGTTACGCCTTGCGTGGGCTCATCAAAAACACGGTAGGTTTTACTTTGTGCTTCTGTCCGTGTATCTCTGAACATGCGGCTCTGTCTTGCCTGCTTCGTGTATGCCCAAATTCGCTGATGTTTAGCCACCGGGGGGTGTCTGTCCATCTGTTTATGTACACATGCCGGCGTCTTGCCTGCTGCGTGTTTTCCCAACGTTGTTGGCAATGAGCGTCTCGAGTGGCAATCAATGGATGATATGATTGTTTTGTCGACAACAGGGAAGCTAGGTGCAAACGCCGAGCGATGTGTCTATGAAAAAATCCCGACGAGATGTTCCCGACGCCACCCTTTGCGTCGCGTGCGCCCCCCCGGTTGGGGATACATCTTGCACTGAATTTCATCCGAGGGGGTGTGTTATCTTATCACCCTATTAATAGTGTGATAGTGTTAATCAGTAGCAGACTCACTCGCAAGGACCATGTATACATTTGAAAATGAAGAAGAAAACCCCGGCTGTGGGATCCAAACATTACCTGTGTGAAATGCATGCCGCCCACGCGATGCGGCAGTCTGTTTACGACCTTGGTACAGGTTTTCACAAAATGCTTTCAATGTACTTGAGTTGAAACCCTATAGCCGTAACTCCAACCGCCTGGGAAGTTTGTCAGAATTTTCTCGGAATTTTCTCGGAGTTTTCTCGGAATTTTCTCGGAGTTTTCTCGGAATTTTCTCGGAATTTTCTCGGACTACAGAAGTATTGAGTTCGTGTAAACTAGCAACCGTTTTGCCGAAGCTGAGCCGAGTGTTCAACTCTACTGCTCACGTTCCGCTGCAACCGAGGCGTGCTTTCCTCCATGAGCAGAGCACTGACGCTTTGTGGTGGTGTCGTGATATTTCCGTTCCCCGCTTGCACTTGCTTGCGCCGCAGGAAGCAGGAGCGGCTGGAGCTTGGAGAAGCCGTGGCGCTGATTGAGGCGACGAAAAACATTTTCAGAGAGGAGAAAAACATGGTCGAGCTTGACGCACCGGTGAGCCATACCCGATAACATTCCTAGACATTTCTAGAGGAATCAATAAAACAGCACTAACTACTGTAGCTTTTGATGCGGGTGCGGGGCGCAGTAGGACATTTTCAGCTATTACGGGGGACCATAGTTAATAGGACCAAATTTTGTTAGTATAAATGGTTAAATATATAGGTTTTTATGTGTACGACAGGTCCTATTAACTATGGTCCCCCGTAATAGGAGAAAGTATCACAAGTGCGATGGTTGGGCTTAGCTCACTGGTCGGACTGAGGTAGCTTTTGCTTTTGAGAGAACAGGCTATTGGACTGTTTGAGCCCGTTGCAGCTAGGGTAACCCACGAACCCACTTTTCCGAGAAGATGGTTGACAAACCCAGCGTACGAGACGAATATATCTAACCCTTACCCTTACCCGAAGGCAATCAGACCCAACCGACCAATGGTTAACAGTAGTCCCTTCGGTTCATCGACAGTGTGTGCCAAACCATTTTCTCGAATAAGTGGTAAGCTCCACTGGTTACAGCGATGGTTGGGCGGGGGCGGCAGAACATTCAAGAGAGAGAGAGAACAGGCCTACTCGGCTACTTGAGCCTGCTGCAGGGGGGGGTGAGTGGGTCGGGCGGTAGAACATTTAATATGAACATTCGATTTGTAGAAGCTGTTGGTATATAGGTAAGGCATTGCGGTTTATTTTTTTTCAAGAGTAGCTCAATTCATTGGTGAGGTCGCGGTAGGACATTTAACCCTTTTAGAACTACAATCTCATTTTGGGGACAATCCACTCAAATTTTAAGTAGTTTGTCCCCAAATCGGGACTGCGGTTCTAAAAGGGTTAAGAGAGATCATTATGCGCGAGGTCGCATGCATGCGCGGGGTGCAGTGCATCATTTTCAGAAATATAGAAAGCAGAACACTATGGGTGAATTCGACCCGCTAGATAGGCCCCGGTCGAGCTTTTCTGGGGAGAACAACATCGTTGAGCTTTTTCTTTTTTTTTTGCGCCCCGGAGAGCGAAAGGAAACCCCTGTCCACAATTATTTCTCAAGTTTTCGTGTACCGGTTCGAACCCGGTTGGTCTGTTCCTTCCACCTTGGTCGGGCCTGTCTCTGACCGTCAATAAAGTGTGGTTTACTCCGAGGATGTAGGCACCTGAGTCTAGATATAATCTCCCCCGACTCAGGTAGTGTAGGAATAGATTCCACTAAAACCTCTCAGTAGTCCGCCCAGCTTGACTCAGTACACGAGTCACCCTACCCATCTGGGCGTTGGTCCGCAAACATCGTTGAGCTTCATGCAGGGGCGGGGGAAGAGGGCGGCGGACCGTTTTCAGAATGGAGATACGCAAGAGAGCGATACGGCTCGCTTCACTTGTGGGGTCGCGGTAGAACGAGTTCGGAGATAACAATGTATGCGTGAGAGCTTGCGGAAGAACTTTCAGCGAGAACAAAATGGTTGTTTGCTTGATGCAGAGATGGGACGCAGTGGAACGTTTTTAGCGGGGAGGAAAGATAACTTCTATCATGGTTGAGCTCGGGTTACTGGTCAGGCTGCGGTAGACCTTTTCTAGAGAGAACACCGTTGAGCTTGTTACCGGGGGCGGGAGGGGGGGGGAGGTGCGGCAGAACACTTCCAGGCAGGAGTATGCAAACAATATGGGTGGAACTCTGACCCATTGGTCGGACCGCGGTACGGCATTTTTAGGAAGGAGAATTACGTGGTTGAGCTCGATGTACCGGTGCGGCCTCAGTGGAATACTTGAGCTTGGTGCAGCGGGGGGGAAGCGGCAGAACATTTTTCGGACAGACAAAAACGACAATGCGTATGGTTGAGCTCGACGACTCACCAAAATTGAGTTGTTTTTCCAGAAAATAGACACATCAATCCGAATGGTTGAGCTCGATCGATGCACTGGCGAAGCCGTGGGATGTTGTTTTATGAAGTATCGACATGGTTGAGCTTGTTGCACGTGGGAGGGAGGGGGGTGCAGCAGAATATGTAATCGTATGGTTGAGCTTAGTGCAGTTATTGGGCGCGGCAGAACATTTCTGGGTCGAGAAAAGCGCACAACATGGTTGGGTCAGGCCACTGTTCAGGCCACTGTAGACTATTTCGAGAGAGAATGACATGGTTGAGTGAGACCTAACAGTGGACCGGGGGGTGCGATAGCAGTTGGACGGCATGGGAATTCGGTGCATGTCCGTTGACGCCGTGTTGGGGGTCACGGTGTTGTTACTGCTGCTGCTGCTGCTGCTGCTGCTGCTGTTGGGATTGTTGTTTTCGTTCTTGACGTTGCGTTAGCTGCTGCTTTTGCTTCATCTGTTTATTTGCGGTTGCTGCAGTTGCTGCTGTTGTTGTTTTGGTGGTTCTTTTGCTGTTTCGGTTGCTGTTGCTGTTGTTGTCGCTGTTGCTGTTTCTGTTGCTGCTGACGTTACTATTAATACTACTGTTGTTTATCCATACGTAGTCCTGAGCATTGCACCGAAGGTGGTTCTCTGCTTGGGGCACCGCGTTGTCCTTGTTGTCGTCCTTTCTGTTTCCCTTGTCAATGCCCCTGTTTCTTCACTGTACCCGCTGTTCTCTGCGATATCCTGGCTTGACTCCGCACGGCTTGTCTAGCGACGTTTCGCTTGACGTGGCTCGGCCTGCCGTTTGACCACTCGGGGGCAACCCGTCGAGAACTATTGCTCACGAAACTAGGCCGCTCGCAAGGGCAGACGCGCCTGCTGTTCTCGCTGGCGAATACGCAACGCGACAAGCAAGAACGCATGCAGACGGTAGCGCTGGTTGGTTGTGTTGTGCAATACATGGTAGCGAAGTGGTGCGTCACGGGTCCTGTCGTTCATCCACGTTCTGCTTGACACTATCGTCTACGGTATTATGTGTCTTGGGGTTGCGGTGATATGGGTGACAATGGGGGTGGTTCACGGCTAACTTTGGGCTAAGCTCAGCACGTCTCGAGTCGCTGCAGGTGGCGTGGTGTTAACGCTGCTCATCATCCACCCGAAACGTTGCTGTTGTGATCCTGCAGGTCATGGTGGTCGGAGACGTGCACGGGCAATACTTCGACCTGCTCAACATCCTGAAGAAGTGGAGACCGGACCACAATCTGCTCTTCCTGGGAGACTACGTCGGTGAGACGTGGTGACCATCGCTCCCCGCCCCGCCGCACGCGGAGGGAGGAAAGTAGGGCCGTTGTGGGTGGGTGGAGGCGTTTCTTTGTTGACTGGGCAATTGTTTATGCATCCCCCCGCCGAGGGTTGTGACCACGAAACAATGGATATGCCCGGGGTGTTTCTGGCGAGTGCGGTTGGTTCGACGCGACGTGGCTTTTCAGGTAGAGTGTTTCCTTGGACGCGTCCTTGCGAGCGTACTGGCGACTGATCGCACCGCATGTTTGGACATTTCGGTTATGCCGCGTTTATGTTTGTGCGTC